>OU342738.1:432621842-433221842 GCA_910589765.1 Avena atlantica
CTTTTGTAACGGAGGTTCTTCGATCATCAATCAGCAACTTGTCTGTTGTACCCTTCCTCCAATCTCTTGTTCTTGAGCTCTTTATCCCTATGTGTGCCTTGCTGGATATCAGTGTCGATGAAAAACATATGAGAAGGACGAGCCTTGGTGAAGTTGGAGTATACCTTGAGCATGTGTTGTTCATGCCAATGGAACCATCGCGGAACCTAATCATTGTGTCTTTCATACGATTTCTGCTGGCATCATCCCTTTGTTCCGGATACCGACTATGAAGATCTTCAGTCTAAATTCCGAGAGTTGGTTGCCTAATCCGTCTATTCGTGTGCAGAGTAATGGTATGAGTGCGGGATGGAGTAGCTACCCTACCACTGCTCTTATCATTCGCTCTTGTACGTTGAATCAGTGGATCCAGCAGTTTTACTCTATCCATGGAAGTTAGAGGTGGCCTTACCTTCAACTTCGTCCTTTGTTTCCCCGGAGTGTTCTCTCGACGATCAGGAGCAACGACCCTTTGTTGGTGGTGTCGCCGTTTTCAAGATGAAGAAGGAACCATCGTTGGTGGTGTCGCGAGGACCTACACGAAGCGAGAAGACGCAGGCCGCCGACCTTCCTTCCGGTACCATGAGGCGGATCTCGAGGGCGAGATCCATTGTTAGTGGTGTCGAATTGTGGCATCCCGCAAAACCACTACTAGAAAATCGCGTTGAATTTGCGCATTGCATCGTCATCTGTAGGGTTCGCAGCATAGAAAACAAAAATTTTCCTACGATGTGAACTATATACCAAGATCTATTTATACTAGATACAAACAACGGGCGGATGTATATCCGTAGAGAACATACCCTTGAAGACCGACAAAGCTTAACGAGTTCAACTCGTGGTTGATGTAGACGATCTCTTGCCGATCTCAAGATCGAGAGGAAGTCCTAGCGCCGCAAAACAGCAGCGCATCCGTGCTCGCACACACGTTCGAGGCACCGAGCAACCTCCGCCTCCTCGCTCCAGCGATGCAGCGGAAGCACAACTCTTTCTTGCCGAAAGCCACCGGGAACATGTATCTCGCTAGTCCGAGACCATGGGGGATAAATTCTAGAGGGGGAGAGAGATCCTTCACGAGGAGGTGTGATGTGAGAGGAGGAGAGGGGGGCCTTTTATAGGGGAGAAGGGGGGCACCCAAGGGGCATGGCGCCCAGCCATGGGGCTGCCCCCACCTCTTCCACATTCATGTGGGTGGAGCTCCCACTCAAAATGAAAAGCCTCCACTCCCATTAAAAAGCCTCCACTCAAAAATCCACTCACATGCATTAAATTTCCACCAAATTTAATGCAAGCTCTCATTTAAATAAAACTCTTTTATTTATTTATTCAGAATTTTGTTAATTACTTTAATTAACAAACATTCACATAAAACCCCTTGCTAGTATTCCATTTCACATGCAGAACCAGTTTCAGCAATTTCAACCGAAACAGTTTCGGTATCTAGTGAAATAAATTCCTGCGCTTGTTCATTCTTTCGGCATGAAACCTTTGCTCCAATTGGATGCCGGTGTCTCTTAAGTGTGTCACCCTACGGTTCGTGAATAATGCGGACATGATCGAGACCCCTCTCGGATCAATAATCAGAAGCGGGATCTGGAGACCCATACTGACTCCCACACATTCAACGATGACTTTCTTGTGATCGTCGGAACCTTTTACGTTAGTATCTTAATCCCTTTGTTTCACGATATATTACATGTCCGAGATTCGATCATCGGTATCTCCATACCTAGTTTAATCTCGTTACCGACATGCACTCTTTTCTCGTTCCTGTGATATAACATTCTAGTGATCAAATCACTTGCTTGCAAGCTAATCAATGTGATATCACCGAGAGGGCCCAGAGAATATCTATCCGTCATCGGGATGAACAAATTCCACTCTTGATCCATGAGCCTCAACATAACACTTTATTAGTTCTGAACCCACCTTTATAATCACCCTGTTACGGTGTGACGTTTGATGTTATCAAGAAACTCTTCCGGTGTTAGTGATTGACATGATCTCATGGTCTAAGGATAAGGATCACTTCGTAAGTTGTTATAGCAATATAAACTCAATGACTTTGATCGTAATGCTATACTTCGGATGAATGTTCATCACATCATTACACTAATGTTGTGATCCCGTTATTAACAACATCCAATGTCCATGATCAGGAAACCTTGATCATCTTGTTAATCAACGAGCTAGTTTATGAGAGAGGCTTAACTAGGAACTTTCTGTTTGTTTATTAAACACACATGTATTAACGTTTCCGTATTAATACAATTATAGCATGCAAAATAAACATCTATCATATACTTGGAATACACATAATAACCACTTTATTATTGCCTCTCAGGGCATATTCCCTTCAGTCTCCCACTTGCACTAGAGACAATAATCTAGTTACATAGTGATAAATCTAACACCCATTGAGTTCTGGTGTTGATCATGTTTTGCTTTAGGGAGAGTTTTAGTCAACGGATCTGCTACATTGAGATCCGTATGTACTTTACAAATCTTTATATCTCCATCCTTGACATGCTCGCGGATGGAGTGAAACCGGCGCTTAATATGCTTGGAATGCTTGTGAGACCTTGGCTCTTTGGCATTGGCAATGGCACCATTGTTGTCACAATAGATCACCATTGGGTCCAACGCGTTTGCCACAACTCCTAGTTCGGATATGAACTCCTTCATCCAAACTGCTTCCTGAGCTGCTTCTGAAGCAGCAACATATTCGGCCTCCGTTGTTGATCCCGCTACCACAGGTTGTTTGGAGCTCCTCCAACTAACCGCTCCGCCATTCATGAGAAATACGTATCCGGATTGGGACTTAGAGTCATCCGGATCGGTGTCAAAGCTAGCGTCGACATAACACTTAGCGACGAGCTCTTCTTCACCTCCGTATACAAGAAACATATCCTTAGTTCTTCGTAAGTACTTAAGGATATTCTTGACCGCTATCCAGTGTTCCGAACCTGGATCCGATTGGTACCTACTAGTCAAACTAATAGCGTGTGCCACATCCGGTCTTGTACATAGCATGGCGTACATTATAGAGCCTATGGCTGAAGCATAGGGGACTTTGTCCATTATCTCTCTTTCTTCCGCCGAAGCCGGACTTTGAGTCTTACTCAATGTCTTGCCTTGCAACATAGGTAAGAACCCCTTCTTACTTCCGTCCATTTTAAACTTCTTTAAAATCTTATCAAGGTATGTACTTTGCGATAGCCCTATTAGGCGCCTAGATCTATCTCTATAGATCTTTATGCCTAATATGTATGACGCTTCACCTAGGTCCTTCATTGAAAATTTGCTGTTTAGATAACTTTTAACACTGTTTAAAAGTTCTATATCATTTCCGATCAATAATATGTCATCCACATATAATATCAGAAATGCCACATTGCTCCCACTCACTTTCTTGTAAATACAAGCTTCTCCATAAGTTTGGACAAATCCAAACTCTTTGATCACCTCATCAAAGCGGAGATTCCAACTTCGTGATGCTTGCTTCAATCCATAGATGGATCGCTGAAGCTTGCACACCTTGTTAGCATCCTTAGGATCGACAAAACCCTTTGGTTGTATCATATACAACTCTTCTTCAATATTACCATTGAGAAACGCGGTTTTGACATCCATCTGCCATATTTCATAATCGAAATATGCAGCAATTGCTAACATAATCCTAACTGACTTTAGCATCGCTACGGGAGAGAAAGTCTCATCGTAGTCAACTCCTTGAATTTGTCGAAACCCCTTTGCGACAAGTCGAGCTTTATAGATGGTCACATTACCATCAGCATCAGTTTTCCTTTTGAAAATCCATTTGTTCTCCACGGCCTTTCGGTCGTGAGGTAATTCGACCAAGTTCCAAACTTGATTTTCATACATGGATTCCATCTCGGATTTCATGGCTTCTAACCATTTGTTGGAATCCGGGCTCATCATCGCTTCTTCATACGTCGCAGGGTCATTATTTTCATCAACCATGAAATTTATGACAGGATTTCCGTATAGCTCGGGAGCTGCACGCGTCCTGTTTGACCTGCGAGGTTCGGTAGTACTCTCTTTTGGAGTTTCATGATCATTATCATTAGTTCCCTCTTCAACAGGTGGAGCCAACTCCGGAACAACTTCCGGCGCTGCGCTACTCGCCATACTTTGAAGAGAAGGTTCCACAACCTCTTCGAGTTCTACCTTCCGACTACTCACACCTTTCGCGAGAAACTCTTTCTCTAGAAAGGATCCATTCTTGGCAACAAAAACCTTGCCCTCGGATCTGTGATAGAAGGAATACCCAATAGTTTCTTTAGGGTATCCTATGAAGACGCATTTTTCCGCTTTGGGTTCGAGTTTATCCGGTTGAAGTTTCTTCACATAAACATCGCAACCCCAAACTTTAAGAAATGACAGCTTAGGTTTGTTTCCAAACCATAATTCATACGGTGTCTTTTCAACGGATTTAGATGGTGCCCGATTTAAAGTGAATGCAGCAGTTTCTAGTGCATAACCCCAAAATGACAACGGCAAGTCCGTCAGAGACATCATAGATCGAACCATATCTAATAAAGTACGATTACGACGTTCCGACACACCATTTCGCTGTGGTGTTCCGGCAGGTGTGAGCTGTGAAACAATTCCACACTCTTTCATGTGAGTGCTAAACTCGTAACTTAGATACTCACCTCCACGGTCGGACCGTAGAAATTTGATCTTTCTATTACGATGATTTTCCACTTCATTCTGAAATTCCTTGAACTTTTCAAAGGTTTCAGACTTGTGTTTCATCAAGTAGATATAACCGTATCTACTTAAATCATCCGTGAAAGTAACAAAATAACGATATCCACCTCGCGCCGACACACTCATTGGACCACATACATCAGAATGTATGATTTCCAATAAATCAGTCGCCCGTTCCATTGAACCGGAAAACAGCGTTCTAGTCATCTTGCCCATAAGGCATGGCTCACATGTATCAAATGATTCATAATCAAGTGATTCCAAAAGTCCATCCGAATGGAGCTTCTTCATGCGTTTAACGCCAATATGACCTAGACGGCAGTGCCACATATATGCGGATATATCATCATTAAGTTTAATCCTTTTAGCATCAACATTATGAATATGTGTAACATTATCATCGAGATCTAACAGAAATAAACCATTCATCATCGGTGCATGACCATAAAAGATTTCATTCATATAAATGGAACAACCATTGTTCTCAGATTTAAATGAATAACCACTTTGCATCAAACATGATCCCGATACAATGTTCATGCTCAGTGCAGGCACCAGATAACATTTATTTAAGTTTATAACTAATCCCGACGGTAAGTGGAGAGGCAGCGTTCCGACGGCGATTACATCAACGTTTGATCCATTGCCGACACGCATCTTGACCTCACCCCTTGCTAGCGGTCGCTGGTTCCGCAACCCCTGATTCGAGTTACAAATATTAGCAACTGAACCGGTATCAAATACCCAGGTGCTACTGCGAGCACTAGTCAAGTACACATCAATAACATGTATATCATATATACCTTTGTTTGCCTTGCCGGCCTTCTTGTCTGCCAAATACTTGGGGCAGTTGCGCTTCCAATGGCCAGTCCCCTTACAATAGTAGCACTCGGAATCAGACTTAGGTCCAACTCGGGGTTTCTTTTCAGGTGCGGCAACAGGCTTGCCGCCCTTACTTCCCTTCCGTTTTCCCTTCTTGTCTTTCTTGAAACCAGTATTCCTATTGATCATCAACACTTGATGTTCCTTTTTGATCTCCCCTTCTGCAGTTTTAAGCATTGACAGAAGCTCGGGGAGAGACTTCTTCATGCCTTGCATATTATAGTTCATCACAAAGCTCTTATAGCTAGGTGGCAGAGACTGCAGAACACGATGGATGCCTAAGTCAATGGGAATCGTTATTCCCAAGGACACAAGCTTATCGGCGTAACCCGACATCTTGAGTACATGCTCACTAACGGAGCTGTGCTCTTCCATCATGCAGCTAAAGAACTTTTCTGAAGCATTGTAGCTCTCTACAGCAGCATGTGTGTCGAAAATCATTTTCAACTCACCCATTGTATCAAAAGCATTGCCGTTTTTGAAACGTTTTCGAAGTTCCGGCTCTAGCCCATACAATATGCCGCAATGAACTAAGTTGTGGTCCTCCTGACGAGTCTGATAGACATTCTTCTCCTCGTCAGGGGCATCATCAAAAAGTGGGGGGCCTAACGGCGCTTCTAGCACATATTGCTTTTGTGCAGCAGAGAGGAGAATCCTCAAATTCATGGCCCATTCAGTAAAGTTGCTACCGTTCGTTGCTAGTTTCTCTTTCTCCATGAACGCATTGAAATTAAAAGCAGGTGGTGCCATCTACAACAGAATTTGTAAAGTTTAGACTAAGTGTATGATAGATTGAGTTCAACTAATCTGTATTACGAATGAACTCCCACTCAAAAGCGACATCCCTCGTGTCCTTTTGGTGATTACATGAACCAAATCCACTACACCAAGTCCGATCATCACGTGAGTCGGTATAGCTTCAAAGGCGAGCATCAAATGGACATCATATCAACTATATGACTCATGCTTAACCTTTCGGTCTGTGTTCCGAGGCCATGTCTGTACATGCTAGGCTCGCCAAGTTAGAACCTTAGTATTCTGCGTGTGTAACTGTTTTACACCCGAAATATGGTCGAGGATCCAAGAACACCCGATCATCACGTGATGTCTTGGAGCGACGAAAACATAATCGGTGCATACTAAAGGAAGAACACATTTTTATCTTGATATTTAAATGAGGGATCATCTTATTATGCTTAACAAAGCGCTAAATAAGCAATATAAGATGCAACCAAACATCATATGTTTATTAGTGAAATTATATGGTTCCCGCAGATGATCTCTATCATGTGCATCGTGGTATGATCACTATCATACCTATATGTGTAAATCCAAGGTCTATGGATTTTACACGCTATGTGTGTTGTAAGAGTATCATCTCATACTTCTACTTACAACACTACCATATAATAACACTAGCCCAACAACAATCTAAACTAGACGCCTCTAATTTATCCATTTTAAGTTTTACGTGGCTTAGGGCTTTCGAGATAGAACCGTTCTTACCTACGAACATCAACCACAACGAGGATAATCAAATTGTTGACAACTCGCTTGCAAAATAGATATTGACTATAGTAGGAGAGACAGACACCCGCTAGCCACTTATGCAAACTAGTTGCATGTCAAGCGTGGAACATGTCTCATGTGCGAGGACATGTAAAGTTTGTCCGGGCCGCTTCATCCCACTATGCCACCAATATCCAAAATCACAACAAAGGAGCAACAACATGATCATCATCGCCCACATACTCATATGTGTACTACCCGTGTAAAGTATCTACGCATAGATCCGGCTCTGATACCACTGTAGGGTTCGCAGCATAGAAAACAAAAATTTTCCTACGATGTGAACTATATACCAAGATCTATTTATACTAGATACAAACAACGGGCGGATGTATATCCGTAGAGAACATACCCTTGAAGACCGACAAAGCTTAACGAGTTCAACTCGTGGTTGATGTAGACGATCTCTTGCCGATCTCAAGATCGAGAGGAAGTCCTAGCGCCGCAAAACAGCAGCGCATCCGTGCTCGCACACACGTTCGAGGCACCGAGCAACCTCCGCCTCCTCGCTCCAGCGATGTAGCGGAAGCACAACTCTTTCTTGCCGAAAGCCACCGGGAACATGTATCTCGCTAGTCCGAGACCATGGGGGATAAATTCTAGAGGGGGAGAGAGATCCTTCACGAGGAGGTGTGATGTGAGAGGAGGAGAGGGGGGCCTTTTATAGGGGAGAAGGGGGGCACCCAAGGGGCATGGCGCCCAGCCATGGGGCTGCCCCCACCTCTTCCACATTCATGTGGGTGGAGCTCCCACTCAAAATGAAAAGCCTCCACTCCCATTAAAAAGCCTCCACTCAAAAATCCACTCACATGCATTAAATTTCCACCAAATTTAATGCAAGCTCTCATTTAAATAAAACTCTTTTATTTATTTATTCAGAATTTTGTTAATTACTTTAATTAACAAACATTCACATAAAACCCCTTGCTAGTATTCCATTTCACATGCAGAACCAGTTTCAGCAATTTCAACCGAAACAGTTTCGGTATCTAGTGAAATAAATTCCTGCGCTTGTTCATTCTTTCGGCATGAAACCTTTGCTCCAATTGGATGCCGGTGTCTCTTAAGTGTGTCACCCTACGGTTCGTGAATAATGCGGACATGATCGAGACCCCTCTCGGATCAATAATCAGAAGCGGGATCTGGAGACCCATACTGACTCCCACACATTCAACGATGACTTTCTTGTGATCGTCGGAACCTTTTACGTTAGTATCTTAATCCCTTTGTTTCACGATATATTACATGTCCGAGATTCGATCATCGGTATCTCCATACCTAGTTTAATCTCGTTACCGACATGCACTCTTTTCTCGTTCCTGTGATATAACATTCTAGTGATCAAATCACTTGCTTGCAAGCTAATCAATGTGATATCACCGAGAGGGCCCAGAGAATATCTATCCGTCATCGGGATGAACAAATTCCACTCTTGATCCATGAGCCTCAACATAACACTTTATTAGTTCTGAACCCACCTTTATAATCACCCTGTTACGGTGTGACGTTTGATGTTATCAAGAAACTCTTCCGGTGTTAGTGATTGACATGATCTCATGGTCTAAGGATAAGGATCACTTCGTAAGTTGTTATAGCAATATAAACTCAATGACTTTGATCGTAATGCTATACTTCGGATGAATGTTTATCACATCATTACACTAATGTTGTGATCCCGTTATTAACAACATCCAATGTCCATGATCAGGAAACCTTGATCATCTTGTTAATCAACGAGCTAGTTTATGAGAGAGGCTTAACTAGGAACTTTCTGTTTGTTTATTAAACACACATGTATTAACGTTTCCGTATTAATACAATTATAGCATGCAAAATAAACATCTATCATATACTTGGAATACACATAATAACCACTTTATTATTGCCTCTCAGGGCATATTCCCTTCATCATCATCATGTGTTGTTTGTCTAAAACTAATTCAGAAAAACCTATTTTGTTTTCTGAAACGCCCCGCCTTTTATTCAAACGCCAAACACCGGTTCTCCGGAATTATTTTGTTGTCGGCTATCGGGTTGCGAAAGTCGTGTTTTAAAATAAATAAAAATTTAAATTATTTTAGTGGGGGCAGTCGAACGGGCCGACCGACCCGAACGACCACCCCCAGAAAACTAAAACGGTCCACCCCAAACCAGCCCTCTAAATACTACGTCTACCTAAAACCCTACCCACCCTTGCCTCCACATCACCCCACCCAATCACCGGACGCCACATCAGCCACCCCCATCTCCCCACCAATCCGGCGCTGACACGTGGCCACACCCCTCCCTCACCTCTCTCTCCCTCCCCACCCCTCTGTCCTCACCCAGCACACTACACGCACACACGCCTGGGCCCCAACCGAACCACCCGCGCGCCTGCCTTCCCCACGCGGGCCCCACCCTGTCGGCACCCTCCACCCACGCCTCTCTCCTTCTCCGTCTTCTTCCTCCACTCGCCATCCACCCCGTCGCCCGTGCCAGGAAGCAACCGCCGCCCCCGACCTCGTCGACCGTCGGCCCTCCCGTCCCCGGCCGCGGCCGCGCAAGCCCACCCTCGACGACCCTCTCTGCGCTCGGGCCTCACCCTCCCCTCGCCGGCGCCGCCAAGCCCGCTCCTCCCCATGCGCCGCCGCCCACCCGCCTGGCTCGCAGCCCCGCCAGCAGCCACCCCTGCCTCCGTCGCTCACCGTGCCCTGCGGCGAGCTCCCGCCGCCTCCCGTCAACCACCTCCGGCCCGCAGCTCCCGCCGCCTCCCGTCAACCACCTCCGGCCCGCAGCTCCCGCCGCCGCCGCCCCAGGCTCCACCGTGCTCGCCGGCCCGAGCGTCCTCCGCCTCACGCGCGTCCTCGACGGCGCCCCCTCCTCCCGCGCGCTAGCCGCCTCCGACCAGCGCTTCCCCCCTCTGCCTCGCCGCCGTCGGCCTCCTCACCGGTGCCCTCCCCAGAGCTCCTCCCTCCTCCGGCAGCCCTTCCCCGCCGCGCGGTTCCGCCGCCGCCGGCGAGCCCCGCCGGCCCCTGCTCGCCCGCGACCCTCCATCGCCCGCCTGAGCCCCGCCTCCCGCGCGTCGGCCTCGCCCCGAGCACGCCTCGCCGGAGCCCGGCCCGGCCCGACCGCGTCGTCCCTGGGACCCTCCTCGCCGTACCATGCCCTCTCGCCTTCCTCGAGCCGGTCGTGTCCCTGCTGCCAAGGCCGCGGAGCCCCTGCCCTGCGTCCGCAGTATCGTCAACGTCTGCCACCTCTAGATCGTAGTGGGGCCGTGCGGTGACGCGAAGAAGACCCGGAAAATCTTGCAGAGACCCTCGGTTGCCGACAAGCACTCTGGCAAGGACTGATGACCGTAGACGAGTTCGCCGTGAACCGCCAAGATCGTCCACCGTTGGTGCCACTCGAGATCGACAACGACAACGGTCGTCGGAACCCCAAGAACTCCTGCACCGATCTGATGACCAAGCTCCCGACGCCCGATCCCGGTGACCCAAGGGCCACGCCAGGACCCGAACCTAAAGAAACCCCAAGGTCGCCAACACGGATACACCAAGTTATCCATCGAAGACACCAAGACCGTCGACAGGGAACCGAAGGGCGTCAAGCACTGCATCCCAGACGCCAAGAACCATTCCCGGAGTCCGGTTGTCGAGCCGAACCCGTGGAACCCCGAACCTTCCCAAGATCTGCGCTACGGAACGACAAGACCGCCGACACGACCATGGATGCGACAAGTGCTTCACCCGAATGCCAAGACCGAACCGACACGAGGACCCGACAAGTTTGGCACCGGCTAGGGCGAGTCCGATGCCCCGACGCCAGACCAAGTACACCCCCCCGGAACGCCAAGGTCCCCGCGAGAGACGACAAGACCGACAACATGACCCGAAGACCACGGATGCGCCAAGACCTACCCCTTTTATCCGAGAACGTCTCCGTCGAACCCTGGACCCTGAGACCGACCCCGAACCCCGGAACCCCAAGACCGTCGACACCCTAATGTGTGAACCTTCCCGAAACCCTATTTCATAATATAATAACAACTTGATGCATAATAATTGTCTTGCATGCATACATTCATGTGGTTTGGGGGCCTTATGCCGATTCACCTAATAATTAAACATGGGGCCCGTATGCGGGCAAATCTAGTCTCATATCGGCCTCAATTAAATCTGTGTAGCGAACCGGTATCTTATCTTGCCTTGTTATGACAACATTTAAATGCGGGGTAGCTAAACAACTTGAACCTATGAACTAATTGTCGGGACCCCGGTTCCACTTAACATGACCTAATTGCATCGCACCTTTGCCATGTCATCCATCATACATGCATCATGCCGATCTTCTGCCGTTTTATTAAATATCGCATCCGGTGTTTATTCTAGTGTTTTGCTTCTTCGCGGATAAGGCCGTTGAGTTGATGTGAGCATCGCCCCGATCTTCGGTTGAACCCTCGGCAATGTTTTCAGGCGAGCATCTCCCCCTTTTCTACCTATCTTACTTTTATAGTATTTACTTCCCTCCTGTTGATCTATTGCTATCTGTGTTGTGATGCTCTAGTTTCCCGTACCCGTGATATCCCTTGCAGCCCTATATTGCCTCGGACACATCCTATTACCTATTGTTTGGTAGATAGTTGGACTTGCGCGTCGTAGTCGCTTGCTCAAGTGCTGTTGCGTGTCGTCAAGTGCCACAGTTGTTGATGTATTGCCGCATGTTGATGTTGGAGATGATCATAGTTTTACTTATTGTTCACTTTAATTCCTGTTTAACAACTAAAATTGAAGTAAGTAAGCAGAGGCATCGGTGGGTGATAGAGAACATTTGGTTTCCGAACGCCCACTTGTGTCCCGTAGGACCCCGAGTACTTGATACCTGTTCCTTGATTTATCGCGCTATCCACATATGGGGAGTATGGGCCCCCCTTAGCCAGAGCTTGATTCCGTCTTATTTCTTGGGGCCACAAACTAGTTTGAGGTTTTACTTACGATCCTGTACTTATGCCATGCTTTACTGCTTTATTTACGATTGTGCGAGGAGCACACTGTACTGTTTAGGAATTGTGACCCGTTTTCGCAGTATCGACAAGCCCAGCCACACTTTCGGGTTCCCAGTCGTTTACAGCCGGCCCCACAAACCTTAAGTCCGTCTCGAAGTCAGCTAACTTCGTTGCGGGTTCTACTTTAAGGGGTGGCCCCCTGAAATATTTCTGAATCTTGTGATTGCTCTGTCGTGAAGACCTCGTTGGGTTTTGATTTGGTTTTTCCGAGGTTGATCGTGTGTGTGTTGCTATTTGTGCACCCCGGCCGGGTTAAAACTTTCTGAAAGCCGTGTCCGCGGTTATGGACGACTTGGAGCACAGTATCTCGACCATAGACAAGCATAACTAAAGTTTATTGCTATAAATTTGACTTTATAATGACTAGTAATCAGCTTCACTATAATGGAATGGCTAAATAATACTGCCCACAATTGCTTGTTTGGAGTGTCGCTTGCGACCATTGTATCTGACTAGTAAGTATTGCAACTACAACGGAATGGCTGAATAAAAGTACCAACAACTGCTGGGGTTTTGGTTTTACATCATGCTATCTGTATCTGATTAGTAATTGCTGCAACTACAACGGAATGAATAACTAAAAGGGCCCACTGCTTCTTTCATCAGGACAATTATCTATACCTGACTAGTAAAGTGCCGCAACTATAACGGAATAAGTAAAACTGCCAACTGTGTGAGTTCCTCGGTTGACTTCCTCGTTTGGTCTCGAGGGGGAAACACCAGGATGGGTTTGTTTGATGGTAGCATCAGGTTGGATCCGGATAGGTCTTTCTTACCCCTCTCTGATAACCGCTAGTTGTATTGAGTCTCTATAGGTTGTTTAGTGCGTGCTGCCGCTGCCGCTTCAGTCCACCATACCTTTGTAGGCGAGGACCGCCGAATTCTAGCCTCGCCGTGTACTGGCCTCAGTACTGACGCTCCTCTTTTTCCTTTGCCCTTTGTCGGCATCCCTTTTGTTTAAGCAGGTTTTGAGATCGACGTCGTTAGCAGGGTTACCCTTCCGGCTTGGCCTGGGAAGGGTTATGGACGCCATTGGTTATTCTTCAGGGCTCTTAGCCCCATTTGCATCTTGTCCGTAGCTGGACGCTCTATCGTTTTCAAGGTGATTTGGATCTTTGTATATTATATCTGTATTCTTGACTCCTTGAGTCGCTGTTATATATATCTGTTTTGTGGGTCCCATCGAGGACTGTTGTGTAATGTTATTACTTCGTTTTCCACCCGCACGAAAGTGCCTGGTGGGCACCTTTGAATCGTTTCTATGCGGGTTTGGCGAATTTTGCTCAAACTTGCATAGGTCCGATTCTGAGGGTGTTACAGCGGGCGGCACGGCGACGCCATACTTGCGGTAGCGGTAGCTACCGCGGATGCGCGCCGCGTCCGACTTCACCTTCTCCGCCTCCATCTTCTCGCCGGCGGGAGGAGCAGTGGAGCTCCCACCGCGCTCGGTGGAGCGTCTGTTGCGGCCCACCTGGCCGCCCCCGCGCCCTACCACCATCGTCGCCGACGGGAGGTGGGTACGCTCGATTACACTCTACAGCGTCGATTGCTCGCCGGAGGGGCGGCGATTTTACGTTGGCGGGAGGCGGAGAGGCGGAGGAGCGGATGGGGTTTGGCCCCCATCCGCCTCGCCGACCGCTATATATGCGGGTGTATAGGAGGAGGAGGCCGTCGCAGGAACCCTCCGGATGATAGGACTCGTGTAGCCGGGCGACGGGTTGTAGGAGCTGGCCATCGCTGGCCCGGTGATCGAAGGCGAGGAGGTCTTCGTATCGGGTTTTTCTGTACTCGGAGCCGAGGACAGGTTGAGCCTCGGCGGTTTGGAGGGAGGGCTGGCGGCGGTTGTGGGCCAGGAGAAAGTCGTGGGCGGAGGTGGCGCGGCGCCAGGCGTGGCACACGGCGTGGGAACGGAGGAGGGGTTTTGGAGGGAGGCGGACGAGGATCTCCCAGATGATCACCTCCTCCGGGAGGCGGCAGCGGCAGGGAGGTGGCGCTCCTGCCGCCATGGTTGTAGGCGGGGATTCCATCCCAGGAGGATCGGAGTTCCAACTTTAAAGTTAGTGGGTGATAAGGGAATCGATGTGGTTTCACACACAGCACAAGCATTTTTTTATCAATATAATGCTACACTATACAACGTCCGTACAACCCTGGCACTATTTTTTTTGTTATTGGTAGCAGCATTGTGCTCTAAAGAAACAAACTTCCATCTTAAGCATACACTAGTCTAGATTGACTTAAGGGTTTAGCCAGGAAAGTAACTTCGTCAGTTTGTGTACATGATTATTTGCTTAACGGCTTTTCATTTTGTGGCGGGATATCATGGAATCAAATATTTTTCCAATCAATTTGACGGTTTTTAGTCCGTGTATTTGAACTATGGAGAGTCATCTGTGTTCGGGGTTCTCTACTTCTATACGCTCCACAAAAAATTAAAAGTTGCGTGGAAGAAATCACTAGAACTTAGCGTAGTAGCAGATGAAAATTAGCTGCTTCGGTGCATCAACAATGGAGCCTTGACATCCGGAAGATTCAAAGCAGTAGCCGAGGAATACCCTGGCAATGCTCCGAGGGCGGTCCAAGTTGCTCGAGACCAACCATTCCCAGTCATTCTGCAAGATTAGACCCTGGATTCCTCATGTGTTATCCTCCCACTTGTCATTGTCGCTGCTCAGAGTCACAAATCGTCTAGCCAAAACCTCGTCATCATCAGGACTCGAACCACTCCTACTCGTCCTCCGATCTTCGGCTTCCATGCCCCATGATGATCAGGGCTAAAGACATGTCCCATGATGACAATAAAGTACAGAGCTTCACAACGCTTCCTCTAAGACCAAACGGTCAGAAAAAACATGGATGCGCACGATCGAAATCTATCCGATCTGGCAACCTCTAGGCATGTCGTCCATTTGGAGTTTTTCAGTGTAACACTTTGAAACTCGGCACTCCGGCCAACTCACTGACGATAGGTGAAAAGCAGAACATCATCATGGCTTGAGAGGGATCTTAGGACCGCCACCTTTATTGGACAAATCGTCGCCCCCACGCCGCTGCCCGCCAGCTCCCCACAGGACCGACTGCGGGATTCCCCACTAGCAAGGCCGGTAGAGGAGTAGGTAGCCCGGGCCACCACGGCCGCAACCTGGCGCCAAGAGACCTGGGGAGATCCTCCAAAATCCGATCGGCGGAGAAAGTGCACGGGCGGAGGCACCAGGGTGCCCGACCTCACCACCGCACTATCCGTCCGGCGGAGATCGGATGCAGGGGCAGGCACAACCATACCACCAACAGATCTCCATGTCGGTCATCCCAGCGCTGCAGTACGCCTTGGCGCCCACTACCATCCTACACCTACGCCTGTCGCGCCGCCGGTAGTCCGCACTCCAGGCGGCAACGGGCCAGCGCCGCACCACCAGCTAGGGGAGAAGGATCCCCGCCACCACCCTCCTTGGGGCGCCCGGGCTTTTCCCTTGGCCCCTCCGACAGTGGCGAGGGGAAGCGACGGCGGGGGCGCCTAGGGTTAGGTCAGGAGAGGGAGAGGGTCCGGATTTTGTGTGGACATACCGTAGGCATCGTAATCCCACCCCTATTGTCCTAATGAAAGGTTATTTATGAATCCCTACTTTCGTTCTCATATTTCGGTTATATTTATCCTATTCATGACTGCAATTTGTGTTTTGACAGATCAAAGGCCTATTCAAACAAAAGAAACACTTTCTGTAGTTAAATGTGGTTGGTTTATTTTGACAACAGATCTAACTATGTTGAATAGCAAGCATGGAAGGCTAGGTACAATACCTCTTTTTCCTCAGATTTCTCACCTGGCAAGGCGCGGTGGTCTATAGACTTCCTTTCCTCGAAACAGACGTACGCCCAGCTATATTAATATAGCAACGGTTGAGAGAGCTGATGGGTCAGACATCACAACGCCCAAAGAAACAACAGAGAAAATAAAAAAGAAAGAGCAGAGAAAATAAAGGCGACAACAGTGGCTTGACAAAAATGACGATGACCCACAACCGCTGCGCCCACCGAAGAAATACCACCACACTCCTAGCACTCCAAAGCATCGCGTATCAAGCAGCACCTCCAAGAAGGAAAACGACGACAACGACGCTACTGCCTGGACTGGTCCTAGGGTTTCCCCCGATACGCTACGGGAGGTGGGGAATAGATTCACCCGACGCTCTTCAGGAAGGACGGCTACACCCGCAGGCGTGACCACGTCGGTGTCAAGACGACAAGGATTTCTCCTGACCCCTAAAAAAACCACACACCCGGACGCTTTGAATTGCTCCACCAACCTCACCACCCACCAGCACACGCCATCAAAAATCCTTGTCGCTCGAGACCAACCATTCCCAGTCATTCTGCAAGATTAGATCCTGGATTCCTCATGTGTTATCGTCCCACTTGTCATTGTCGCTGCTCCGAGTCACAAATCGTCTAGCCAAAACCTCGTCATCATCAGGACTCGAACCACTCCTACTCGTCCTCCGATCTTCGGCTTCCATGCCCCATGATGATCAGGGCTAAAGACATGTCTCATGATGGCAACAAACTGCAGAGCTTCGCAACGCTTCCTCTAAGACCAAACAGTTAGAAAAAACATAGATGCGCATGATCGAAATCTATCCGATCTGGCAACCTCCAGACATGTCGTCCATTTGGAGTTTTTCAGTGTAGCACTTTGGAACTCGGCACTCCGACCAACTCACTGACGACAGGTGACAAGCAGAACATCATCATGGCTTGAGAGGGATCTTAGGACCGCCACCTTTATTGGGAAAATCGTCGGCCCCCACGCCGCTGCCCGCGTAGGTATAGTAGCCAATTTCAGTTGTGGGCAGCAGAGATCCGGCAATGGACGACCCGCTATAGGTCGTTCGTCGGTGGAGTAACAACCGGTACTCGCTTGTAGGGCGGTGCAGATACATCCCCAGAAAACTGAATATGCTCAAGTCCCACCGTGTCCCGAGGGGAGCGTGCTCACGGGTGACCGGGTTGCAGATGGAGTAGGAGGCGCCCGTGGACGCAGGCTTGGAGAGGAGGAGGAGGAGGCCGTCGCAGGAGCCCTCCGGACGGTAGGACTCGTGAAGCCGGGCGACGGGTTGCAGAAGCTGGCCATCGCCGGCCCGGTGATCGAAGGCGAGGAGGTCTTCGTATCGGGCTTTGCTGTACTCGGAGCCGGGGACGGGTCGAGCCCCGGCGATTTGGAGGGAGGGCTGGCGGCGGTGGTGGGCCAGGAGGAAGTCGCGGGCGGAGGTGGCGCGGCGCCAGGCCCGGCACACGGCGCGGGAATGGAGGAGGGGTTTTGGAGGGAGGCGGACGAGGATCTCCTAGATGATCACCTCCTCCGGGAGGCGGCGGCAGGGAGGTGCCGCCATGGTTGTCGGCGGGGCAGGAGGATCGGAGTTGCGGTGATCGTGGGAAACGATGTGAATACGGTTTTGGCTGGGCTGAGATCAGGTTACATCAAAACAAACTACTGTATTTCGGCTGAAATGGTTTGGGCTGGGCTTAGCTCAGGGTTTTGGCCTCCGACATTTTTCAGTAACAATTTTCTCTTTTTGCTAAAGAAAACAATTTTATTTTGCACACATGAACAATTAGTTTTCACATTTATGGATTTTTTTTAAATAAAGAAACTTAACGTGGCGGTGGTGGTGGCAGGCACTCGGCCTCTGGGAATACAAGGGGGTGGTGTAGTACAAACTGTCCTTTTCAAAGCTTCTCGATGAAACAAGCTGCTCCCAAATCCTAGGTGCCCTCCTCTTTCTCTTCGTATTGTCCAGGTTTTGTTACAGATATGATCTATTTTACTAGGTTTCTTGCAAATCCTATTACCGCATCTTTCCTTAGGTGTTTGCACATGCCCAGTTGTTATAATATATGTATTGATTTATTTATGCTTCGTAGTGATTGATTTATCCCTAACCAGCTTCATATCCTCCAATGCAAGATGTTGTGATGCATAAAAACCAAATATACTTCTTTCACTAAGTTCGGTGAATGTTCTCGCTCATCCACCTAATTGATAGATTCAGTGAATCGGATATAATTTGAAAACTCAGTGGTTCACTTCAAACCTACAGTATTTTACATCACAGGATTACCTCAGAGCACTCCCTGTTGTCCTACATAAAGGATTTGATAGACAAAGGATTCTACATAAAGGATCATCTCTTGAACGTATAGATCACCACTTCTCAATTTTACATGTCTTTCATTCTGTTTTACTTGATAATGCAAGGAAAGGAGAAATCAAGACTTATGATACTTTTCGCTGGGACATTTCTTGAAGGAGTAGCATCTTTCATGTATTCTAAGTCAAGAAATTGTTGTGTATTCTCTAATCAGGTGTTTTATCCGTGAATTATTTAGACACAATAGCAGTATTCCGTTCAGGTTGCAGCACGGACTGTTTTACTACATTGTCATATTAGGCCTCATGGAAAATAGAGAGCTATTATTCTCTATGGACACAGTTGAGAAGACATTGTTTTTCGCCGCAACGCGCGGGGTATCTTCTAGTTAGTACAATTTGGTTGCCATATTTTTTGTTTACATAAATGTCTATTAATATTTTGTGTGAGATCCGTTTTATGATGTACAAATATATTTATCGGTGTGGTAGTAATAAACTAACTTTTTAAAAAGATAGATCCCATTTTTTTTTGTCTTGTCCCTTGCACCCATTAGAACTATGGTGATATATACTATTTTCCTCATATTCACCTTAGCAACAACCTGGTACATTCGCTCCAAATTATTACTCTGTCTTCGAAATTGAAGTGACATGGGTGCAACCGTTATAAGTTTATGTATCACAGGAAAGGCATTTCACAGAATTTTTTTGATTTCAGTCTCATAAAATTCCAAACAGATTACGTCGATGTAGTTAATGTTCTATTCTAGGAGTGTGTAAAATTCTGGGACGTAATACATATGTATTATTTTGGGCTTAGGAAAAATAAATTGTACTTTGCTGAACCAAATATAAAATATATTTCGTTGCCAAATTTTGAGCTTTGAGGTCCGGAAGATGCAAGCAGTAGGCTAGGAATAGGCTGGCAATGTTCCGTGGCAAGCGGTCCAGGTTCGATGGTCGGGAACCTGGGCACACACACAAGGGCGTAGCGTAGTGCAGACTGTCTCCTTCGATGGTCGGGAACTTGTCTGCGGCCACAGACACAAGCACCTGCGGCCAAGGAAGAGCGCGCGGCCGCCGATGCTCGTCACGGCCTCCAGCGCTTTCCGCTCCACGTCAACCTTGAAGACACGGAAGACATAGCACTTGCGTAGGACGAGCAGCAGCTCCCCTGCGGACTCCACGAGGAAGACGGCCTCTATTATCTCCGTCCGTGTGGTCGGCTGGCTTGGTGGCGGCTATTACCAGCTCGTCATGGCCGTGCTGCGCCGATGGCCCGACCCTCCTGGATACGGATCCGTCAGTGTAGGCAATGTAGATTTGGCCGGCGTACGCGACCGTGGAAGCGATGTGGTGGGCGGAGTGAGCAGGGCCGCTGTAGAACTGTTTGCTGGAAGGATCAGCGTACCAGGCCCTCCTTGACCAGCTCTCAGGTCTTTTGCCGGTGATTGCGAGGAGTACAATCTGCCCCCCTGAGCCGACCGCGATCGTACGTGTCATGTAGTGTCCCTACTGCTACTGACGCGGCGAAGCGGAGGATGTGGCCAGTCAAGGGGTTGAGGACGATGCAGGTGCGTGGATGCCGGATTTCGGAGAGGACGAGGAGGCCATCGGAGGCACCGACGAGAACGTGGCCACGGTCACGGAGCAGCGGGAGATGGCGGCGGAAGAAGCGCCCGGTAGAGACGTTGACAAAGAGGCGGCCTTCGTCGTCATGGCCGTCTTTCTCGAGCATCACCCACTGCCGTGGGCAGAAGCGGAGGTCGGCGGCGCCGTGTAGGCGTGGGTCGGCCACGGCGGAGCGCCAGCCGCGGCAAAACGGCCCGCATGTCCATGTAGCCGTACGTCGACGTTGCTGGCGGCTAGGAGGAGGTCGCCTACGTGGCGGATGAGGTCTGGAGCGAGGGACGACCAGTCCGCCATGACCGATCGCTGGATGATGGTGCCCACGATCGAGATCGGAGTTCCGGAGGTTGAGAGAAGAGGAGGACGCAGCCGCCCTACTTGAGGTCTTCTAGCCAGGAGACGAAGGCGCCTTACTTCAAGAAGGCAAGGGCCAAGGGGTCGTGGGCTCGTGGCCCATCCGCCCGTTCCGTAATCCAAAGTAGGCCAGACCCACTCCATCCTTAGGCCCTGAAATCAAGGAAACAATTTCATCCCAGAAACAACAAGAGGAGGATTTGCGGTGATTAAGGGTGAATGGGTTTTGGCTGATCAGGTTATATCAAAACAAAACAAAAAATCTAGCATAACATATTTCTGAAAGGATTTGGGCTAGGGCTTAGCTCAGGTTTTTGGCCTCCTACAAAAAAAAATTCAATCGTAACAACAATTTTCAAAGTGTCTTGAATTTGTTATTTTGATGCACACCATCTTTTTTGGCATACAATGAACAATTACTTTTCACATTTACGATTTTTTAACAACATGCTAAACTTGGCGGTGGGGGGCAAGCTTTTTTTGAGAAATGGTGGGGGGCAAGCTGGACAACGAGATGATGGTGATGCGCGTGTCCATAACGTTGCAGGTGGGACGGGACTGGTCAGCGGGTACTTGAATAACATGGTCAGCGGGTACTTGAATAACATGGTCAGCGGGTACTAACGTTGTGGAACGTGGACACGTCCAAGGAATCGCTCGCGGTGGTGGCACAGTGCAGGCCAGCCTCACTTCAGCAAACACTCAAAGCGCCGATGGGCATTTGCTACGCCGACGACCAAATGTTGGGTCGTCGGCGTAATGATAGGAGACACGCGGATCGGCAAACGGGCCGTCAGCCTAGAAAAGTCGTCGGTATAGACAAAAATAGTTGTCGGCGTAGACGGGCCGTCGGCGTAGTAGATAGGACGTGACGGCGACGCGATGGCAAAGCCGTTAGCCTACCTTTCACACCTACGCCAACGGGTGTCGGCATAGCTATTTTTCCTTTTTGTCATTTACTACTAGAAAAATCGTAACTATTTCTAATTTAGAAAAATACATATAGTAAATTAAAATTTGCAAAAAATAAGATCTATCTAACTAAACTCAACTATTACAAATTTTTGAACAAAATTGAAAATATTATATATACTTTTGTATAACACATTTTCTATTTTCCGAGCACAAAAAAGGGGGCATTTTGTGAAGAAACCACCAAATGACAGTTTCAAAAGGGTATCATCCTATTTTTCAAAAATATTAGACCACCTTACATGCACAATGTTCTATCCGGGATATTATTAAACCTTTTCGTCCACCCCTGGCGAAAAAGACAAATGTCTGCCGAATCGGCAAAAGTTGGGTCCGGTTTAAACTACAGGTATATGATCTAATGTTTATGTTTTTTGAAAAAAAAATCATTTTTAACCCACAATATGATGTTTCTTTAGATATCTAATGAAAGTTTTAGCGAGGCCCATCACATATCTTCATGCCCGCCGTTTTGACCATAGTTTGTAACGAGAAAATTTTAAAATGGGCATAAGAATTCAAAAATTGTCTGAACAATGTTAATCCTCCGTGTGGTGTCATATCATGTGACATAGTTGCAAGTAAAAATACCAAACTTGGTAAATTGATTATGTCTTAAAAAAACCTTCACAAAATAACCTATCATGTTTAAGGTTTCATGGCTTTCGGGTCAAATAACCAATGTTATAGCTAGAATCAAAGCATAGTTTGTGATACTATGCCCATGTTATACACGCATATGTATCATGGTATGGCGAACAATATTACAGGAGAAAGTTTTTCTTTTCGTCGTACAGAAAATCTATTTTCTATTTTCCGAGCGTAAAAAAGGGACGTTTTGTAAAGCAACCACCAAATGATAGTTTCAAAATGGTATCATAATATTTTTCAAAAATATTAGACCACCTTACTTGTACAATGTTTCAACCGGGGTATCTCAAACATTTTCGTCCACCCCTGGTGAAAAAGACAAATGTTTGGTGAATCGGTAGGAAGTCGGTTCGGTTTGAACTACAGGTACATGATCTATTGCTCATGATTTTTTGTAAAAATTATTTTTATGATGTTTCTTCAGAGATCCAATGCAATTTTTTGTGAGGCCCATCATATATTTTCATGCCCGCCGTTTTGACCTAGTTTGAAACGGGAAAATTTTGAAATGGGCATAAGAAATTCAAAAATTGTCCGAACAATGTAAATCATTCGTGTGGTGTCATATTATGTGACATAGTTGCAAGAAAAAATATTAAACTTGGTAAATTGATTATGTCTCAAAAAACCTTCACAAAATGACCTATCATGTTTGAAGTTTCATGACTTTCGGGTCAAATAACCAATGTTATTGCTAGAATCAGGGCGTAGTTTGTGAAATGTGCCTATATTGTGCATACATGTGCATCATGGGAAGGCGAACAATGTTGGGAGAAAGTTTTCTTTTTCGTCGTACGTAAAAACCATTTTGTATTTTCTGAGCGTAAAAAACTAGGCGTTTTGTGAAGCAGCCACCAAATGTCAGTTTCAAAATGATATCATCCTATTTTCAAAAATATTAGACCACCTTATATGTAAAATGTCCCAACCAGGATATTTCAAACATTTCCGTCCAGCCCCGATAAAAATACAAATGTCTGTTGAATAGGTAGGAAGTCGGTGCGGTTTGAACTACAAGTATATGATCTAATGCTCATAATTTTTTGAAAAAAATCATTTTTATACTCACAATATGATGTTTATTTAGATATCCAATGCAAGTTTAGCAAGTATCATCACATTTTTTGAATATCCAATCTTGATGCCCGCCGTTTTGACCATTTTTAGACTCACAATATGATTTTTTTGAATATTTGAATATTTTAAGATAAATTTTATTTAAAAATACATGATGCATGATTAAAAATATGATATGGATGTCATGTTTGAATTCTTCTCATTTTTCTGATCGATTTAGACATATTTTTTGTCGGATTTCGATTTAAGGATTTAAAGATATGAATTATTTCATATTAAATAAACAAGGCAAAACAATTTATTTTATTGTCATGTGAATTCAATATTATTATTACTTATTCATTTTTGTTTACTTAAATAATTGTTTAAAATTTTAAAAATAAAGACGTGTGGCACTATGGTCCAAGGGTTAATAGGATTAATGTGGTAGTATTATCAACAAGGTTTATTTCTTTATCGAAAACTCATCCGGAAGGAATAGAGAAGTGTGCTGGGGCAAGAGTAGTGTTAGGATGGGTGACCGGTCGAGATGATGACCATTAGTACAATTTAACCGAAGATTAAGCATGCTTAGAATTAAAAAATTCTCTTGTGAGATTAACAAGTCAAACAATTCGAAAAAAATGGTAAAGAAATTTAAAAAGATAAAATAAAAAAACTAGGCCAACGGCTAAGCCAATGGCGTAGCCTCCTCCTAGGCACGCCAGACACGCCCACGTGGCAATCTAGGCCGACGGGCGGGCCGTTGGCGTAGTTTCTTCTGTGCTAACGGTCGATATGGGGCAAGCGGACCCACAGCACGCTGCGCCGACAGCAAATGCTATGCCGACGGTCTATTCTTCTGCGCCGACACCGTCATACGCACGTCGGCGTAGACCTAAGCATAGCACGTCGGCGTAGACCTAAGCATACGGCTTGTTGACCTATGCCGACGGGCATTAGCCGTCAGCGTAGTGAGTTTCCTGTAGTGTGTAGTGCTGGCCAGCGGGTACTCAGAATAACCTGGTGCGGCTGTTCATGGAGGCGGACAGTGTGCTCCTGCCATCGGCAATCATGGTTGTCGATGCCATCTCTGGACCCCAGTACTACGACCTCCAGACTTCAGGTGACTAAGTTTGTCATCGATTTCCCAGCTATGATCATCGACGGTCTGCTTTGCTTTTTTTCCTTCAGGTAATCAGGTAGTTTGCTAGCTAAATGAATCTGAAGCAGTTAATCGAATTCTTATGTTCTGAACTCTGAAGGTGATGTTCTTCATTGTTCGCGAATCCTGACTCGAGTGCCGTACAGCGGGTGCTTGGTGGATCATCGATGTGCTTTGGTCGCCTATCTTCTCTGAATGAATGCGGAAACGTTTGCATCGTTCATTGCATGGTTATCCTTGAGCTTGAGTGCATGATTACTCTTCAACTCTTCAGTTATAGTGCTTGCTCGATTTTGTTCTGAAGAATAATAACCTCTGATGGTAATTCTTCAGTCCGAGTGCCCAGGGATGCAGCAGAGTGATGCAATTGCATGGTTTTGTGCATTCAAACTGTACTGTCGGTAAATAGATACACTGATTTAGTATGCTCGGAATTGTCACTTTTTTGGACACTGGTCACTGGTCGTGTATATACACCTTAACGGATATAAGGAAATGTTTTCAGCATGGGTTCACATTTCACGGTCATTTATACAAGGAACATGACAGAACTATGACAAACCTTTGGTTGTTCTCAGTCTAGCTTCTGTGGTAAATAAGTCTTGTCCTTCTGATGCAGCTAGCTCAGCTCTGTTAGAACTGCAAGGATGCACCCAAAGAGCACAGAATGCAGTTCCAGACCTATATATGGTGTAAAATGTAGCCATACACTCCAGAAGGGCCATACAGTGGAAAATAGGCTGCCGAGTAGCCTGAATTTTAATTAGCAGCTGAGCAATTGATCTGCAATGGCACATAAAACACATGACGTAAGGACTGACCAGTCATCTTGCAAATGTACATAATACCATGCAGTGACTAGTGATGAGTAGTATGTATCAGTTTTTTTCCTAGGAAAAAACAACACCTGCTTGAAAGGAGACAACTATAACCATGCCCTGCTAGTCTGGACTCTGGTGAGCCTAGTTCCCATAAGTAACATGATGCAGTGTATTCATGAATAAAATTTGACTACGGTACAATTTAATTCAAGGAGTAGTTCCCCAAGCTCTTACAGATATCAGGTGCGCCTTGCAAGTCAACAGAGAGGGCAATCTGCCAAATCTCATCATTGCCAAGAATCAGAGAAAGAAAGATAAACGACAGGAAACTTCAATTTACTTCCGTCAACAGAAACTTCTCATGGATACTAACTACAAGCTTCGGATAACAAACCAAGACTTGGTGTAGCAGTTCTTTGAGGTGAAAAAATCATAAACGCAGTAGCTGTTCGCGCAACCGCCGTTCCATGGATCACGTGATACTCTCATCACTGGTTTATGTTCCAACTACTACTCCCAGTTATCTGCTAACTCTTGCCTTACAAGGACATGTTTGAGCATACACACCATGCCAAATAGTTTCAGGTGAAAAGACATCTCAGTCGTCAGTTTCATATCGCAGACAAACTTACCGCATCAATTAATCTGGATGATGAACTTACTTTCACAACCTACTTCTACATTCTGAGGCAAATAATCAAGTGAATTTCAACTTCCTTATACATTTGTACTGTCACACAATTGGCCTGGTGCTGTCCTGCTTGAGACATGGTCAACACAATTTGGGATCCAGCCCGACCTTGGCAAACAGTTTTTGTGCTCATAAGTATAAGTTTTGCATCTTGATCTGAGTGCTTAAGTTATTAGTCACAGAAAGTTAGTGCTTGAGATGCTAGTAAGAAAGTAACAAATGATCAGAGTGCTAGTTCTACAACTGAACTGTCGCACACATAACTGGTAATAGTGTTGTCCTGCTCAAAACATACAGTTTTGTTTCTTGGACTTAAGTTAAGCTCGAACATCACATGAAGCACTGATCCTTAACATGGCTAGCACGTAAAGTGAAACAATAAGAGATCATTCCAACGATGCAACAGAAAAACAACGGTGTCAGGATGGAGGCACACACAAAAAGGTATTCATTGATGTTCAGGTTGGTTGCACTGCAATGGATAATACAGTACTATGCAGTATGGAGCTTAATAGTCTCCGCAAGCCTAAATGTGAGCACTTGCGTGCACTGCAATGTCACATAATACATTTCTGCAGTAACAAATGATCAGAGTGCATTATTCTTCAGAACTGTAATGGAACACACACTCCCTGCTTCAGAGATGAACCCAATGTGGGACCATAGCCGGTTTATGAGAAACCTTCTGTGTGCTTATTATATCCCATGAAGCATTAAACCTTAACATGGTTAGCAGGTAAAGTGAAATTACAAGAGATCATCCCAAACAATGCAACAACAAAAGTTTGCCAGGATTGAAGCACAAAATAGTACTCCTAGAATTTTCAGGTTGAAGTACTAGCCTTTTCTACAAGAATACAACTACTTAGAATGAGACAAACATAACCATGCTCAATTCTCGCTATAATGATGATCTCATTAGTGTACATCAGACCTACCTAACCAGATGCAGTGGAATCATCAAGAAAAATCAATTATAACAGACCTTTTCATGATAAATTGACTTGTGATAAAACCATTTAAATTAACAAGTAGTGATCCAACCATCTCTTAATAATCATATGCAGCTTGCAAGTAAACAAAGGAAATCCTACCTTTTTTATCATCATCTACAACAAAGGGTAAAGAGATAAGCAAAATACTGAATCTGAAGATCACTAGATAAGAATGTCAAACCAATTCTTCAGCTCAAGGAATAGGGACATGATCATATAGATTGCTAACAATTCAGTACTAAGAAATAGCACTAGATAAATATAATAAAGCAAACTCAATTCCTCAGCTCAACGAACAGGGGCATGAGGCGTATCAATTGCTAACAATCCAGTAGTACTGAGAATCAATAGATAAATAAAATAAAGCAAATTCAATTCCTCGGGCGAAGAAAATAGAGAGATGACACATATCAGTCAGTAATTATTCCAAAAGCACAGCAAACTGACTTGGTAATTTTAGCACACAAAAAATGCATAGATTTCATGCAACCACATAGGAGTGAGAGCATCTGATCATAGTTTATACACATCGATGCAGAAAAGAAGGATCTAGCAGGCTCATACTTGATCCAATTCATATATATTGTAGCTCATGAGGATATCAAAACTAGGCATTGAGAAGAACCACCTCGCTCAACAGTCGTCAGAGGAAAGGCGAAGCAGTCTCAGCATAACCTTCAGGTGCTGTAAAGAGATTATGCGG
The DNA here is from genome assembly GCA_910589765.1 of Avena atlantica. Lineage (NCBI taxonomy): Eukaryota > Viridiplantae > Streptophyta > Magnoliopsida > Poales > Poaceae > Avena > Avena atlantica. The sequence goes on from OU342738.1 coordinate 432,649,299, forward strand.
AACAAGAGTTTGCTTGAGCCGAAGGTCACAAGCATATGTTTGGTGGCCATCACGATGGAAGTTTCCAACCAGTTCCCCATCAGTGCTGACGTAAAACACCCACCCGCGATGATTGACCAGCAAGAAGACATCACCATCCACGGACACAACGGTGGCATCCAAGTCTTCATTCCAGCACCCAAAATGCTCCCTGATTTGTTCGACCGGCAATTTGACGCTGTACCCGAGGACCCAAACCTCGCCTTCATAGTTCTGCAACACCCATATATCAACAGCTTCCATGGCACCGTTACAGCAACCAACAACAAGCTTGTCATCCACCTCAAAGATATTTGACCTGATAGGGCCAACTGGTGGAGCACACATATGTCGGAACGATTCGCCTGTGGTGTCGAATACCAGTACCCGTCTGCTTTCGCCCCGCTGCCGCAATGGGTACCAATGCAGGCTATCACGGACCAGGGCAGGTATGTCCGAGTACAGCCCGGACGCTTCATCCGGATCACCGATGTACCTCGGTGGCTGGTCAGAACCCAACGCAAAGACATAGCATCCAGTTGGACCTTTAGGGAGCAGAGGTCCAACAATCGACTCTGTGCGTCTGTTCCGGTGCAGTAACAGCCGGTGCTCGCCGGTGGGGCGGTGCAGATACATTCCCAGTAAACGGAATATACTCAAGTCCCATGGAGCACCAAGGGGAGCATGCTCACGAGAGACCGGATTGCAGACACAGAAACAGGTGCCAGTCGTTCCACGCTTGGAGAGGACGAAAAGGCCGTCGCAGGAGGCCTCCAGATTGAATGAGCCGTCAAGCCGGGCAACGGTATGGAGCCGTGCGTCGGAGGCCCGGTGTTCAAAGGAGAGGAAGTCTTTGCAGTGGGTGTCCCCGTACTTGGAGCCGGAGATGATGGGGAGGTTGGGCTGGCGGCCGTGCTGAGCGAGGAGGAAGGGGCGGGCGGAGGTGGCGCTGCGCCATGAGCGGCAGACGGCGCGGCAGCGGAGGAGGGATTTGGGGGGCAGGCGAACGAGAATCTCCCACACGACGATCTCTTCCGGGAGGTCGCGGCGGAGATGCGCTCTTGATGCCTCCGCCATGGTCGCCGGTGGGGATTCAATCCCTGGGAGCTTTTTTTTTCTTTCTTCTTTTTGATGTGGTGACCTTTCAGGAAATAGCATGAATGGACTTGGGCTGGGCTTAGCCCAGCTATGGGCTTTTAGAGAGAAGCCTAGCTATGTTTTGCAAGTTAAAAAAGAAACATGGAAAATACTGCTAAACCCTTTTTAAACCTTTTTTAGCTGACCTAATGTAAACCTTTGATGGACCTAAGTTTTAGGAATTTTCCATTCATCTAAAAACAATATATTTTTCACTTGAATTTTAAACTTCCTTCATTGAACTAAAAAGTTAGATATTATTAAAAAAAATAGAGCTAGATTGTTGTTCTAAGATAATAAAGCTATTGCCACCACAAAAAAAAAAACGTGGCAATGCAAATGTTTTATCAGCATTGTTTACACATAATAATGTACTCAACATTATTTTCAGGAATAGATTAAGGCACTTCACGGTAATTTGCATTATTTCTTCATAAGAAAAAAATTTATCTAATGTAATTTGTAAGTTGATTGAGTATTATGTTAACAACATTTTAATTGACACACATGCACATCTTTCCATATAATATGAAACATGAATTTTGTTACACAACATTTTTTATGTTGAGCGGCTTTTAGAAGTTGTGTGCATATATATGTTGTACGCACATGAGCAATTTCAGTCCTCTGAAACTAATACTTACAAGTTACAACTGATTGAATTCACATTCAGAGACAACCAGATTGCCATTTGCTATACAACGTTGCCGATCCCTATAAGCTTACACAAATTCAACACACCCGCCGTCCTACCGACCATCCTGGTGCACAATTTTGGGGGCCAATTTGCTCTATAATGCATGAATCCGACCAAAATGGAATAGACGTGTGCCTTGTGCTTCCTTTTCTTGGACTTCTGTGAAGTTTGCCACCAAGTTGTAGACCTCGCCAGCCACCGGAATCGAAGGAGAAGCGGCAGGGATGGAGGGAGATGGGGATGAACAACCGGGGACGTGCTAGGCGGCGCCCATGGCGGAGCTAGCCGGCGTCTGCTCAAGGAGAGAGAAGATGAGGCACAGGTTAAATGCAGGCCAGCCCGTAAATTCAGTTTAATTTCATGGCTGTACCACGGGCGCCCGCTCCCGCTTCCAGCCTGAGTGGACAGTATAACTGCACCTATGGTGTGAATGTAACCATGCACTCCAAAAGGGCCATACGGTAGAAATTAGAAAATAGGCTGCTGAGTAGCCTGAATCTGCTGACTATGGTACAATTTAATTGAAGTAGTGACCTAAGCTCTTACAGAAACCAGTGCAACTTTCAAGTCGACGGAGAGAGCAAATCCGCTTCATCACTTATACAAGGCACCTCAATTTTACTCCCGACAACACTAACTGCTCCTGAATGCTAGGTACAAAGCTTCATGAGAAATCAACCAGGACACAGTCCGGCTTCAGAGAACAAACCAGAACTTGATGCAGCAGTTCTTCGAGGTGAAGAAACCATTGATGTACAGCGAGAACTTAGTAGCCGTGCGCACAACTGCCGTTCCATGGATCACCTGATACTCTCATCGCTAGTTTGTGCCCAACTACTACTCCCAATAATATGCTTACTCTTGCCTTACAAGGACACGTTTGAGCATACGCGCCGCACCAAATAGTTTCAGGTGAAGAGACTTCTCGATCGTCAGGTTCATCACAGACACACGTGCTGGATCAAATAATCTGGATGTAAGAACAGACCAGAGCAGTCTTGGAGCAGGCATCACAGGAGTTAGAAGATGCAAAAGAAAATTTAATCCAGAGTCTAAAACAAAAGATAGTTTTGGAGTTACGGAATAAAATATATGCTTCGTCGCTTGGGATTGAACTTTTGAGATGGTGCTGAAAAATTTGGACTTGACACATGAACCACTAGTTGTCTACCAAGTGCATGGTCTGATGTTGTAGACAGATCTGTCTAGAGCAACTGATTTTTTACAAAAAATAAACAATGATATGCTAACTGAATAAATTGATGATCTCAGTGGCACAATGGAAACTTAAAATTTCCATCAGTTAACGAAGGAAGGATTCAACTTTACCCTGGGGTTGGTTGATGTTTTAGTCTTCACGGATTTGCACTTGGTTCAGAAGTAACTCTATATATCTAATCTCAAATCGAACATGGTAAGAAGTATAACACCTACTTATACATAGTAAGAAGTATAAACAGTATGTATATTTATCCCACGCAAACAGATGCCACAATGGTTGATGTGAGAAGCAGGGCAATTACCCTAGAATAGAACATAATGTGAGTAGTAACAAATGATCAAAGTGACGTTTCAACTTACTTTTACAACTGTATTGGCAGTTTGCCACATGATTCCTGGTGATGTCCTGCTTGATGGAGACCAAAATACAGTATCCTCACAAATGACACTCCACCTTGTCAGCATGTCAGATTATCTTCACATTTATCAACCTAAAGCCCTGTAAGATAATATCATTCCAAGTCAGCAGAAAGACCAAACTCCAAATGCGGTCTGCATACTAAAGGGACACTTTCTTTGGACACTAAGCTATCATCGAACAAAAGATCCAAAGTCCTGACCCACCAGCTTTGTAAAAGCTTTCTGAAATTAACTCACAAACATGTTTGCAATAACATAATCAATAAGCAAATGGTGAATAGATTCCATATCAAAGCAGAGAACACAAGCCACGCCCTCCATATGCTACATTATCTATTATCCCTGTGAAGTTAACTATTGCTTTAAAAAACTAAAAGAAGAAAGCCATTAAAGGTAACAGTCAAATAGGGTTATTGTATGGAGTTACGACCTCGATAACTTGAATTGATTGACTGAAGCATGACCTTGCCTAAGGAGATGATTTCATCAAAGCTCTGCCGTGGTAGTTATCTAATGCTATCAATTGAAGAGAGATACTAATGAGCAACTCCAGTCCAAACATAACCATAGGAATACTTAAATATCTGAGCAGCTATCAGATTGGTTTATCTATGCCATCTCATAGAGACAATTTGTGACACCAAATGATGCATTACCAGAATACATGGCAAATGACATCGTTTACATGCATAGTCGACAGTTTGGCCTAGGGCATTTGTGCACGCAAAAAGTCAAACAAAAATAAATTGAATTAATCACTACTTGGAACTAAGTTAACTAATCGAACACTGTATGGACAACAGGCAAGAAAACGAAGGCGGACAGCTAGTTATAAAATCAAAATCACCTCATGATGACATTAAATCAGAAACTGAAAGCAAACTAACTTCCAATGATATCTCCAAACAGACATGCATATGAAAACGGGATAGAAATGGGCACAATTTGTGAAGGCAAGAAACTGATGTAAATGTCAGTAAGTTGCAAAAACATCAGAGTTCCTTGGTCTGAATGACATTGTTGGGTAACCAAGAAAAGTACTTCTCATGCTTCATCTCCTACCTCTCAAAATTTATCTCTACAGCAAGCGTGTCATCTTGATAAAGTAGAGCTAATCTGCAACAAAATTAGCTAAACAATGCGGGTAGAGATTAACATTGTAATGCCATAAACCTATTCAAGGTTACCATAACATAAGATCAATTTTTGTATGAAATACCCTCTTCTTTTCAGCACCGTGTGCCATACAAGCATTAATTTTCTCTCCGATGCAAATACAAGGGCATTCAGGATATCCGTTAAGTAGTGGTACACCGGTAGTAAACATTGTTTACAAGATTTTGTGGTCATAAAAAAATTGTATCCTTGGTAACAAATCTATACTCGTTCTCCGTTGAAAAAGAAGTCCAAAATTAAGATCCTGCATATCATCTGCCAACATGAGATCCTTCTTTCATGGAAAGATAAATTGAGGTTTGCACTAAAAACTGAAATGGACATATAAGAACATAAATATATAGTGTGCAGATATACTACTCACCAATACTTGAAAGCAATTGTAGAATGCCCTGATCTGTGACCTCACTCTCTTAGTTCCAGTATGGGTCTCAACAAAACTGTTTCTTACTTAGAACAAGATACACGTGAACAGATATGGGAAGAACAACAAGGCAAAGAATATATTAAAAGATTCAGTTGCAGAACGCAATTCAGAAGCGAACAAAAATTGAGCCGACGTTTTCTACTGCGAAAACTAAGCAGCAGATTGCATTGCTAAGAAGATAAGAGATGTACAAGTGCGCACACAGAGAAATATAGCATCAAACACAATAGATATATCATTACGTTGATATAATGTCCTAATTAAGACACCAAATTCAATTCCTCCACTCAATAAAATACATATATAACGCACATAGTTAGCACATATTTCAGATGTGCAGAATAATGACTAGGCAGTTTAGACCTCACATACATTAGTCACTTCTGCCTGAAAGGGTACTGGAACAAACATTTGATTTCATAAAACCAGATAAGACTGAGGGCTTCTTGATCATAGAGGATACTGACAATTAGGTCGTTAAGAAGAACCACTTTGCAACAGCAGTCAGATAAAAGGTGAATCATTCACCACATAACCCTTTAGTGTTGGAAAGAAGGTATGCGGAACAAGAGTTTGTTTCAGCCGAAGTTGAGTAACACCGAGTCCGCTGTGATGAAAACTAGCAACCAATTTCCCATTGATGTCAACAACATGTAGCCTGTCTTCACTTTCGACCAGCACGAGCAACTCACCATCCCCAGGCATGACCACCACTTTCACAAGACTGCAGAACATTCCAAAGTGCTCCGTAAGCTCCGGCAATTCACCCCGGTATTTGAAGGCCCATGACTCAATCATGTAGTCCCGCAGCTCTGCAACCGGCACTTCAACCCGGTATTTGAAGGCCCATGCCTCACTCTCATAGTCCCGCGTCATCCATATATCAATGGTTGTCAGTGCATCATTCAAGCTGTACATCCCGAGCATTCCATCCATCTCAAACAGGTTAGCACTGCCAGGAACAGCTGGAGCACGCATCTGCCGGAAGGACTCAGTTGTGGTGTTGAACAATTTTATCATGTTGCTTGCACCCACATGCTGCTGGACGTGCCAATGCAGGCTGCCACGGCACAGGACGGAAGAGGATCCATCTACCATCGTGTGCTCCTCACCGGGGAAGCTTATGCGTCTCGGCGGCTGGCCGGAGCCCAATGTGTAGACGTAGGAGTCATGAGGTCCCAGAATTGTACGATTGCACTTTCCGAGCAACAGTCTGTACTCGCCGGTAGGACTGTGAGGGTACATCCCCAAGAGCGCGAAGCGATCAATCTCCTCCAGGCGAGCATGCTGACGAGTCGCTGGGTTGCAGATGGAGTAGCCCAGGTGCAGGCTGCCGGTGAGGAGGAGGCCGTCGCAGGAGGCCTCGGGACCAGTGAAGGAGTTGCCTAGTCGCGCGACGGACTGGAGCTGGTCGGCGGCGGCAAGCCCCGCCCGGTGGTCGAAGGGGATGACGTCTAGGGAAACGCCGTCGCCGCTGGAGAAGTCGTAGCCGCATAGGAGGGGGAGGGAGGGCTGGCGGGCGTGGTGAGCGAGGAGGAAGTCGCGGGTGGAGGTGGCGCGGCGCCAGGCTGGGCACACGGCACGGCAGCGGAGGAGGGATTTGGGGGGCAGGCGCACGAGGATCTCCCAGACGGTGATCTCGTCCGGGAGGCCGTGGAGGAGAGGCGCCGCTTCTTCTGCACTTGGGCCCTCCGCCATGGTCGCCGGCTGGGAGCTCTCGATCTGTTCCGTCCCGTCCCAGGAGCACAGCAAGAGAAGTGGTGGAGTAGCCGTAATGACGGCGGAGGCGGATGCTAGTTGAGGGAAACAACTGGTGAGGGACGGCGGCGAGCAGGCATGTCTGCCAGGCGGCGTGCGGTGTGAGGAGGAAGAGAGTGGCGGCGGGGTAGGAAGAAGAGGAGCGTCGCAGGGCAGGGGAGGTTTCGGTGGCTTGCTGGGCCTCTTGGGCTGGCTCAGGGGCTTCTTCTCTTTTCCTTTTTAACTTCTAATATTTCCCTTTTTTCCATTATATCCAAACATTTTCAGAAAAATAGTAGTAGAAGAGTAGGAAGATTTGGGGAATTTGAAAAAAGAATCAATACAATTTTAAACTTTAACATTTTTGTATTTGTCTTAGAGAAATTGCAATGTATCCCAAAATATTATATTCTAGGTTTTTTAAATAAAACATGAGAAAGGAAAGAAGGGATTGTCTCGTACTCTTCCGTTTAGGATAAAATTTAATAAAATATTTTTGGAAAACTATTCAGCAGTAGGCTTGTCTCGTATCATGTACTCTCCTTCATGCGCATCCGATCAGGTATGAGCGCCACCACTAGAGCTTTAGTGTTGGAGCCGTTCGCGCTCATGACGACGTCGTAGAGAGCTGGGTGCACATCGGAGGGGAAGCAGTGGTGATGACGACATCATACAGGTGATGACGACAACGTCCTTTTCTCCCACCAATGACCTCTTTCTCTTCTTGGAAGGATCGAAACCACCACCAACGAAGCCGTTTGTGTTGCCCCAGGAGCCACGCCTCGAACGGCAGAACCACCGACGACTTTGTTCTCGGCTAGAAGTGGGATTTGGTAGGATCCAACTTGACACCCTATTCTCGGCCTTGTCATTGAGCACCAATGTATCGGACTCCTAGGTCTGCACGTACTCAGGGCTCGGTGGGCCAAGAGGCTCACCGGAGCCCATGGCAAACCTACCAGTGGCAAGGTCGTACGATAAGATGGTCTGCATCTGCAAATAGTTGGCGATTGGCTTGTTTAGATACTCGACATCCTTGAGGTGATCCCGAGATGGGGAATTATAGGGAGGTTAGTGCTAGTTCGAACAAAAGGGAGGTTAGTGCAAGAAATAAAATTAGTTACTACCGAGATGTGGCCTCTATAATAGGCGTCCTCCAAGATGATGATGTAGCTCTCCTCATCCCAGCTAGATCTACTAAGGTCTCTGAGCTTGGAACATGGATCCACATGCTCATCCACTTACACAAGTGGTTGTACACCTACTATGAGGACATCTCGATGCCATAAAAACACCTTCTGGGCACAAGTGTTCGGATGCACCTCCTTGAACCCTTTATCCATTCTTACGCCGCTCTTGATGATCTCATGCATCTTGTTCAACACGAACATGGAGAGGAATGGTTCTCACCTTATAGTGCCCTTCACCCCCTTATCATGGCTTGTGTTGTTAGCTTTGCCAACCTTCTTGTGAGCCATGATAAATGCATCTTTCTTTGCAATCTGCTCCACCGTGTACGCAGTCATCGAAGGCGGAGACATGATCTTCGAGTGTTGCGGATAGGTGAGGCTCAAAGCCGGGAGCTAGGGTTGGGTCTCAGCGACAAAGATCTCCTGAGAATCCATGAGGGCCTGGCTGAATTTATCTGGGGTCATGTTCTACATGTATCACCATCATACATATGAGGACCTAGACTAAATAACTTACACATGAACACAAGCATACATGACGTAGACAAAATAACCTACCTAAACAAGCAATAAGGCCAAAATCATCGATCTATGACTACATCATGCAATTCATTGGACATACAACCATAGACCTACCGCAAACTACACTTAGATCTAGCTGGTGCTATCAAATCGGAGCTACTAGAGGTGGGGTTTGAAAACACTCACTATCATCAGAGGAGCGGAGCACGTTGCTTGTGAAGAGCTCGGAGAAGAATGTCTGTCGGAGCCGTCGTATAGCCACATACATTGCTGCCACCGCTTACCTGCTTGTCAGTGAAGATCTTGACGGGTTTGAGAGCTCGAAATGGGGGAAATGGTGGCGCGGCAATAGGCGGTGAGACAAATGATGATATATAGCGTGGCGAATCAACGGGCGGTGACGAAATTTCCTCCGCCGACTTTTGGGGAAAAGCTGATGCTCGCACCATCACCGAGCTTGCACAGGCGGCGCGCTGATTCCCCCCTTTTGCACGAACGGAGCTTGTTCCCGTGAAAATGCTTGATATAGATGTTTTCCACGGGCCAACTTTTGGGCTGTTTTAAAACCTGTGCAATGAAAAAAAAACTGATGCGATCCGACAAAACAGACGGACCAAATTATTTTCATTGTATGCAAAAAAGAAGAATATGGCCCAACAAACACGCCCCTTGTCTTTTGACCCTGCGAGGCATGCATGACGACTGGTACAGTTTTGTGCCACTGTAGATCTGCTCGAGTTTGATAATGTCCCTAGTACAGAACATGGTGTCGTATACGCGCCTTGTTTGGGCTGTCGCACACGATACATCCCCCAACCATGGAAGATTCGTAAGGCCTTGTTCGGTTGCAGGTGATATAATTCCCTGATGGATATAATCCCTGCAGGGATTGGGTGAATCCCACTAGGCACCCCAATCCCCACTTATCCCTCTTCCCCTGTTCCCAGTTTATCCTTGCTGCTAATTTTTCATTCGGTTAATCCCACACCCACAAGCAGCGGGCAGACATCAGCACAACAAAGTTCTAGACAGCAACCAGCAGCACATATCAAACAGAAAAATAAACAACTACTTTATATAAAAATAATATCCATTTGAATATCAAATTGAACACGGCTGAAAACTAAAATCAAACATGCTCACAAAACAAGATACAAAACGGAATACATTGATGTACATAGGATATAGATGGAACATAAGTATCTCAAAAAATTATCAATTTTTACAATCTAGTCACTTTGTTTCCAGAAATACACTGACGTAACAACTAACAAAATAGAACTAATAAATATGTAGTCTTTGCAGCGTAAATCACACACGAATTTTTCGCCATGGCACTCTTGCCTTTCTTCTGGAGCTTCATGCTTTTTTGTACCAGGCCAGGAGTAACATAATCAACATAAACTATGGCTACCGGAACAAAATAAAGCAACACCGGCTAGCAGCTTCTGATATTAACAAGCTCTGTCAACTGCGATACCCAGAGTTCTTTTGCCTGTATACACAGCCGCACCCAGTTTTATAGTGACAATCAGATTAAGCTAACAGAACAAAATTGGCATGGAATTATTGCTAACAGAAAAGCTATCTAGTCAATACCATCCGTTGGAAGTAAGGACTAATACAAGGTTAAGCTGCTCCTATCACAAGGATGTTACCTTTCTCAGCTGTAAATACAACTTTTGACAGCAATATAATTTATGATTTCTAGCACCAAATTGTACAACATCATAATATGTATCGATAGCAGCAACATCTCCCAGCTCGGCAAGAACATGACACCCGACAAGATGCTAATACCGCTGGCTCTTGTCAACAAAAAAACTACCGTTAGCTGCTAGTACTGCTACAACCACAACCACACAAGATACAACACTACTGCTCCACTTTACCTTACATGAAGGTCTAAACACAAATTATCGAAATAATCATCTATGACACTTCCTTAAGGTCAAGTTTTTTTAGACTACTGAAACTCTACAAAATTTGGATAAACCTATATATTAAATAGTGTCTAGATTCATCCAAATCTAGACTAATTTGAGTCAACTAATACGGGTCAGAGAGAGTACTGAAAATCTACAAAATTGACATATCGAGCAGAATTATATCTTATTTTGACTTCGCCAAAACAACACCTCAATTTGTACCAAAAACTATAGAACCAAAAGTAATAGACATATCGAGCAGAATTGATCAACCCCTGCATTGCATTTTCACAGCAATCCATCATATCGATCAAGAAAGGAGTAAGAACATGTAAAAAAATGCTCAGCTAGTAAAAAATTGGACAACTGGGAACCAAGAAACTAGGGACCCTAGATTTTCCAGAGACAAGAAAAGGGAAGAGTATGACGAGGGGATCACCGGAGAGAAGGCATCCGTCGGTGGGGGTGGACGTCGTCTCCGCTACCGCTGCCGCTGCCTCCGAATTCATCCATGTTGCCGCGTCCCCTATGTTCACATTTGTGTCACCCGCGAGATGGGGAGTGCGCCAACACATCCTGGGCATTGCTCCGCCTCCGTGCGCCTCCGGATCGTGGGAGAAGGGGAGGAGTGTCGCCGTTGCACTCATCTCCCCGTCGTTTCGCCATTGCCTTCGCCTCCGGAGCACGACGTCGATTGGGGAAAATTTCCACGGGCTTGATGTCGATTATTTTTTCCCCGTGTAACGGAGGGGTATTCGAGCGGATTAGGCCGGGTCGGAATCCCCACGGGGCGTAACCGAACACATAAATTTTGCCGGCCGGGGTTGAATCCCAGCTGGGCCGGCCCACGGGGGTTGAAGGGGATTGGGACCCTATCCCGGCCGGGGTGGGATTTACCGAACAAAGCCTAAACGGGGTGTCACACACGGATGGTTTGAGTGGTCTGTGTTATTATTATCAATCCAAAAGTTGTGGCAGATGAACATACTTGGACATGTCAAGCTGTTCATAAGGTCCCTAACGAGTCTGTTTGAACCAAGACATGCATTACGACTTGTAAAGTTTTGCCACTGTAGCTCTACTCGAATTAGGGTGGCCGAGGACGGAAAGAAATCGAGGTAGGGCAGTCTCTAAAAACTAATGAAAAGATCAAAATAGTCCCAAGACATTACTTCTACACGCGATTCTAATATAACACTTATTATAATAGAATAAAAAGATAACTGAAGATAAGTATAAACTTGATTTTTGGCAAGAAGCTTTAGATGCGTTTGTGTTTTCTAAACAATTTGAGTGGTTGAAAACGGACTTCGTATGAAAAATGTATGCTTGTTTTGGTGAATACTATGCAGAACTAATTTCAAAGTGAAGTAACGACTTGGTATAGTCCAGTTTTAAATCAACTCTTTCTCTTTGCAATAGCTATTCTCAATGCAATAAAACTCGACTCTAGGGTATCTAAGGAGGACTTGAGCGTATTTTGCCAACCTAAAGGCATATGGCCAAAACCAACTCTAATTATGTGATGGTTTATGTTTTATGTTTTTTTACCTTGGCTTGTATATACTATTGATCTAAATTTTGAATTGACATGCTTACTCAATTGGAGAAATGATGGTTCAGAGCTCTGCTGAAAGATGTGAATTCGCAAAAAAATGATATCACAATTCTAAGCATGGATAAAATGGTAACAAAATGAGTGAAAAGTTACTAACAAAGAAGACACTAGGTCACTATTGATTATTTCGGAGCGTGGACACCTTCTATTAATCCATAGAATCTATTAGTCCCTCTGTTTGGGATTCTTAGTCCGGAGAGAGTTTTTAGATATTTCATGATTATAGGCCATGGCATTAAATCCTCCTTAATTCCCGTGATAGTTATATAGCTCGTTTTAAGTTTTAAGCAAGAGAGAGCCCATTTTCTCTTTTCTCCTCGTCTCCCTCCTTCCTTCCTACTGGCCAGATGGATTGGAGAGTTAACTGTCCCGCGGATCCCATGCATAGCTTCTGTTGTGCGATGCAAATACTCTGGTTTAGATAAAAGAAGAGGAGAACACTGGCCTATTTAAGTGGAGAGAATAGAGGTGCAATTAATAGGAAAGTTAACCGTCCCTGAGGTAGACTCCGGCTTTGCAACTACGTCTTGGTATTGCCAATTTGGCTCTCTGGACGAAGAATCCCAAACAGAGAGAGTACACCAGAATTTGACCATCGCTTTGATGATATGTTGTTAGAGTTGCTTCAGAACTTCTTGTCTTGACTCAAATGACTAATTTTATAGATTCAATATGAATAAGATTTCCCAGCTTTCAGAAATTTATCATAGGTATTTATCTTATTATAAGCATGAGCCTATATAAGACAACCTTGAATTCGTTATCCATATGTGGAGAGTTATAAACTTTGGAGAATATCTTAATATTTGAATGATACATCACGTTTCATATAATTTATCGTCTTGATGAGCTGGTATCGCTTCTACTGGTAGGGACAACAAGGACAACAGTTGAAAGAACTTTTTCTATGGCAAAGATCATCAAGACCGAGTTGGTATATTTTCTTTGAGATCGTGCTAATTTTTTCCGTCCTCCGTCACTGTCAACACGGCCCTCTCCGATATCCGACGGACACGCCCGGTGTCTTTCGGGATTAGTCATTCGTATGAGCTCTGTATACACGTACTCCCTCCGTCCACAAATAAGTGTACTTCTAGCCTTGTCCTAAGTCAAATTTAGTAAAACTTGACTAACTTTTTAGAAAAAATGTACCAATATTGATGACACTAAATTGATACCATTAGATTTGTTTTTAAATTTAGTTTCATAATATGTTAATTTGATGTAATACATGTTTGTTCTATAAAGTTGATCAAATTTGATTATGTTTGACTTAGGCAAAAGCTAAAGTATTATACTTATTTGCGGACAGAGGGGGTACAGTTGGGTGGTGATGTCTGCACTGAAAGTCTGAATGAAGCGCCACCGTGCTAGGTGTAGGTTTTGCCGACGGGAGCCGGGATGACGACGATCATGCGAAGTGCAACATACATTGACTATATATATGACGGGAACTAAAGTTTTGCCATTATTGATAGTAGTAGTACGGTACCATGTCGAACTTAACTATTTCTAGTATACTACTCCCTTCGATCCTAAATAAGTGTCGCCATTTTAAACTAGTTAGTTCAAAACTGTGACACTTGTTTAGGATCGGAGGTATTAACATTTTTCTCAGATGAGAGTCGGACACGAGGACGATCGAGAACGCGGCGGTCGGGCACCGGCGGCCCGTGTTCGAGTCGGATAGCGGGAACACCAGCCTGGCCTGCGGACCATGGTACATATTGGAGACATCGCAATCGCATCGCATCGCACCAGAGACAGACCGGAGCAAGATCAGTTGAAGGAACTCGAGCAGACAGACAGACCCAGCGGCGAGGAGGCTCTGCGGCCGCGCCCTCCGGGGACCACAGGCCAGGTCTTTCATGTCGGCCGCTCGGCAGATACTGCAGCCGGATATCGATGGCGCGACCAAGCTCCGCCGGCTCCTCGCATCGGAATCGACCAGCATTATGAATAGGGTACGTGTACGCACTCTCTAGATTTAATTTCGCGTTTGAGTTCTTCTACTAACTCGGTTTCTTGTACGTACGCTGCAGCCCCACGGGCGCCTGCCCAAGCGAGTAGATGTCACGAAGCAGGAGCTGGTCGGCCTGCTGCGACAGAGCGAAGTCGTCGCTGCGGAATCTTCCTCGGTTGGTGCTGCTGATAATCCGGAGCTCGTCCGGCTGGTTCAGGGATCCAATAAAGAGTTCTTCTCCGGTTTACAGAAATCGCTGGCTAGAACGGTTGCAGCGATCGTTGCGACCGTGTATTTAGAGGCAAAGGCTATTAAGGCGTGGAATAGGAGGAAGTAGTTGTCGTGATGTGTCAAGCGTGCCTAATTCCTTATGGACATGATGTTTAACAATATAGTAGTTATGATGATAACTAGGAGTAGTAAGTACTACTTGACTTTCATAATTGTCAGTTTAGCTCTCTGTATGTAAGTTGATGTAGAGTAGGTTAGAGCTTGACTTGTAAAATTCATTCCTTGTTTCCTTTTAAGTTTTATTATAGTTTCTGTGTTTGTGCAAAGACCGGACCAAAGCAACAAAGCACATGTCTCCGAAGTTTTGATTGGAGTCCCCAAATCACATCGGACAATAATTTGCTAAATAAATCTTGATAAATAGCATCTAAGAATCAAGCAGTCAATACTTATTACATGCATGGTAGGTGATATATGTTTGGTATTTCGTTACTTTACTAATCCAAACATCTGCATATTTTGGCAAAATATTGCCTAATATCTGTTGTACAGAACACCACCCCATATTTTGCTCGTGCAGAACACCGTATTGTCAAAAAATTGCCTAAAATCCATGTAATTTGGGTTGGAAGGGATGTTCATATCCATCAACCTATCATGGATTCAACTAGATTATTCAAATGTTTCAATATATTTCACTTGTACACAAACACCACAGTATTGTATATGATAAGAAGGTGGATAACACACCATCATACAAAAAAGAAAAAGAAGAAAGTGGAGTGAATTCCGCTTTTTACCCCCTAGTTATGCATTTGTGACACTAATTACCCCGTCGAGTGAAAAATTGTCTGAATTATCCTTTTTAGAAGTTCTGAACCCACATTTTCTTATGTGTGTCTATTGGGCAAGGTGTAAGGTGTTTACAGGAGTTTAAATCTATCAAAATGATCAAGAGGAATTGAAAATATGGATACAAAAAGTATGAACATGATTATTGATCATGCCCTATGATATTTACACATTTTACCGTGTCACTCCGGCGTAACATGCGAGCTCTGTGTAACAAAAACAAACAAAGTGCTAAATAGGGATAAAAATATGTTCAAAGGCTCTTAAATGAGATATTTCGGTTTTAGTTCCACTAAATGGGGTAATTAGTGTCACAAATGCACAACTAGAGGGTAAAAAGTGGAATTCACTCAAGAAAGTGATATGAAAAGGATGGAAATTTACACGAGTAAATTTCCATAATAAACAATAACTAATTATGATCTAACTAATAATGTCGTCGCCCAACTGGTGTAAGTGGTAGTACATTTTTTTAATATATATGGAAACCAGAGGTTTTATTACTTGTTCGTGTTCCGCTAGCAATCAGCCATCAGGTTGTTCACAAGAAAAGCATGGTTCTCATCTTGCCAGCTGCCCTTCATGTGTAGTGTACTCACATGATTTGCACGCACATGTTTGCCAAGTTATTTGCCTCTCTCCTAATATGCTTGATTGAAAGCGAAGCGAACTCCTTCCCTATCTCCACAATTTCTTCCAGTATAGGTGCGTTTTCCCATAGAATTGTGAAGTGAAGTCCAAAGGTCATCTATGTCTAGACAATCTGTCTCCATCACTAGATGCGAAAAGCCTTGTAGCCTTGTGAAGATAACGCCATCACAAAGATAACCCTTCCACGATGAGGGGATCGGTAACCCCCTCATAGGGTTTGCTCCAAGCACCCAGGAATGCTAGGTGTGATCTAGCAGCACCACCCTCGACCCCTGAGTTCTTGAGAGAACACAACACCATCAATGTTTATCTTTACCTAACAAGGATCTGGTGGACGCGTCTCCTATGGACTTTTGTCCTTTTGTTTAATTTACTGGAAATTGTAGCGGTGCTAAAGTTTCTTTTTCCATTCTCATAGACACCAAAGGATCAAATGCCTCTTTCTTTTTGAAAGTGCAATGGACGTCATCTAGAGGGGGTGAATAGGCTTTTAAAACAATTACGGTTTAGACTCAAATAAATACGGAATAAAACTAACGTTTAATTTATTGAGCACAAAACCTAACCACTAGGTTCACCTAAGTGCACCAACAACCTATGCTAAGCAATACAAGCAACAAGGTGATAGCAAGATATAAATACTTCAAACATGATGGATATCACAAAGTAAAGTGCATAAGTAAAGCGCTCGGTTGAGAGATAACCGATGGATGCGGAGACGGATATTTTTATCCCGAAGTTCACTTCCAAAAAAGCTATGTCTCCGTTGGATAGGTGTGATGGTGCAAGGCTCTCTGAACACCACAAATAACTTACCTCGGGGTGTGGCGGCTCGATGCTCACCCAACGCCACACAAGGCCTCACCCCGGATGCGAAGGCACGCAACTCACCCGCGCCACAAAAGGCTGATACGCCCAATTTGCATCACCATTCTATATCATAATTTACCTCTATCCATTGATATTTGTCTTATTATGAGGTATTACTTATGGCTTTTCATCTGTTTATACATGTTGGATGATTCCTAAAGGATGGACTGCCGGAGTCTGGATTCTGATGGAAAAGAGGGAGTTTCGGTGCAATTTCGTGAAGATCAAAAAAATACCAGAAAAATATGGAAACATATTATTTTACCAGAAGACGAAGGAAGCCAGAAGAAGGGACGAAGTGGATGATTCCTGAAGGATGGACTGTCGAGGTCTCAGGGGGCCCACACCCCCCTAGGCGTAGGCCCAACTGACCCCGCGCCTAGGGCAGGTGTGGCCCACCTATATGGCCTCCGACTCCGCCCCTTCGCCTATATCTTCCCTTCGAAACCCTAAGGCTCGGGGAGCGACCATAGATAGTTTTCCGCTGCCTCTAGGGGCAGAAAACACCGAGAGAGAAAGATCTCTCCGACAATATATTTCTGCCAGGGGAATTCCTTCCCAGAGAGGGGAGACCATCGCCATCAACACCGTCATCAAGCTCGGCTTCATCGGGATCATCATCATCATCATCCACACCATCATCTCCACTAGCACCATGTAACACCCTCAGAATCGGCCCTATGCAAGTTTTAGCGAAACCCGCCAAACCCGCATAGAAACGATTCAAAGGTGCCCACCAGGCACTTTCGTGCGGGTGGAAAACGAAGTAATAACATTACACAACAGTCCTCGATGGGACCCACAGAACAGATATATATACAGCAGCGACTCAATGAGTCAAGAATACAGATATAATGTACAAAGATCCAAATCACCTTGAAAATGATAAAGCGCCCGTCTACGGACAAGATGCAAATGGGGCTAAGAGCCCTGAAGAATAACCAATGGCGTCCATAACCCTGCCCAGGCCAAGCCGGAAGGGTAACCCTGCTAACGACGTCGATCTCAAAACCTGCTTAAACAAAAGGGGTGCCGACAAAGGGCAAAGGAAAAAGAGGAGCGTCAGTACTGAGGCCAGTACACGGCGAGGCTAGAATTCGGCGGTCCTCGCCTACATAGGTATGGTGGACTGAAGCGGCAGCGGCAGCATGCACTAAACAACCTATAGAGACTCGATACAACTGGCGACTATCAGAGAGGGGTAAGAAAGACCTATTCGGACCCAACCTGATACTATCATCAAACAAACCCATCCTGGCGTTTCCCCCTCGAGACCAAACGAGGAAGTCAACCGAGGAACTCACACAGTTGGCAGTTTTACTTATTCAGTTATAGTTGCGGCACTTTACTAGTCAGGTTTAGATAATCATCCTGATAAAGTAAGCAGTGGGCACTTTTAGTTAATCATTCCGTTATAGTGGCATCACTTACTAGTCAGATACAATTAGCATGAGATAACTCAAAACCCAGCAGTTGTTGGTACTTTTACTTAGCCATTCCGTTGTAGTGAAGCTGATTACTAGTCATATCGGGGCCAAGTCAATTTATAACAGTAAACTTTAGTTATAGTTGTCTATGATCAAGCACTGTGCTCCAAGTCGTCCATAACCGCGGACACGGCTTCTCGAAAAGATTTAACCCTGCAGGGGTGCACCAAAGTATCCACAGGCACTTCGACCCTTTTTGCCAGATCAGTTAACATACACCCATCGGTATGTCGGCGGGGCCTAAGTCACGACGTTCCCAGACCCAAAGAAAGTACATGGGGGCCACCCCACTAAGTCGACACCCGCAACAAAGTCGGCCGGTCTCCGAGACGGACTTAGGGTTTGGGTAGACGGCTGTGAACGACAGCAAATCCCAAAACTGGGACTGTCGACACCGCGAAACGTGACCCGATCCTAAACAGTACAGTGTGCTCCTCGCACAAACGTAAATAAAGCAGTAAAGCATGGCATAAGTACAGGATAGTAAATAAAACCTTAAACTAGTTTGTGGCCCCCAGTACAATACTTTGAAATCAGGTAATAATCAATGGGAAGCCCATATCTCCCCACATGTGGTTAGCGCGCTCGATCTCGGAACAGGTGTCAAGAACTCGGGGTCCTACGGGACACAAGTGGGCGGTCGGAAACCAACATTATCTATCACCCACCGATGCCTCTGCTTACTTCAATTTTAGTTGTTAAACAGTAATTAAAGTGAACGATAAGTAAAGCCATAATCATCTCCAACGTCAACATGCGGCAATCCTCCAACAAATGTGGTACTTGAAGACAAGCAAAACACTTGAGCAAGCGACTACGACACGCGGGTCCAACTATCTACCAAACAACAGGTAATAGGATGTGTCCAAGGCTATATATGGCTGCAAGGGATATCACGGGTACGAAACTAGAGCATCGCAACACAGATAGCAAAGATCAACAGGAGGGAATAAATACTAGAAAAGTAAGATAGGTAGAAAGGGGGAGATGCTCGCCTGAAAACATTGCCGAAGGTTCAACCGAAGATCGGGTCGACACTCGCATCAACTCAACGGCCTTATCCGCGAAGAAGCAAAACACTAGAAGAAACACCAGATGCAAGATTTAATACAACGGCAGAAGATCGGCATGATGCATGAATGATGTATGACATGGCAAAGGTGCGATGCAATTAGGTCATATTAAGCGGAACCGGGGTCCCGACAATTAGTTAGATGGTTCAAGTTGTTTATCTACCCCGCAAATTAAATGTTGTTTTAACAAGGCAGAATATATCGTCGGTTCGCTACACAAATTTAAATGAGGCCAAGGTAAGACTAGATTTGTCCGCATATGGCCCCATATTTAATTATGAGGTGAATCGGCATAAGGCCCCCAAACCACATGATATGCATGCGAGATGAATGATTTGATATGCAACAACTGTATTATATTATAAAATTAGGGTTCTGGGGAGGGGTTCACACATTATGGTTCGGCGATCTTGGGGTTCCGGGGTTCGGGGTTCGGTCTCAGGGTCCAGGGTTCGACGGGTTCGGTCTCGACGGAAGCGTTCTCGGTTAGCGGATCAGATCTTGGCGCGTCTGGGTGCGGGACTTGGGTCGGTGTCGGGGCGCGTCGGGTTCTTCCGGGTCGATGCCGTTCTTGTCGTCGTGAAGGTCTTGTCGGGTCCTCGAATCAGATCGGTCTTGGCGTTCCGGGGGGAAGTTCTCGGTTTTCCGTGAGGTAGACATTGTCGCATCCGTGGTCCTCGGGCATCGGATCTGGGGAAGTACTTGTCGCATCTACCGTCTTCGGGTTTGCTTCAATCGGGTCCATGTCGGAGTACTTGTCGTCCCATGTGGCCTTCGGGTCCGGATCCGCTTGTCGATGATGACCTTGGAACGGCACCGACGGTCTTCGGTTGGCATCGTGGTGGTAGTGTCGTCGGCCACCTAGGCAGGTACTTGCCCGGATGTAGGTCTTGTCCACCACGTCGGTCTCGGGCAACATCACCATCTTGCATTACCGAAAACGGGGTAGCGTCGACGACCTGCAGAACACCCAGCGAAGGCATCGGGGAGGAGGCGCTGGCGCATGCGCAACGAAGCAGGGACCTTGGCCAAGACGTCCTGGACAGGGAGGAGAGGGGCGAGGCAGAGGGCGGTGAGGCGAAGGGGCCGCGGGCCGGCGTCGACGCGCAGGAGGGCGCCGGCGGCAAGGGACACAGCGGCGGGGCGCCATGGCCGGCAAGCTCGGGGAAGGGAAGGCGGCTTGGGCGGCGGAAGGCGGAGAGCGAGCAGGGCGCGCGGAGGCGGCGAGGGCGCGCGAGGGGACGCGGCAGCTGGCGACGGTGGAGGCGGTTGGTGGCGGGACGAGGGCGAGAGGGGCGAGCGGAGGCGCGGCCTGGCGGTGGCGGGGGCCGACGAGGAGGACCGGAGGGCGCCGGAGGGGAGAGGAAGGCCGGCGGAGAGAGGGGGAGGCGCGGCGCGGCCGACGGACGGAGGAGGCGGTGGCGCGGGAGGCGAGCTCGGGGGGGTTCCGGCGAGGGGGAAGGCGCAGGCGCGGGCGGGCGCGGCGCTCGCCGGCGCGGAGGCGGGCGGAGCACTGCAAGGGGGTGGCCGCGGGGAGAGGGGCCCGGCGAGGAGCGGCGAAGGTGGCGGTGGAGGCGCGATGCGCGGATGGAAGAGAGAGGGAGGAGCGGGCGAGCGGGGCAGGAGAGAGGGCGACAGGGGTGGGGCCTGGTCGGCTGTAGAGAGGGGGGAAGGACCGGCGGGGAGGAGGCCTGGGGCGGCCTGGAGAGGAAGCGGGGAGGAGCGGCGGGGTACTGGCGTCGGCGAGGCGAGGTGGGAGCGTGCGCGTGCGGGGAAGACGGTGCGGGGAGGGAGAGGAGCGTGGGCGCATGGCGCGGGACAGGTGGGGCCCAGGGGTCAGGTGAGTGGTGGGACTGGCGTGCGTGCGTTGTGTTGTGTGCGTGCAGGGTGTGTGCTGGGGTGGCCCCAGGGAGAAGAGAGGGGGAGAGAGAGAGGGAGGGAAGAGAGGCTGGTGAGGTGGCAGTTTGGGGTTGGTTAGGGGGAGGGAGAGGGTGAGGTGTCAGGAGGCCATTGGTGGGGGTGATGTGGAGGGGGGGTGTGGGTAGATAGGTTGGTAGGTTTAGTAATTAGGTGGACCGATTATATTTCTGGGGGTGGTCGTTCGGGTCGAATCGGCCCGTCCGACTGCCCCCACTAAAATAATTTAATATTTTATTTGATTAAAACAAAGCCTCTGCAAACCGATAGCAGACAAAACAAAATAATCCGGAGACCCGGTTTTGGTGTTATAAAGATGGGGCGTTTAGAAAACAAAAACGGGTTTTCTGCAAATAGTTTAATGCGAGCAAATGCGAGATGATGACGATGCTCAAATGCAATGTGGCATGATGACATGAGCATGCGGTCATGATGATGCAATGCACAAAAACAACGCGATTTTCTAGTAGTGGTTTTGCGGGATGCCACACACCATCACCACCACTTCGTCCCACTTTAACAATTGTGTTGGATATTGCTTTAGTCTTAGGGGAAACTTTCCTGGTGTTGATTACTATTGTAGTTGATGCTTGTGAGTGGAACCATTGGATTATTGTTTATGTTCAGATTGTTATCCATTATCATATCATCTTTGATCTTGATCCATATGATGTCTTGTGAGTAGTTCGTTTAGTTCTTGAGGACATGGGAGAAGTCATGTTGTTAGTAGTGAATTTGTGATGAGTTGTTATTCAATGGTTTAGTATTTAAGTTGTGGTGCTATTCTTCTAGTGGTGTCATGTGAACGTCAACTACATGAAACTTCACCATTTATGGGCCTAGGGGAATGCATTGTGTATTTGGCTACTAATCGCGGGGTTGCCGGAGTGATAGAAACCTGAACCCCCGTTAGGACACCTTTGCACAAGGGAGCGTAGGATCTCAGAGTTTAAGGCTGTGGTTAGATTTATATATTAATTACTTTCCTGTAGTTACGGATGTTTGCAGGGGGTTTAATCACAAGTATATATTAGTCCTAGTAAGGACGATATGTTAGCACAGGTTCACCCACACAACACTTACAAACACCAAAGAAGAGTACTCAGCTATTTGAAGCGAAAGCACTTGACAGAATTCCCATGTGTCCTCGAGAACGTTTGGTCCTTATAAGTATTTCCACCGGCTTGTCCTTTGCTAAGAAAGGATTGGGCCACTTGCTCCGTTTGTTTGTTACTTCTGTTACTTGCTCTTTGTTTTGTTTCCTTGTTAGAAAACCACTGAAAATCCGTTTGCTAAGTATCCACAGGGATTTCCTGCTCCATACCACCGTTTAGCACCTTCTGCTCCTCGTTGGGATCGACACCCCTATTTATCAATAGTACTACGATACACCCCCTATACTTGTGGGTCATCAAGACTATTTTATGGCACCGTTGCCGGGGAGTGAAGCGCTATTGAAGAGTGGAACTGGTAAGGGAAACTTTCACTGTGAGTATTGCTCTTGTTACTGCTTGTTACTTTGTTTCCAATATGGATAACCCACCTGGTTTTCTGTTTGGGAAAACTACTACCACTGCTAGGGTAGTAGATGAACTACCTCCTGTTGAGATAGATCCTTTTAAGATACCTACAAGTATTGTTAATCGTGTTATGGATTATTATTATTTTGGGGATGGAACTGTCCATCCTGGTGATCACTTGCTTTTTATCCAAGAATTATGCGGGTTGTTTAAGTGTGCAGGTATCACAACTGAAAAGATGAAGAAGAAGTTACTCTCCATATCCTTGAAAGGGAGAGCTGAAGAATGGTATAAGCTGCTGAAGAATGGACAATCCATGGAATGGGAGTAGATGTCATCTCTCTTTTACTCTAAATTTTATCCTCCCATTGAGATTCATAAGGATAGAAATCTTATATATAACTTTTGGCATCTTGATGGAGAGAGTACAACTTAAGCTTGGGGGAGATTAAAGTTACTAATGCTTAAATATCCTATTCATGAACTCCCTAACAATATTATTCTCAATAACTTTTATGCTAGGCTTTCTCTTCATGATAAAGATTTACTAGATGCTTCTTGTGCTAGATCATTCACACATATGAAGGAAGAAGCTAAATGGGATCTTCTAGACCGTATTCAAGAGAACACTGAAGCTTGGGAGAATGACAAAGGAAGAAAGTCAGGTATAAACTATGATTATGAATGCATTAAATCTTTTATGGGAACTGACAACTTCCGTGATATTAGTAAGGAGTTTGGTCTTGATTCCCAAAGTATTGCCAAATGTTTTAAAGCCTTTGCCTCTTACATTGAAATTCCCAAGAAGAAGTGGAACAAGTACCATGCTCCTAATAAAGATGTTGTTAATCATGTTCTAGTTAGAAGTACTCAAGTTTGTACTACTAATCATATTGTGCCTGAACCTCATGTTGAGAAATTACCTTTCCCAGCTAAGGTAAAGGAGTATTCTATGATTATTAGTGCAAATAACAAAGGTACAATGAAAACTGTGGAGCCTGGTAAGCATCTGAGTGATGAACCTGTGGTAGCCATTATGAAAGACACCGTCACTAGAAATATAGAGGATGAGCACATTGTCTTCTGTGAAGACGCTTCTAATATTATCTCTTATCCTAGTAAGGCTAGAAAGGCTAGTGTTCCTGTGCTTTCTGTTAAAATTGGTGATCATTGCTATTATGGTTTATGTGATATTGGTGCTAGTTCTAGTGCCATTCCTTATGAGCTTTACAGGGAAATTATGCATGAGATTGGCCCTTGTGAGCTTGAGGACATTGATGTGGTTATTCACCTTGCTAACAAGGAAACCATTTTCCCCATTGGCATTGTAAGAGATGTGGAGGTTCTCTGTGGTAAGATTAAGTATCCTGCTGATTTTCTAGTGCTTAATTCAACAGCTAGCAAAACTTGTCCTATCATTTTTGGTGGACCTTTCTTGAACACTTGTGTTGATTGTAGGAAGGAAAAAGTTTTAACTAAGTTTGATGGAGATTCTTATGAGTTTAACTTTTCCAAATTTGCTAAAGCTCCTTGTGAAAATAGCTTGCCTAATAAAGATTTCAGGATGGAACAACTTGCTTCTATTGATCCAGTCTATGACCTTAGACCTCTTTTTGGTGACTGTAAGTATGCTTATTCTGATGATAAAGTTGTTTCCAGTGACAGTTATATTGTCAACTTTATTCAAAGTGCTACTGAAAGTTATTTTGAGAGAGGAAAACATGGTTTTATGCATCTCAATGATATTAAGTTTCCCCGTTTTATGTTGAAAGCTTTAAAGTTGCATATGTTTTATCTTCCTATGCTAGTGGATTTTTGTTTCAACAATTATTTTTCTCATGATACCCCCATGCATAGGAAGTGGGTTAGACTCAAGTGTGTTGGTTATTTTCTCCTTGATGCTCTCTTTCACTTTAGATATATACATCCTATGTGAGCATCTTTGGAAGTTTCAAGCCTAACTTAAAGGCATTAAAGAAAGTACTTGTTGGGAGATAACCCAAGAGTTTTGTCGTGTCTTGGAAGTTATTACCTCTGTAATAACCTCTCCTTATCCTTTTTGTTTTGTTTTTTGTGTCAAGTTCAACTACTTTTGTGAAGTAGAGGAGTTGTGAAAAGTGGCTATCCTGGGACAGATTTTTGTGCTGCATTGTAAAAAATCGTGAGGAAGCTCAGTACTTCAGATGGAGCTGCATTTTTATATGCTTGTTCTCCAAGTTGTTACCCAACTTTCATCAGTTCTGCACTTTTTTATTTGAGCAACAAAAGGTCTTCGAAAAAATCAATATTTACCTGCTGGTCTGTTTTGACAGATTTCTGCCGTCATTTGCATTTGCCTCTCACAGAAGCTTTTTTTTATGGGTTTTCAGTTGAAGTGTGTACCAAAGGTTTATTGTTTTTGCTTACAATAATGTTGTCATTGAGTTTGTGCAAGGGTTTTGTAAGAAGGAAATTCTCAGGAGAAAGAGAGAAGGAATCTGCAGAGTTCGTCTTTGAATAGGTAAAAGTGGTGAAAACAGAAGGTTCGTGAAACCCCAATCTTTTTATATTTTTGATGTTTTTATACATAAAGGAAGTTATGAGATGAAACTTAAAAGGAAGCGGAGCCCAGGGTGGACACACCCACCCCAGGCGCGAGCCCAGCCTGGCCGCGCCTGAGGGGGGTGTCTCCCCCTCGAACTCCATCTCCGCCTCGTTTCCGTGTCAAAACCTTCCTTATGCATTGAAACTTCATAATATATAACTCCCGGATACCCCTAGGTTCGTGCATCGTGTTCTCGTCATGTTTTCATTTCGATCTGTTTCTGTTAGGAAATCTTCTCAAGTTTAGAGCACCATGGCCTCCGCCAACGACAAAGGCAAGAAGCCCGTGGAGATAGAGTTGAAAGAACAAACCGCCGCAGGAACAAGGTGAAGGAAACCTACTTTTGTAGGAGCAATTAACACTGCAGGTGCTTTTTCTCATCACATGCAGGGAATCATAGCCTTCGGTCCAGAACTCATATACTGCCCTGAGGCAGTGGAAGCCTTTCGAACCACCAATGAGTTTTGTGACAAGTACCGTGCTTTGAGGATGAAGGTGGATATGATTCAAGAGGAAAATAACAGCCTTCATAAGATGCTGGAAGATTTCCTGACCCATGACAAAAGAACACCACCACCGAAGGAGTAATTCGTCATCAGGTTTGGCATCCCCTTGGCTTGTTCCAAGCTTGGGCGAGTGCCGCGGTATCACCACCATTATCTTTTACCTTTTTAGTGGATTCATATCTGTGGTAGAGAGGGTTATCTTATAGTTTGGTTTGCATGTGGAAGTATCTCTCCTTTAGTTGATTATCTATGTATCCCTTGGTGTGAGTGCCTTTATTGGAATATTAATGAGAAGTCTCATCTTTTACTTTTTGCACTTCTTATTTTTAGTTTGCAATCTCTATTATATGATGGATCTTGTTGTTTAGTATTGGCACCACTTTGGGATCATCAAGTGGATCTAAAATTGGTTTTGGAAAAAGTATTTTGCTATTCCAAGCATATTCTCAAGCTTCATCTACCTTTCGAATTAAAAAGTATTTTTTATGTGAAAACTAGTTAGTAAAGCTCTCACGAACTTGATGGCACACTTTATTACTTGCCCCTAATAGACTTGAACCATTGTGAACATCGAAGTTGTATATGCTTGCATCTATACGTTGGAATTAGCAGAACCGTGCTGTCACGGGGAACGTTTTCAACATTGCACTTGTACTCTGTACACAGTTGATATCGTGCTCTTTTGTCTATGGATGTCAATGGTGTGAAATAAAGAGGGAACTTGTAAGTCCATGGAGTTTGTATTCTGTGTTAGAGAAACGCCTGGGCCGCTAGCCTAAGCCATGATTAATCATGGTGGAAACTTGCAGCATCACCATAGTGAGTCATCTATGAAGCATCATCAATAAAAAGCTATACACATAGTAAATAAAAAGATCGATGAGATGCTCATTGTTTGCTAGCCTTGTCATTTTGGTTATGGGAAAGCTCCTGTACCATGTGCAAGGGGTACCCCGTTGGCGGTTCTCAATGATATGCAAATACTTACAATGACAAGAACTTACCTGGACCCAAAGTTGAGTATTCATGAGGAGTGGCCCTCATATTCAAGGGACATGAGATTGCCAACTTATATTTCGTCAAGCATATACTCAATCTTTGTTCACTTTAACCTTAATCATCTCAAGATGCTTATGATAGGGTCAATGAGGGCTCAAAGCTAGTAAGTACCATAATATTTTGGAAGCTCTTTATGACTTGTAATCCCTGCTAAACTCTAAGAAGGGACCTTTCACCCACTTCCAAGTTGAGTCAGTAAACCTACTTCCTCTCTATCTCCAGCAAGCTTTTGAGTTGTTGTGTTTCAAGCATTCATATGATGATTTATTCAATATGTTCTTCATATTCCTTGTTTGCACAAAACTATTATCTATTGAGTATTACTTTGAAAGCCTTCACTTGTGAAAAACCTTTTTGAGCAAAGAGTGCTGCTATTTTGATACTTCTACAAAAAGCTTTTGTGAAACTGTTTGCCAGGTGTTCTCTGACCAAGAACAAGTTTTCCAATTCCAATTATGATTTATCTTTATGCATCTCTATTGTGACTGATGTACTTGGTTGCAAGCTAAGTTATATAATGGTGGGTTGATTTCTTCTATGAGTTGTGCAATGGTAAGTGTGATGCTTCTTGTTCGTATTCTCTTATCGACACTTCACTCCATAAACCTGTGGACATGTTTAATGATCTCAGTATTCGCTTGGGGACAAGCGAAGTCTAAGCTTGGGGGAATTGATACGCCCAATTTGCATCACCATTCTATATCATAACTTACCTCTATTCATTGATATTTGTCTTATTATGAGGTATTACTTATGGATTTTCATCTGTTTATGCATGTTGGATGATTCCTGGAGGATGGACTGCCGGAGTCTGGATTCTGATGGAAAAGAAGGCGTTTCAGTGCAATTTCGCGAAGATCAGAAAAATACCAGAAAAAATGGAAACATATTATTTTACCAGAAGACGAATGAAGCCAGAAGGAGGGACGAAGTGGGTCCTCAGGGGGCCCACACCCCCTAGGCGCGGGCCCACCTGACCCCGCGCCTAGGGCAGGTGTGACCCACCTGCCCGGCTTCCGACTCCGCCCCTTCGCCTATATCTTCCCTTTGAAACCCTAAGGCTCGGGGAGGGACCACAGATAGTTTTCTGCCGCCTCTGGGGGGGGGGGGGCGGAAAACACCGAGAGAGAAAGATCTCTCTGGCAGACAGATTTCTTCTAGGGGAATTCCTTCTCGGAGAGGGGAGACCGTCGCCCTCAACACCGTTATCAAGATCGGCTTCATTGGGATCATAATCATCCACACCATCATTTCCACCAGCACCAACACCACCATTCCGTCCCACTATAACAATTGTGTTGGATATTGCTTTAGTTCTTAGGGGAAACTTTCTCGGTGTTGATTACTATTGTAGTTCATGCTTGTGAGTGGAACCATTGGATTATTGTTTATGTTCAGATTGTTATCCATTATCATATCATCTTTGATCTTGATCCATATGATGTCTTATGAGTAGTTCGTTTAGTTCTTAAGGACATGGGAGAAGTCATGTTATTAGTAGTGAATATGTGATGAGTTATTATTCAATGGTTTAGTATTTAAGTTGTGGTTCTATTCTTCTAGTGCTGTCATGTGAACGTCGACTACATGATACTTCACCATTTATGGGCCTAGGGGAATGCATTGTGTATTTGGCTACTAATCGCGGGGTTGCCGGATTGACAGAAACCTGAACCCCCGTTAGGACACCTTTGCACAAGGGAGTGTAGGATCTTAGAGTTTAAGGTTGTGGTTAGATTTATATCTTAATTACTTTCCTGTAGTTACAGATGTTTGCAGGGGGTTTAATCACAAGTATATATTAGTCCTAGGAAGGGCGATATGTTAGCACGGGTTCACCCACACAACACTTACAAACACCAAAGAAGAGTACTCAGCTATTTGAAGCGAAAGCACTTGACAGAATTCCCATGTGTGTCCTCGAGAACGTTTGGTCCTTATAAGTATTTCCACCGGCTTGTCCTTTGCTAAGAAAGGATTGGGCCACTTTCTCCGTTTGTTCGTTACTTCTGTTACTTGCTCTTTGTTTTGTTTCCTTGTCAGAAAACAACTAAAAATCTGTTTGCTAAGTATTCATAGGGATTTCCTGCTCCATACACTGTTTAGCACCTTCTGCTCCTCGTTGGGATCGACACTCCTATTTATCGAAAGTGATACGATACACCCCCTATATTTGTGGGTCATTAAAGGCTCACCCTATTCTCCCGTGAGCTCGCCACAAAGTCTACTCACGATCCACTAAGGGACACTTGAGGGCGGTCACCAAAACCCGTACAAGATTGGGACTATCTCCACAACTCAATTGGAGGCTCCCAACAACAAAGCCACAAAAGGCTACAACGCCACAAAAGGCCAAAAAGTCACAAAAGGCTACAAGACCACAAAAGGTCATAAAAAGTCAACAACCCAACCACACAACCGTCTAGGATTTCAAGAACCCAAGAATAATAAGCCCACAAGCTTGAACTCGCCGAATCCCCGAGGAGAACTCAAACCTATGCACCAAATGCAATGGCAAGTCATTCTCTCCCAAATTCCAACAAAGATACAAAAGCTATTGGTGGAATAAGGGAGGAAGAACACAAGAGGAGAACACAAAACTCTCCAAGATCTAGATCCCAAGGATTTCTTCACAAAGAAGAGATTTGGTTTGGTGGGATTGTAGATCTAGATCTCCTCTCTCAAATCCCTCAAAGGGATGCAAGAATCATTGGAGGGAGAAGGAGAAATGGCAAGCTTTTGAAGGTCAACAATGGAGGAGAGAGAGTGGAAGAGCTAGCAAAAATGACCTCAAAAGTTGGGGAAACAATAGGTAAAAGGGGGCCCTTAAAAGGGGCAAGAGAAATCTGCCCGTTGAGCCAGATTCGCGCACCACCAGAATTTACGGTGCTCCACCGGAACTTCCGGTAAATAGAGACATAATATACGGAAGAAAACAGTACTTCAGCGGAACTTGGGTCGGAATTTGGGCCAGAATTTCTGCTCAAGCAAAAATGTTGGACAACATTGCACGAAAATTCAATAACTTTTGATTCTGGACTCCGTTTTTGATGATCTTGGGCACGTTTTAAAGAGAACGAAAATATCTACAAGATTATGCAAAGAAGCATCATATTCCAGCATGGAAGGATAAAACCAAATTGAGAAAGGTATGACCTCTCTAGAAGAGATGTACCGGTAAAACCTCCAAAATCCCAAACACAAGAAGTTGAGCTTGGAAACTCCGATTGGGATGAAGCCAATTTTGTTGGAACGATAAAACCAAGAGAATCCAACAAAAGGTGAAATATTGGATACCACCAAGGTAGACAATATCAAGTATATATATGTGAGATATCTTCTAAGGTGTGGAGCCGAAAAAATCCGCATGATCAAGAATGCAATAAGATATGCAAGGGAAATCCTTATTTGATGAACTAGGGATTGTTATGATGATAACCATAATCTTTATATCCTGTCATGGACAAGAACCAACTAACAACCAAGAAAAATGATGTTATGTATGCAAAGATTTGAGCTCTCCCCGAACGATGTGATTGAGACACCCGCTTGAGAGCCCCTCTTGATAGTACGACTATCTATCCTAAACCCGGTCTTCCAACTAACAACATGAGACCGGCAAAAGAGAAACCCTATCAAGATCATACCTTTGACTTGAGCAATCCACTTGAGCTTGATGTAGACTGTATTGACCTTCTCAAGATGGAACACCTTTTTTGATTGCTCTTGCTTGATGAATATTTCCAAATTGCTCCCCCATACTCCAAGGGGAAACCTCTTCTTTGAACTTGTATTCATCACTCCATGATCACCGAGGATGGCAAGCTCTAAGCATGAGATATTCTAGAGAAGGCGCATATTGATCTTGCACTTCTTCATCCCTTCTTGAGTGTTGATCCGTCGAGATTCAACTCTTTGCCCTTATCTTGATCAACCTTCAAGTTCCTTCTTTCTTCATGATTCCAATGGGCACATAGCCCTTGGACATATCTTCCCATCCTTCTTCATTTCTTCATATTCGAGACCAACACATGGTCCAAGCGATGCCAATGGACAAACCTACAAGTGAAACTCAATTTACACATTAGTCCATAGAGATTGTCATTAATTATCAAAACCACACATGGGGGCATACATGCCCTTTCACTTTTGTTTTTCTCATAGACAACAAAGGATCAAACGCCTCCTGATCATGTGTCCACCGATGTCGTGATGTCTAGATCGAATAAATGATCGAACAATGCGATACTAGGAGAATATAATATCTGCTAATTCCTATAGGTACTTTGCAGATCAATGTCGTGGTGCATGCACTTCCTTACTATTATCATCAGGTGGACACTTATGTAGTTCCCAAAGTATTTACTGCCATTTAACTGTCAAGGACCTTAGTAGTTTTTATGTCTTTTTAACCTTCACACGTTTCTTCCTTGAAGAAAATCGTTGCTTGTTTAGTTATTCTTTTGCTTAGTTGGTCTTATTTGTAAAAAAACAAAAGCTTGTCCTAGACTTATTTTGATTACTTAGTTTAGCTCACCTTTTCCTTTTGTACTTTTTGCACCTTAGTTGAAACCACGAAGAACAATTAGGTTGGTACTACTTCTACTTTGAGAGAGTCAGGGGAACCTGCTTCGGACCTTATACATATGAGTTTTTTTTGCGGGACCTTATACATGAAAGTTATACAATATAAGTATTATAAAGTTTTATATGTCAACATTGTCCCAATATTGCCTCATTCAACTAAAATAGTTGTATCTCCCAAACTTCTAGATATTTGTCCTTTTGGAGACTCCCAACCTTGATTTTTTTTGACAAATATACCTCTCTGTAAATCACCATAGCCATAAATGCCTCTTTGTTGAAGCGTTTGGCAAAAATACCTTGGAGGAAAAGGTACCTCCCGCCACACACGAAGGCGGAGAGCACATCCCGCCAAGGGGGAGGCCAGAAGCAAATCCCGCCTTAGGGAACGGCGGAAGGATGCAGGCCACGTCGTCACGCTGGCGGAAGGATGTGCATCGGCGGTAAGGTAACATTTTCCCTCCTTAGCCGCTGGCGGGAGAAGCTGGGACATCGACGAGACAGCGCGCAGGCCCGGGCGCCTTCAGTCGCAGGTCACTTCCTTGCATGTCTCGCTGTTTCGTCTCTTTCCAATTACGATTAGATGCGTGTAACTAG
Organism: Avena atlantica; assembly: GCA_910589765.1. Lineage (NCBI taxonomy): Eukaryota > Viridiplantae > Streptophyta > Magnoliopsida > Poales > Poaceae > Avena > Avena atlantica. The sequence goes on from OU342738.1 coordinate 432,681,284, forward strand.
CCACCGCTACCACCGAAAGCAGCAGATTCATTGATTTTCCGCCCTAACAAATTACTGCTCATAATTAGTGCTGATTTTCCGGCCAGATTTGGGGATTTTTTTACAAATATGACCCTCTGCAATTTACCATCGCCAAAAATACCCCCCTCACGCCGCAAAAGCCAAAAATGCCATGGCGGGAGGCTGAAAAGGCGACACGTGTCACCTCACGCCACGGGGGGTGGCAAGATGTTCCTCCCGTCACAGGGGTGGCGGGATGTTCCTTTCTCCTTTGACGGTGGCGTTATGACGCCGTGGGGCCCACCAGCACGAGCGCGAAGTCGAACCTCCTGCCAGCGCCAAGTCGAACCTCCCCGCTGGCCCGACCGTGGGGCCCACCTCATCCCGCCATTCCCCCTGGCGGAAGGAACATCCCGCCACCCCCTATGGCGGGAGGAACCTCCCGCCACCCCCCGTGGCGGGAGGTGACACGTGTCACCTTTTCAACCTCCCGCCAGGGTATTTTTGGCTTTTGCGGCGCGAGGAGGATATTTTTGTCAATGGCAAATTACAAAGGGGTATATTTGTAGGGGTTCGTAGCATGGAAAATAAAAAAATCTACCGCATGCACACAAACAAGCCAAGATCTATCTACCATATTGTAGCAATGAGTCGATAGAAGCACTCACCCTCGGAGATTCCAAAGCGGTTAATGAGAGCAGATTCTCGTGGGTGATGTATTCGTACACTTGCCGATCTTAAGATCGCGTAGACCATCCTTCCGGCAGCGCTTCCAAAGTCGATCACACGTTCGGTACTCGATGAAGACCTTCCTCTCCCTTGTTACAGCAGGCAGCGGAGGTTGTAGTTCTCCCCTCGTGATTCCGGCAGCACGACGGCGTGGTATCGGAAGTAGAGGGTAGATCCCGCAGGGCTTCGCCTAAGCCGGTGCGAGTTATGGTGGATCTAGGGTTTCCTGGTGATCTAGGGTTTAGAAGACCAGGAGGAGGAGGTGTCAGCGGTGGCTAGGGCGGCGGCGACGAACCGGCGGTGGCGGCGTGCGGCGATGGCGGGGCAGCAGCGGCGACGGCTCACAGGTAGAGGGGCTAGCTCTTGTGTGTTTGGGGCAGCCCTCCCCTTCTATTTATGAGAGGGAGGGGCAGCCTTGGGAGGGGAGGGTTTGAATCCAAACCCAAACCCAAGTTGGATTAAAGGAAGGACTCTTTCCTTCTTCCACTAGAAAACTATTGTTCCAGTTTGACTTTTCAAACCTGCCGTTTGACTTTCAATTTAGAGATTTAATTCTCTCTCGCAAATGCTAAAACCAAGTGATATAGGATATGATCCAATCATTCCACTTACCCATGACACATTCATGGACCATTACCCTTCTGGTCCGGTGAACCTTCTAGAACCTCTCCGATGAAAACATCGGAATCTTCCCCGAACTCCGAAATCGGACTTTCCTTATATGAATCTTATTCTCCGGACCATTCTGGATCTCCTCGTGATATCCCGGATCCCACCCAAGACTCCAAACAACATTCGGTTTCCCTACTCACATTCCATATCTACTAAGCAACATCGAATCCTTAAGTGTGTCTCCCTATGGTTCATGAATTATGTGGACATGACCGAGACACTTCTCCGATCAATAACCAATAGAGTAATCTGGAAATTCATATGGCTCCCACATATTTCTATGGTTACTTTGTGATCGAATGAACCACTTACATACAATACCAATTTCCCTTTGTCTCGCGATAGTTTACTTATCCGAGGTTTGATCGCCGGTATCTCTGCATACCTAGTTCAACCTCGTTACCGATAAGTATTCTTTTCTCGTTCCCGTGATATGTGATCCCTTGTGAGCCAGTCACATGCTTGCAAGCTAATTGGATGACATTCCACCGAGAGGGCCCAGAGTATATCTATCTGTCATATGGATGGACAAATCCCACTCTTGATCCATGTGCCTCAACACATACTTTCTGAACACTCAATGCCACCTTTATAACTACCTAGTTACGGTGTGGTGTTTGATGTCATCAAAGCATCCTTCCGGTGATGGTGATTAGCATGATCTCACGATCGAAGGAATTAGGTTACTATGTATCAGAAAGCTTATAGCAAATGAACTATATTAAATGACTTGATCTTTATGCTATGCTTAACTATAGGAGTATGTCCATCACATCATTCTCCTAATGATATGTCCCTGTTGTTAATAACATCTCTATGTTCATGATTAGGAAACCATGATCATATATTAACCAACAAGCTAGTTTAACAAGAGGCTTTACTAGAAACTCTTTTATGTTTACAAATCACACAAGTATTAATGTTTCCGGTTAATACAATTATAGCATGGTATGTAAACATTTATCATAAGTATGAAGATATGTTAATAACCACATTATTATTGCCTCTTAGGCATATCTCCAACAGTCTCCCACTTGCACTAGAGTCAATAATCTAGTTTCAAACCTTTGTGCATTCAACACCTATGGCTTTCTAGTGTTGTATGTACACGATTGCTAGTGGTCAACTGATCTCCGGATCCGACACTTTCAGGTCCGTGTGTAATTGCATGTCTTTGCGTCTCTACGCATCACTCATTCTCTAATGAGATGGCTTTGTATAAATTTGGTCCTTTGGTGAGACCTTTAGTTCCCTGGGGTTGAAACATGTTGATAATATTGTCGTACAATATATCTTCATAGTACTATCCCGCTGTGAACCACACCTAGTTTGATAATAAACTACTTGACACAAATGCCCTCTTTTGCTGCTATAATAGCAGTCATATACTTAGCCTTTTGTTGTAGTATCTGTCACAATGTCTTAACTTTGGAACTCATCCAAAACCATTATGGAACTTCCTTTCCATTACATTGTGCCACCCATAGTTTTAAATTGAGATAAACTTAATTTGTACTTTGTGACAAAACTAGTATCAATGTAGTACTTTTACAATGAACCAACCATCTATTTGTCACTTCTACAGAATAATATATTCTTAGTTCTTCCAAAAGATCATAAGAATATCGTTACTATCGTCCAATAATCATCTTATGAATCATTCTGGTATATACTCATAACATTTAGAGCATAGGACATATTTGGATTTGTACATATCACAGTATGATCAAATACTCTTTGTGATTTTATTCACCAAGTATAAATCAATACTTGAATCTTTATTTCACTTACCAAATGTCAATACACTTGAATTTCGATTCAATCCTTTCTGTGCGACAAGAACCTTTCTTGTAGTTTCCATATTGAACTCATTCAATATCTCATCTATGTACATTTGGCACAACCATATTAGCGTCTCAAACTATCTATATTGATGCCAAATATTCGCGTTTTGCTTAAGTCTTTCATCGAGATGAAATTCTTAACATGTGTTTAATAAAAGATACATCTTTTTCAATCAACAATATGTCTTCCACATAATGTATTAGAAATATGTCTTAGAGCTCCCACTTGATCTCTTGCAAATGCAAGAATCTTTATCGTCTTTGATGAATTTAAACTCTTTTAACAGTTTCATCATGGTAAAAATTCCAACTCCTCGATACTTACTTCAACCATTGAGGTTTGCATACGCTTTTAGCATCACTTGAATTAACAAAACCCTTTAGACTGTGTCATGCACACGTCCTAGTTAACCATTCTATTAGAACAACTTGTTTTGTTTATTAAACTATCACATAATAAAATTATATGTAGTGGTTGCTACATTAATCCGTCTAGACTAAATATCGCTTAATGAAAGATCAGATCTTGTCATAGTCAACTCTTTGAACATTGTCGTGAACTCTTTCCCGATATGTCGATAATTTCATAGATGTGAAACATCCATGTCTATTTCTTTATAGATCCAAACATGACTGTAAGGTCTTACACCTTTTCAGAGGGTCTCTCAAGTTCAAAGCTTGATTTCTCGTGTATGGAACTATCACAGATTATATGGCTTCAAGCCATTTGACGGAGTCAGGGCCCATCATCGCTTCTTTGCATGTAGTCGGTTCATTATTGTCAAATAATGATTCAAACCTCAAATATTGGTATTTGATTGTTTATCCGACCTACTTTGTTCAATAGAACTTAGATCTCCATGTCCACATCCTTTGAGGCACGTGAGCCATGAGCCTTGTTGCTGCCTCCGGAACACTTTTCGGCGCTGCGCAACTTTGCACATATAGCTAAGGTTCGTTTAACCTTATCAAAGTTCTATTGTCCTCCCACTTAACTTTTCACGGAAAAATTCCTTCTCAAAGAAACTTGACGTTCTAAGTGACAAACACTTTTGTCTTCGGTGTTATGGAGGAATACTTAACGGCTATTCAAAATAACATACAAAGAAATATTCATCCGACTTTGGTTGCAAACATCTTTATTATGCATAGCATACCAATTTTTAAGAAAGGACAACTTAGGTTTTATCCGAAACCATAACTTTATATGGTGTCATTTCAACGGATTATGATGGAGCTCTTTTCAGTGGAAAAACAGTAGTCTCTAAAGCTTTTAATCTTTAAAATATAATGGCATATTTATAAATGACACCTTTGATCTTACCATGTCAAACAAGGTTTCATTACATATCTCAAACACTCCATACTCTTATGATGTTTCGGGAAATGCAAATCCATGAAACGATTCCTTAAATCTTAGGTGTTATGCTAAACTTGTAACTCAAATATCTTCCTTTATGATCTTATCATAAACTATTTATATTCTTGTTACAATGATTTTGCACTTCATCTTGAAAGTCTTTGAAATTTTCAAATGTTTCACACTTCATCCTCATTAAGTAAATATTCATATATTCACTCAGTTTTTCGGAGAAAGCATATGAAGTTGAAATCCATCGCTCTTGACTACACATAATGGGATTTATACATCTATATGTACAATTTCCTAATAAGTTAGTCATTCGTTCACTTTTGGCCTATGAACGGCGTTTTAATTATCTGTAGGAAAGTTTCACAAGCGCTATTTGATCAAAATCAAAAGACTCTAAAATTTCATCCCCATGGAGTTTCTTCATGTTTTCTTTCCAATATAATTTAAACGGTGATGTCACTTCCTAAGTGATCTTTCAATCAATTGTCTTTCGACATTTTTAGCACTTGTTTTATGGATGTGATTTATCCAACGATATTTGTAAATCATCCATCTTTTATGGATTACGAAAATTATTTGAATAACCCTTTTGTTCTCATAATACCTGATAAAAAAAATCTTGAAGCAAGCTTTGATGTTAACGAGAAACATATCAACACTTTATTTGTTCTCGATGAACATCATCACATATTCTTTTGCTAGTTACTTGGGACATTGTAGTTCATGAATTGTATTGTTTCGTATGACGATTCACACCAACAAATTCAGTATCAAATACTTAAGAACCACATTGTTTAATAAGCAAAGAATATAGCCATAACATGTATATCCTCTATATACCTAAGCTGGATAATTCTAGTCTTTTTCTTTTCTGCCATATATTTATGAGATTCTCTTTCAGTATTTCCTTTTATGTTTGAAAGAATCTATCAACATCAATAGTGGAGTCATACACATGACACATAGTCCAAAGCGTGTATAATTAAATATCAATGTCTTTGGACTTGCAATTTGAAGTAGATCACCATCATCAAATGTTTGGTGTTCTTTCAAATTCCATTCTTTAGTAATCTCTTGGTGTAGTAAATATTTTACCTACATCAAATATTCACCCTTATCATGGAATTATTCATGATCAAGCTACTTTAGCTTATTGCGGTGAATCGCGAGTATAATGTTGCTCTCCAAAACCTTTTGGAGGATTAGGACAACTAGTGTCTCCAACCTTTTGTAAATTCTCATCAAATATGAGAACATAAATTTTGCCATATTATACTCTATCATGTTGTAACCAAAACATCATTTCAGATATCACAATATCTTCCACACATGATGGTTTCTGAAACAACTCTTTCAACTCCTGGATTACTTTGATATTAAAACAATCTTTTGAATATCAAGAATCATGGAGACAAACATGATACTTATATACTAACACTGGAATTGTTACTCTTGATTTAATACCAACTATTAAACTTCACGGAGCAATTGAAACTTACTGAAAGTTTGCAATGGGACTTTTAAACTTTAGATTAACACTTCAAAACAATATGATACCAGTTCATAAAGTAACTAACCAGAATTCTATAGCTTTATTATCTCAATTACTAAGCACAAGGTGGTAAACGGATGCCAATGACTACAACAACTATGCAAATTCACTTTGATTTAATTTATGATAAATAGTGTTCAACTTTTTATCAGATTGTTGTTGAACTCCCATTCAAAACAATATCCCTCAAATTGTTTTAGTGATCACACGAACCAAATCCACCACATCAAAACCGATCATCATGAGAGTTGATGTAGCTTCAATGGCGAACAATCAACATGTTCATCATATCTACTATATAACTCATGCTTTACCTTTCGGCGATCCGTCTTTCGAGACCATGTCTTTACACGCTAGGCTCGTCAAGATCAAACCTTAGCTTCCGCATGAGCAAATGTGGTTTGCTCACGTTGTATACACTTGCAGAATCTAGCACACCCGATCATCACGTGGTGCTTCGAAACAACGAGCTTTAGCAACGGTGCTTACTAAGGATGAACACTTTAAAACTTGAAATTGTGTGCTTGAGGGATCATCTTATAATGCTACCGTCGTGAACTAAGCAATACAAGATGCATAAAAGGATTAACATCACATGCAATTCATAATATGTGATATGATATGGCCTTTCTTCTTGTGCTTCCGATCTCCATCTTCAAGCACGAACATGATCTCCATCATCACCGGTATGGCGTCAAGGTCAATGGCGCCGTTTCATGGTTGTCGTCCACCAGCTTCAACTATTACAACTACTTTGAATAGACATGCAGGTCTTAACGGAATTAAAAGACAACCATATGGCTCCTGCCGGTTGCCAACTTACAATAAGGAACATTGCATACATCATATATAATCATAATCATGGCCATATCACATCACAGCACACCCCTGCAAAACAAAGTTAGATGCCTCTAATTTTCTTTGCATATTTTACGTGGTTTGGGGCTTTCAATAAGTGTCGTTCTAACTTACGAACAAGAACCACAACGTTGATGTTTGAACTATCAAGTGCCCGTTGTAAATTGAATCTATACTATGATGGGAGAGACAGACACCCGCAAAGCCACTTATGCAATACAAGTTGCATGTTGAGGGTGGAGCAAGTCTCATGAACGATGTCATGTAAGGTTAGCCCGGGCCGCTTCATCCCATCATACCGCAAGATGCAAAGTACACAAAAAGCAATTGATAATAAAAGCACCACCGCCCACAATTACCATTGTGTTCTACTCATGCAACAGATCTACATATAGACACGGCTCTGATACCAATGTAGGGGTTCGTAGCATGGAAAATAAAAAAATTCTATCGCATGCACACAAACAAGCCAAGATCTATCTACTAGATTGTAGCAACGAGTCGATAGAGGAACTCACCCTCGAAGATTCCAAAGCGGTTAACCAAAGCAGATTCTCGTGGGTTGTGTAGTCGTACACTTGCCGATCTCAAGATCGCGTAGACGATCCTTCCAGCGCTGCATTTTGGCAGCGCTTCCGCAGTCGGTCACACGTTCGGTACTCAATGAAGACCTTCCTCTCCCTTGTTCCAGCAGGCAGCGGAGGTTGTAGCACTCTCCTCGTGATTCCGGCAGCACGACGGCGTGGTGTCGTAAGTAGAGGGAAGATCTCGCAGGGCTTCGCCTAAGCCGGAGTGAGCATGGTGGAGTAAGAGAGGGCCTTGGCGATCTACAGTTTAGAGGCACCAAGGAGAGATGGTGTAGCTGGCGGCTAGGGTTTCGGAAACCCTAGTCGGCGACTTGGAGGAGGACCTGGCGGCGGCGGCAACACTTGGAGGTGGTGGCGCCTGGGAGCTAGGGTTTGGGTGTGAGGGGTAGGGGTGCGCCCTACCCCTCCTTATATAGGTGGGGAGAGGCGGTTTGGGGAGGAGGGAGTCCTCCCCCAACTCCTCTTCATGGCCGACGGGTGGTGGGAGTGGGATTCCTACCCTAGGTAGGTTTCCTACTCTCCCTCCACCAAACAATGTTTGGATTTGACTTCTCAAATTGGCGTTTGACTTTCAAACTTGAATTTGATTTCTCTCTTCATATTGCCCAGCCAAGTGACCTAGTACATGATGCAACCATTCCACATTGTCATGACACATCCATGTACCCTTCCCCTTCCGGAGTCCCGGACCTTCCAGACCCTTCTAGAACATTCCCGGTGAAAACACCGAAATCATTTCCGAACTCCGAAGCAGGACTTTCCTTATATGAATCTTATTCTCCGGACCATTCCGAATCTCCTCGTGATATCCTGAATCCCATCCGAGACTCCGAACAACATTCGGTCTCTTATTCATCATTCCATAACTACACAACAACATCGAATCCTTAAGTGTGTCTCCCTACGGTTCGTGAATTATGCGGACATGACCGAGACACTTCTCCGATCAATAACCAATAGAGGAATCTGGAAATTCATATGGCTCCCACATATATTTCTACGATTACTTTGCGATCGAATGAACCACTTACATACGATACCAATTTCCCTTTGTCTCACGATAGTTTACTTATCCGAGGTTTTGATCATCGGTATCTCTGCATACCTAGTTCAACCTCGTTACCGATAAGTACTCTTTTCTTGTTCTCGTGATATGTGATCCCTTGTGATCCAGTCACATGCTTGCAAGCTAATTGGATGACATTCCACCGAGAGGGCCCAGAGTATATCTATCCGTCATATGGATAGACAAATCCCACTCTTGATCCATGTGCCTCAACCCATACTTTCCGAACACCCAATGCCACCTTTATAGCCACCCAGTTACGGTGTGGTGTTTGATGTCATCAAAGCATCCTTCCGGTGATGGTGATTAGCATGATCTCATGGTCGAAGGAATTAGGTTACTATGTATCAGAAAGCTTATAGCAATTGAACTGTAAAATGACTTGATCTTTATGCTACGCTTATCTATAGGAGTATGTCCATACCATTCTCCTAATGATATGATATCGTTGTTAATAACATCTCAATGTTCATGATCGAGAAACCACGATCATCTATTAACCAACAAGCTAGTATTATTAAAGAGGCTTTACTAGGAACTCTAATTTAGTTTACAAATCACACAAGTATTAATGTTTCCGGTTAATACTGTTATAGCATGAATGTAAATATTTATCATAAACACAAAGATATAATAATAACCACTTTTATTATTGCCTCTAGGGCATATCTCCAACAGTGGTAGTACCGATATTTCAACATGGGTCACTATAGCGGATCTTTTTGTAATTCTTTTTTCTTTTTCTTAGCTGTGTGTATTCGTATAGCCGCTAGGGCAATGCGTTGTTGCTGAGGCTGGGTGTAATTGATATCTTATGATATTAATATATGCTCATTTCCAAAAAAAAGTTGACTCGTCTGAAAATTTATACGCCTTTTTAAAAGGAGGTAGCATTGCTTATTATATACTTCCTCCGTCTTAAAATAAATATCATATATTTATCTTAAATTTTGATAAATCTATGACATCTATTTTAAGACGGAAGTAGTATATAGAATCCAAATAAAGATAAAATTGGATAGATTATGATACTAACCAAACTGCTAAGTAATTTCCAATTCCAAGCGATTGTGTTACACTTTTTACAAATATGACCCTCTGCAATTCGTCATTGCCAAAAATACCCTCCCCATGCCGCAAAAGCCAAAAATGCCCTGACGGGAGGCTGAAAAGGCGACACGTGTCACCTCCCGCCACGGGGGATGGCGGGATGTTCCTCCTGCCACAGGGGGTGGCGGTATGTTCCTTACGCCTTTGGCGGTGGCGGAATGACGTCGTGGGGCCTACCAACGCGAGCGCGAAGTCGAACCTCCCCGCTGGCCCGACCATGGGGCCCACCTCATCCCGCCATTCCCCATGACGGAAGGAACATCCCGTCACTCCCTGTGTCGCCTTTTCAGCCTCCCGCCAGGGCATTTTTGGCTTTTCCGGCACGAGGAGAGTATTTTTAGCGATGGCAAATTACAGAGGGTCATATTTGTAAAAAATCGTTACACAAGATAGATACATATTCCACTACTGTTGCTTAAAAAACTGGGCTTAAAAAAATATTGTTGCTGTATATTCTAGCTACCTCATACCAGAATTAATCAACGTGCATGCACGTCAGTGCCAAGAGAATCAAATGCATGCGACCATGCATTCCGCCAATGGCAAAGGAAATCAAATGGCGGGACGTACATCCCGCCGGCTGAGCGTGCCGTGAGGATTTTTCGCCTGCCCCAGTGGCGGTATGTATGCTCCGCCTTCCTGTGTGGCGGGACTAGCCACGTGGTGCCTTTTCCTATAATTCCGCCCGGGCATTTTTGACAAAAGTTTTAAGAGGATGACAATTCTGGCGATGGCTATTTGCAGAGAGGCATATTTGTAAAATGTCCCCAACCTTATGTCAACTTCGACAAAATTTTCAAGTGATCTTTCCCTCTTGGACGAAAGATCGGAATTTTGAACTGTGTCACATTCTTCTATCAAAATAATAAGTAAATTTGGAGCTATTCGTTTCTATGAAGTTAATTAGCAAAAAAACATTTACATAACATATTATTGTTCTCCCTCTAAAGGGGGAGTAAGAAAATGGGGGGTTACGGGTAGGTAATTAAACATATTAACACGTGTACTAGAATCATCATGAGAAAATAGAATTGAAAGGATGTACTAGGCCTCCTTTTCTGAAAATAAGTTGCTTCCTGCCATCATTGATTGAATGGCAACAAATGCTACTAGAGAAAACATTTGTTGATACTATATACACCTCATATTACTGTCGCATATAATCCATTTATAGAATGTTCTAATAGGATATATTTTTATGCAAGGTATATGTACCATGTCTACCAAAATAATTTTAGATACTAAAATTGGCACAAACACTATAGTTTATAAAAGTCAGTACTTTGTAGGTATTTATCGAAAAAAGTACTTCATAGGTGATTGTCATTATGTTAAAAATTCATTTTTTTGTCTTAGTTTATATTTTAGTTGATTCCGTATCAGTGAAATGTATCACAAAAATTTAAATAATACCAAATTTTAGAAAAAAAATATAAATTCTACATTACTAGTGGCTTTTTAAATTTAGTTGTTTGAATTTTATAATTGTGGACTCTGAGATTTAGGTAGCATTATATGGTTCATGTTTTCTTGATGTAATAGATAGGGTTATAATAAAGATTGTATACTTCAGGACACATTGATGAAAACATAATAAAAATTAGTGGTGAATAGATAAACTAAGTAAAAACAATTAGTATAAAATAAATGTATACTTAACGAATCGATAAAAACTCAACATAATAAACTTTGGTATTTCCATGAATGTGAATCATTAGTCTGTGCAGGGTTGTATAAAAATTATTACTCCTTCCATTCTGAATTAGTCTGCATCTTGAACTCTAAAATAGTCTTTAATTAGTCTATGTTCTACAATAATTATGTATACCCCTAGATAATTTAATCATGATATTAAACATAACATTAAATCTTAATACATGAGTAGGAAACTGCCGAATGCATGTAACCAACCCGATCCCTCTACGTGACGCATCCCTCGTAATTTATCATGGTTGTACCATTCTCTCCAAAATCTATCATTCATTAAGCTTATGGGTAATGGAGATGTTATTTCATTTTTATAACAGACTAATTGCAATGCATGCTAAAAAGTGTAAAAAAATAGAGTCATAAATGATGGACTAAATTTTCTGAATTTTCCTAGAATGTAGAGTAAATAAGAATTGACGGAGTATGTGTCACTACTTATCTAGTTGATAAATAAATACTCTCTCCACTTCAATTTATAGGGCATGTTAGGAATTAGGTGATCAATGGTTGGTTGTGACAAAACGAGCGATATTCTGTGGTGGAACAATGGGAGGCGCATGCACGATTGCCGGTTGGCTTGCTCCATGCAGGAACTGACATTCATGCATGCGTGCAAAATATTTATTATTAGTTGACATGTATATTGATTTGGATAAAAAAATTTCTATTTTACTTGATGAAGAAAATTTATTCCTTCCATCTCAAAATAGATTTCTCGGGTTTCCTAAATTTTGGATGAATCTATATGCTAAATAGTGTCTAGATTTATCCAAATTTTAACAAATATGTGACATCTATTTTAAGACAGAAGGAGTATTTTATATTCAATTAGAAATATCTAAACATTGTATGGTTAGGTCTCAAGTAAACACTAATTATTTGATAAATTGAATGTTCAACTTGTGTGTTGATCTAACATCACATAAGAACTATGGCTAGCTCACTGACTGGACTTAATTGTATATACAATTTTAACTATAGACAAATGACGCACATGGGTGTATAGTGTTTTGAGAATGATAATAATTTGCAAAAAATTAGAGATAATGAATGATATGTTCTATGCATGTGATATTTATTAAACATGAGTGGTTGCTATAGATTTTAATTTTTTATTTTCTATAGCACCATTTTAATGTCTATGAATTTATAAATTTATGTCCTTGTCAATTTTGACTCTCTAAGACAATGCTCCTCTCTATAGAAACTAAGGGTGTGTTTGGTAGACCAGACCACCTCAGATATTCCCACCTCAACCAAAAAATTGTTGTTTGTTAGCTCGGTCCACGCATCTGGGCAGTGCCCACCTCGACTGAAAACACCCTCTCAGCCCTGCCGAACTCAACCGGAAAACAAGAGCCCCACGTCCCCGAAAAAATCTCTGCGCGTACCACTCGCGGAAATCCCCTCGCCCTCCCCCCACAGACCGTCGTCTCATCTCCATCACCGCACCTCGCCGCCCCACCTCGTCTCCATCGTCGCCCCGCCCTGCCTTGTGTCCGTCACCGCCCCGCCTCGCCATGTCTCCATCCTCGGCCGGGCCGCCCCGCCTCGTGTCCCTCGCCGGCCATGCCGCCCCGCCCCGCCTCGTGTCCGTCCCCAGACGGGCCGCCCCACCTCGTCTCCCTCGCCGGCCACGCCGCCTCGTCTCTGCCCCAAGCTCCGCCTCGTCGCGCAGCCTCCTAGCGCCTCAAGTTTCTGCTCCTCGCGCGGCCTTCCAGCCTCCCAAGCTCTGCCTCGTCTCCTCCCCAAGCTCTGCCTCGTCTCCGCCCCAAACTCCGCTTCGTCGTGCCGCCACACAGTTTCCCAAGCTCCGGCTTGTCCGCCGCCTCCCGCGCCCCAGCGAAGCAACAGGAGAGCACCAATGAAGCGGCAGTGGAGCACCAGCGACGCCAGTGAACGCTGGGACAATAAGGACCTGATTGCTTTTTTATTTTCATCCTAAGGTCCTCTGTGTAAAAATTTCGAGTCCGGATTGTTTTAACTCACAGAAGCCACCAAACAACGTCTGAGCTGAGCTTGTTTTAGCAAACCCAGGCCACCAAACAAGTGAGAAAATCTTAGATGGGCTTGTCTAGAGGCAGCAGGTATGAGGAGAGATGGGGATTCTGAGTTGCCCCAGTCTACCAAACACACCCTAACTAAAGATGATGCCATCACATTTGAGAGGGCCACCACACCCACCATGATAGGGTATGTACGCACTCCCTCTTCGCAGGCCGTTTATGATTAGCCAAATAAGATCTAGGGTTCGTTTCCACTGCATAGCAGCCCAAAAACTAGGGTTGGGCTATGCTAGTTTACGATGTTTTTTTCATTATGATGTTTCTTTCCGTTTTATTTACCACAGTAACGCCAATCAAATTCGTGGTCGTCCAACCAGACTAATACTAGATGCCTTTTACTACAAGTTTTATGAAAGTTCTTTTGCGTTTGAGTTAACTCGGTTTTATGTACGCTGAAGCCCCACGGGTGCCTGGCCAAGCAAGTAGATGTCACGAAGCAGTAGCTGCTCGGCCTGCTGCGACAGAGCGAAGGCGTCTTCGCTGGGGAATCTTCCTCCGTTGGTGCTGTTAATAATACAGAGCTCGTCCGGCTTGTTCGGGGATCCAATAAAGATTTCTTCTCCAGTTTAAAGAAATTGTTGGCCGGAACGGTGGCAGCGATCGTTGCCACCGTGTATTTAGAGGCTAAGGCTATTAAGGCGTGGAATAGGAGGAATTGAAATAGTGGTGCTCATCTGTCTTGTGGACAGACATGTTGTGAACAATGGTTAGTATGGCTAGCTCTCGGTGTACTTCTTTGTGTTGAATTTTTCTCTTATACCGACGGTTAGTTGATGTACCCTCTTCGTCTAAAAATAAGTGACATAGATTTTTCTAAATTCATAAATATCTAGAAGCCTCTTTTAGTGTATAGATACATTTAAATCTAGACAGATGGAAGTCACTTATTTTCGGACGGAGGGAGTAGGTCATTTTTCTTAGAAGACTACAGGACGCGCGCGTAGGGAGTAGGCCAAAATGTCATCGGCGTAGCCTCCTCGGCAAAGGTCTCCCTCGGCGGAGCACACACAAGCCGTCGGCGTACGGCAATAGCCTGTCAGCCGGTTGCAAAACATATTTTTTTTTAAAAAAATATTTTTTCTTTGAATTGTTTGACTCATTAATATCCCACTTTGAAACATTTTTAACACTAATTACACTTAATATTTGATTAAATTTTAGTCTTAATCAAACTTCCCAGCCGGTCACCCATCCTACTACTACTCCAGCTCCAGCACGCTTAACTTTCTCGTTCCTTCAGAATCTATTTCCGTAAAGTAATTCATACATTGTTGTCAATACTATGATATCAATCATATTAACTCTTATATCATCATGTCACATGTTTATATTTTTTGAAATTATAAACAATTATTTAAGTAAACATTAATGAATAAGTAAAAATATTATTGAATTCAAATAAAAATATAATAATTTTACTTTTTTGTATTTTTCTATTTAATATGGAAAAATCAATATCTTGAAATCTATAAATCGGAATTCGACAAATAATATGTCTAAATTGATCAGAAAAATGAGAGGAATCCAAATATGATATCCATATCAACTAATCACAAACCCTCCGTTTTTGAATTAGCTATTTGATGGTTGCTTTAGAAAATCCCCTTTTTGCGCTCGGATAATGAAAAATGGCTTTTTGGTGCGATGAAAAGGAAAACTTGCATTGGATCTTTGATAAAATAGCATAATGTGAACCTAAAAATTATTTTTATAAAAAAACATGAGCATCGGATCATATACCTGTAGTTCCTATCTGACCCACTTCCTACCGATTCGGTAGGAATTTGTCTTTTTCACCAGAGGTGGACGGAAAGGTTTCGGATCCCCCTGTTGGGACATTGTGTATATAAGTTGGTATAGTATTTTTGTAAAATGTGGTGGTACCATTTTGAATTAGCCATTTGGTGGTTGCTTCACAAAATCGTCCGTTTTTATGTTCGGAAAATGGGAAATGGCCTTTTGGTGCGACGAAAAGGAAAACTTACTCCTGCAATATTGTTCGCCATCCCATGATGCATGTGTATGCACAATATAGGCACATTATCACAAACTATGCGTTGATTCTAGCCATAACATTGGTCATTTAACCCGAAAACCAAGAAACCTCGAATGCGATAGGTCATTTTGTGAAGGTTTTTCAGACATAATCAATATATCAAGTTTGATATTTTTACTTATAACTATGTCACATAATATGACACCACGCGAAGGTTTCGCATTGTTTCGATCGTTTTTTAATTTTTATGCCCGTTTTAAACTATCGTCAAACTTTGTCGAACGGCGGGCATGAAGATTCTTAGCTCGGGGCCGAGCCTTGCTAAACTTGCATTGGATCCTTGATAAAATAGCATATTGTGAACCTAAAAATGATTTAAAAAACATGAGCATCGGATCATGTACCTGTAGTTCATATCTGACCCACTTCCTACCGATTCAGCAGGAATTTGTCTTTTTCACCAGAGGTGGACGAAAAGGTTTCGGATCTCCCTGTTGGGACATTGTGCATATAAGGTGGTATATTATTATTTTTAATTGTGGTGGTAGCATTTTGAATTAGCCATTTGGTGGTTGCTTCACAAAATCGTCCGTTTTTTATGCTCGGAAAATGGGAAATGGCTTTTTGGTGCGACAAAAAGGAAAGCTTCCTCCTGCAACATTGTTCGCCGTCCCATGATGCATATGTATGCACAATATGGGCACATTATCACAAACTACGCCTTGATTCTATCCATAACATTGGTCATTTGACCCGAAAGTCAAGAAACCTCGAATGAGATAGGTCATTTTGTGAAGGTTTTTTGAGACATAATCAATATATCAAGTTTGATATTTTTCCTTATAACTATGTCACATAATATGACACCACGCGAAGGTTTCGCATTGTTTCGATCATTTTTAATTTTTTTATGCCCGTTTTAAACTATCGTCAAACTTTGTCGAACAGAGGGCATGAAGATTCTTAGCTCGGGGCCGAGCCTCGCTAAACTTGCATTGGATCCTTGATAAAATAGCATATTGTGAACCTAAAAATGATTTTTGTAAGAAAACATGAGCATCGGATCATGTACATGTAGTTCATATCTGACCCACTTCCTCCCGATTCGGCATAAATTTGTCTTTTTCACCAGAGGTGGACGGAAAGGTTTCGGATCCCCCTGTTGGGACATTGTGCATATAAGGTGGTATAGTATTTTTGTAAAATGTGGTGGTAACATTTTGAATTAGCCATTTGGTGGTTGCTTCACAAAACCATCTGTTTTTATGCTCGGAAAATGGGAAATGGATTTTTGGTGCGACGAAAACGAAAACTTCCTCCTGCAACATTGTTCATCATCCCATGATGCATGTGTATGCACAATATGGGCACATTATCACAAACTATGCCTTAATTCTAGCCATAACATTGGTCATTTGACCTGAAAGCCAAGAAACCTCGAATGAGATAGTTTATTTTGTGAAGGTTTTTTTGAGACATAATCAATATATCAAGTTTGATATTTTTCTTTATAACTATGTCACATAATATGACACCACGCGAAGGTTTCGCATTGTTTCGATCGTTTTTGAATTTTTGAGGCCCGTTAAACTATCGTCAAACTTTGTCGAATGGCGAACATGAAGATTCTTAGCTCGGGGCCGAGCCTTGCTAAAATTGCATTGGATCCTTGATAAAATAGCATATTGTGAACCTAAAAATGATTTTTGTAAAAAAACTTGAGCATCGGATCATGTACATGTAGTTCATATCTGACCCACTTCTTACCGATTCGGCAGGAATTTGTCTTTTTCACCAGAGGTGGACGGAAAGGTTTCAGATCCCCCTGTTGGGACATTGTGCATATAAGGTGGTATAGTATTTTTTGTAAAATGTGGTGGTAGAATTTTTTTGAATTAGTCATTTGGTGGTTGCTTCACAAAACCTTTCGGTTTTTATGCTCGGAAAATGGAAAATGGTTTTTTGATGCGATAAAAAGGAAAGCTTCCTCCTGCAACATTGTTCGCCATCCTATGATGCACATATATGCATAATATGGGCACATTAACACAAACTATGCCTTCATTCTATCCATAACATTGGTCATTTGACCCGAAAGCCAAGAAACCTCGAATGAGATAGGTCATTTTGTGAAGGTTTCTTTGAGACATAATCAATATACCAAGTTTGATATTTTTCCTTCTAACTATGTCACATAATATAACACCACGCGAAGGTTTCGCATTGTTTCGATCGTTTTTGAATTTTTTTATGCCTGTTTTAAACTATATATAATGTTTTATGTTTTACTTAATTTTTATTTATGAATGTGTAATATTTGAGTGTAGATAGATAGGTCTTATTTTTCTGCAAATTTTAATATATTATTTGTATTTTTCTGAATTAGAATGATTTAGTTATAATTTTTCAAAGTTTAATGAGATAAAATAAAAAATAGCTACGCCGAGGGCAGCCGTCGGCGTAGCATAGGATATGCCGAGGGCAATTCTACGCCAATGGCTGCTTGGCGGGGCTGGCCTGGACGATGGCTACGCCGACGGCCTCGACGTTTGGCCGTCGACGTAGCGACCGGCCGTCGGCGTAGCTTCCCATTCCTGTAGTGGAAGGGGGATGAAAGAAACAACCAATAATACCTAATTGCAGTATCTCAGGGTGTCAATGGATGGAATGGGCACGCTTATGCACCCGCCATGATAAGTGGGATGCCCACTATTACCCACCAAATTTAAGTAAATTGCATAAAACTATCACAATTCGTGCAATGGTTGCAAGGTAGTGTCGACTTTACTAATTTTCTTCAAAAAACTACCAAATTTGCGACATGACTTCACAAGTCGCACTAATTCATGTCTAAACTCATTTCATTAGTAGCCCTGACTGGTTGGGACCAGTTGTAAGTGTGGAGTTGGCATCCCATATGTTGTAGGAGCTGAGGTGTACGTGTGGCCCACCTTCGATCCATCATGTACTAAACCATTAAAAACGTGTAAAGAAGCAATACATGAAGGGAGAAACGGTTAGGAATTTGTATGTTCATCTGACATGTTGTTTCTCTTTGTGTATTTCTTTAGATAAGATATCATATGGCAAACATTCTTGCAAAGTAAAGATTGATGCGTGGGTTAATGTGAAATCTAAGTTCAAGTTTGCACACCAAACGGGCACTTATAGGAGGAATGAAACAATGAAAAATGCTGACTTTCTTACTAAACTACTGTATTTTATTCAAAAAAATTGTCAATGTAGTTTTTTTATACATTATATTGAAATTTATTTTTAATTTATCATTCTCGCCGCTTTGCATTGAACAAAACCGTTCAAGATTCTTGTATTTTTTAGAATTGATTTAGATTTAGGATAAACAAAACCGCCCTTAGTATTATGACGCGTTTCCACAATGAAACCGTTGATAATTGTCTTCTCCAAAGATGGCTAAAATTATGGGAAGTCGCTAGACCGCCATGCTATGTGCTAGAGGAGACACATGATGGAGTGAAAAGATTAAAAAAAGGATTGTGCTACGTTTAGACCGGTCCAAAAAAGAACAAAACTGGCGGACGTTTTAGCGGAAGCGGTCAGACTCGCTGCACTGTGGGAGCCTAGTGGCCTAATCCCTAAACGACAAGATTTTTGATTAGCCAGCTCAATTCACATGCGAAAATTTAAAAAGCTTTATATTTCAAACCGTTTATCTGATTTAGGATCTGTTTTCACCGTTAAGCTAGTCGCGACGAGAGCTTCGAAATTATATCCTATGTTGATATGTTTCGACGACGTTTTTTTCGGGTCAAAAAATTATCCACCCTGTAACATATGAGTTATCAAGGTCATAGTATATAAGTTACCCACTCTATAAACATGTTGTGTGGATACTCTTTTACTTGGATGCAATAAAAGTATCCGGCGATTCTAAGAATTACATTACTTGTTGGACGTTTCGATAGCCTATATGAGCATCCCGCGTGTATGTTCTGGCTAAATAACACGATATTTTTTACCACAAAAGTTACCCACCAGTAATATTAGAGTTATTCAGGTTCTAGCATATAAGTTACCTACCCTATAATATGTAAGATATCAACCACTACAAAAATTTACCTGTAGATAGAATATAAAATTTATATGCTGTATAACTTATATATTTTAGGGTTGATAACTTACATACTATGATATGGATAAGTCACGTGTTAGGGGTGGGTAACACGACATTTTTAACCTCAAAAGTTATCCATAAGTATCACGAGAGTTATCCAGGCTTTAGCATGTAAGTTATCCACCCAAATAACATGTAAGTTATCCATCACTATAAAAATTTAAAGTTATTTTAGCGTCTTGGCTTCGTCGTCCGTCTTCGTTATCACGGCGTACAGGCAAATCAACCGATCCCATATTGATATGTTCCGACGACGTTTTTTTCGAGCCTAAAAGTTATTCACCCCGTAACATATGAGTTATCAAGGTTAGAGTATATAAGTTACCCACTCTATGAACATGTCGTATGGAGACTCTTTTACTTGAATGCAAGAAAGTATGTGGTGACCATTCTGAGAATTACATAACTTGGTGAACGTTCCGATAGCTTGCACGAGTGTCCCGCGTGCATGTTCTGGCTAAATAACACGATATTTTTGTTGGAGATATGCCCTAGAGGCAATAATAAATATAGTTATTATTATATCTTTGTGTTTATGATAAATGTTTACATTCATGCTGTAATAATATTAACAAGGAAACATTGATACTTGTGTGATTTCTAAACTTAATTTGAAGTCCCTGGTACAGCCTCTATACATCACTAGCTTGTTGGTTGATAAATGATTGTGGTTTCCCGATCATGAACATTGAGATGTTATCAACAACAAGATCATATCGTTAGAAGAATGATATGGTGGACATACTCCTATAGATAAGCGTAGCATAAAGATCAAGTCATTACAATAGTTCAATTGTTATATGCTTTCTGATACATAGTAACCTAATTCCTTCGACCATGAGATCATGCATATCACCTTTACCGGATGGATGCTTTGATGACATCAAACACCACACCGTAACTGGGTGGCTATAAAGGTGGCATTGAGTGTTCGGAAAGTATTGGTTGAGACACATGGATCAAGAGTGGGATTTGCCCATCCATATGACGGATAGATATACTCTGGTCCCTCTCGGTGGAATGTCATCCAATTAGCTTGCAAGCATGTGACTGGCTCACAAGGGATCACATATCACGGGAACGAGAAAAGAGTACTTATCGGTAACGAGGTTGAACTAGGTATGCAGAGATACCGACGATCAAAACCTCGGATAAGTAAACTATCGTGAGACAAAGGGAAATTGGTATCGTATGTAAGTGGTTCATTCGATCGCAAAGTAATCGTAGAAATATGTGGGAGCCATATGAATTTCTAGATTACTCTATTGGTTATTGTTCGGAGAAGTGTCTCGATCATGTCCGCATAATTCACG
Organism: Avena atlantica; assembly: GCA_910589765.1. Lineage (NCBI taxonomy): Eukaryota > Viridiplantae > Streptophyta > Magnoliopsida > Poales > Poaceae > Avena > Avena atlantica. The sequence goes on from OU342738.1 coordinate 432,702,312, forward strand.
AACCGTAGGGAGACACACTTAAGGATTCGACGTTGTTTGAGTAGTTATGGTAGTATGAGAAAGAGACTGAATGTTGTTCGGAGTCTCGGATGGGATCCGGGATATCACGAGGTGATCCGGAATGGTCCGGAGAATAAGATTCATATAAGGAAAGTCCCGTTTCGGAGTTCGGGAATGATTCCGGTGTTTTCATCGGGAATGTTCTAGAAGGTTCCGGAATGTCCGGCACTCCGGAGGGGGAAGGGGTACATGAATGTGTCATTGCATATTGGAATGATTGCATCATGTACTAAGTGTATTCGCTGTCCAAAATAAAGGGTTTATTCAAATCCTAAATTGAAAAGTCAAACGGCTAGTTTGAAAAGTCAAACGGCAAGTTTTGGAAAGTGGAAAAGAGGAAGGAGTGTGAAACCGAGTTGGGGAGGAAGTCCTCCTCCCCAAGACGGCGCACCACCCAAGCCGAGTTGGGGAGGGACTCCCCTCCCTCCCCTTGGCCGCCGGCCCCTCCACCTATATAAGGAGGGGCAGGGCTCCCTCCTCTAGACACACAAGTCCCTCACCTCAAACCCTAGAAGCCGCAGCCCTCCATAGCCGCCGCCACCACCTAGGGTTTTGCCCTAGCCGCCGACTTGGGATCCCCGGAACCCTAGCCGCCGGCTCTAGCCCCTCCTCCTTGGTGTGTCTAAACCCTAGATCGCCGAGGAGCTCTCTCATACTCCACCATACTCGCTCCGGCTTAAGGCGAAGCCCTGCGGGATCTCCCCTCTACTTCCGGTACCACGCCGTTGTGCTGCCGGAATCGCGAGGAGAGTGCTACAACCTCCGCTGCCTGCTGGAACAAGGGAGAGGAAGGTCTTCGTCGAGTACCGAACGTGTGACCGACTGCGGGAGCGCTGCCGGAACGCAGCGCCGGAAGGATCGTCTACGTGATCTTGAGATCGGGAAGAGTACGACTACATCACCCACGAGAATCCGCTCTCGTTAAACACTTTGAAATCTTCGAGGGTAAGTTATTCCATCGACTCGTTGCTACAATCTAGTAGATAGATCTTGGCTTGTTTGTTTGTATGCGATAGAATTTTTTTGTTTTCCATGCTACTAAACCCTGCAGTGGTATCAGAGCCGTGTCTATATGTAGATCTGTTGCACGAGTAGAACACAATGGTCATTGTGGGCGTTGATGCTTTTATTATCGATTGCTTCTTGTGTACTTTGCATCTTGCGGTATGTTGGGATGAAGCGGCCCGGGCTAACCTTACATGACATCGTTCATGAGACTTGCTCCACGCTTGACATGCAAGTTGTATTGCATAAGTGGCTTTGCGGGTGCCTGTTTCTCCTAGCATAGTTAAGATCCAATTTACAATGGGTGATTAACAATACTAGTATCAATGTTGTGGTTCATGTTCGTAAGTTAGAACGACACTTATAGAAAGCCCCAAACCACGTAAAACATGCAAAGAAAGTAGAGGCGTCTAACTTTGTTTTGCAGGGGTGTGCAGTGATGTGATATGGCCATGATTGTGATTATATTTGATGTATGCAATGTTCCTTATTGTAAGTTGGCAACCGGCAGGAGCCATATGGTTGTCTTTAATTTATGTTAAGACCCGCGTGTCTATTCAAAGTAGTTGTAATAGTTGAAGCCGGTGGACGACAACCATGGAGAGGCGTCATTGACCTTGATGCAATGCCGGTGATGATGGAGATCATGTTCGTGCTTGAAGATGGAGATTGGAAGCACAAAGAAGAAAGGCCATATCATATCACATATATATTGAATTGCATGTGATGTTAATCCTTTATGCATCTTGTATTGCTTAGTAGACGACGGTAGCATTATAAGATGATCCCTCATGCACATGAATTTCAAGTCATAAAGTGTTCACCCTTAGTTAGCACCGTTGCTAAAGCTTGTTGTTTCGAAGCACCACGTGATGATCGGGTGTGTTAGATTCCGCAAGTGTATACAACGTGAGCAAGCCAGATTTGCTCATGCGGAAACTAAGGTTTGATCTTGACGAACCTAGCATGTACAGACATGGTCTCGGAACACGGATCACCGAAAGGTAAAGCATGAATCATATAGTAGATATGATGAACATGACGATTGTTCGCCATTGATACTATATCAATTCTCGTGATGATCGGTGTTGATGTGGTGGATTTGGTTCGTGTGATCACTAAAACAATGAGAGGGATATTGTTTTGAGTGGGAGTTCACCTAGATTAACTTTATTAATTAATTTGAACTCAATTTGTCATAAACTTAGTCTAAACTATTGCAAATATGTTGTAGATCAATGGCAGCCCCTACCATCAATTTTAATGCGTTCCTAGAGAAAGAAAAGTTGAAAAACAATGGAAGCAACTTCGCAGATTGGTTCCGCAATTTGAGGATTGTCCTCACAGCTGGTAATTTGACCTATGTGCTGGATGCACCGCTGGGTGACCCACCTGCAGCTGATGCTTCCGATGAAGTAAAGAATGTTTACCTCGCTCGGAAGAATCAGTACTCCATAGTTCAGTGTGCTATCTTGTATGGTTTGGAATCGGAGCTTCAGAAAAGGTTTGAAGATTCAGACCCATATGATATTGTCGAGGATCTCAAATTGATTTTTGAGACTCATGCGGCAATTGAAAGCTATGAGGCTTCTGAAAAGTTCTTTAACTGCAAGATGGAAGAGGGCAGCTCCGTCAGTGAGCATGTGCTTAAGATGTCTGGGCACGCAAACAAACTTCAAAGCTTGGGTATAGTGATTCCTAATGCTTTGGGGATTTACCGTGTACTCCAATCACTACCACCAAGTTACAAGAACTTTGTGATGAACTACAACATGCAGAACATGAACAAGACGTTGCCAGAACTCTTTGCCATGTTGAAATCTGCAGAAGTGGAGATCAAGAAAGAGCATCAAGTGTTGTTGGTCAATAAGACCACCAAATTCAAGAAAGGCAAGTCTAAGCAGAAGGGACACTTCAAGAAGAGTGGTAAGAAAGTTACCACACCGACAAAGAAGACCAAGGCTGGACCTAAGCCTGATACTGAGTGCTTTTACTGCAAGGGAGAGGGTCACTGGAAGCGGAATTGCCCAAAGTACTTGGCGGATTTGAAGAACGGCAACATCAAGAAGAAAGGTATATCTGATATACATGTTATTGATGTGTATCTCACTAGTACTCGTAGTAGTGCCTGGGTATTTGATACTGGTTCGGTTGCTCATATTTGTAACTCGAAACAGGTGCTGCGGAATAAACGGAAGCTAGCGAAGAACGAGGTGACGATGCGCGTGGGAAATGGATCAAAGGTTGATGTGATCGCGGTCGGCACGCTACCCCTTCATCTACCATCGGGATTAGTTTTATACTTAAATAATTGTTATTTGGTGCCTGCGTTGAGCATGAACATTATATCGGGATCTTGTTTATTGCGAGACGGTTACTTGTTTAAGTCCGAGAATAATGGTTGTTCGATTTATATGAGTAATATGTTTTATGCACATGCACCTTTGATAGATGGTCTATTCTTATTGAATCTCGATAGTGGAAATACACATATCAACAACATTGAGGCTAAACATTTGAAATCAAGCGATAATTTGACCTATATGTGGCACTGTCGTCTTGGTCACATTGGAGTGAAACGTATGAAGAAACTCCATTCCGATGGACTTCTTGAATCACTTGATTTTGAATCACTTGAAAGATGCGAAGCATGTCTGATGGGAAAAATGACTAAGACTCCATTTTCTGGTATGATGGAGCGAGCTACAGAATTATTGGAAATCATACATACCGATGTATGTGGTCCAATGAGTGTAGCATCGCGCGGTGGTTATCGTTATGTTCTTACCTTCACGGATGACTTGAGTAGATATGGGTATATCTATTTCATGAAACATAAGTCCGAAACTTTCGAGAAGTTTAAGGAGTTTCAAAGTGAGGTAGAGAATCAACGTAACAAGAAGATTAAATTTCTACGTTCTGATCGTGGAGGTGAATATCTAAGTTACGAGTTTGGCGAGCATTTGAAGAAATGCGGAATACTTTCACAATTGACACCGCCGGGAACACCACAGCGTAATGGTGTGTCCGAACGTCGTAATCGAACTCTCTTAGATATGGTTCGTTCTATGATGTCACTTACAGATTTACCGCTATCATTTTGGGGTTATGCATTAGAATCAGCCGCATTCACTTTAAATAGGGCACCGTCTAAATCCGTTGAAACGACACCGTATGAATTATGGTTTGGGAAGAAACCTAAATTGGCATTCCTTAAAGTTTGGGGATGCGAAGCCTATGTAAAGAAGTTACAGCCGGACAAGCTTGAACCCAAAGCGGAAAAATGCGTCTTCATAGGATACCCAAAGGAAACTATTGGGTATACCTTCTATCATAGATCCGAAGGCAAAATCTTCGTTGCCAAGAATGGATCCTTTCTTGAGAAGGAATTTCTCTCGAAAGAAGTGACTGGAAGGAAAGTAGAACTCGACGAGGTTGTCGAACCTTCTCTCGAAATTGCGAGTAGCGCAGCACCGGAAGAAGTTCCTGTGGTGCCTGCACCAATAAGAGAGGAAGCTAATGATGGTGATCATGAAACTTCGGTTGAAGTTGCTACAGAGCCTCGGAGGTCAACGAGAACTCGTACCACTCCAGATTGGTATGATTCCGTTATGAATGTCATGTTGGTGGACAACACCGATGACCCCGAGACATATGAGGAAGCGATGATGAGCCCAGATTCCAATAAATGGCAAGAAGCCATGAAATCCGAGATTGGATCCATGTACGAAAACCAAGTATGGACTTTGGTGGACTTACCGGATGGCCGAAAGGCTGTCGAGAACAAATGGATTTTCAAGAAGAAAACAGATGCTGATGGTAATGTTACTGTCTATAAAGCTCGACTTGTCGCAAAAGGGTTTCGACAAATTCAAGGAGTTGACTACAATGAGACTTTCTCACCAGTAGCGAAGCTAAAGTCTGTGAGGATTATGTTAGCAATCGCTGCATATTATGATTATGAGATATGGCAGATGGATGTCAAAACAGCATTCCTCAATGGAGACATTGATGAAGAGTTGTATATGATGCAACCCAAAGGTTTTGTCGATCCTAAAGATGCTAACAAGGTATGCAAACTTCAACGATCCATCTATGGATTGAAGCAAGCATCCCGAAGTTGGAATCAACGTTTTGATAAGGTAATCAAAAGTTTTGGTTTTATACAAACTTATGGAGAAGCTTGTATTTACAAGAAAGTGAGTGGGAGCTCTGTAGCATTCTTAATACTATATGTGGATGACATATTGTTGATTGGGAATGATGTAGACCTTCTTAATAGTGTCAAGGAATATTTGAATAATAGTTTTTCAATGAAGGATCTTGGCGAAGCAGCTTACATATTAGGCATAAAGATTTATAGAGATAGATCGAAACGCCAAATATCATTGTCACAGAGTACATATTTGGACAAAGTTCTAAAGAGGTTTGGAATGGAAGAAAGCAAGAAAGGGTTCTTGCCCATGTTGCCCAATACGACCTTGAGTAAAACTCAAAGTCCGACATCGGCAGAAGATAGAGAAAGGATGAGTAAGACTCCCTATGCCTCAGCCATAGGATCTCTAATGTATGCCATGCTATGTACTAGACCCGACATTGCATATGCTGTTAGTTTAACTAGCAGATATCAAAGTGATCCAGGAGTGGATCATTGGACAGCGGTCAAAAACATCCTTAAGTACTTGAGAAGAACTAAGGATATGGTTCTTTCTTATGGAGGTGATGAACAACTCGTTGTTAATGGTTACACCGATGCTAGTTGGAACACCGATCCGGATGATTCTAAATCACAATCCGGATACGTATTTATTTTGAATGGTGCAGCAGTTAGCTGGAGGATTGCAAAGCAAAGCGTTGTGGCGAGATCTTCAACTGAATCGGAATACATGGCTGCTTTGGAGGCTTCACAAGAAGCGATATGGATGAAAGAGTTTATTACAGAGCTGGGTGTGGTTCCTAGTGCGCTGGACCCAATGTCTATCTACTGTGATAACATGGGCGCCATAGCCAATGCGCAGGAACCAAGGTCACACAAGAAGCTGAAGCACATCAAGCTACGTTTTCACGCTATTCGAGAACATATCCAAGATGGGGATATAAAGATTTACAAAGTACACATAGATCTGAATGTGGCGGATCCGTTGACTAAACCTCTCCCGAGGGCAAAACATGACCAACACCAAACTGCCATGGGTGTTCGGTATATTACCATGTAATCTAGATTAGATGACTCTAGTGCAAGTGGGATACTGTTGGAGATATGCCCTAGAGGCAATAATAAATATAGTTATTATTATATCTTTGTGTTTATGATAAATGTTTACATTCATGCTATAATAGTATTAACAAGGAAACATTGATACTTGTGTGATTTGTAAACTTAATTTGAAGTCCCTGGTATAGCCTCTATACATCACTAGCTTGTTGGTTGATAAATGATTATGGTTTCCCGATCATGAACATTGAGATGTTATCAACAACAAGATCATATCGTTAGGAGAATGATATGGTGGACATACTCCTATAGATAAGCGTAGCATAAAGATCAAGTCATTACAATAGTTCAATTGCTATATGCTTTCTGATACATAGTAACCTAATTCCTTCGACCATGAGATCATGCATATCACCTTTACCGGATGGATGCTTTGATGACATCAAACACCACACCGTAACTGGGTGGCTATAAAGGTGGCATTGAGTGTTCGGAAAGTATTGGTTGAGACACATGGATCAAGAGTGGGATTTGTCCATCCATATGACGGATAGATATACTCTGGGCCCTCTCGGTGGAATGTCATCCAATTAGCTTGCAAGCATGTGACTGGCTCACAAGGGATCACATATCACGGGAACGAGAAAAGAGTACTTATCGGTAACGAGGTTGAACTAGGTATGCAGAGATACCGACGATCAAAACCTCGGATAAGTAAACTATCGTGAGACAAAGGGAAATTGGTATCGTATGTAAGTGGTTCATTCGATCGCAAAGTAATCGTAGAAATATGTGGGAGCCATATGAATTTCCAGATTACTCTATTGGTTATTGTTCGGAGAAGTGTCTCGATCATGTCCGCATAATTCACGAACCGTAGGGAGACACACTTAAGGATTCGACGTTGTTTGAGTAGTTATGGTAGTATGAGAAAGAGACTGAATGTTGTTCGGAGTCTCGGATGGGATACGGGATATCACGAGGTGATCCGGAATGGTCCGGAGAATAAGATTCATATAAGGAAAGTCCCGTTTCGGAGTTCGGGAATGATTCCGGTATTTTCATCGGGAATGTTCTAGAAGGTTCCAGAATGTCCGGCACTCCGGAGGGGGAAGGGGTACATGAATGTGTCATTGCATATTGGAATGATTGCATCATGTACTAAGTGTATTCGCTGTCCAAAATAAAGGGTTTATTCAAATCCTAAATTGAAAAGTCAAACGGCTCGTTTGAAAAGTCAAACGGCAAGTTTTGGAAAGTGGAAAAGAGGAAGGAGTGTGAAACCGAGTTGGGGAGGAAGTCCTCCTCCCCAAGCCGGTGCACCACCCAAGCCGAGTTGGGGAGGGACTCCCCTCCCTCCCCTTGGCCGCCGGCCCCTCCACCTATATAAGGAGGGGCAGGGCTCCCTCCTCTAGACACACAAGTCCCTCACCTCAAACCCTAGAAGCCGCAGCCCTCCATAGCCACCGCCACCACCTAGGGTTTTGCCCTAGCCGCCGACTTGGGATCCCCGGAACCCTAGCCGCCGGCTCTAGCCCCTCCTCCTTGGTGTGTCTAAACCCTAGATCGCCGAGGAGCTCTCTCATACTCCACCATACTCGCTCCGGCTTAAGGCGAAGTCCTGCGGGATCTCCCCTCTACTTCCGGTACCACGCCGTTGTGCTGCCGGAATCGCGAGGAGAGTGCTACAACCTCCGCTGCCTGCTGGAACAAGGGAGAGGAAGGTTTTCGTCGAGTACCGAACGTGTGACCGACTGCGGGAGCGCTGCCGGAACGCAGCGCCGGAAGGATCGTCTACGCGATCTTGAGATCGGGAAGAGTACGACTACATCACCCACGAGAATCCGCTCTCGTTAAACACTTTGGAATCTTCGAGGGTAAGTTATTCCATCGACTCGTTGCTACAATCTAGTAGATAGATCTTGGCTTGTTTGTTTGTATGCGATAGAAAATTTTTGTTTTCCATGCTACGAAACCCTGCAATTTTTGCCACAAATGTTACCCACCAGTGACATTAGAGTTATTCAGGCTCCAACATGTAAGTTACCTACCCTATAATATGTAAGATATCAATCACTACAAAAATTTACCTGTAGATAGAATATAAAATTTATATGCTGGGTAACTTATATGTTTCATGGTTGATAACTTACATACTATGACATAGATAAGTCACGTGTTAGGAGTGGATAACACGACCTTTTTAACTCCAAAAGTTATCCATCAGTAATACGGGAGTTATCCAGGCTTTAACATATAAGTTATCCACCCAAATAACATGTAAGTTATCCATCACTATAAAATTTAAAGTTATTTTAGCGTCTTGGCTTCGTCGTCAGTCTTCTCTATCACGGTGTACGGGAAAATCAACCTCGAAAGGCCACCGCATGAAAATCAAGCATAATTTTTTAAAAGAAACTAAACATAAGTTTCTTTTGCATAAGTTATGATAAATGTGTCTTATATCGCATCCATCCACGATCCTAACATACAACCAGTAGTCTAGAGACTGGGCTTTATCGCTAGTCATTGCTCTCGCGGTGTACGAATGACGAAGCCTTAAAGTGTGTAAGGGTACTAAGACTTACACATCGACAATCGACGAAGTCTAGGTACCCTAACACCTAGACTATCGTGTTTCAATTAAACTTGCTCAATGCATATGCAAGAATCCCTATATCCGATATGTTTATATGGTGGATAACTTATGTGTTATAAGTGGATAACTTACGTATTATGTCATAGATAACTCACGTGTTAGGGGTGGGTAACTTTTTGGTCCGAATTTTTTTATCAAAACATATCAACATGGGATCTAGTTTCGAAGATCTCGTCGCGGGAAGGCCAACGGTGAAAACGGATCCTAAATCAGGTAAATGGTTTGATCTATAAAACATTTTGAATCTTCTCTTTGTTTGTAATTTAGAGCATTCACACTCCACGTACGGAGCTAGGCAAATGGTAAAGATGAGTCCGCTAGAATTTAACATCCACCGACCGGTCTCATCCTAGATTTCCCGAAAAAAAAACACGTTGGTCGTTGGAGTACTGTAAGGAGCAAAATGCCTTGTGCTTATACAAAAAAGATCATTCGATGGTTCAAAAGAAGGAGCAAAATGCGTGGGGTATAAAGAAAATCATTGTGCTTATGGCGTCAGACAAAAGCAAGTCAACTATCTCCATACTATCTTTTTTTTCATGTGGCAACGCGCATGCACTTACCTAGTACAATATATGAAGTACTTTTTTATGTTGGATATGTATGGAGGTGTTGAATACTCGGTGAAATCCACACGTCACATGTGCAAATTGCCCTTTTTCATTAAATTATCGAAAGTGACAGCTGCAGCTGATAAAAAAATTCCTCAACTAATTATGATTGATGAGATTCTTAAGCCGAGCTGATCAACTTCTATACAACCAAGCATTTTTCTACTACTAATAATAAAAAATGCGATAAAATATATAGTACTAGGGTAAATCACCTACCCAGTGTCCATCCTATGACATATGATTAGCCGGCCTTCATCCTGGTTCACATGACCAAGTCATTTGAAAACACATGAGAGATCGAAAGAATGCAAGAAATGGTCTCTTTAACACGAGCACCTTGCCTGCCAAGGAAGCTCACCTGTGCGTTGACCGTGGAGTGACGGGTGAACCGATAGTACTCTACTAGCCAACACAGAGAAAATTCAACAAAACACGAGGAGTGTGCCAGCCACACCCCCAGGCAATGCCAGGTGAGCCCACAGCGTTGATGTCCCTACATGTTAGAGTCTCAGCTTCCTAGTTGTGGGTGTTGTCGCTGCCACGTTGCAGGTCCAGGTTGACCATCAGACCACGTGCTCGAATGAAGCAAAGATAGTATACTCGTGCACTCAAATGGATAATGAAATTGAGTGCAACGCTGCATTTTCCATGAGAGACATGGCAAACACAACCAAACAAGCGAAGCATGGAGTAGTCTGGAGACTGTCCAGATAGGCGCTCAAGAGGGATACCACCCTGCAGAGCGGCAGAAGGCTGAATATTGATGAGGTAAGCCGACGTAGCAACAGCCTCAGCCCAGAAATGCGGCGAAAGAAAAGAAGCAATCATCATGGCACGAGTGGTCTCAAGAAGATGGCGATGCTTACGCTCAGCAACGCCATTCTGGGCATGTGCGCCAGGACAAGAGAACTGAGCAAGGGTGCCCTGCTCAGCAAGAACACTACGCAATATCTGGGAGATATATCACCAGCAGAATCAGCACGAAACACACGAATGAGAGTAGAATATTGAGTGCGGACCATGGCCGCAAAACGCTGATATATGGAGAGCACTTCACTACGAGAGCGCATAAAATACAACCAAGTGTACCGAGAAAAATCATCGATGAATAAAATATAGTAGCGATGGCCCCCTTTCGAAGCGAAAGGAGCCGGACCCCAAACATCGGAATGAACTAAATCAAAAGGTCGTTGAGATACAGACGCGCTAGTAGGGTAGGGAAGCTGAATCTGTTTGCCCAACCTACAGCCCTGACAATGTAAAGATCCATCTCCTGAGACAGACCCCAGAAGACCACGATGAACTAATGACGACAGGCGAGAGTCACAAAGGTGACCAAGACGATGATGCCACTGCTGAAAGGAGCTGGTAGCGGAGGCGACGACCGGAGAAGAACTGGAAGATGAAGGCAGCGGAAGGAACACGAAGCCAGTCTAACTCCCAAAGTCCTGAAGAGTCACGGCTGTGAGGGCCAGCTCCAACCAGGGACTGTGTGCGACGGTCCTGAACAACACAAGAATCAGCATCAAGAATGACGCGACAACCAGAGTCAGTAAGCTGGCTAGCAGAGAACAGATTCATCTTAAGACGAGAAACATGAGAAATATCAGGAACAAAAAAAGAAGTAGTAGAGAGGGTGCCCCGACTAGAAACATGAAGAGAGGTACCATCATGTAGGGTTCGCAGCATAGAAAACAAAAATTTTCCTACGATGTGAACTATATACCAAGATCTATCTACTAGATACAAACAACGGGCGGATGTATATCCGTAGAGAACATACCCTTGAAGACCGACAAAGCTTAACGAGTTCAACTCGTGGTTGATGTAGACGATCTCTTGCCGATCTCAAGATCGAGAGGAAGTCCTAGCGCCGCAAATCAGCAGCGCATCCGTGCTCGCACACACGTTCGAGGCACCGAGCAACCTCCGCCTCCTCGCTCCAGCGATGCAGCGGAAGCACAACTCTTTCTTGCCGAATAGCCACCGGGAACATGTATCTCGCTAGTCCGAGACCATGGGGGATAAATTCTAGAGGGGGAGAGAGATCCTTCACGAGGAGGTGTGAGAGACAAGTGAGGAGGGGGGCTCCTTTTATAGGAGGAGGGGGAACCCCAAGGGGGTGGCCGGCGCATGGGGGCTGCCCCCTTGCCCTCCCCTCTTCATGTGGGTGGACACTCCACTCACAAATCTCCTTTAAATTCCCTCCACTCAAAAGTCCACTCAAATTTCCATTAAATTTCCACCAAATTTAATGCAAACTCTCATTAAATAAAACTCTTTTATTTTATTCAGAATTTTGTCAATTACTTTAATGACAAACATTCACAAATAACCCCTTGATAGAATTCTATTTCACATGCATAACCACTTTATGCAATTTCACCCGAAAACCTGTTTCGGTATCTAGTGAAATAAATTCCTGCGCTCGTTCATTCTTTCGGCATGAAACATTTGCTCCAATTGGATGTCGGTGTCTCTTAAGTGTGTCACCCTACAGTTCGTGAATAATGCGGACATGATCGATACCCCTCTCGGATCAATAATCAGAAGCGGGATCTGGAGACCCATACTGACTCCCACACATTCAACGATGACTTTCTTGTGATCGTCGGAACCTTTTACGCTAGTATCTTAATCCCTTTGTTTCACGATATAATACATGTCCGAGATTCGATCATCGGTATCTCCATACCTAGTTTGATCTCGTTACTGACATGCACTCTTTTCTCGTTCATGTGATATAACATTCTAGTGATCAAATCACTTGCTTGCAAGCTAATCAATGTGATATCACCGAGAGGGCCCAGAGTATATCTATCCGTCATCGGGATGAACAAATTCCACTCTCGATCCATGAGCCTCAACATAACACTTTATTAGTTCTGAATCCATCTTTATAATCACCCTGTTACGGTGTGACGTTTGATGTTATCAAGAAACTCTTGCGGTGTTAGTGATTGACATAATCTCATGGTCTAAGGATTAGGATCACTTTGTAAGTTGTTATTGTTGGAGATATGCCCAAGAGGCAATAATAAAGTGGTTATTATCATATTTTCACACTTATGATAAATGTTTACATACCATGCTATAATTGTATTAACCGGAAACATTAATACTTGTGTGATTTGTAAACTAAAATAAGAGTCCCTAGTAAAGCCTCTTGTTAAACTAGCTTGTTGGTTAATATATGATCATGGTTTCCTGATCATGAACATAGAGATGTTATTAACAACAGGATCATATCATTAGGAGAATGATGTGATGGACATACTCCTATAGATAAGCCTAGCATAAAGATCAAGTCATTTCAATAGTTCAATTGCTATATGCTTTCTGATACATAGTAACCTAATTCCTTCGACCATGAGATCATGCATATCACCTTTACCGGATGGATGCTTTGATGACATCAAACACCACACCGTAACTGGGTGGCTATAAAGGTGGCATTGAGTGTTCGGAAAGTATTGGTTGAGACACATGGATCAAGAGTGGGATTTGTCCATCCATATGACGGATAGATATACTCTGGGCCCTCTCGGTGGAATGTCATCCAATTAGCTTGCAAGCATGTGACTGGCTCACAAGGGATCACATATCACGGGAACGAGAAAAGAGTACTTATCGGTAACGAGGTTGAACTAGGTATGCAGAGATACCGACGATCATAACCTCGGATAAGTAAACTATCATGAGACAAAGGGAAATTGGTATCGTATGTAAGTGGTTCATTCGATCGCAAAGTAATCGTAGAAATATGTGGGAGCCATATGAATTTCCAGATTCCTCTATTGGTTATTGTTCGGAGAAGTGTCTCGATCATGTCCGCATAATTCACGAACCGTAGAGAGACACACTTAAGGATTCGACGTTGTTTGAGTAGTTATGGTAATATGAGAAAGAGACCGAATGTTGTTCGGAGTCTCGGATGGGATCCGGGATATCGCGAGGTGATCCAGAATGGTCCGGAGAATAAGATTCATATAAGGAAAGTCCCGTTTCGGAGTAGTTGTAATAGTTGAAGCCGGCGGACGACAACCATGGAGAAGCATCATTGACCTTGATGCAATGTCGGTGATGATGGAGATCATGTTCGTGCTAGAAGATGGAGATCGGAAGCACAAAGAAGAAAGGCCATATCATATCACATATTATGAATTGCATGTGATGTTAATCCTTTATGCATCTTGTATTGCTTAGTAGACGACGGTAGCATTATAAGATGATCCCTCATGCACATGAATTTCAAGTCATAAAGTGTTCACCCTTAGTTAGCACCGTTGCTAAAGCTTGTTGTTTCGAAGCACCACGTGATGATCGGGTGTGTTAGATTCCGCAAGTGTATACAACGTGGGCAAGCCAGATTTGCTCATGCGGAAGCTAAGGTTTGATCTTGACGAGCCTAGCATGTACAGACATGGTCTCAGGAACACGGATCACCGAAAGGTAAAGCATGAGTCATATAGTAGATATGATGAACATGTTGATTGTTCGCCATTGAAGCTATATCAACTCTCGTGATGATCGGTTTTGATGTGGTGGATTTGGTTCGTGTGATCACTAAAACAATGTGAGGGATATTGTTTTGAGTGGGAGTTCACCTAGATTAATTTAATTATTTAATTAGAACTCAATTTATCATAAACTAAATCAAAGTGAATTTGCATAGTTGTTGTAGTCATTGGCATCCGTTTACCACCTTGCGCTTAGTTATAATTGAGATGATAGAACTATAGAATTCTGGTTAGTTACTTTACGAACTGGTATCGTATTGTTTTGAAGTGTTAATCTAAAGTTTAAAAGTCCTATTGCAAACTTTCAGTAAGTTCCGGTTACTCCATGAAGTTTAATAATTGGTATTAAATCAAGAGTGACAATTCCAAAGTGTTAGTATATGAGTATCATGTTTGTCTCCATGATTCTTGATATTCAAAAGATTATCTTAATATCAAGGTTATCTAGGATCTGAAAGAGTTGTTTCAGAAACCATGATGTGTGGAAGATATTGTGATATCTGAAACGAAGTTTTGGTTGCAACATGATAGAGTATAATATGGCAAAGTTCATGTTCTCATATTTTGATGAGAATTTGCAAAAGGTTGGAGACACTTGTTGTCCTAATCTTCCAAAAGGTTTTGGATAGCAACATTATACTCGTAATTCATCGTTATAAGCTAAAAGTAGCTTGATCATGGACGATTCCATGATAAGGGTGAATATTTGATGTAGGTAAAATATTTACTACACCAAGAGATTACTAAAGAAAGGAATTTGAAAGAACACCAAACATTTGATGATGGTGATCTACTTCAAAGTGCAAGTCCAAAGACATTGGTGTTTAATTATACACGCTTTGGATTATGTGTCATATGTATGACTCCACTATTGATGTTGATAGATTCTTTCAAACAGAAAAGGAAATATTGAAAGAGAATCTCATAAATATATGGCAGAAAAGAAAAGACTAGAATTGTTCAGTTTAAGTATATAGATGATATACATGTTATGGCTATATTCTTTGCTTGTTAAACAATGTGGTTCTTAAGTATTTGATACTGAATTTGTTGGTGTGAATCGTCATACGAAACAACACAATTCATGAACTACAATGGCCTAAGTAACTAGCAAAAGAATATGTGATGATGTTCATCGAGAACAAATAAAGCGTTATTGTGTTGCTCGTTAAACATCAAAGCTTGCCTTCAAAGATTTGTTTTATCAGGTATTATGAGAACAAAAGGGTTGTTCAAATAATTTCCGTAATCCATAAAAGATGGATGATTCACAAATCTTGTTGGAAAAATCACATCCATAAAACTAGTGCTAAAGATGTCGAAAGACGAATTGATTGAAAGATCACTTAGGAAGTGACATCGCCGTTTAAATTATATTGAAAGAAAACATGAAGAAACTCCATGTGGATGGAATTTTGGAGTCTTTTGATTTTGATCAAATGACACTTGTGAAACTTTCCTAGAGATAATTGAAACTTCGTTCATAGGCCAAAAGGGAACGAAAGACTAGCATATTGGAATTTGTACATATTGTTGTACGAAGTCCATTATGTGTAGTCAAGAGCGATGGATTTCAACTTCATATGCTTTCTCCGAAAATTTGAGTGAATATATGAATATTTACTTAATAAGGATGAAGTGTGAAATATTTGAAAAGTTCAAAGACTTTCAACATGAAGTGCAAAATCATTGTAACAAGAATATAAATGGTTTATGATAAGATCATAAAGGAAGATATTTGAGTTACAAGTTTAGCATAGTACCTAAGATTTAAGGAATCGTTCCGTGGATTTACATTTCCCGAAACACCATAAGAGTATGGAGCGTTCGAGATATGTAATTAAACCTTGTTTAACATGGTAAGATCGAAGGTGTAATTCATAAAACTGCCATTGTATTTTAAAGATTAAAAGCTTTAGAGATTACCGTTTTTCCACTGAAAAGAGCTTCATCATAATCCGTTGAAATGACACCATATAAAGTTATGGTTTGGGATAAAACCCAAGTTGTCCTTTCTTAAACATTGGTATGCTATGCATAAGAAAGATGTTTGCAACCAAAGTCGGATGAACCTGTCTTTGTATGTTATTTCGAATAACTGTGAAGTATTCCTCCATAAACACCGGAGACAAAAGTGTTTGTTGCTTAGAACGTTAAGATTCTTTGAGAAGGAATTTTTCGTGAAAAGTTAAGTGGGAGGACAATAGAACTTTGATAAGGTTAAAAGAACCTTAGCTATATGTGCAGAGTTGCGCAGCGCCGAAAAAGTGTTCCGGAGGCAGCAACAATGCTCATGGCTCACGTACTTCAAAGGTTGTGGTCGCGGAGATCTAAGTTCCTATTGAAACAAGTAGGTCGGATAAACAATCGAATACCAAGATTTGAGAGTTAAATCATTATTTGACAATAATGATCCGACTACATGCAAAGAAGCGATGATGAGCCCTGACTCCGTCAAATGGCTTGAATCCATAAAATCCGTGATAGTTCCATGCACGAGAAATCAAGTTTTGAACTTGAAGGACCCTCGAGAAAGGTGTAGGACCTTACAGTTGTGTTTGGATCTATAAAGAAATAGACATGGATGTTTCACATCTATAATCGACATATTGGGAAAGAGTTCACAACAATGTTCAAAGGTTGACTATGACAAGATTTGATCTTTCATAGTGATATTTAGTCTAGACGGATTAATATAGCAACCACTACATATAATTTTGTTATATGGTAGTTGAATAAACAAAACAAGTTCTTCTAATAGAATCGTTACCTAGGACATGTGCATAACACGGTCCATAGGGTTTTGTTAATTCATAGGATGCTAAAAGCATATGCAAACTTCAATGGTTGAAGTGAGCATCGCAGAGTTGGAATCTTCACTATGATGAAACTGTTAAAGGAGTTTAAAAGTTCATTAGAGACGATGAAGATGCTTGCATTTGCAAGAAATTAAGTGGGAGCGCTAAGACATGTTTCTAATACGTTATGTGGAAGACATATTGTTGATTGGAAATAATATATCTTTTATTAACACATATTAAGAATTTCATCCCGATGAAAGACTTAGGCAAAACCCAAATATTTGGTATCAATAGACGCTAATATGGTTGTGCCAGAAGTACATAGACAAGATATTGAATGAGTTCAATATAGAAACTACAAGAGAGGTTCTTGTCGCACAGAAAGAATTGAATGAGTTCAATGTTGATGATATATTCAAGTGTATTGACATTTGGTAAAGTGAAACAAATAATCAAGTATAGATTGATACTTGATGTATGAAATCACAAAGAGTATTTATATCAATCATACTGTGATATGTACAAATCCAGATATGTCCTATGCTCTAAATGTTATGAGCATATACCAGAATGATTCATAAGATGATCATTGGACAATAGTAAGGATATTCTTATGATCTTTTGGAAGAACTAAGAATATATTGTTTGTAGAAGTGACAAATAGATGGTTAGTTCATTGTAAAAGTACTACATTGATACTAGTTTTGTCACAAAATACAAATTAAGTTTATCTCAATCTAAACTGAGGGTGGCACAATATAATGGAAAGTAAGTTCCATAATGGATTTGGATGAGTTCCAAAGTTAAGACATTGTGACAGATACTACAACAAAAGGCTAAGTATATGACTGCTACTATAGCAGCTAAAGAGGGCATTTGTGTCAAGTAGTTTGTTATCAAACTAGGTGTAGTTCATAGCGGGATAATACTATGAAGATATATTGTATGACAATATTATCAACATGTTTTAACCCCAAAGAACTAAAGGTCTCACCAAAGGACCAAATTTATACAAAGCCATCTCATTAGAGAATGAGTGATGCGTAGAGACGCAAATACATGCAATTACACACGGACCTGGAAGTGTCAGATCCGGAGATCAGTTGACCACTAGCGAACGTGTACATACAACACCGGAAAGCCATAGGTGTTGAATACACAAAGGTTTGAAACTAGATTATTGACTCTAGTGCAAGTGGAAGACTGTTGGAGATATGCCCAAGAGGCAATAATAAAGTGGTTATTATCATATCTTCACACTTATGATAAATGTTTACATACCATGCTATAATTGTATTAACCGGAAACATTAATACTTGTGTGATTTGTAAACTAAAATAAGAGTCCCTAGTAAAGCCTCTTGTTAAACTAGCTTGTTGGTTAATATATGATCATGGTTTCCTGATCATGAACATAGAGATGTTATTAACAACAGGATCATATCATTAGGAGAATGATGTGATGGACATACTCCTATAGATAAGCCTAGCATAAAGATCAAGTCATTTCAATAGTTCAATTGCTATATGCTTTCTGATACATAGTAACCTAATTCCTTCGACCATGAGATCATGCATATCACCTTTACCGGATGGATGCTTTGATGACATCAAACACCACACCGTAACTGGGTGGCTATAAAGGTGGCATTGAGTGTTCGGAAAGTATTGGTTGAGACACATGGATCAAGAGTGGGATTTGTCCATCCATATGACGGATAGATATACTCTGGGCCCTCTCGGTGGAATGTCATCCAATTAGCTTGCAAGCATGTGACTGGCTCACAAGGGATCACATATCACGGGAACGAGAAAAGAGTACTTACCGGTAACGAGGTTGAACTAGGTATGCAGAGATACCGACGATCATAACCTCGGATAAGTAAACTATCATGAGACAAAGGGAAATTGGTATCGTATGTAAGTGGTTCATTCGATCGCAAAGTAATCGTAGAAATATGTGGGAGCCATATGAATTTCCAGATTCCTCTATTGGTTATTGTTCGGAGAAGTGTCTCGATCATGTCCGCATAATTCACGAACCGTAGGGAGACACACTTAAGGATTCGACGTTGTTTGAGTAGTTATGGTAATATGAGAAAGAGACCGAATGTTGTTCGGAGTCTCGGATGGGATCCGGGATATCACGAGGTGATCCGGAATGGTCCGGAGAATAAGATTCATATAAGGAAAGTCCCGTTTCGGAGTTGGGGAATGATTCCGGTGATTTCATCGGGAACATTCTAGAAGGTTCCGGAATGTCCGGCACTCCGGGGGGGAAGGGTACATGAATGTGTTATATCAAGTTGGTATGATTGCATCATGTACTAAGTGTCATCGCTGTACCAAATGGAGGATTTATTCAAATCCTAGTTTGAAAAGTCAAACGGCTAGTTTGAAAAGTCAAACGGCTAGTTTTGGTAAAGAGGAGAAGGAGGTTTATGTGAAACCGAGTTGGGGAGGGAGTCCTCCTCCCAAACCGGCGCACCACCTCTAGGCCGAGTTGGGGAGGGACTCCCCTCCCCTTGGCCGCACCTCCCACCTATAAAGGGAGGGGTAGGGCTGCCCCTCCAAGACACACAAGTTCCTATCTTCTACCTCCGGTTTAGAGCCGTTTCGGTTTAGAGCTTCTAATTGCTCTAGCCTTCGGTTTAGAGCCTTCTAATTGGTTTAGAGCCTTCTAATTGGTTTAGAGCCTTCTAATTGGTGTGTCTAATTACTAGACCACTAAATCCTCTCTCATACTCCACCATACTCGCACCGGCTTAAGGCGAAGCCCTGCTGGATCTCCCCTCTACTTCCGGTACCACGCCGTTGTGCTGCCGGAATCTCGAGGAGAGTGCTACAACCTCCGCTGCCTGCTGGAACAAGGGAGAGGAAGGTCTTCGTCGAGTACCGAACGTGTGACCGACTGCGGGAGCGCTGCCGGAACGTGGCGCCGGAAGGGTCGTCTACGCGATCTTGAGATCGGAAGTGTACGACTACATCACCCACGAGAATCTGCTCTCGTTAACCGCTTTGGAATCTTCGAGGGTAAGTTATTCCATCAACTCGTTGCTACAATCTAGTAGATAGATCTTGGCTTGTTTGTTTGTATGCGATAGAAAATTTTTGTTTTCCATGCTACGAACCCCTACAGTTATAGCAATATAAACTCAATGACTTTGATCGTAATGCTATACTTCGGATGAATGTTCATCACACCATTACACTAATGTTGTGATCCCGTTATTAACAACATCCAATGTCCATGATCAGGAAACCTTGATCATCTTGTTAATCAACGAGCTAGTTTATGAGAGAGGCATAACTAGGAACTTTCTGTTTTTTTATTAAACACACATGTATTAACGTTTCCGTATTAATACAATTATAGCATGCAAAATAAACATCTATCATATACTTGGAATACACATAATAAACACTTTATTATTGCCTCTCAGGGCATATTCCCTTCAGTCTCCCACTTGCACTAGAGACAATAATCTAGTTACATAGTGATAAATCTAACACCCATTGAGTTCTGGTGTTGATCATGTTTTGCTCTAGGGAGAGTTTTAGTCAACGGATCTGCTACATTGAGATCCGTATGTACTTTACAAATCTTTATATCTCCATCCTTGACATGCTCGCGGATGGAGTGAAACCGGCGCTTAATATGCTTGGAATGCTTGTGAGACCTTGGCTCTTTGGCATTGGCAATGGCACCATTGTTGTCACAATAGATCACTATTGGGTCCAACGCGTTTGCCACTACTCCTAGTTCGGATATGAACTCCTTCATCCAAACTGCTTCCTGAGCCGCTTCTGAAGCAGCAACATATTCGGCCTCCGTTGTTGATCCCGCTACCACAGGTTGTTTGGAGCTCCTCCAACTAACCGCTCCGCCATTCATGAGAAATACGTATCCGGATTGAGACTTAGAGTCATCCGGATCGGTGTCAAAGCTAGCGTCGACATAACACTTAGCGACGAGCTCTTCTTCACCTCCGTATACAAGAAACATATCCTTAGTTCTTCGTAAGTACTTAAGGATATTCTTGACCGCTATCCAGTGTTCCGAACCTGGATCCGATTGGTACCTACTAGTCAAACTAATAGCATGTGCCACATCCGGTCTTGTACATAGCATGGCGTACATTATAGAGCCTATGGCTGAAGCATAGGGGACTTTGTCCATTATCTCTCTTTCTTCCGCCGAAGCCGGACTTTGAGTCTTACTCAATGTCTTGCCTTGCAACATAGGTAAGAACCCCTTCTTACTTCCGTCCATTTTAAACTTCTTTAAAATCTTATCAAGGTATGTACTTTGCGATAGCCCTATTAGGCGCCTAGATCTATCTCTATAGATCTTTATGCCTAATATGTATGACGCTTCACCTAGGTCCTTCATTGAAAATTTGCTGTTTAGATAACTTTTAACACTGTTTAAAAGATCTATATCATTTCCGATCAATAATATGTCATCCACATATAATATCAGAAATGCCACATTGCTCCCACTCACTTTCTTGTAAATACAAGCTTCTCCATAAGTTTGGACAAATCCAAACTCTTTGATCACCTCATCAAAGCGGAGATTCCAACTTCGTGATGCTTGCTTCAATCC
Organism: Avena atlantica; assembly: GCA_910589765.1. Classification (NCBI taxonomy): domain Eukaryota; kingdom Viridiplantae; phylum Streptophyta; class Magnoliopsida; order Poales; family Poaceae; genus Avena; species Avena atlantica. The sequence goes on from OU342738.1 coordinate 432,723,794, forward strand.
ATAGATGGATCGCTGAAGCTTGCACACCTTGTTAGCATCCTTAGGATCGACAAAACCCTTTGGTTGTATCATATATAACTCTTCTTCAATATTACCATTGAGAAACGCGGTTTTGACATCCATCTGCCATATCTCATAATCGAAATATGCAGCAATTGCTAACATAATCCTAACTGACTTTAGCATCGCTACGGGAGAGAAAGTCTCATCGTAGTCAACTCCTTGAATTTGTCGAAACCCCTTTGCGACAAGTCGAGCTTTATAGACGGTCACATTACCATCAGCATCAGTTTTCCTTTTGAAAATACATTTGTTCTCCACGGCCTTTCGGTCGTGAGGTAATTCCACCAAGTTCCAAACTTGATTTTCATACATGGATTCCATCTCGGATTTCATGGCTTCTAACCATTTGTTGGAATCCGGGCTCATCATCGCTTCTTCATACGTCGCAGGGTCATCATTTTCATCAACCATGAAATTCATGACAGGATTTCCGTACAGCTCGGGAGCTGCACGCGTCCTGTTTGACCTGCGAGGTTCGGTAGTACTCTCTTTCGGAGTTTCATGATCATTATCATTAGTTCCCTCTTCAACAGGTGGAGCCAACTCCGGAACAACTTCCGGCGCTGCGCTACTCGCCATACTTTGAAGAGAAGGTTCCACAACCTCTTCGAGTTCTACCTTCCAACTACTCACACCTTTCGCGAGAAACTCTTTCTCTAGAAAGGATCCATTCTTGGCAACAAAAAACTTGCCCTCGGATCTGTGATAGAAGGAATACCCAATAGTTTCTTTAGGGTATCCTATGAAGACGCATTTTTCCGCTTTGGGTTCGAGTTTATCCGGTTGAAGTTTCTTCACATAAACATCGCATCCCCAAACTTTAAGAAATGACAGCTTAGGTTTGTTTCCAAACCACAATTCATACGGTGTCTTTTCAACAGATTTAGATGGTGCCCGATTTAAAGTGAATGCAGCAGTTTCTAGTGCATAACCCCAAAATGACAACGGCAAGTCCGTCAGAGACATCATAGATCGAACCATATCTAATAAAGTACGATTACGACGTTTCGACACACCATTTCGCTGTGGTGTTCCGGCAGGTGTGAGTTGTGAAACAATTCCACACTCTTTCATGCGAGTGCTAAACTCGTAACTTAGATACTCACCTCCACGGTCGGACCGTAGAAATTTGATCTTTCTATTACGATGATTTTCCACTTCATTCTGAAATTCCTTGAACTTTTCAAAGGTTTCAGACTTGTGTTTCATCAAGTAGATATAACCGTATCTACTCAAATCATCCGTGAAAGTAACAAAATAACGACATCCACCTCGCGCCGACACACTCATTGGACCACATACATCAGAATGTATGATTTCGAATAAATCTGTCGCCCGTTCCATTGAACCGGAAAACGGCGTTCTAGTCATCTTGCCCATAAGGCATGGCTCACATGTATCAAATGATTCATAATCAAGTGATTCCAAAAGTCCATCCGAATGGAGCTTCTTCATGCGTTTAACGCCAATATGACCTAGACGACAGTGCCACATATATGCGGATATATCATCATTAAGTTTAATCCTTTTAGCATCAACATTATGAATATGTGTAACATTATCATCGAGATCTAATAGAAATAAACCATTCATCATCGGTGTATGACCATAAAAGATTCATTCATATAAATGGAACAACCATTGTTCTCGGATTTAAATGAATAACCACTTCGCATCAAACACGATCCAGATACAATGTTCATGCTCAGTGCAGGCACCAGATAACATTTATTCAAGTTTATAACTAATCTCGACGGCAAGTGGAGAGGCAGCGTTCCGACGGCAATCACATCAACGCTTGATCCATTGTCGACACGCATCTTGACCTCACCCCTTGCTAGCGGTCGCTTGTTCCGCAGCCCCTGATTCGAGTTACAAATATTAGCAACTGAACCGGTATCAAATACCCAGGTGCTACTGCGAGCACTAGTCAAGTACACATCAATAACATGTATATCATATATACCTTTGTTTGCCTTGCCGACCTTCTTGTCTGCCAGATACTTGGGGCAGTTGCGCTTCCAGTGGCCAGTCCCCTTACAATAGTAGCACTCGGAATCAGACTTAGGTCCAACTCGGGGTTTCTTTTCAGGCGCGGCAACAGGCTTGCCGCCCTTACTTCCCTTCCGTTTTCCCTTCTTGTCTTTCTTGAAACCAGTGTTCCTATTGATCATCAACACTTGATGTTCCTTTTTGATCTCCACTTCTGCAGTTTTAAGCATTGACAGAAGCTCGGGGAGAGACTTCTTCATGCCTTGCATATTATAGTTCATCACGAAGCTCTTATAGCTAGGTGGCAGAGACTGCAGAACACGATGGATGCCTAAGTCAATGGGAATCGATATTCCCAAGGACACAAGCTTATCGGCGTAACCCGACATCTTGAGTACATGCTCACTAACGGAGCTGTGCTCTTCCATCATGCAGCTAAAGAACTTTTCTGAAGTGTTGTAGCTCTCTACAGCAGCATGTGTGTCGAAAATCATTTTCAACTCACCCATTGTATCAAATGCATTGCCGTTTTCGAAACGCTTTCGAAGTTCCGGCTCTAGCCCATACAATATGCCGCAATGAACTAAGTTGTGGTCCTCCTGACGAGTCTGACAGACATTCTTCTCCTCGTCAGGGGCATCATCAAAAGGTGGGGGGCCTAACGGCGCTTCTAGCACATATTGCTTTTGTGCAGTAGAGAGGAGAATCCTCAAATTCATGGCCCATTCGGTAAAGTTGCTACCGTTCGTTGCTAGTTTCTCTTTCTCCATGAACACATTGAAATTAAAAGCAGGTGGTGCCATCTACAACAGAATTTGTAAAGTTTAGACTAAGTGTATGATAGATTGAGTTCAACTAATCGAATGAACTCCCACTCAAAAACGACATCCCTCGTGCCTTTTTGGTGATTACATGAACCAAATCCACTACACCAAGTGCGATCATCACGTGAGTCGGTATAGCTTCAAAGGCGAGCATCAAATGGGCATCATATCAACTATATGATTCATGCTTAACCTTTCGGTCCGTGTTCCGAGGCCATGTCTGTACATGCTAGGCTTGCCAAGTTAGAACCTTAGTATTCGCGTGTGTAACTGTTTTACACCCGAAATATGGTCGTGGATCCAAGAACACCCGATCATCACATGATGTCTTGGAGCAACGAAAACATAATCGGTGCATACTAAAGGAAGAACACATTCTTATCTTGATATTTAAATGAGGGATCATCTTATTATGCTAACAAAGCGCTAAACAAGCAATATAAGATGCTATCAAACATCATATGTTTATTAGTGAAATTATATGGTTCCCGCAGATGATCTCTATCATGTGCATCGTGGTATGATCACTATCATACTTATATGTGTAAATCCAAGGTCTATGGATTTTACACGCTATATGTGTTGTAAGAGTATCATCTCATACTTCTACTTACAACACTACCATATCATAACACTAGCCCAGCAACAATCTAAACTAGACGCCTCTAATTTATCCATTGCAAGTTTTACGTGGCTTAGGGCTTTCGAGATAGAACCGTTCTTACCTACGAACATGAACCACAACGAGGATAATCAAATTGTTGACAACTCGCTTGCAAAATAGATATTGACTATAGTAGGAGAGACAGACACCCGCTAGCCACTTATGCAAACTAGTTGCATGTCAAGCGTGGAACAGGTCTCATGTGCGAGGACATGTAAAGTTTGTCCGGGCCGCTTCATCCCACTATGCCACCAATATCCAAAATTACAACAAAGGAGCAACAACATGATCATCATCGCCCACATACTCATATGTGTACTACCCGTGTAAAGTATCTACGCATAGATCCGGCTCTGATACCACTCTAGGGTTCGCAGCATAGAAAACAAAATTTTTCCTACGATGTGAACTATATACCAAGATCTATCTACTAGATACAAACAACGGGCGGATGTATATCCGTAGAGAACATACCCTTGAAGACCGACAAAGCTTAACGAGTTCAACTCATGGTTGATGTAGACGATCTCTTGCCGATCTCAAGATCGAGAGGAAGTCCTAGCGCCACAAATCAGCAGCGCATCCGTGCTCGCACACATGTTCGAGGCACCGAGCAACCTCCGCCTCCTCGCTCCAACGATGCAGCGGAAGCACAAATCTTTCTTGCCGAATAGCCACCGGGAACATGTATCTCGCTAGTCCGAGACCATGGGGGATAAATTCTAGAGGGGGAGAGAGATCCTTCACAAGGAGGTGTGAGAGACAAGTGAGGAGGGGGGCTCCTTTTATAGGAGGAGGGGGGAACCCCAAGGGGGTGGCCGGCGCATGGGGGCTGCCCCCTTGCCCTCCCCTCTTCATGTGGGTGGACACTCCACTCACAAATCTCCTTTAAATTCCCTCCACTCAAAAGTCCACTCAAATTCCCATTAAATTTCCACCAAATTTAATGCAAACTCTCATTAAATAAAACTCTTTTATTTTATTCAGAATTTTGTCAATTACTTTAATGACAAACATTCACAAATAACCCCTTGCTAGAATTCTATTTCACATGCATAACCACTTTATGCAATTTCACCCGAAAACCTGTTTCGGTATCTAGTGAAATAAATTCCTGCGCTTGTTCATTCTTTCGGCATGAAACATTTGCTCCAATTGGATGTCGGTGTCTCTTAAGTGTGTCACCCTACGGTTCGTGAATAATGCGGACATGATCGAGACCTCTCTCGAATCAATAATCAGAAGCGGGATCTGGAGACCCATACTGACTCCCACACATTCAACGATGACTTTCTTGTGATCGTCGGAACCTTTTACGCTAGTATCTTAATCCCTTTGTTTCACGATATAATACATGTCCGAGATTCGATCATCGGTATCTCCATACCTAGTTTGATCTCGTTACCGACATGCACTCTTTTCTCGTTCCTGTGATATAACATTCTAGTGATCAAATCACTTGCTTGCAAGCTAATCAATGTGATATCACCGAGAGGGCCCAGAGTATATCTATCCGTCATCGGGATGAACAAATTCCACTCTCGATCCATGAGCCTCAACATAACACTTTATTAGTTCTGAATCCATCTTTATAATCACCCTGTTACGGTGTGACGTTTGATGTTATCAAGAAACTCTTCCGGTGTTAGTGATTGACATGATCTCATGGTCTAAGGATTAGGATCACTTCGTAAGTTGTTATAGCAATATAAACTCAATGACTTTGATCGTAATGCTATACTTCGGATGAATGTTCATCACACCATTACACTAATGTTGTGATCCCGTTATTAACAACATCCAATGTCCATGATCAGGAAACCTTGATCATCTTGTTAATCAACGAGCTAGTTTATGAGAGAGGCATAACTAGGAACTTTCTGTTTGTTTATTAAACACACATGTATTAACGTTTCCGTATTAATACAATTATAGCATGCAAAATAAACATCTATCATATACTTGGAATACACATAATAAACACTTTATTATTGCCTCTCAGGGCATATTCCCTTCACATCAGCCGTGAAAACACGGACAAGAGAAGGGAGAGAACGAAGAGCGCACAGAAAAGAAGACTCAGAGGTCATATGAAAGGATGCTCCAGAATCCAGATACCACGGGGACGTACCTGACTGTGTAGAAGATGGTGGTCGCACAGTGCCGGAAGAATCAGTCACAGAACCAGCAGTGCCCGTCGAAGAAGAGCCTGTAGCAGCAAGCAGACCGCGAAGACTCCTGATAATGTCCTGATCAGAGAGAGCAACTGCTGAAGACCCGGAAGGAGCCGACTTCCCACGAGCCTGGTGCTGCTGACGTAAACTGGGATCCCGTGTATAACAGGTGGCCCAAGTGTGGCCATCCCTGTTGCAGTAAGAGCAGTGGCGAATAGAACCACGGCGACCCTAACCACGAGCCTGCTGGTGCTGACTCGGAACCTGAGACTGCTGGTGCTGAAGCTGACCCTGACCGGGAGGAGTGGGTAGTATCGGCGGGTGTGGCGCCCCGCAAAAACCACTACTAGAAAATCGCGTTGTTTTTGTGCATTGCATCATCATGACCGCATGCTCATGTCATCATGCCACATTGTATTTGAGCATCGTCATGTCATCATGCATTTGTTTGTCTAAACCTATTTTCTAAAAGCCTAGTTTGGTTTTTCTAAATATTCCCCGTCTCAATTTCAAATTAGAGCGCCGGGCTTTTCCGGGTCTTTTATTTGTCTAAAAAACTATTTACAAAAGTTTATTTTAAATTAAATAAAAATTTACGTTATTTTGGGAGGTAGCCAACTAGGCCCAAAAGCCCAGCCGGCCACCTCCAGACAAAAAACCCTAATCTAAACCTAACCTAAGTCCCAGCTATCCTACCTACCCCACCCCTTTTTTCTCCTCCACCCGCCGCCGACCAGACCGCTCCTGGGCGCGCCTCCCAATCCCGTTCTCCCGCCCACCTCGCCAAAACTCCTGCCCAACACCCACACCGCACGCACGCAGCCCCACACCACCCCGCGAACCACCACTCCCGCACGCTCCCGCTTGGCCCCACCCCGCGTCCTCCCTCTCCTGCCCCGCGGCTCTCTCTTCCTCCTTCCCAGGCACCGCCGCCGGCCGAGCCCCCTCCTCCCCGATGGAAACCCTCGCCCCATCGCCTCCTTCTACCTCGCGCTCGCCACCATCTCCTCACCCGCCTCCCGCAGGGACTCCGGCGCCCCATCTTCCGCCATCGCCGGCAGCGACATCGTCGCCTGGCCGCCACCCGCGCCCTGCCGTCGACCCCTCCCTCGCTCTCCCCGGCGCCACCATCTCTCCTTGGCCGCCCTGCCGCCAGAGCCCCGGCCGTGGCCCTTCTCCTCGTGTGCCGCCGCCGGGAGGAGCCCCGCAGCGCCTCGGCCTCCTCCTGTCCCCGCCAGCGACCACACCCCCGCCCGTCGTCGAGCCTCCTCCCAGCGACGTCGGTCGCGTGCGCCGCCTCCCGTGGGCCCCTACTCTCCGACCGCCGAGGCCGCGACCCACCTTCCCGCCTCCGACAGCAGTCCCCGCGGCCGCGCGCCGCCGAGGTGGCCCTCACCGGCGTCGAGCTCACCACCACCCACCCGCCGGCCACCGCTGCAGCGCCCTGGATGCACGCCGCCGTTCCAGGAACCGTGCTGGGGACCCTTCCCAAGAACAAGCTGATCCCTGACCCCTTCTACGGTCTGAACAACGAGGCAATCATCGACATTGCAGACTCCGGGAGGGAGTACTACACATTCTGGTTCTTCACCACCTTCCAGTGTGCTCCGGCAGGAAATCAGCACGGAGGTCAGGGCGGTGATCACGATATTGGAAAAGATGTTGCTGCGCAGTATGTTGAAGGATGGGATTGGATGTGCCCAATAAGATCTCCAACATGGATAAGATGACCGGACCCCGAAGACCGATTCCGCCGAACGCCAAGATCTTCAATCGGATCCGAGGACACCGAGACCCCGGTGCGACAAGTACTTCTTCCCGGATCTGACGCCCGAGAACCCGGACGCCCAGGTCGTCGACACGGATACGCCAAGTACTTCCTCGAGGACGCCAAGTTCTTCACCCCGAATGCCAAGACCGACTCGATGGCGCGGACCCGACAAGATCTTCGCAACGACAAGATCGACACCGACCAGGACGAATCCGATGCCCCCCGACGCCAACCAAGTTCTTCTTCTCGGATGCGACAAGATCGACTTCCGTTGTCCGAGACCGATCTCGTCGAGCCATTCTCCCGTCGAACCCTGAGACCCGACCCCGAACCCCTCGGAGCCCAAGATCGCCAAACCCCCGTGTATAACCCCTATCCGAGACCCCTATTTTATAAATGATATATCATTGTTGCATATTAAATTGTTCATCTCGCATGCATATTGGTGTGGTTTGGGGGCCTTATGCCGATTCACCTCATAATTAAACATGGAGTCTATATGCGGGATATCTTTGCCTTATTCCGGACTCCATTTAAATTGGTGTAGCGAACCGGTGCTATCTTTTGCCATGTTAAGACAACATTTAAATTGCGGGGTACCTAAACAACATGAACCATGTAATAAATTGTCGGGACCCCGGTTCCGTTTAATATTGCCTAATCGCATCGCATCTTTGTCATGTCATACATCATACATGCATCATGCCCGATCTTCTGCCGTTGTATTAAATAGTGCATCCGGTGTTTGTGCTAGTGTTTTGCTTCTTCACGGACTAGGCCGATGAGTTGATGCGAGTGTCGACCCGACCTTCGGATGAACCTTCAGCAATGTTTTCAGGCGAGCACCTCCCCCTTTCTACCTATCTTACTTTTATAGTATTTATTCCCTCTTGTTGATCTATTCCTATCTGTGTTGTGATGCTCTAGCTTTCGTACCCGTGATATCCCTTGCAGCCTTATATTGCCTTGGACACCTCCTATTACCTGTTGTTTGGTAGATAGTTGGACCTGCGCGTCGTAGTCGCTTGCTCAAGTGCTGTTGCGTGTCGTCAAGTACCACAGTTGTTGGAGTATTGCCGTGTGTTTATTGTTGGAGATGATCAAGACTTTAATTACTGTTTAACAACTAAAATTGAAGTAGGTAAATGCAGAGGCACAGGTGGGCAATAGATGTTATTTGGTTGTTAACCGTCCACTTGTGTCCCGTAGGACCCCGAGTACTTGATACCTGTTCCTTGAATATTCGCGCTATCCACATCCGGGAGGATTATGGGACCCCCCTGAGCCAGAGCTTGATTCATTCTTATTTCTTGGGGCCACAAACTAGTTTGAGGTTTTATTTACTATCCTGTACTTATGCCATGCTTTACTGCTTTATTTACGATTGTGCGAGGAGCACCTGTACTGTTTAGGATCGTGACATGTTTTCGCTGTATCGACAAGCCCAGTCACATTTTCGGGTTCCTAGTCGTTTACAGCCGTCCCCACAAACCTTGAGTCCGTCTCGGAGCCGGCCAGCTTCGTTGCGGGTATACTTAATGGGGTGGCCCCCTGAAACATTTCTGAATCTGGTGATTGCTTTGTCGTGAAAGCCTCGTTGGGTTTTGATTTGGTTTTTCCGAGGTTGATCGAGTGTGTGTTGCTATTTGTGCACCCCTGCAGGGTAAAACTTTCTGAAAGCCGTGTCCGCGGTTATGGACGACTTGGAGCACAGTATCTCGATCATAGACAACTATAACTAAAGTAGTGCTATAAATTTGACTTTATAATGACTAGTCATCAGCTTCACTATAATGGAATGGCTAAATAAAATTGCCAACAATTGCTTGTTTGGGTTGTCGCTTGCTACCATTGTACCTGACTAGTAAGTATTGCAACTATAACGGAATGGCTAAATAAAAGTACCAACAACTGCTGGGTTTTGGGGATATCTCATGCTAACTGTATCTGACTAGTAAGAGTGCAACTACAATGGAATGGTTAACTAAAAGTGCCCACTGCCTATTATATCAGGATGACTATCTATACCTGACTAGTAATTGCTGCAACGATAACTGAATAAATAAAACTGCCAACTGTGTGAGTTCCTCGGTTGACTTCCTCGTTGGTCTCGAGGGGGAAATGCCAGGATGGGTATGTTTGGTGGTAGTATCAGGTTGGTTCCGGATAGGTCTTTCTTATCCCTCTCTGATAGCCGACAGTTATATCGAGTCTCTATAGGTTGTTTAGTGCATGCTGCGCTGCCGCTTCAGTCCACCATACCTATGTAGGCGAGGACCGCCGAATTCTAGCCTCGCCGTGTACTGGCCTCAGTACTGACCGCTCTCTCTTTTTCCTTTGCCCTTCGTCGGCACCCCTTTTGTTTAAGCAGGTTTTGAGATCGACGTCGTTAGCAGGGTTACCCTTCCGGCTTGGCCTGGGCAGGGTTATGGACGCCATTGGTTATTCTTCAGGGCTCTTAGCCCCATTTGCATCTTGTCCGTAGTTGGACGCTCTATCGTTTTCAGGGTGATTTGGACCTTTGTTCTGTATATCTGTATTCTTGACTCATGGAGTCGTGTTGTATATATATATCTGTTCTGTGGGTCCCATCGAGGACTGTTGTGTAATGTTATTACTTCGTTTTCCACCCGCACGCAAGTGCCTGGTGGGCGCCTTTGAATCGTTTCTATGCGGGTTTGGCGGGAAGCGCTGAAACTTGCATAGGGCCGATTCTGAGGGTGTTACAGCGGCGGCGGCACAGAGGACCGTGGCTGAGTCGAGGGAGCAGACGGCATAGAAGGACCACGAGTAGCAAGCACAGATGGAACCGCAAGAAGACCAGCACCACGGAGACGGGTCTCCTCAGCCCGAAGCTCAAACAACACCTCAGAGAGCGGGACACGACCACGAGCATTCAGCTGAGCACGCCGGGGCTCAAACTCCTGGCGGAGCCGAGACAGAAACTCATAGATGCGGTGAAACTCCAAATCCGAGCGCACAATCTGGCAGCACGAGCATGTGCCATAAACAGCAGTACAAAGAGAATCAAGCTGATGCCAAATAGCAGCACTCTGAGTATAGAACTCATCAATAGTGGAGTCACCCTGCTGAAGAGCATGCTCCCGGCGAACCACAGACAGTTAAAGAGCATCCCCAGACGGCTGATAGCGCTGACTCAGATGTGCCCACTGAGCGGCAACAATAGGAAGACTCATGAACTCAGCAGCATACTGGGGCAGAACACTGGAGGTGAGAACAGCAACAGCACGAGCATCCTCATCGACCCACTGAGTGTAGGCAGTCAGAGCGTGGCGATAGGACTCGAGATCAGCAGAGTACTGCTTGAACTTCAGGTCATAAGCAGCAACAGCACTATCATCAGCACTCTGAGCAGCATCCTTGGCCTCTTGAGAAGCATCAGCGCCAAGAACAATAGGCATCGGCGGAAGAGGAGCCACAGGAGCAGGGGGGCACGGCGGACAGGGGACCTCGCCGGAGAGCACACCCCAAAGACGAAGACCGCGCATGTGAACGCGCATAAAGGTAGTGAAATCAGGATAATTCGCGCCATCAAAGATCACCGGGCAGCGAGGAATCGCATCATAGCCCGATGTAGAAGACACCTCTCTCTCTCTCTCTTTTTTAGATCTGGTCAACCCGAGCTACAGACAGAGGCCGGCCAAATTCCATCGAGGCAGGGCAAGTGGCGGCGACTAAGGACCTGTGGAGGCCAATTCGGGCCGCCGGGGAGCGATTCCCGGCGGTGGCGACGGCCGGCGGTGGTGCGGCGCTGGCAAGAGAGCAGCAGGGCGTCATCACTAGCAGGAGGTCCACGCGCTAGGAGCAACTGGGCGTCGTGGGCGTCTGGAAGCAGCAGGGCGAGCGTCTGGGAGCAGCACCGCGTGTCTGGAAGCAGCGCCGCGTGTCTAGATTCCCGCGCCTGGGTGCAGCAGGACAGGCGTCTGGGACGAGAAGACCCACGTGGCACGCTTCTGGATCCGCACGTGGAGAAGGCCACACGTGGGGAAGGCCGACGCGTTCGTGTCCCAGGCGTTCTGCTAGGCGGCGGGTGGCAACCGAAGGAGTCAGAAGGTCCCACGCGTGAAGGAGTCAGATTGATCTGAGGAGGTTCCGCGCGTGGAGGAGTCGATCGATCGGATCTGGATCGAAAGAGTATCGATCTGAGAAACTGATCCGGTGACGAACTGAACAGGCGGCGACCGGCGGCGGCGACGACGGCAAGGCCGTCGACGACAGGGACGGTGGCGGCTACAACGACGAAGTTGCGAGTAGGAGGAGACTAACGTGGCTCTGATACCATGTCAGGAATATGCAACTTGTATTCCTCTGGGGGCCAAATGCCACAATATATAGTACAGGTACAGGGCAAATATGCAGGAAGCCCCCTAACATATGGGGAAAATACAATATACAGATATATACATCTAACAAGGATCAGAGCAGCTACCTTCCTCTTGCTGGATGTTTGGAACTCTCCCCTATAAAATGGTCACCAGGAACTCCAATATAGGACAGAAACTCCATGCCTTTCCAACAGAAAGTACACAATATAGATCCCAGTTTTTCATAAGCTGAAGAGCAGAGTGAGCTGAGAAAGGAAGAAGAATAGTGCACAGGTAATCTAGCTGAGCAGCCATGGGATTCTGCTCCGGGCCTTCCGACGTTAAGGTGCTTCCCAAGAACACCTCCACCTTCTCCTCCTCCTCGCCGTCTTTATCTAGTAACGGTTCTGGCAGCGAAAGCAAAAAGGCGCAGCAGATGCAGAAGCAGGGGAAGCAACAAGGTGTCAAGAGCCAGGAGAAGAAGGAGAAGAAGAAGAGGAGCAATAATCTTGACCGGGTTGCGCTGACTACGCCGCACTTTCCCTTCCATTCTCGCTCTGGCCTCATGTAACGAGGAACAACACATCGGAATCAAGGGTTGCTTCGGTTGTTCCGTTGCAGTCTCAAGAATTGTAGTGTGAGTCGTCGTGTGTACTATTCATTCATTTTTGTTTCATCGTATTCATGGGGTTGTTGGCAAATTCGAGGTGTTTCTTGTTGTTAGTCCGCCATAGATCATGTTCATTACAGGCAGCAAAATGTTTGTTTCCCTAGCTTGGTACTGTTTCTTTGTTTTAGAGAACCAGGGGAGCTCCGAAATCCTTGTACATGTGAATTATACAATACTAGTCATCAATCATTGATGCATAGGGGCTAACTTTTTTTTTGCGAAATTTCACCGATTTATTAATAATCATCAACATAAGTACAAAGAGGCCTAAAACTAATAAAAATTACAAATAGATCCATGGACCATCAAGCATGTTAACACATGATCAAGACTCGAATTTCACCGATCTATTAATAATCATCAACATAAGTACAAAGAGGCCTAAAACTAATAAAAATTACAAATAGATCCATGGACCATCAAGCATGTTAACACATGATCAAGACTCACCATGAGAGAACCTAAATTTTAAGGGGAACCCCATCTTATTTCTAGACATACTCACCTTATTTTTTGTTAATATGATTCCCTCTAGCCATCATTTCTTCAGCGGCAACAAGTGCAATTGGAGAAAACACTTGACACTACTAGTATTTGTTAAACTAAGATGCATAAGCTTATTGTAGAAAGCTCTAATAGGATACTTGTTTGACCCAGTGCACTTAGAACCTATATAAAATATGATTATAGATACTACAATTGGCAGAACATGCACTTTGTTGGTGAGTATGATTTTCTTGTAAGATCATTCTAGGATTTTCTTATATTTTGATAGAACTCATTTCAATGGAATATCTCGTACTAACATTTAAAATATTACAATTTCCCTGGGAAATAGAGGCCGACTAGCATTGTACTATTTGAAGTGTTAGTTCTTCGGATTTTTAACTGAAATCTGAGTTATAGTACTACTAACAAGATTATGATGTGGATGCTTTGAAATATAATAGTAAAGTAATAATTTAGATCTTATACTTTAAACCACGTTGACGAAAAAACTGGTCAAAACTAGTGTTAGTGAACTTGAAGTAAGTAAAAACGATTAGTATAAATAGGTGGTGAACAACATATATCGGTGAAAGACGAAACTTTCTTGATTATTTGGTTATTCTAAACCATAGATGGATTTCCAAAGCCAAACTTTTCCCATTTTAAGTCACTGAGTCATATCCAAACATGTGACCAACTAAACACGGCAAATGTTGTCGACGTGATCTTGCATTAAATCTACTTTTGGCGACATGATCTTGCATAACATCTTTTAATATGAAAATATTTCCTTTTGTGAATGCAGTTTTGACTTATGACCCTATCTACCTATAGGAACGTGGAAAACTCTGTGACTCATGCAGTCGACAATGTATGTAATGCTATGCCGTTTTTTTTTAGAAAGTGCAATGCCGAATATTGCACCGGTGCAATGTTCACTCAATGAGATTTACAAACAATTTTGTTTGGGGATTTCTTTTTTTATGATATCATAAATATTAACTCGCAAATAACTGACAACCTGAAGAATCCACAATACATAAGAAAAACAAATAGAACCAACTGAAATCAAAGACACCGCAAGACCAAAAAAATAGACAGATTCGGCATGGATATGGAGAATCCACACCACAAATAAGGCTGTTGTGCGCTCTTGACGAAGAAATTTGACTCGACCATACATTTATCTATAAGAAAAAGGAGAGAAAAGAAACATGTCAAAATCAGAAGGCTTTAACCCAATTTGAATCCAACGAGACTTAGAAAATAGAGAAAAGAAAGAAATGGTCCTTGTTCCAATCCATTTGACAGGTCGTTTTCCCTAGAAAAGAGAGAAAACACAGAAAAGAACGAACCGAGAAGCTTGCCTGCGAAATCAGCTTCAGCTCTGCGCCTAGTCACCGGTCAACGGTATAGTGACAGCCAGTATCATCAGCGAGGCAAAGAAATATTCAACAGGCCAGATGACCACGCCAAGTGCTAGATGGGCCACAGGTGACGATGCCCCCACATGAACTGCCGATAGAAACAGAGATCGTTATCGTTGAACCTGGTGCAGGTGGCAATCAGACCACGTGCTCGAATAAAGCGAAGCAGAGTAGCTACCTTCCGATGCAAGTTTTGAGCCTGTTCTCCAGACCTATAAAATGCTCGCCATGAACCCATGCTTTTCAAAAGTGAAAACACACATAGAACACCTCAGGTTTTTCAAAAGGAGAGAGCCGAGAACGAAAGGAAGAAAGGAAGGAAAAGAGTGAAGTAGCAGCCACATGGTGTTCTGCTGTGGGCCTTCCGATGTGAAGGTGCTCCCCAAGAACACCTCCTTGTCGTCGTCGCCGTCGCTGTCGTTGTCTGTTAACAATTCTGGGGACGCTGGCAAGAAGAAGAAGAAGCAGCCGGAGGTAAAGAAGGAAGCGGCAAAGGAGAAGAAGAAGAGCAGCAATCTTGACCGGGCTGCGCTGACGACGCCCCACTTCCCCTTCCATTCTCGCCCCGGCCTCATGTAGCAAACCGATCGAGAAGAGCAGAAGATATGATCTTGTAACGTACGATTCCCCACCCGGCTTCCAGCCGAGTTAGGAATTTACCATAGGTTTTCAGTTATACTTTCGCAGTCTCTGAGATTTATAGTGTTCTATTCATTCATTCATTCATTGGTATGGCTGTATTGGTATATTGGATGAAACAAATTACGGGTGGTTCTTGTTAATTTAATGGAGATGATGCTCCTTGCCATCGGGACAATATCAGTTCCCCTGCTTTTCGATTTGTTCAGTTACTATTTGCCTGGCTCGACATGATCAACCAAAGCTTAAGAGTCTTGACCTCGTCTTTTTCTTCAACAACAGGGAAGACGAGGACACCGCACCTAATATTTTTTACCTGATCTTCTAAAGCAAAAGGGAATGTGGCATCTAATCGAATAAACAAAAGAAAAGTCAAAACGAATGCAATTCACTTAGGAAAATGATTCACCTCCCCCGGGGGATCGGACGCGCGCGTCCCCCGCCTCCTACGTACGCCGCGTGTCCCATCGTGGCGTGGGACGGTGGAAGCCGAAACTGACGCCGAAGCAGCAGCCGGGAGAAGAGGAGGGCGTCGTTTGCTCGGACGCGCTAGATCTGGGCGAAATAGAGGCTAAGGACGTCGCGCCGCTCCCTGCCACCACCGCCGACGACGACGTGGCGCCCGTGCCTGCACCGGTGTCGCAGGCTCAGCCGAAGCCGCCGTCAGCAGCCTCCATGCCGCCCCACACAGCATGTCAGTTCTTGCTACATGCGGTTGATGGCGATACTACAAGCGGGTGTTGGATTTGCTACATGCGGCTTCTGATATTGCTACCTACGGCCACAGTCGTTGCTACCTGCGGCATCCTGACCTGCTACCTATGGTGAGAGGCGTTGATACCTGCAGCGAGCGGTCATGCTACACACAGCGACCGAACCTGCTACATATGCTTTGTGGTGTTGCTACATGCGCGAGCGGTGCTGCTATAATGCCATATTTTTTTGCTACAATTTTTCCTCCGACAATGTCTCCGGCGAAGTTAAGCTTTTGCTACATTAGCATGATCATCTTGCTACATCTGTTTTCTGATTTTGCTACAAAAGCACAATTTTTTTGCTACGCGTTATTCGGCGAGGTCTCCGGCGAGTCTCCGGTGAAATCGGTTTTGCTACATTAGTATATTTTTTTTGCTACACCGTCGCCGGCGAGGTCTCCGGCGAACTCTCCGACGAACTCTAGTCTGTTTTTCTATTTTTATGTTGAACCGTTTTTTGCTACATGTAGCAAAAACGGGATATTTTGTAGCAAAAATGGGACGTTTGTAGCAAAAGTGGGAGTTTGGCTGTTATTTAGTGGACACGTGTCGTGAGGAGGACCCGGGGGATGGAAAGTTTTAATCCCCCGGGGGACGCCTAGTATGACCCATTCACTTAGGCAGGCTCGCACTAACACAGCCAACCAAGTCAATGGCTCCTGATATATATCCACCTAACGTGAACAGACCATGGCCAAACCTAACAAATGGATTTGTTAATGTGTTTCATAGCAAAATTCACAGGTGAAACCAAACATTAGATGTGTAGCTTGGATTTCGCTTGGGAAACTGATCAGATGTGATTTAGGACCAACTACGAAAGCTAACCTACCAAAACAGCGTTGCAAATGAATCTGGCATAAAACGCGATAGTATGAGAATATAATCTACTGATTCATGAAAAAAAAATAGAAGGAAACCCGGGGATGGGAAGGAAACCCCATCTCTCTTCTGGATTCTTTTTTGTCGAGAATAATATGCACCATCGCAACGAATGCCACTAGAGAAAAACACTAGTTCACTCTGGATACACAGCATAATTACTATTGGTTCTGATAAGCTACATAATCCAGTTGTAGAAAACTCTAATGGATATTCCTTAGACTCGACATATTTAAAAACATCTACCAAAAAACTTATAGATACTCAATTTTGCAAAACTACTATAGTTTATATAAGACAAATTACTTCGTATGAAACTGATTATTCTATAAATCATTCATTCATTCAAAAACTTATGTTTTGGTAGAGCTAATTTCAATGAGATGTCTCGAACTACTTAAATTTTAAAATAATACACTATTTTCACCAGAAAAAGGAGCTCTATATACCATTGACATATTTTCAATATTTATGGTTTGAATTCTGTAATTTTGAATTTCAATTTTTACTCTTAGTAACACAATTACATGGTTACTGTTTTGTATATAATAGAGAATGTTCTACCTAAGAATGTATACTTTAGACCATATCGATGAAAAAGAAAAAACTAGTCACAATGTACCGATAAAGAGCTTGAAATAAGTAAAATGTTTTATTATAAATAAGTGGTGACCACTCCTACATAAATGGAGACACCTCCTCGATCAACATTTGAGAATTCATTTAAATTTCGTGATGAGAAAAAACATTCAGAAATGATTCCTTTTTTAATATTGCTGAAATGTTTGCTCACTATTCAATAAAATTAGCATAATGGCCCTCGCAAATGTGTGGGCGACGTATTTATGTGTTCGGGAATAACTTCAGTTGTTGCATGAAACAACAAAAATAGTGCATGGAGTTCTTGGTAGTAAATATTGCTTTGGAGAACCACTATGTTGTCTGGATGGTGTTAAAGGAAGGGTTTAAGTTGATGATCGGTTATTCATGTTGATCATTCTTTTCCTTTTTAATTAATTGGTTTTGCATCCTTGAATTTTCGTTTGGTTTATCCTTTGTATAATAGTCGTCAATTAAATAATGAGAAGTTTTATTTTCGCTCATCAACATATTACTCACTTCTAGTCGCACGGAATATAAATGATGTTTTCACCACCCATTTTGAAATTTGTGGCATCATAGACATAGAGACAGTCTCAAAGACGAAATTTTGACAAAAAATCTTGACCCCTGGGCCATAGGAATGTTGCACTCAATGACATTTTCCTTTCAAACCGTGTGTGATAGTTGAAAAAATTCGGAACAATTACATACTTGTGGGACTTGACATGTCTATATATAGATGTTTACATACCAAGATTAACTTGGTATATTTAAAGCGTGATAAGTTTGGAACAATGACATACTTGATGGAAGTATAGAGATGAAGTAAATATATAATGTACTACTTCATGTTAGCATTCATACATAGAAATTTTTTGAGCTAATAACACTTTTAGTCGCACAACTTGTGAAGGACGTGCAAATTAGTTCCACAACTTGTAAATGGGAAAAGTGTAGTCCCATAACTTGTTCTTAGGAAGCAAGTAGGTCCAAAGTGAATCAGCTGCTGACACGTGGCTTTATAATTTGTGCAAAACGACCCTTGTATATTTTTGTCAAGCATGTATAACCTTGACAGCTGCCATCCGCTAGATATCACTTTGTGGTGAGTGTTAGGACGTGAAGTTATTATACCTTAGGACTGGCCGGATGGTTTGCTGCTTCTCGCACGTTCTTATGTACTAGACAAACAAGCGCGCTTTGCCGCGCCACCTGCTATGGAGTTATCACATGGCGTGGTTGCTGTGGTACGCTCGCAGACGCTTTAGTTTGTGACACAGTCGGGCATAACATGTTTGTGTTTCTAGTGTTATCGTTTAGGCGACACTTCAACCCTTCTCTAGCAGTTGGTCCTTTTTGGTCGCATCTTACTTATCAGTGAGGATATTTGGCCATTCGTCCGAATAATAAAATACGACTTATTTAGCACCGATTGGTTGTTTATTTATAGAAGACAGGCTATCATAGTTCACTGCAACACTGCAGGAAGGATTTCTTTTGGGCTCCTGCGGAAGCAAAGCATGTTGGCGCTTCCTGTTGGAGATATGCCCTAGAGGCAATAATAAATGTAGTTATTATTATATCTTTGTGTTTATGATAAATGTTTACATTCATGCTATAACAGTATTAACCAGGAAACATTAATACTTGTGTGATTTGTAAACTAAATTAGAGTCCCTAGTAAAGCCTCTTCATAATACTAGTTTGCTGGTTAATAGGTGATTATGGTTTCCCTATCATGAACATTGAGATGTTATTAACAACAAGATCATATCATTAGGAGAATGGCATGATGGACATACTCCTATAGATAAGCGTAGCATAAAGATCAAGTCATTTTAATAGTTCAATTGCTATAAGCTTTCTGATACATAGTAACCTAATTCCTTCGACCATGAGATCATGCTTATCACCATCACCGGAAGGATGATTTGATGACATCAAACACCACACCGTAACTGGGTGGCTATAAAGGTGGCATTGAGTGTTCGGAAAGTATGGGTTGAGACACATGGATCAAGAGTGGGATTTGTCCATCCATATGACAGATAGATATACTCTGGGCCCTCTCGATGGAATGTCATCCGATTAGCTTGCAAGCATGTGACTGGCTCACAAGGGATCACATACCACGGGGACGATAAAAGAGTACTTATCGGTAACGAGGTTGAACTAGGTATGCAGAGATACCGACGATAAAAACCTCGGATAAGTAAACTATCGTGAGACAAAGGGAAATTGGTATCGTATATAAGTGGTTCATTCGATCGCAAAGTAATCGTAGAAATATGTGGGAGCCATATGAATTTCCAGATTCCTCTATTGGTTATTGATCGGAGAAGTGTCTCGATCATGTCCGCATAATTCACTAACCGTAGGGAGACACACTTAAGGATTCGATGTTGTTGAGTAGTTATGGAATGATGAGTAAGAGACCAAATGTTGTTCGGAGTCTCGGATGCCCGGATGAAGGGTCACATCCTAACCGGATGCCCGCCCGACCAGGAGCGCCTAGATCCCAACTAATTCAAGCAGACAGATGGGAGGGGGAGGAAGGAGGGCAGAGGCGACTTACTACTCGGTGGTATGGAGAGATCGATCGATTGAGATCCTCTCCTGCCGTGGTAGCCTGATCTTGCACTGGCACGCGTACGCTCGGAACGGGATGGCTCCGCCGGTGGCTAGAAGGGGAGGACATTTACGGTGGCTGAGTTGGGAGGGTGCTGCCGGTTGCTGGACCAGGGGATGGAGGCGGGGATTCGAGATGGAGGTCGGCTTGGGAGGGGCGAAGCGAAGGAAGCGGGGATGACTTGTGTAGGACGGTTTTTGAGTATTGACGATGCGTTAATTTAGCAAGCCCTGGTTTGCGGAGGGGAGGCGACGGGGAGTCGGACGAAAAAGCGACGTAGTGGCACATGGCAGAATACGGAACCCTTTCATATGTTTTAGATAGTAGAGATAGAATTGAAAGAATCAAAACAAACCTAAATATAAACAAATAAAACCAAAAAACTTGTAACACCCCAACAAAGTCCTTACCTATCATTCACACATGTGTACCATCAGGTAGTTAGTATCTTTAATTTTAATCAATATCCTAAAAAAAATTCTATGTTACATTTTTACAATTTTCTAGTATGTTAATATTTTTTGTAAAATGATCTCACTGATCGGCCTAGTGAGCGACCCGGTCGTCTAGGTACTCTTCCCTATAGGGTATGTTCTCATCTCTTCTTCAGTGTTCCCCTGCTATTGCCCCAACATTTTGGAGCTTGTTTCTAGTCCATTGCCACTAACCATCTAGCTCGCCTCCTCCGTTTATTGTTCTCTTCCACCTCCATAGATGGGAGATCACACACCCAACTAAAGCTTCTCCACCTTGTCTAGCCCAAGGAAGATAGTGGATAGAGGGTATGGGTTTGGGCTAACTAAATCCAGGACCGGCTTTATATTTTTCAAGGCCCTAGGCAAAGTCGACGGCATGGACCCTTAAGGCTAATGTATATATAGACATATTAAGAAAAATTATCATATATATGTATCTACTAGCACTTTTAAAATAAAAGTTAACATCCAACCAAACATTTTAGTCTGAAAGTATAATAAGTAGTATTTGTTGCTAGTTTGATTACCTTAAATAAGGAGTGAGGATCAGCCGATCAGGGTCTGCCGCTGGTGAATTGGTGATTCCCGATAGACGATAGATGACCTACGAATCTGCGATTGTCGATCAAGTCAGGGAGGCAGGACCCTAGAGATCAAGGCACGTAGTTCGGCCGATTTCCGAAGAGTTGAGGAGAAGAGAAGAGAAGGGAGATCACAAGTTCGCGACGCGTTGTAACCCATGTGGCCAGCATCGTAACGCGTCGTAACTCGTAAGCCTGGTGCGTCGTGTCGTAGTGATCCTTTTTGATTTCCTACTCGTGTGACGGGTTGTGTCTGGTTTCCAGGGCCTGCTCGTTTCTCGCCTCGTGGGCAGCAGTTGTATACCCATATATATACTCCCTACGTCCGCAAATAAGTGTACGTCTAGCGTTTGGTCAAGTTAAAGTTTATTAAATTTGACTAACTTTATAGATAAATATAGCAACATATATTACATCAAATTAACATATTATGAAACTAAATTTAAGAACATATCTATTGATAACAATTTAGAGTCATAAGTATCACTATGTTTTTTATAAAAATTAGTCAAACATTATTAACTTTGACTTTAGACAAGGCTAAAAATACACTTATTTACGGACAGAAGGAGTACGTGAAACAAATTTTTGGGCCCCTCCGGCCATGGGACCCTAGCCAGGGTCGCGATCCCTCAGCGTCGACCCTGACTAAATCTGGCTCCGGGTGAACTGGAATCGCAACTGTCGTGACCAATCCGATGACACAAGGCTCGCTTTCGTTGATTTCGATTTTGCTTGGGTGTTTTTGATATGTTGTGAACTCGTTTGCATTTTGTTGCAAACACACGGGCGAGAAATTGTCACGATTCTAGATGTCTATTGCAAACGTTAGTCTCGCATGCATGTTGCATACCCATCGTGAATTTTTTTTGTCGGAGTTTTGCAAAGACCAGCGGGATTTGTTACCTTTCTTTTTGCTGCATTAGTGCTTTCAAAATGCTGTGTTGTTTTTTATACGATTTTGATGCATTGTGGGACACAATATCACGACAATGTCACAATAGTACAATTTTTTTTGGTTGGGTTGAGGGGCATGTTGTAATGGATGGCGGCCAGATTTCATCTTTTGGTGAAATATGACGGCAGGGAGGCGGCTGATCCGAGCACTCCGGTGACTGGCGCACATCATGTTATACTTGTATGTACAAAATGTTGCATGTGTTACATTTTTGTTGAACTCTTGCCATCTGGAGAAAGATAGTAGGGGAAAAAGTGGTTTGTTATGACGTGATCAAATATCACGCAAGCCCATTTCGCCCCACAAATTTGCAAACCAAGTTAAAAATGCCGACATGTAGAATTTACTATTTATTATCCCAAAGAAACGCATTAGTATTAAGCTCGTGTCTAATTTATAGTACTCCCTCCGTCCTAAAATATAAGTAACCTTTAGGCAAAAGTCAACATATTATAAGTTTGATCAAATTTATATGTAAAAATATAAACATCCACAATATCAAATCAATATCGATAGATTCACCATCAAGTATAGTTTTCCAATATGTCCATTCGATATTGCAAATATTCATACTTTTTTATATAAACTTGGTCAAACTTAGAAGACGTTGACTTTTGATTAAAAGTTAGGCGCCTTACATTTTGGAATGGAGGGAGTATTTTATGGGTAGTGCATGAACCAAAGTGTTAAAAACACGGTAAATCCACACACATCAACAAACATCACTTTCCATCATAGCCATTGGTGCATCCTCAAATAATCAATTGGCGTTCAACACAAATTTCTTTGTAAGGAAGGGTGAGGTAAAACCAGAGGGCTTCCACCCGGTTTCCATCCCACACGAGATGGCCTAGTCTACACGAGCAAATCATTTATTGTACTAGTACTTAGGAAATAGAGACAACAAACGGATGAGAGAACGAACTGAGAAGCTTGCCTGCCAAGGATCGGCTCCGTGACCAGTCACCGGTCAACGAATGCGTGATCGTTGTCTGTTGCCATGGGGGGCAAAAGTCCAGGGTGACCACGTCCCTTGGTGGGGTAATGATCGATAGAGTAAACAAATGGAGAGCCGAAGAGAAGTTTTGAGTGGCAACCTTCCGCTCGAAGTTTGGAGCCCTATAAAATGGTCGCCAGGGGCACCTCTGCTTTTCCACACAGCAGCCATCAGTAGCAAAGAGCAGCCGAGCTTTTCATTAGCGCAAGAATCAGAGAGCGAGAGGGCTGAGAAAGAAAGATAAGTGCAGTAGTAGCCATGGGATTCTGCTGCGGACCTTCCGATGTCCAGGTGCTCCCCAAGAACGCCTCCTCATCTTCCTCCTCTTCCTCGTCGTCATCTGCTAATAGTTCTGGGGACGGTAGCGCGAAGAAGAAGCAGCCAGAGCAGGGGAAGAATCAAGCTTCCAAGAAGGGAGAGGGGAAGGAGAAGAAGAAGAGCAGCAACCTCGACCGAGCTGCCCTGACGACGCCCCATTTCCCCTTCCACTCTCGCCCCGGCCTCATGTAACGAGCTGAGGAGTTAGCTTCTGGTCGGTGTTAGTAATTAGGATGACAGTACCTCGGCTGTTCCGTTGAAAGGTTTTGTTATTTATTAGTGTGTTCTATTCATCCATGAGTACTAGATGATCCAACTGGTGGTGGTGTTTCTTGTTAATTTACTAGATATTAAATTTGTCACCGTCATCGAGATACATGCGTTTCCCGTGTCTTCTGTTGGATTACTGTTCTCATGCTTCGACTTAATTCACAAGGCCAGGTGAGCAGATCTTACGAGTCTTGGCCTGATCATTGTTTCTAGATATAATAATAGAGAAGGTTCTCATTAAGATTGTATAGTTTAGACCAAACCGATGAAAAATAGAACTACTGAGTAGTTGAAATTTAGTTATAAAGAAATGAGTAAGTAAGGACTAGTACAAAAAAAGTGATGACTACTTGACGAGTGACAAATACACTCATTTTTTATCCTTGTTAAAACCAGATATTACTCATATATTTGATGAGATTATCCCTTTAGACCTGCCACTAATCACTAATTATTGCACAAATTTGCAAATCAGTAATTATTGCTTTTATGATGATATCTGGACAAATTAAGCAAAAAATCATGAGCTATATGAATATTTCCAAGTCAAAGAAGTCGCGGAGACAAGGCACAACAAGTTAACGACCTGCATAAGGTCACCCTGACTGTATCGTCCGACTGTACCATATGTCGGTGGCTCCATATCGTCAAGTCGACTGACTTTCGTAAAGGAAGCCACAGGGAATTCGCATCAGAATGCCTCCGAAAACGTAAGGTCGTCTGTAATGCCATATTGGAAAGAGAAGAAGTGAGCCGTCGTGACCGCCCCATCATCCTCATCACGCTGACACCATCATCATAACCATCTCCATCTGCACAACAATTTCCCCTACTTGTAATATTAATTTCATCGCCTTGGCGGCATTGTAAGAATATTTGTTATTTATCTCTTAATAATTACTAATATGATGTTTATGATTATTATTCTAATCATGTGTGATTATTCCTCACGATCTAAGGGTTGAGGCCTAGTAATTACTCCCATAAATAGTGTCATAAAATATATTCTTGATTTTAGTAATTTAAAAATATTGCCAAACATATTTTGAGAATGTAAAATTTTCTATATTTGAAGAATATTTTCAGTTCACTTAAAAATGCTACTCCCTCCGGTCCATAATAAGTGTCGTTGATTTAGTGTAAAGTTGTACTAAATCAGTGATCCTTATTATGGATCAGAGGGAGTACTATATTTGAAAAATAACCATGTATCTAGCCTAAGATATATGGGAAATATAAGTGCATACAAATATCATGTGGTACTGCTTGACTTGTATTGTAGGTTCTATTTTAGAATGATCGTAAAGAACAAGGAGCACACCATCATAGGAAAAGAGAAGTTGTTCTTTGATATAGTTTTAGCACCAAAGTGAATGTGTACTACTAGATAATAGTTGATGGTGCATGTCCCTCCCAATAGGCTGAAATGTTAGAAAGTTTTGCACCTTATTAGTCCTCTTATATAATAGAAAGCCATAAAATGTTTTTGTGGCAGTTTTAGTCCCAACTAAATTTCACATGTGTACAAATGAAAGTTGCATGCATGTACTTGGCATAAGTGATAGTTATTATTAATATCAAGCACATAAAAGAGTTGCCCCTATGCGAACTAAAGTCATTTAAATTTTCTAGTCCTGCCTATTTTATTAAGCTTTTCATATCATGGTGTACGCTATAAGAAGTAAAGACATGTGATACGTCTATGGGTGACTTGGTGCTGGTAGATCACTAAGCATATTAACACATGCCCTAGAATCTTCATGAAAAACAGAGTTTAAATGAACCCACATTTTTCTCTATGGACGTACTATCCCCTACTTTTCAAGAACAAGGATATCTCTATTACCAACATTGCTCCAATGGCAACAAATGCCACGTGAGAGAAAAAACTAGTGAACATGGCATGCACTACATAATTAATATTGGTTCAACAAAGCTACATAACTCCATTGTAGAAAGCTCGAGTAGGATGTCGGCTATGCTAGGTACATTTAGAACCACTATCAAAATACTTGTAGATATTACTATAGTGTATATATAAGTCAAACTACTTCGTAGATGAATGTGATTATGGTAAAGATTCATTTAGGTCCTAGTTTACATTTTGGTGGACTCATTTCGATGAAATATCTCGAACCATAATTTAAGAGAACATGATATTTTCACATGAAATTAGAGTTCGACATTAGCATTAACATCTTTCAAGTGTTAACTGCTTGAATTATGTAATTGTGAAATTTATGTTTAGCCATAGTAACAAAAATACATGGTTAATGTTTCTCGATGTAATAGAGAACCTTCAACTTATATTTTAGACCATATCGATGGAAAAAAGTTAGCCATGATTTAATTATATAAATCTAGAAACAAGTAAAAAAATTATTATAAATAAGTGGAGACCACTCTTAAATTTCATTAGACCATTTCATATTTTCATTTTTTTTAAATTATTTCTAGTGAAGATTTTTAAAATTTTAAAAAAAGGGTAAAGAGTTCTAGTGATAATGGAGGGAGGTCTCCCCGATTAAGATTTGAGATTTTGCTGGCAATTGATGATTAAAGCATACGAAAGAAACTAAAAGCTCGATCTTTTTGAAATTTACAAATAGTTTTTATAATATTTAATTTTATTAACTTTAAAAAATTATATCATTTGATAAAATACTTAATGGTTTGATTAAATACGTTGTAAAACCAAAGAAAATAAAGAAAAATGATAAAATAAAAAATATCTAATACCCCAAGAATAATGTCGTAATGAAAATTGTGGGTGCTCCCCTGCCTACCCCTTGGACAATGGGCTGCTCCATTTATTTTCATAAACATCATACAATATTTTTATTGGTTATATTTTAGCAATTTGCCCATATCAAAACATTTTGTAAGTATGAATATATCATGATCAAACATCACACGAGCACATTTCCCTCCACAAATAGCAAATATAAAACCAGGTTAAAAATGTCTACAAATACTATACGCAAATATGTTATACATTTTTAGATACTCGTGAGCCAAGGAATTGAAAACTCCGCAAATGCACACCCAAACATCATTTTTCATTCAATTGCCTAAAAGCCATGGCAGCCAGTGGCGGAGGTAGAAAATAAATTTGAGGGGGGGCCAATCAAAGATTTTGCCTCTTGCAAATTGTTGGGAGGGCCACCACAATACAAAATTTCAGGTAATTTAGGGTGTTTTAGGTAAGAAAACAAGGGCTATACTGACAAAATTATGCATGGTAGGGAGGGCGGGGGCCCTGTTAGTCCCCCTGTCTCCTCCACTTATGGCTGCATACTACCTCCGATCCGAGATATAGTGCGTATTTCTTTTAAAATTAACTGACTCGCATTTGTCTAGATTTTCAATGTAAATAAGTGTAAGGTAAAATCGTAAAATCAAACGGCTTCCACCCGGTTTCCGAGACAGGATTGCATTGGCAGGTACAGTGGACGTGATCAAATCATTTTCCTAGAAAATAGTGAAAACAAACGAGGGAGAGAAAGAAAGAGCTGAGAAGCTTGCCTGCCAAGGAAGCTCGTCTGTGTGCTGAGTCAGCGGTCAGCATACAGTTAAGGCCAAGAAATTTTCCACGGGCCAAGTGCATCTGCTACGGTTGGCAGATAGGCCATGCGTGTTGCTGCCCCGACATGTCAGTCGCTTCCTGCCTTACGGGGCGCGGGTACTCGACGCGGGCGGGCGGGCGTGCGTCACTGCCGATGGAAGGGAAGGCGAGACCGTTGCTATCTGTTGCGCAAGTTCATGGTGACCACGTGCTTGGATGGAGTAAAGAAATGGAGACCTGGAGAGGATACTTGAGTGGCAGCAACCTTCCTCTGGAAGTTTGGAGCCCTATAAGAAGGTGGCCAGGAACACCTCTGCTTCTCCAACAGAAACGCGCACAGCTCACAGCAGCCGAGTTTTCCACAAGCTGAAGAATCAGGGAGAGCCGGCCGAGAGAAGGACAGAAAAGGGAGTTAAGCTAGCTGCAGCAATGGGGTTCTGCTGCGGGCCTTCGGATGTCCAGGTGCTCCCCAAGAACGCCTCCTCCTCCTCCTCCTCGTCACCGTCGTCGTCATCTGTCAATGGTTCCAGCGACGGTAGCAAGAAGAAGAAGAGGCAACCAGAGCAGGGGAAGCATCAAGATGGGAAGAAGGAGGGAGAGCTGAAGAAGGAGAAGAAGCAGGGGAGCAACCTTGACCGAGCCGCCCTCGCTGTTCCCCATTTCCCCTTCCATTCTCGGCCCGGCCTCATGTAATTAGCCGAGGAGTCAACTTCTGGGAGGTGTTTCCCCGCTTCTTTCATTTACAGCCAAGGGAATCACCCGTTAACTATGATAAAATTAGAGGAGAAACAGAGGTGCTCTATGAATTTGCAAGAGACAGAGCGGATTTGTCACTGAAATCGCAAGATGTGATAAATCCGTTTGCAGGAGTATAATTTCAGTTTTTGAGTGTTTGATCACAAACCAGCTTTGCATTGCTATTCTCCCTGCCTTGACTTGGTTCACCACACCAGGTGAACGAAGCTTATGGAAACAGCCTCTGCTCTAGTCTTTGCTTAAACAGAAGGGAAGACCAAGTCTATTTCTTCCTGCTGAAGGTGCTGAAGGTCAGGCAAGACACGGACCCAAAGCAGAAGCGGTAGGCAATATCCAAACAAGAACAGTTTAGCTTATGCAGACGCACAATACGACATAACGACATCTGTTTCATCCACCTGACCTGATCATAACATGGCCAAACCCAGCGAATGATTGGTTGATGGCCAGGTAAATGTCATTCACAGCAAAAATCCATAGATGAAACCAAACATCAGATATGTGCACCTCATATTTCATCACTAGGCAAATAGATTAATTGTGATTTGTGACAATGGTCTGCTCCAACAAAACCTGGATCTATTTTCACGCGATACACACAAGAGATCCAGCTACGAAGGATAACCTAACCGAAATAGCACCACAAATGCGACACTAAGAGAATATACCCCACTAATTCCTATAGGTACTTTACAGATCTGTACCGTGGTAAGCAGCACCTTCCTAACTTTCTATCATTCCAGTGAACACTTCTGTAGCTCAGGAACTTGTGTCTCTTTGTTCCGTTTGGAGGTGCCAAGCGTCGTGCCGACCTGTACGAGAGTTTCCAGTGACCTTTCGCTGTTTGCTAGCAGATCAGCATCGAATTGTATTGCGTCCTGTGATCAAAAGTACAAGGTTTACTTGTGCACTTGAAGCAGTTGATATAGGATTTGCTTGCAAAGTAGCATAGCAGTATTTAAAAGAAGGAAGGAAGCAGGAGATATTGGATTGTTTGCAAAGTTGCATATCAGTATCTAAAAGAAGGAAGCGGGAGATATCGGATTGCTCATATCAGTATCTAAAAGAAGGAAGCGGGAGATATCGGATTGCTTGCAAAGTTGCTTAGCAGTATCTAAAAATAAGGAAGGAAACGAAAAGGAAAGTTAAAAATGAACAAACCTTCTCAAAGACACAGATTACCGTGCTCCCTCCAAAGGAGAAATACCCAAACTGGGAGAGAAGAGGATGAATTAGATAACTGAACAAACCAGCACAGACAGCAGAATAGTCGCAAGAAGGAAAAGTGTATAAAGGAAACCTCATCTCCCTTGTGGACATAGTCCCCTTCCTTTTTCAAGAATGTGATGCTTCCTACCATAGTTGCTCCAATGGCAACAAATGCCACCTGTACCATGTCATTACAAAATAGTGCAAGGTCAGTGAAGCCAAAGTTCAGAAGGTTACTAGATTGTTGTACTTGGTGCCAGCCTGCTGTGCAAATAAGAACAACAGCTAATGAGGAGCCTCTGGACATGGCAATGCTCCAGGACGTTTTCAGTGCATCGGGTCATCTCAAGGAAATGTGGAGCATGTACCATTATTAAGAAGCAACAAACATTGATCCTAATACTTGATACTTAAAAATGCAAAGGAAAACACCGATAAATTTAAGCATTTGAAAGAACAGATCTTAATAGGTTATATTAGCAAACCATGTGGAGTGTGATAATTTTAGTTGCAGCATTGGGCACATGTTATACCACATTATTAACATCAAATATGCCTTTGGCCTTGTTCATGCCCAGCAAGAATAGGAAAGAGTCTGAAACTACATAAGCAGTGTACATCATTTTCAGTATGTTCGCTCATGAAACTGAAGGCAAAATAAATTCAATTTTAGTATACATGGTAAAAGGAGCAAATCCAAACCTTTCCAAACTCTGCAGTTGAGATTATTGAGATAGTTCTTTTATTCTCGGTGAATACATTACAGTACTTGCTGTTCACGGCAATAGGATTGACCTGTTAAATAAAAAGATACGAGACGGTCACTTAATGCTAGAAAATGATGGACAGAGCACACATTCCACACAGGTAATCCATGTCAAGGTAAGTATTCTATACCGTGTACAAGCATCCAGGAATTTCCACAAATTTCTCTACAGTTCCTGACACAGGTACATGAAACCTATGGTAGTCCTGCATTGCAGAATGTAAATTGCAGAAATCCAATGTCTCGTACAAGCATGGATCCTTAGTAATGATATTCAAGCTGTACCTGAGGTGCAAGCCGAAAAATTACCAACGATCCATTGGTAAAAGCATCAAAGTGCGCATCCTCCCCTAGGAGACCCTTAATTGAAAATTTGCGACCCTGGGAGCAGAAGATAGAGTGCAATGAGACTTCAACCAAACAACATCACAAAAAGTATCAAATTATCCTTCTAAATATTTCCCTTCTAGTTAAAGAAAGTTACTCGACTAAAACACTTGAGAAATAATAAATTAATAATGCAAATATAAATGACCCGGACATATAAGATAACTGAATTAATTTTCTTGAACACACACCCAGATGTGTCATTTTGATTATAAATGAAATTTGTGAATCAAATTAATTAGTGTCCTAAAAGCACCAGATGAAGTCAAACCATCATACTTATCCCTCCAAAATATGACACTACAATGAATACTCCTGAACAGGTCAAATGTCACTCTGTAGTCACTGCTACTATCACTTGTACTCCATTCATCCATGGGAAAGAGTCTGAAATACTAGTGGAAAGCTACCAACTATTTTGCATTCATTCAAAGTATGTTATTAATGTCAACTGGTAGAAATGTATTTATGCATTTTTTATGTAATGTCTAGCGAGTAACAAAGATGAGGGGCATTAGACACCAGATAAAAGTTTACAGAAGAAGCACTATACGTCATATTGAAAGCGGATAGTTTTTGGAAAATACATCGGTTGACAACTTATTTCTCTCCATGTATTGCAAATACTTAGGATTTTATATGGACATAAGACCTCTATAAATAATTAAATCTTGTAATTTACTGAAATAGCCATATTAGATAGCAATACCTTACCTTAATCCAAAATCTTGTGCTCTCATCAACAGAACTGAAAGCCATTAAACGGCAGTCAGCAGCACAGGTAGCAATATTGTCCTGATCATTGTACGCAATTGGCCTGGCATCGGGTTTCAATTGTCTTACAAAAAAATCATTGAACGTCTGCAAAAATAAGTATGGATATAAATTAACATTTTATATGAGTCTAGTAACACACAAGTACATTTTTGTGTTGATTTGATACTCAAACCAAAAGCTTTTGGAGATGTGCACCAAATTGTGTTTCTGAACTAGATACCCCCTGAGATGAGATACCTTTCTCAAATATATGAGCATAGGTGTATAGAAAAATAAAGTGAGCCTCCGTGAGTGAACTATAAGGAGAAACCCATAAGGCCAGGATGGTTTAACAAAAACAATCATGTACCCCTCAAAACTTTTTGACATTGGTAACCTTTTGAGGCAATAAAAAAGGAAGCAAGCTATGCTATGAATCTGATGCGCAGAAGAAACAGTATAATTCAGTAACTAATGGGTCATTTTAAACAGATGATACAATTACTAGCCACTCACATAAAATGAGCAAAGGGTCCTGAGTGCTAATTTGGATGAGGCCCGTATACATAGCAATGGTGGTTGCCTTATGCATTAATCTATGCACTGACATAGAAAGCTAGAACGGAAAAGACGGAGCTATAGGTCGGAAAATGTGGAGAGGCATGACATACCTTAAAACTTTCAATAGGGTCCTTGGTCTCATCCATATTAATTTGACCCTGCATTTATATGCAAAATACATCAAGGATTACAGCGACAATTTTATGTATCCAAGGCAGAAACATGTAATGAAAGGAAACACTTCAGAAATTGGAAGTTCCAGATCAGATAATGGAAAAACCAATCACCTTCAGTAACCAGTATACAGTTGTGGGATTAATATCCCTGTTTGGAATTAGTTAAGAGATGTTTAAGTTACTCTTCCTATTTAGGTGACGGCAAGCTCAAGGGGACGCAATCTCTGATCACTTCAACTATGTGGAGAATCTGGCAGATGCACACGCTTGTGTTTGATAGTGGGAGCCCCCACCCCCCAACTACCAGTAGCTTATTGAATCTATCCCCTCAACAACGAAGATTTGTGGCAGCTTGTGGGTGCCAAGGCACTGACATGACTGCTTTACACACAAGGCCACCTGACGGTGTTATACCCTAGGGATTGTGCTAACTTATTTTATCTTAGGGATTGTAACTGTGTCATTCGGACGCACTCCTACAAATACAAAATGACAAACATTTTGATGTGTCTTTGAGAACAAATATGTCTCCCCACTAGCTATTTGAAGATGCATGCTGCAAAAGAATAAAAGTTCATACCATAAATAAATCAAGGAACTTTGGAATATCTTTGGCAGATTCTGTCGAGTTCATCTTCTTTCCTTGCTTCTCAGATAGGTTTTTCAAGATATCTTTGACACCTGCATGAGGACAATCCCAATTACCCCAGAGATATCAAAACATAAGGTTTTTTCGGTGTCAGCATCCATTAGAAGTACTAGACCATGATAAAGGCCACCCGTAGATAACAAAACCATGGTGGTACAAGTCATTACTGTATGATATCAAATAGTCACTGCGGTTGTAATAAAGGAAATACCGACAAAGTCTATCCACAAATGAATCTCTGAGCCTATAATTAAAATGTGTGCGATACAGAGAACTTGGGGAAGGGCAAGTCAATTGGTGATCAGAAGTAGTTTCATGGTCACCTAGCCACCGAGTAAACAATTGTTCGGAAAATCCGTTATTGTTCTGACTATTAAGATTCACAAGACAGCATTGTTAATAAAAGCATATGTACAAGCATGAGTTGGGGCAGATTCAAAAAGTTTTGAATCGATCCATATGACGTGTATTATGGAAATGATCTTCATTGCCTCAACGTACCAGAATTGATAAGAGTGAGCCCTACTTTCGATTGATATAAAGCCCTCATGGACAACACAATCTTCCCATCTATTGCTTCTTCAACTAGCCTCTTTGCTCGCCGATCGAAAACCTAATTCAGCAATTTGAGTTAACGAAATAAAAGAGCAATGCAGCTGAAATGTTTTCACACTATATTCGAGTTGGTTTGTCAATAGACCTATAAAAATATGATTAAGTTAATCTAACTAATGCGACATACCAGAATATGTGAAGCAGTAGAGCCAGAGCGTAAACCAACATCATACGAGGAAAAATTAGCCCATTCGCTAAGCTTAAACATCCACCTGGACATGACAAGTATTACTATATGACCACAGTATGAATTGCTCATATTTAAATGAATTTTCAGAAATTTACAGCAAGCGAATTTCCTTACCCATAGGAAGCTTGCTTATCCGTTAAGAATCCCCCAGTCATAATTTGATTGCCAGTGCCCTCATCAAAGCAAAGTGTCATATGTATCATATCATTTATTTTATCGTACTTTCCAAGACTTTCACCACAGACAGGACAGTTACTGATAATTGGTTCTCTGAAAAATTGTAAAGAGCATAACAAGTAATACTATTAAATGTCAGAGCTAAACGATATGATTATCTTGGAAACGAAACGAAACATGAGAGAAGGTAGCTGTTTTTTACTTCTCTTGTTGATCAGCTAGTAGGGCTGCTAATTCATCCATGTCAACTATGTCATCACCATTTGTATCTGCTTGGCGGAAAAGCTCTTCGATCTAAGCATTATAGAAAGTAATAAGATACATTATGTATTTTCCGACAATGAACCAGCTAGGCAAGGAACAGAACCTCCATTCAGATGAGGAAAAAATATCCAACCTTGTTAACTGCTAGTCCATTACCAAAAGCTTTCATCAAGTCCGAGAATTCAGATAAGGAAAGCTTTCCATCTTCATTGTAGTCCTGCCATAACACGGCTACTATTGAGCTTTGTAGGGTGGAACATAAGATATGAAGGAAATACATGCAATGTGAAAATGATAACTTAGGCATCTGATAGAAAAAATCTGCTCAGGTGGCTGGTGATGGTGAGTAGGAGTAACAAATAACAACAATTAAAGACCACTGTCCTTGAATTGAATGGATACTAGCAGCAACCATGACAACAAAGTAAATGAGGTGCTACAACAGTAAATAAGACAGAAATACATAGAGATTCATTTCGCAAAACTGGTGAGAACAGATACATGGGATAGCTAATTGTAGAGAGTTTTTGAATGGTTTTTACTATGGAACCCTTAATGGATCTGATTCGATAGAAGCATGCTGCAGCTTTATCTTGCTTCGCGTTGTTTGTACAATGCTAAGTTCGGACATACATTCTAACCACTTTCAAGTGCTATACTGAAGCATCACAATTTAGCTAATCAAAAACATCTTATGGAACTATGATATTCAAGGAACAACAAAATCAAGTGCCAACCATATATGAAAAGAGAATACAATGAATCAGTATTGAAAGAATACCACAATAGCTAAGACCCGGCGTGCGAAGCTTTTTTCTGTTTCAACAGGATCCTGCAACAAAACTGCAAATTTAGTCTCGGAACTTGGAAAATGCTCCATGAGTGCTGATAACAGAACAAAGGTAACAGAAAAGCAGTTACTTCAATGTAGCAGGATATGGATATGGTTCCCAAGGTGTTAGAGGACGACGATGGATCTAACAAAGCAAGGTCCTCAATGTGTTCCTCCAAGTCCTGCTACGGAAAGTGTTAGTTACTTAGTTGCAATATTCTAAATATCAAAACTAAAGATATCTTCAGAAAGCTGTAAACATTACGAATTTGTCTAAATTAAGAAAATTGTCCCGAAATGTTACAAAGTTCCAGAATACAGCAACAAAGTCAGGACACACTATGTGGAAATACTGTAATGATACATATTTGAAATTTTGAATCAAGATAAGTCTTGAAAAATATATTGTCAGTCTTTTCATGAAATAAGATAAATGGTATGTATTTCGTAAAAATAAAATAACAAGAGATAATGTAACTAAAGACATAAAAACATCAGTGTTACCTTTGTGAGCAAATCAAAGAGATCGACTTCACAGTAACCAACCAAGGTATTCTTGGAAAACCGGTTAGTCTGCAATGTTGCGGGGAAAAACCAATGTCAATGGATTGAAATAGTTGTCTTGACTTGCACATAAGAAAAAAATTCAAAAGCGTTCTTTCAGTATTTTACTTATGTTGAAGCATATGCATGTGGAATGCTTACAGAAGAAGATGATGCAGTTAGCAGCTTACCTCAAATACGGATATACGCGCAATATGAGGTCCATTTGTTTCTATAACAACTTTCTTTTCCTGCAATTTTTATAAATTATATACAAATTTACACATCAGGAAACCATGTTAATTAGACGAAACGAAGAAGAGAAAACGTGCAGCTTACTCACTGAATTCCATACAGGCTTGTGGGTGCTGCGGAGAGTGTTTGTAGTTCAAAAACATCAGCAGCAACAAGTAACAAAAAGAGAAGAAAAGAGGGCTTTAGAAGTGTATCTCATGATATATTTCAAAACAGAAGAAAGAAAGGGCAAGCAGATTAACAAGATGCATCGTTCTGCATTTTTTTCATATTTCTTAGATGAGCAGAATTCGGACCCTCGTGATCAAGAGAAAATTCAGTAAGAGCCTGCCCGTTGCAGAACAGATTCTGATTCCTAAGCTTTGTACTAGCTAGCACTCACTATCATAAGACCAGGAATTATCTGCTTGCTTGAAAACAAGTGGGAGATAGTACTAAAACTACGTGCCTACAAAGATACAGTACCAAATGGTGTTAGATTGTGTATCATCCGAATCTACAAAGATATGCTTCAGAATCAGAGGAGCATAAGGCAAGCAGGTTTTCACAAGATGCAAAGGGTTCGAAGTACGCTATTGCAGATCGTCAGGATTCAGACACTTGTCATGCACACAAAAAATCCTAAAAAAAGGGCATGCATCAAGCAGAATAAGGTTGGTTCATTTGCCTGGCGCTGAACAGATTCCGATTCCAGAAGCATTATCCTAATTCCTGAGTCATGTACTACCAGCAATCAGTATCATAAGACAAGGGGGCTTGTCTGCTTGCTTCAGAACACGTGAGGCAGTACAACAAGCAGAATAAGCACATGGATTCGTCAACCGTTAACGTCGATAAGGTTTATGGCAGAGGACGAACTCGTGACCCAGTCAGGCAGGCACAGAGAAGGAGAGAGGAAAAAGTTACTGTACTGAACTTGTCGGAGGTCTCGGTGCGGTAGGTGCGCTCCCCGAGCGAGAGGCAGGCGAAGAACTTGTCCTTGAACCGCATGTCCGCCTGCACCAGCATCAAACCGGCCAAAATCAGACAGCGGCGCGTAGAACAGAAGTGTACAGAACAGAAACCCAATTCGGAACCGCCAGTTGGCGGTTCCGCCCCTCGAGGTCGGCGGGGAAGCATAGGCACGTACCTGGACTATCCGGATGCGCGCGATGCCGGCGAACTCGTCGGCGGCGACGTTGACGGCTGGCCTCCCCGACCCGCTGGGGTCCGCGCAGCGGTCGCGGCGGCGGAGGCGCAGGCGGGTGCGGAACCGCGAGAAGCGGGACGGCAGTACCGGAGGCGCAGGCGCAGGCTCGTCGCCGTTGCCGCCGTCCCCGCCGGTGGCGCGGGCATTGTGGCGGGAGGTCGAGTGGCCCATCTCGGAGAGGGGCGCGGGTGGAGTTGGTGGAGCGGCTAAACTGGAGACCCGGCAAGTGGTGTGGTGGGAAGTTGGAATTGACGCCGGCGCGGCCAGGCCAAAAGGCGAGGGCGGCAGGAGGTGGGTGGGTCCCGCCTGTTGGTCAGTTGGGCGAACGTGGGGTAGGCCTAGGCCGGGAGACGGAACGGGACAGGCGGCTTGCCCGAATGGGAAGTTTTTTACGGCCCGGTGACCCCGCTCTCACCGCGCGTGTGCGGCTGCCATGTGGTCCCACGATCATGGGCCACAACGCCAGACACGGAAATGTCCGGTGTCGACGAACGCGCTTGTCGCTTTTTTTTTTTGCAGGGAACGCGCTTGTCGCTTGGCGAAGACATCGTACGTATTCCACATCATCATCTCTATCTCTACTACTAATAAAGCCACAAACAAGATCTTTCCTATCTATCATACACGGACATCCTATATCCACACGATCAAGCACTCTAAACTCAATCTAACGTCTTACATCTTCCTACAATTCCCTTGGGTGCACATAGCAAATAGGTTGAACGGACTATTACTCTGCCGGACGGACGGAAACTACTCCTGCCCACGCGTATCGCTTCCCTTCATCGTATTAAATGCAGGAAAAACGGAAACTCCTGCCCAAGGGAATCGCCACGATCAACGCATCCACGATCAAAGCTTCCCTTCACAAACGCTAGACCCCCCTGACGATCCACGGACGGCGCCCTCGCCGGCTTGCTGGAGCGCCTCACGGACAGTGCCCTAGCCGCCTCCCTCCCTGCCTTCCTGGAGCGCCCGACGGACGGCGCCCTCGACGAATTCTTGGATGGCATCCTAGCCTTCGCCATCATAGCCTTCCTGGAGCTCTTGACGGACGGCGCTGTCGCCACCGACCTCGACGTCTTCCTTAATGGCGCCCTCGCCGTCGTAGCACCTTCGCCCTTCTCAACGTCAAAATTGTCGGTCGACAGCACCTTCGCCCTCCTTCATTGCACTGTCAGGTCTGCACCCGCACCTTCGTCGCCTCCACACTTCCATCACACCATCACCTCCCTGCAGCACCGCATTCTTCATCGCCAAGGCCATCCTGTAAAACGGTGACAGGCGTTCTTTCAATAAAAAATCATTAATTGCATGGTATCTCTACTACTAATAAAGCCACAAACAAAATCTTTCCTACAGGCACCCCATCTATCATACACGGACATCCTATATCCACACGATCAAGCACTCTAAACTCAATCTAACGTCTTACATCTTCCTACAATTCCCTTGGGTGCACATAGCAAATAGGTTGAACGGACTATTACTCTGCCGGACGGACGGAAACTACTCCTGCCCACGCGTATCGCTTCCCTTCATCGTATTAAATGCAGGAAAAACGGAAACTCCTGCCCAAGGGAATCGCCACGATCAACGCATCCACGATCAAAGCTTCCCTTCACAAACGCTAGACCCCCCTGACGATCCACGGACGGCGCCCTCGCCGGCTTGCTGGAGCGCCTCACGGACAGTGCCCTAGCCGCCTCCCTCCCTGCCTTCCTGGAGCGCCCGACGGACGGCGCCCTCGACGAATTCTTGGATGGCATCCTAGCCTTCGCCATCATAGCCTTCCTGGAGCTCTTCTCTACTACTAATAAAGCCACAAACAAGATCTTTCCTACAGGCACCCCATCTATCATACACGGACATCCTATATCCACACGATCAAGCACTCTAAACTCAATCTAACGTCTTACATCTTCCTACAATTCCCTTGGGTGCACATAGCAAATAGGTTGAACGGACTATTACTCTGCCGGACGGACGGAAACTACTCCTGCCCACGCGTATCGCTTCCCTTCATCGTATTAAATGCAGGAAAAACGGAAACTCCTGCCCAAGGGAATCGCCACGATCAACGCATCCACGATCAAAGCTTCCCTTCACAAACGCTAGACCCCCCTGACGATCCACGGACGGCGCCCTCGCCGGCTTGCTGGAGCGCCTCACGGACAGTGCCCTAGCCGCCTCCCTCCCTGCCTTCCTGGAGCGCCCGACGGACGGCGCCCTCGACGAATTCTTGGATGGCATCCTAGCCTTCGCCATCATAGCCTTCCTGGAGCTCTTCTCTACTACTAATAAAGCCACAAACAAGATCTTTCCTACAGGCACCCCATCTATCATACACGGACATCCTATATCCACACGATCAAGCACTCTAAACTCAATCTAACGTCTTACATCTTCCTACAATTCCCTTGGGTGCACATAGCAAATAGGTTGAACGGACTATTACTCTGCCGGACGGACGGAAACTACTCCTGCCCACGCGTATCGCTTCCCTTCATCGTATTAAATGCAGGAAAAACGGAAACTCCTGCCCAAGGGAATCGCCACGATCAACGCATCCACGATCAAAGCTTCCCTTCACAAACGCTAGACCCCCCTGACGATCCACGGACGGCGCCCTCGCCGGCTTGCTGGAGCGCCTCACGGACAGTGCCCTAGCCGCCTCCCTCCCTGCCTTCCTGGAGCGCCCGACGGACGGCGCCCTCGACGAATTCTTGGATGGCATCCTAGCCTTCGCCATCATAGCCTTCCTGGAGCTCTTGACGGACGGCGCTGTCGCCACCGACCTCGACGTCTTCCTTAATGGCGCCCTCGCCGTCGTAGCACCTTCGCCCTTCTCAACGTCAAAATTGTCGGTCGACAGCACCTTCGCCCTCCTTCATTGCACTGTCAGGTCTGCACCCGCACCTTCGTCGCCTCCACACTTCCATCACACCATCACCTCCCTGCAGCACCGCATTCTTCATCGCCAAGGCCATCCTGTAAAACGGTGACAGGCGTTCTTTCAATAAGAAATCATTAATTGCATGGTACACCAACATAGCTAGCTGTAGTACTATTTTGGAGAGTAACTGTTATCAGATAAGAAATACTGACAGATGCATTTCATTTGTAAAAAAAAACTGCTACTGTCCTTATAATCTTACCAAAAAAATTAAGTTGGAGTAAGCAAGACTTTCATTTGTAAACTAACACTGTTCTGATGCATAGCATGTTTTCAAAATACTAGAAATTTATTTCATGATTCAACCGTCACCACCACAATTCACATAAATTAATTATTATGCACTTGTATGGATGCCTCTCCTTAACTAATC
Organism: Avena atlantica; assembly: GCA_910589765.1. NCBI lineage: Eukaryota > Viridiplantae > Streptophyta > Magnoliopsida > Poales > Poaceae > Avena > Avena atlantica. Next base: position 432,763,520 of record OU342738.1, read on the forward strand.
TTCCCTGAATAATCTGGCACAACTATAAGTAGTACATTACTATATTATATTGCTTCACAACTAAACTAACGCTTCATCGCAGTGTTTATCTTTATATATATGTCATAATATATAGTTCTTTTAAATTCCATGATATGCATATTCACAGGATAGTGAACATTCAACTGGTATGTCATTTCCCACTCGCAATGGGGCGCGCACCCCATTTCAGGATATAAGCAACACCCGCCCCTTAGGTAATATCAGCAAATCGCTTCTATTTTATCATGTAGTGAACCATATTGGTGTTGTACTGCTAAATAACGTTACTTATATCTACAGACCCTAGAGAATTGAAGAGGATTAGAGACAGAGAATATTATGCACGACATGCAGATGATATCCGAAAAAGACGGCGTGAGGCCCTTCAAAACAAACCTGCTTCATCAAACCTGCTTACTAATGAGCAAATGATGCCTGCAGCTCCCGCTGATATCGATGTCCAAGAAAATGAAGCACAAACTCCAGTCTCCATATCTCTTGGTAGAGGATGATCAAGTACTACATACACCCATGTGTTTTCATATAATACTAATTTATATTTTCCATCCATATGCAGATCCTAAAGAGATAAAGAGGCAAAAGGCAAGGTTATATTATGCACAGAATAGAGAGGAAATTCTAAAGCGACAACGACAATCACGTGAGCACAAAAAAAAATCTATTGCTCTCCTGGACATAAATGACACTTTGACACATTCACCGGCTACAGGACAATCAGCTGTCACAGAAGTACACAAAATAACATCTACAGGTTCTCTACTATCAGATATTGATTGAATGTTTATAGTTTGCCAATTATTAAATCTATGTGCAATTTTCTTGCAGATTTATCAACTAGACCAGAATCATCTCAATCACTTGGAGGCATCCCCCAAGAGAACGAGAATAATGTGAATGACGAAAATGACTCTAATTGGTTGCACAAGAATGATGCATACCAAATGCAAAAAATTGCAGGAAGGATGAGAGCAGTTGCTGTGCCCCTTGGTCATAATAAGCCAGAAAGAACGCAACACAATACACAGCCCCCCACACAATTGTCAGGGGTTGAAATACCCCAAGTGAGTACAACCGTCAACTTACACACCTCAGGCCACACATTTCAAAACTCAGGTAAGTTCATACATATGTTTATAGTGCATAATATTCTATTGTGTTTAATTGGACTTAATACTACCCTTTCAGTTCTCAAAGGTTGTAATTAATATAAATTTTTTATAGCAGGGAATGACCAACAAGAAGAAGATGCCTACGGAATATTTGAGCCCAATAATCACCTGTTAAACTTTGATGGTACCTACACTCTTTTCTTTTCTTAAGAATATTTTTTGTAAATATTTTACTCATACATGTCCCTAACCTTATATGTGCATACTAGAATGTTTGGACGGAGTACATAATAATAATGGACAAGTCACACACGATGAGATTGATGAGGAAGCAATGATATTAAGGGAACATCGTATGTATAGGGACACCTTCAATTTAAAAAGTAACATTGTTTCTATATTATTTGTTAATTTATTGTTCATATACATCTATAGGTGTTGATTACGAATCTCTTCGAGAAGAACCCCAATCTACTGAAGGAAACCCCATGAATGATGATATTGCCAATAGAATCTATGGAAATCTACCAAGTAGACACCATGTCCTTAGAAAGGTTCAAGACTGCAACCATTGTGGAGCAATGTGGTTTCCATTCGAGGGGCCTGCATTTTGCTGTAGAAAAGGGAAAGTCGGTATATTCATTCCGGAGGTTCCTATTGAATTGAAACGGTTGTGGACAAGTCAGGATGACGAGGATGCTATATATTTTAGAGAGCATATCCGCTACTTTAACTCCCACTTCTCATTCACGAGTCTTGGAGTTACACTTGACCGTCGAGTAAGCACCGCGGCAGGAACTGGCAACTATACATTCCGTGCACATGGAATGTTGTACTACAAAATGGATGATCTGGTGTCTGGCAGTAATGGGCCACGTCATTTGCAACTTTACATTTATGACGGCGATGAAACCTTGTCTCACAGGGTCCTCAGGTCGCCTGATCTTAATTTAGATATCATTCGGAAAATATTGAGGATACTTCAGCACAACCCTTATGTGCAAACTTTCAAGAGTGCCGGTTCTTTTTCAAATCTTGATGAGTACAAGATTGAGCTGAACACAGATATAAATCTAGATCAACGTCGGTACAACGCACCCACTACTTCAGAAGTTGCTGCAATATGGGTTGAAGGGAATGACCCAAGAAACTGCTTCGATAGGAGTGTTGTTGTGCATGCTAAAGGAGGTCGTCCCTTGTATATTAGGGCATACTATGGTTGCTACGATCCATTGGCATATCCACTATTTTTCCCGGGTGGAGAAACCGGCTGGAATCGAAAGATTCCATATATTGAGCCCCCTGATGAGACACCTCAACATTTACTTCACAATTCTGATTTAGTCACAGGTGTTCAATTGACCAATGTCATGAATTTATTATTACTGGTTTGTTATTATACTTAAATGATGATGCTTATCTATTACATTATTAATATAATTTCATTTTAGATCCAATTGGTACGTCTACACACTATGAAGACCATGCCACCGATCTACCTGAGCAAGATGACTACAATGCTACTGGTTTACCACCACGTATGATAATCACTCGCAGTTTTAAATAATTTACAAACAGCAGTCTGTGTTTCTAAATCATTTTATATTATATATGAAGCAGTTGACAACCAATTGGAGGATGTTATCGAGTTTGCACAATCCAGCAGATTTGTCAGCGCAAGGGAGTACTACTGCTTCAAGTTGCAAGTCCGTAAGAATCTCTTTAACATCATCTTGTTCGGGGGGCGCCTCTTCCAACAATGGGCTGTTGATATGTACATCAAGATAGAAACTATGAGGCTTGACTGGTACTCAAAGCCGAGTAATCAGAAGATTATACGAGCTGATCTCTACCAGGTAACACCACCATAATATAATTGGTTTGTTAATGTTTTTGAACAAACGTTAAAATTTCCTCATTTACGTGTTTTCTTTACCCTATAGGGTCTGGTTGACACTGTTGTTGCTGGCGAGGCACGTGGTGATCGGATTGGCAAGAGAATTGTGCTCCCACGGACTTTCCCAGGCGGTGACAGAGATATGCAAAGGAGGTTCCTGGATGCAATGGCTATAGTCCAACGTTGGGGTAAACCAGACTATTTTATCACAATGACATGTAACCCTTACTGGGAGGAGATAACAGATAAACTATTGCCAGGTCAACTGCCACAAGATCGTCCAGACCTTGTGGCAAGAGTTTACAAGGCTAAGCAGCGCGATATGATGGATTTATTGACCAAGGGGAAACATTTTGGAGAAGTCGCTGCTTATGTGCATGTCACCGAGTTTCAGAAAAGAGGTCTCCCGCACGAGCATATCCTTCTAATCATGAAATCAGATAGCAAGTTAAAGACCCCAGATGACTATGATCGGGTGATATCTGCAGAAATACCTGACAAAGAGAAGTATCCTGTCCTACATGATCTGGTCGTCAAACACATGCTACACGGACCTTGTGGTGAGTTGAAAAAAAATTGTCCTTGTATGATTGATGGACAGTGTCGTTTCCACTATCCTCGACAGTTTTGCAGCCACACGCAACAGGGCAAGGATTCATATCCCATCTACAGAAGGAGGGTTGATGGTTGTGTAGTTAAGATTAGAGGAGCGAAACTGGACAATAGATGGGTGGTCCCTTACAACCCATTTCTTCTAATGCGATACAACTGCCACATTAATGTCGAGGCTTGTTCGAGCATCAAGGCGGTCAAGTATTTGTTCAAGTACATCTACAAAGGTCATGATAAAACATCCTTTGCATTCGAGAAAGATGTCATCAATGACGGGGGAATCATCAATGAAATTCGTCAATACAGGGATGCACGCTATATATCTCCTCCAGAGGCTATTTATAGGATTTTTGGATTCCGCATGTTTGGTGTCAGTCCGTCTGTTCTACAACTACAACTTCATTTGCCCAACATGCATACTGTTGCGTTTAAAGCCGACGATAATCTAGAAGATGTTGTCGCTCGGCCATCTTCATCTAAATCCATGCTTACCGAGTACTTTGAGATGAACCAAAAGTATTTGGAGGCACGGAAATGGTTGTATAGAGAGTTTCCAGAACAATATAGGTGGATCGCCGGAGATAAAAAGTGGCAGAAGAGACAAAATAAGAGATCGCAGATTGGACGACTTGTGTATGCACATCCTGCTGAAGGAGAGAGGTACTATTTGCGGGTGCTCCTAAGTCATGTCCGAGGTGCTACTTCGTTTGATGACTTAAAAACAGTTAATGGCAATCTATGCAGTTCCTTTAGAGAGGCGTGTGAGCACTTAGGCCTCATTGAGCACGACAGGTCCCTTGATGACTGTATGACAGAGGCCGCCACATTTCAGATGCCTTGTGCTCTTAGAAGGCTATTCGCAACGATACTGGTATTCTGCGAGGCAACAGAAATCCGACAGTTGTGGGATAAACATCTAGCATCAATGTCTGAGGATTACCGCCTCAATCGGTACAATGAGGTGACACTTGAGCAGATGGTCCTAAGAGATATCAGAGATCTTGTGCAATCCATGGGGAAGGATATTAGAAGCTATGGACTTCCGGATTTGGTTGAGACAAATAGTTCTTTTGACGCCGAGTACAGAGAGGTAACAGAGGAGAGACAAGTCACTGCAGACCAAGAACATCTAGATCTAATTGGTTGTTTGAACAATGAACAACTAGCTGGTTACAATGAAATAATGGATCATGTGAGGAACAAAAGGAGCCAAATATTCTTTGTTGATGGTCCAGGAGGCACCGGGAAGACGTACTTGTACAAGGCATTGCTTGCAAAGGTGCGTGACATGGGCCTAATTGCAATCGCAACAGCTACATCGGGCATAGCGGCGTCGATTATGCCTGGAGGCCGAACTGCACACTCCAGGTTTAAAATTCCTATCAAGCTCACTGACTACAGCATGTGTGGTTTCACAAAGCAAAGTGGAACAGCGGAATTGCTTAAACAGGCGTCCTTGATAATTTGGGACGAAGTCGCTATGACAAAGCGTCAAGCAGTTGAAACGCTTGATAGATCACTCCAGGATATAATGGGATGTTCTCTGCCGTTTGGTGGAAAGGTTGTCGTCTTTGGTGGGGATTTCAGGCAGGTCCTTCCTGTTGTGGCACGAGGGACGAGAGCACAAATCACGGATGCTACACTGCGGAGATCCTACTTGTGGGATAAGATCCGCAAGATTCCCCTCACACGCAATATGCGTGCACAGGCCGATCCTTCATTTTCAGAGTACCTCCTACGAATCGGCAATGGAACAGAAGAGACAATAGGCGACGACTATGTGCGTCTCCCAGACGATATTGTGATCGGCTATACTGAGGATGAGAAAGCAATTAACGAACTCATCGAAGATGTATTCCCATCGCTCCATGCAAATGCTAGGTCGAGGGAGTACATGAGCGCCCGTGCAATTCTTTCGACCAAGAACGAACATGTGGATAAACTTAATGAAAAAATGATCTCTAGGTTTCCAGGCGAGGAAAAGGTATATCATAGCTTCGACTCTATTGAGGATGACTTGCAAAGTAATTACACCATTGACTTTTTGAATGCGATCACACCAAATGGCTTGCCCCCGCATGTCTTGCGAGTAAAGGTCAACTGCCCGGTTATTCTGCTTCGGAACCTAGACCCTCATAACGGCCTATGCAATGGGACACGGCTCATGATCAGAGCATTTCAGGATAATGCAATCGACGCGGAGATTGTAGGTGGCCAGCATGCTGGAAAGAGGGTGTTCATACCTAGGATCCCTATGTCGCCCTCGGAGGACATCTCACTTCCCTTCAAACTTAAGAGAAAACAGTTTCCCATCCGCCTGAGTTTTGCAATGACTATTAACAAGGCCCAAGGTCAAACCATACCAAACGTAGGTATTTACCTTCCCGAGCCAGTATTTTCACATGGCCAGCTATATGTTGCATTGTCAAGGGGCGTGTCGAGACAGACGACACGGATTTTGGCCAAGCCGAACAAGGAGGTTGATAAATTCGGAAAAAGTACAAAGAACATCGTCTATAGAGATGTTTTAGAGGGTTGACGCAGGTGCGTTCTTTAGTGTTTTCCTTGTGGCTTTACTACTGCATCTATACATTGGACCTAACACTATTCATTTGTTTTGCAGGTTTTGATCAAGACCTGGCTATTCGTAATCATTGCATGAGACTGATGTTCATGTGATCTTGACCCTGTACATCAGCCGTTTATCAGAATGATTGAAAATATGCTAATAAGATGGATATGTTATTTGGTTTACTGTTTCTAGGATTCTAGGACATGGCATAGGTCCAAGTCTGCCACTTTACATGAACTATATGTCAAACGTGATCATGGAATCTTGATATGTGATCTTTGTAAGTGTTCCATGGCAACGATATATATAATATCATAAAGAGGAGTAATGTTTATAGTGCATGCGTTCGGAAAGTATTTTCTTCGACACATACACAACCATATCTATATTTTAATATCTTTTATCATCCGACAATCCGAAGTTTTTAATTGGTCTGAATGAAACTCCCGAGCAAAGATCATGTTACCGTTGTTTGAACTTGAATCAGCTTGATTAATTATCTGAGATTTATAATGACTCAATAAGCATACACTATGGACAAGTTTTCACTTCTCTGTAACATAATTGTCACCTAATTATATTGCCTAATAACATGTTCATTTGTGTGATATATTTAAACAGAGAAGATTGATACACTCAAATAGCCAATGCCAACTATACTACCAAGCCAAACCAAATCAATATGCCACTTTAAAAAACAAAACAGCTGCTGCTAAAAAAATGGTACACCAAGATATGTGTACGTGGGGTATAAGAAAAGGAAAAAAAAGCATGGGCCTGAGATAAATCAGACGGGTATATAGCTCAATAAAAGCACGATGGAAACGTGATCATAGTGATTTTTATTTCCTACCTTGCGCTTTGGAAATAATAATAAAAAGTCTGGGGCCTAAGATAAATCAGCGTGATATTTATATAGCTCAATAAAGAGGAATCAAAGCGATTTTTGTTTCCCTTCCTCGCACTATAAAAGGCAAGGCAATAGCCTCACGATAGATACCTAGGGTTTTTGCCCTGATGATACAGATCTCTCCGACCTCTCTTCCCTCCCACCTCTCCTCCCAGCGATCTCTCCTCCCAGCGATCTCTCTGATGCATCCCTAACCTCCTCCACCTCGCCAGCCTCCTCCAACACAAGTATCTGCACTCACCCGACGAATCTGCTTGCTGTGCATCGTTCTCAATGTCTGCGCCACCATCCCCGATGTACTGTACAGATCAATCTCCAACCATATTGGGTACAATTGTCCATGCTATCAACACGGTAATATATATTTCTATAACTTCATCTTTTTCCAAAAATATTTATCTAAAAGTTATATGTGCTTGGGTTTTCAGGAGAACATCAATACAGGGTCCAAGGACGAGGACACAGAAACTATGCAGATCAAAGAAGATGTGATGACCAGACACAAGGATACAGACCCTGAGTCGACAAAGGCAATGGAATAACCAATATGTATATATTTGAATATTTTCACTATTTAGTTGTTTAATAGAAAAACAATTATAGTAATAATAGCTCTATCTGGGTTGTTTACAGGAAAACGTCAATGAGGGAGTAAAGGAACAAGCATTACCAACTACGAAATGTGAGAATCGTCAAGTAGAACAACAAATCATTATAGAGGGTCACAAAAATGTGCTAACTGAAGAGGCAGTGACCATTGACAATGATACAAACCCCGAGTTGACAAAGGTGAGTTTTCCTTTTTGCTATTTAATCTCCCCAAAAATTCTAAGTCTCCAGAGTGATAATTCTGTCCTGTTTGTGTTCTTAGGAAATATCCTATAACGAATCAAGTCAACAAATGCTAGCAGGTCAAGAAGAAGAATTAGCACAAACGCCTGATAAGGAAAGGCCAGGAACTGTAGAGAAGGAGCTAGCATTGCCCGTGCAGATAAAGAAACCTGCCCGACAGCATAACAAGCCTAAGAAGGCACAAGACTATGTGATTTCTCCAGAAGGCACATAACAAAACCTTTTATACCCTATTTTTTACATTTATTTTCTTCAAGCTTGGTAAATTTTATTACTTCCATTTCCATCATGACAGATTATGCCTGCACCGGCGATGATTGGACCGTGATTGAAAATATCATAAATGAACCAGATGACAAGAGATATTTAGTGAGTATCGACGACGCATATCTATATAAGAAAGCGTTAGTAGAACTCTTAACTCCGGGAGCATTCGTTGGCGATGAAGTAAGTATATATAGCTTTATGACAAGAAGATGCTATTTACTATGAGTATGATTATCTCCTATAACCAATGTATGCACTTGAAATTGTAGATCATAAATGCATACATAAATTGCATAAGTGCTACAGACCACCTACAGGTGAGGGCGGGTGGAAGTGTGTTCTTAGAGAATGCATGTATCTCTAAAACAATAAAAAGTGGTGTATGTCTGGACGGTGAAGTACCAGCATGGGTATTAAGGAGAGCCAAAATTTACTTGGAACATAATATGGTTAGTCTCAGTTTTGTACATATTACTATCAATTTAATTAAGGACTAATGTTTCTATAGATGGGACCTAAATCAACTAAAAACAATCCCTTTTTTCAGATATTCATTCCAATAAATATTGTAGACTTTCATTGGTATGTAGCAGTTATAAATGCTAGCAAACGATGTATCCAAGTGCTCGACTCACTAGGCAGAGGAATGCACCGTAAAGACCTCGATGCAATGGTCAGTAATTAGACCCACTAACCCAACTTTTGATAAGACGATTTATGTTATTTTTCTATCTTATGATGCTAATAATTTGTCTCTTACTATTCATGCAATAGCTGGCAGGACTGGAAAATATTTTAAAATACGCATCGCTTCACACGGTACTAAAGTCTGATAAGTGGAAGGACCTAAATATCACAACATGGCCAAGGGAAGAGTGTATTAAGAGCAGTCTACAGACAGATGGGTATACTCATAACTCAACATAATCGATATTATGTGTTTCTTGTATACCCCATTAATCGCAAGCAGATTTATTATAATAGTATTATGTGATAGAGATAGAGAGCATGTCTGAACCTGATGGTGATCTGCCAAAGTGATACACATCCTATCCTTGATTGGCAATAAACAAGACGGGAAATAATAAAGTATTCTCTCCAAAGATATTATGGACTGTTTACCAATGATTAGAATTCCAAATAATACAGTATATAAGTTTATAGTTTTCTCACCTGAAAATATATCTTTGTAGTCACATTAATATGTTCTCCAACCGATCATTCCTTAAACATTTGGTGAAGTGGATATATCATCAAAAGCCTTGCGAGCAGATTTATCTACAATGGAAAATGCATAATGATGAAATATAAAATCTCTCCAATCGTTAAGCTTTGCTGGACAAATTTTAAGCAAAGCATAAGGGGGCATCGATGTTACAGCATTTCCTTTTTTTGCCTTTCCATGCACGTCTCAACAACAAATGACTTCTTGTTAGAATTCTACCTTTGTATCATAAGGGGGCGTAATGTCTTTCTATAATTGTTCACAACTTTGTATCAACAAAAATTCATAATCATGCAGGTCATCTTGTGGTCTGTGGATGTTAAATTTCATGGAGTATTTCATGGGAGATGTTTTATCCGACATTCCTGAACAGGTATAACTCGCTATGTATCATGATACTTATTTCACGGTGTTTCATTATTTCAAAACTAACTCTAATTATTACTACTTGACAGCTTCATATGACACATTTTAGAAGAAAACTTGCTGTCATTTTGGTGGATTCAGGGTTGAATGATGATAATATAAGAAATCGAGGCTTTGAAGATGATAAAAGCAAGGGAAACAAAGGATATCCCGCAGATTGTATGATTGTGGATAAGCCCTCTAAAAAACTCAAAACAGTCAACATATCATCAGAAGTTGAGTACATCTCGCAACCATGGATCCTTTCACCATCTTCCAATCCAACTGATGATGAATTAATAGATGAACTCTGCCTGTGCATTAGCATGGCTGATGATGTCCCTTCACTAGAGTAAGCCACGTTTTTTCAGTTTATTTTATGTTCTACAAAATTACTCTTACATAATTTGTAGTTGATTGGATTCTGATTTTCACAGGAGGGAATGGGTGAAAAGTTCCAACCCTTATCCTATTAGTATAAATCTTAGACAATTAAGGAAAATATTAAAGAATGATGAATACATGAATATTGATTGCTTTAACATGGCTGTACGGATACTCGCGTGCCACGACATCCAACTTGTCAGAGATACTCCAGCTCACTACATGGATCTAAACTTCTGTGTAAGTTACTATACTCACATATTACAATTTACTTCATACCATTGTACTAATGTTTTCTTATTCTTATTTTAGTCGATGTCCCATTGTGCACGAGACCCAATTTGTCACGAAAATTTTGATGCTGATAGGTTGGTGCAGTTGTTTCATAGCTGGCCTGATAGCAATGAGTATCATATCTCAGAATGCAATGAGGTAATATTTTACTTCTTTATAATAGTGTTAGAATTGGTCTTATTGATTGATTGTTTCTAAATGATTGCATCCTTGCAGATTTTATTGCCTTGGGATATTCTTGGGGTATTCCTATTGTTTGTCTTGGATCAAAAAAAAAGAGTTGTCTCTGTTTTGGATCCACTTCCAATACCTACCCTCGGAAAAAATATCCTTAAAACTATTGTCAACAATCTAAACCTTACACTCCAAGCTGCCAACCCTACATTCAAGTACGATATCTTTAAATGGGGATTAAGAGTTCCCGTTGTTCCGACAAACTCATACGGGTATGAATCTTGTCAATCAGTACATTACAATCTTGATTGATTCATTAGATGCATAATGTAACATTTCATACATGCAGTCCTTTATCGGGTTATTTAGTTTTTATGCTCATGCACTCATGGGACGATGGAGCTCTACATTTTCCAATACCCAAGGTGAATATTTACACCATGCTCATTTATATATATATATATATATATATATATATATATATATGATGCACGTGTTTTTTACAATAATGTTTGCATAATGGATATGTAGGATGGTATTGAACTGAGGAGGCGATTTTTGGTTCATATATTGAAGTATGAAGGGAATGAGGCTCTAAAGAATATCCCAGATAGGGAGCGCCTCATTATAGAGCGTATAACTAGATGGACCTTCAAGAAAGAAACATCTTGAAAGAATAAAATAGTAGCAGGGAGTGAACGAATCAAAATGTACTGCATTCCAATCAGGCATCTACATGGTACAAGGTGGTCAAGGAGTGATTCATAGCCAATAGCAGAATTACTACTAGCAGTATGGTACAAGGTGGTCCAAATATGCTTATGGCCATGTACAAACTAAAACAAGCATTAGAAGACTTACTATTTTTTCCGCTTCTGGTTTTCCAGTATGATACTCTCAATAATTATCACCCATTTGTTATGAGAGAACATCTAATATTGACTTTACGATGTTAACTTTCAAATTCCCTGTGATTTTCCGCCATGACTGAAGTAACCACTATTACCTGTGAAATGCAGTATTGATAAATTGACACATTTATGATTTAGCACTGTAGTACAGACAGAAAAGAACATGACAGGGGCTGCATTATTCTTTTCAACCTTGAGATCAAAATGCTTGGTATCAGGCTTAGCTACACTTTCCCCCAACTATGAAGGCGAGGACCGTCCCACCGTGAACCGAAGAATCATCACTCTGCATCAAAATAAAGCAATACTATTTCAAGCTAGGTACGCCTAGCAGAATAAGTATTCCAAAATTACAGAAAGTTGTTTTAGGCTTTAAGAAACCAGGTATTGCAAAATTACAGCTAGGAAATTTCGCCTATGGCTTAGATAACTCTATTTTATGACATGCACACTTGTCTACAATAAAACCAGATTGCAGACCCTAACGGATCTTGAAAATGCACAACTATGGATAAATAAATTACAACAGGTTTAAATGACAAGTAACTGCATATAATATGATAAGGAACCTGTAGAATAGAACAAGCAAAATGTTATACTCCCTCCGTCCCAAAGTAGATGTCTTAAATTTTTTCAAATTTAGATGAACCTGTATACTAAATAGTGTCTAGATTCATTCAAATTTTATCAAATCTAAGACATCTATTATGGGACGGAGGGAGTACAAACTTTGTACCTGACATATAAATAAAGCCACACACGTTACATACCGAGTTGTATCATGCATGAGACCATATGTCACACTATCCATGTGATTGTTGATTTAATGGCATGCAAATTCATATGACATAAATCTTTTGGTATATCATCTCCAAGTCATGCTAGGGAACGCACCCCATTTATTGTGGTGCACAGGAAACTTAAACAGATTGGTGCTTACCTGAGCTTCAGCCTGCAAAAGACTATGCATGAATCTCCAGTAAATTCATAGGAGATGCTTCCATGTTTTCCTTGCACCTTTGCTTCTGTAACTATATAACTACTTTGAACCTAATATCATTCATGTTTTTATTTCCAGGTTTTGAAGGATCGGAGTATTTGTATATCAGTGTCAGTTTATCAGTGTGACTGAAAAGGTGCCATGCTCATCACAAGCCACCTCCCAGATCCTGGAACCGACCTGGTTGCCACATTGCCCACCCTGAATGTGGAGGATCCCTCTGAAAACCAGAAATACACAGGGTAAGCAAGGTTCCCAAAGTGTAGTAGCACTACACAAACTGAATGAATAGTCAGCTATATTTATACTCAATACAAAGTAAGAATCGCCTTGTTCAGCTTACTGAATCAAATCATCCAATACATGTACAAAGAGCAACCTAGCTGGGGTTCTCATGAACGAACCGGTCTCTATCGGCAGGGCAACACAGTCCAAGGATTCACAAAGCAAGCTAGGATTTTAAAGTGGCAAGGTGCTGCTGGAAAGTAATTTCAAAATTAGATCCTGCAACCAAACGTACAGATAGTGCATACCAAAAGAGGAAAGGACTTTACCTTGGCCGGCACAGTGAAGCCCTCTTACGCGTGATCCGGTGGAGATGAGTCCCATGCTGACGCAGCCTAGCGCTCGGTAACCGGCGAGCATGTCGAGCTCGAGCGCCTCCTCAGGCACTTCGGCGACAGGATTCGACAAGACAGGAAGAGGCGGAGAAGAGCATGCCCTGCGAGTCCCACGCCTCTGCGTCCACCTCCGACAGCGCCTACCACTGGGTCACCCGCGAGCATGTCGAACCCGAGTGCCTCCTCGGGCACTTCGGCAACTGGTTTGGCTGGGGAAGGGGAGAGGCGTGCGAGTCCTCGCACCGCCTGTGGGGACAACGAGGAGGGGAGGCATGGCGAGGTGGAGAGAGGGAGATGGAGATGGAGATGGAGACCACGCAAATGGGGAACGAGCGGTGAGGTAGGTGACGGGCGGACCAGAGAGCATTGACGGAGCTAGCTCCTTCTTTTTCTTTTTTTATTAATGGGGACGGAGCTTGCTCTTTCTCACTGATGTTAGTTCACACCAACGAATTTCGGCAAATCATTTAAGAAATACAGTTCGTCAATTTCCATTTGATGAACCGAACCCATCATCCTTTAAGGAGTGTTCATTCACGATAATCTCTCATACTCCCTCTGACCCATATTAGTTGACTTAACTTTGTCTAAATACGAATGCATCTAGACTAGATACTTAACTGGATACATATAAATCTAGAAAAAGTTGAGTCAACTAATATGGATCGAGGAAGTAATATATTTTTTAATCTCATGAAATTTATGGGAAGACACAATATTTTTGTATATTACACGCGCGTGCTCACATGTAGCTCATGGAGCATATTCAAATGGCTTAATAAAAACTCGATAAAATAGAAATAATACCAAAATAGATATATATATATATATATATATATATATATATATATATTACAAGACGTGCGTTGCACTTACACTTGCTATAATTGATATTTGCTTAAAACTATATATATTATAATTGTTTTTACTGAATATATATTTAATTTTGTATCATGGAAACTTCATAATCATGCATATGTACAACGATATTGAACTGAGGAAGCGATTTTTGGTCCATATTCTGAAGTACAATGGGAACAAGGCTCTAAAGAATGTCTCGAATATGGAGCGCAACATTATAGAGCGCATAAATACATGGACCTTCGAGAAAAAAAATCATCAAAGAATAAATAATAAAGAATGTTGCTTGGTTATTGTTTTTAACTATTTTTCTAACTTATTATTGTATATTCATATGATCGTGTATTTTATGTGAAGGATTTAAGATACACGTTTTAATTACAAATTATGGAACGTGCGTTGCACGTGCACGGTTATACTAGTATTCTAGAGAGAATTTGGATTTTTTACCGGAAAAGACCCAAGGCAAGCTCAACTAACTCTTACTACAAGATCATTCTTAAAAAAAAGCCAATTTCTTGAGAAATCCATTACTACTATACCATATTTCTCCTACATCCCTAGACGGCGCACCGTGAGCATACCCTGGCATTCGGCATAGCAAAGCTCGTGTCGGATATCTTGCTATAATTTGTCAAAATGTCATGACAAAACATCCGAGACTTGTTATTTTGTGATTTTTAGTACTCTTTGTCTCAAAATACTTGTTGAGAATTTGTTAAAATTTGAATGTATCTAGATTAATCTAGATTTTAATAAATTCGCGACATCTATTTTAAAATAGAGGGAGTATAGAATTTAAACAAAAAAAATTGCACGGGAAATCACAAAATAAACTAGAAGTACTAGGAGATTTAAGTGGGATCCACTTATCATGAAAAAAAAAAGTCAGAGCTACCGTGACAGGTCTTGGATGGACGATTCAGCGAGGATCTGTACGTCTGGATTCCTGGAACCGGTCCTCGTCGTCGAGGCTACACCACACGAGCGCTCCGGCAGAAAAATCTGACGGTGACGGCGATTTTTTAGATTTCTCATCATGACGCTTTTCCTCACAGCCAGCCCCACTTGACTCTGTCGACCTTTTTCATCCTCCTCGCCAGTAGTACGCACGACCATTCGTATATTCTGACTTTACTCAGATCGTGTCAGTGTTAAACATGGTACCCACTCATCGAATTTACAGCGCGCAAGAAAAGTTGACTTTAAATAAAGGGGAAAAAATCAAATGTACTCGCATAAACAAACAAACGAAGACAATTAAATTAAAACGTGGATAGTGGAAACGAGGTCAGCATATATATATGGACGTCTCGCGCCCGGACGCTCCCTTCCATGATCTTGTGAACCAGTTTACTAGATTCGTATAGTTTATTTTAGCTACTTATAGTGCATCTATATATCAAGCCCCTTAAGATATTTGCGTGGTATCGGTCCAACCTGATTTTCTAGTCGATGATAATAGTAAAATTTGAAAAATGAAAATACCCCTTAAGACGAAGATATTTGCATGGTATCTACGGAAAGAGGTAATTCTAACAAAAGATAATCTTGTAAAGAGGAATTGGCATGGAAGTACACAATGTGTTTTTTGTCATCAAGATGAGACAATTCGCCATTTATTCTTTCATTGCAAATTTGCTCGTTCTATATGGTCATTCATCCAAATATCTTCTGGCTTATCTCCTCCACGTTCAGTAACCAATGTTTTTGGTAATTGGTTGCATGGAATTGTTGATAAGTACAGAACCTTGTTTAGGGTGGGAGCGCTTGCCATTATATGGTCGCTATGACTTTGTAGAAATGACAAGATTTTTAATAACATTGTGTCTTCTCCTCTGCAGGTTATTTATCGAGCCACGGCTATCCTTCGATCATGGAATATTCTTCAACGCATGGATTTTCGCGACTTATTTCTGGACGGATCTACGCGATTGGAGGACACGGCGAGGAATATTTTCTCACGACATGGATGGCCGCGTGATCTGAGGGTTGATCTATCTTAGATTTTAGACTTTTTATTTTTTAGTGCCTTTTTGTAATGCTGATCTACTTTTTGTCTTAGTCTGTCGTTCGTGTGGCTGTGTGGATCTTAGTTATGCAGAGGCCGAGTATAAGAATTAAACATTTGGTTAATAAATGCGCCCATTTTCATATATATATATATATATATATATCAAGCCCCTATTACATGTTCTTGACTCTTAGCACTTCATCTGCGGCATATTCCAAGTCCAACATGGCCCATACAAACATTCAACACTAATTCCAACATTGTTGTTGGACCATGTCATGACGTCCACCGTTAGGCAGGTTTGATGAGGCAAAATCGTTTACAGTAGTCATGGCTGACGGTGGTGACATCCCTCCTGAAGAAGAAGACGGTCTACTCCCAAATAATTAGGGGCCTGTTTGGTTAAGGTTAATCTAGCTTTTCGAGTTTGGCTTATAAGTCATAAAAACACTTCTTCTGGTCCTCCTCCTGGTTGGATGGTACTCCTTCGAAGGACTTAGCTCCCTTGATCTTCAAAGCCTCTAGAAGAAACAACCGAACGGTTCGGGATACTCTCGAGGGCCAAAACTGGGTTGCTGATATTAATATGGTCTTCTCCTCTGCAGGTTATTTATCGAGCCACGGCTATCCTTCGATCATGGAATATTCTTCAACGCATGGATTTTCGCGACTTATTTCTGGACGGATCTACGCGATTGGAGGACACGGCGAGGAATATTTTCTCACGACATGGATGGCCGCGTGATCTGAGGGTTGATCTATCTTAGATTTTAGACTTTTTATTTTTTAGTGCCTTTTTGTAATGCTGATCTACTTTTTGTCTTAGTCTGTCGTTCGTGTGGCTGTGTGGATCTTAGTTATGCAGAGGCCGAGTATAAGAATTAAACATTTGGTTAATAAATGCGCCCATTTTCATATATATATATATATATATATATATATATATATATATATATATATATATATATATATATATATATCAAGCCCCTATTACATGTTCTTGACTCTTAGCACTTCATCTGCGGCATATTCCAAGTCCAACATGGCCCATACAAACATTCAACACTAATTCCAACATTGTTGTTGGACCATGTCATGACGTCCACCGTTAGGCAGGTTTGATGAGGCAAAATCGTTTACAGTAGTCATGGCTGACGGTGGTGACATCCCTCCTGAAGAAGAAGACGGTCTACTCCCAAATAATTAGGGGCCTGTTTGGTTAAGGTTAATCTAGCTTTTCGAGTTTGGCTTATAAGTCATAAAAACACTTCTTCTGGTCCTCCTCCTGGTTGGATGGTACTCCTTCGAAGGACTTAGCTCCCTTGATCTTCAAAGCCTCTAGAAGAAACAACCGAACGGTTCGGGATACTCTCGAGGGCCAAAACTGGGTTGCTGATATTAATATGGTCTTCTCCTCTGCAGGTTATTTATCGAGCCACGGCTATCCTTCGATCATGGAATATTCTTCAACGCATGGATTTTCGCGACTTATTTCTGGACGGATCTACGCGATTGGAGGACACGGCGAGGAATATTTTCTCACGACATGGATGGCCGCGTGATCTGAGGGTTGATCTATCTTAGATTTTAGACTTTTTATTTTTTAGTGCCTTTTTGTAATGCTGATCTACTTTTTGTCTTAGTCTGTCGTTCGTGTGGCTGTGTGGATCTTAGTTATGCAGAGGCCGAGTATAAGAATTAAACATTTGGTTAATAAATGCGCCCATTTTCATATATATATATATATATATATATATATATATATATATATATATATATATATATATATATATATCAAGCCCCTATTACATGTTCTTGACTCTTAGCACTTCATCTGCGGCATATTCCAAGTCCAACATGGCCCATACAAACATTCAACACTAATTCCAACATTGTTGTTGGACCATGTCATGACGTCCACCGTTAGGCAGGTTTGATGAGGCAAAATCGTTTACAGTAGTCATGGCTGACGGTGGTGACATCCCTCCTGAAGAAGAAGACGGTCTACTCCCAAATAATTAGGGGCCTGTTTGGTTAAGGTTAATCTAGCTTTTCGAGTTTGGCTTATAAGTCATAAAAACACTTCTTCTGGTCCTCCTCCTGGTTGGATGGTACTCCTTCGAAGGACTTAGCTCCCTTGATCTTCAAAGCCTCTAGAAGAAACAACCGAACGGTTCGGGATACTCTCGAGGGCCAAAACTGGGTTGCTTATATTAATATGGAATCTTTCACGGTTGAACACATGGAGCAATACGTCCGCCTTTGGGATCTTCTTTTGGCGGTACAACTATCCCCTGGCATGATGGACTCCATAATTTGGACCATGTCGCCCAATGGTTGTTACTCGGCCAGCTCCGCCTACAAGGCTCAGTTCCCGGCCTCCCTGCCATGCTCCTTCGGGAATTTTGTGTGAAAAACTTGGGCTCCCCCCAAATGTCGCTACTTCACCTGGCTTGCCGTTCAGAACTGCCTCTGGACCGTCGACCGTCTTACGAAACGGGGATGGCCACACCTACCTACTTGTCAGCTGTGTAGATGCACCCCCGAAACGGCGCGACATATCCTTTTTGAATGTCGCTTTTCCAAGAGGATCTGGGATGTCGCGGCCTTTTGGCTCTCTTGTCCGGACCTTCTCATATGCCTGGGTACCGGAAGACCTAATGTGTTGAACTATTGGCATGCCATCGCCAAGACTCCCACCTCTTCTCCCAAAGGTTTACGGACCGCCATCTTGCTTATCGCTTGGGAGATTTGGAAAGAAAGGAATGAAAGAGTCTTCAACAATAAATCCTCTCTGCCGTCTGTCATCATGCACAAGATTAGGGAGGAGGGAAAAGATTGGATTCTTGTCGGTGCTAAAAACCTGGTGGAGCTTGTAAGCTGACATTTTTTTCTCTTTTTTGCCCCCCCCTTTCTTTTTATTTTGTTGGCTCCGTCCAATCCTATGTTTGCTCCTACTATATCAATATAAAGGCAAAGCTCCTTTTGCCCCCGTTTCAAAAAAAGAGTCATAAAAGCACCAAAATAAGTGCTTTTGGCTTTGTTTTTGGCTTTTAACTAAACATAGTAGTATGATGGTATAATCCAAAAAACAAAATTAAAAGTACCTATTTAGGTGCTTTGGCTTATAAGTCAAAAATGAAAAGCTATAAATAAGCATAACCAAACAGCCCCAACGATGCTTCCGCATGCATGTGCACCAATTATCATATCGAAGTGAACCTGGGGCTTATCATGGTCGTGGATATCTTGTTTTCTAGAATCCTCGGGAATTAGTTGATTAGACTTCTCATCTACATAATGTATATTTCCTTATGTGTACATTATAGTTAATTATGTTTGATATTACTAAGATGGAAAACTATATTCTAGAAAACTCTCTTTTGGTATGTGTTAGACTTGGTGCATATATGACCTCCATTGATATACTTATTCATACTAATATACTCGCAAACACATATGGACACCCTATGACACGTCAAAATCTCAAAGTTGTATGTACATTATATTTACACGTAAACACATACAAATCAAAGGAGCTATGGTTTCTTTGCCGAGCAAATTTTGTGATATCGCTTAACATCATAGTTCACACGCAGCTTGGCCGCTAGTTCACTGAGCTTATTTAAATTCTCATATAACCCATTTTAACGAAGTGTCTCAAATTGAATGTTAAATTAAAAATGGAATATTGTCAGGAAAATATAGTTAAACTTTAGCATTGGTGTATTTATAATTATAATTATTGGAATTCAGTAAATTGCATACTTCTAGGAGCTTCATAAAATATCTCGATAAAAATTAGTGATAGCAGCTATGAAGAAATTCAAAATTTTAGTATAAATATGTGAATATATTCCCGGTGATTTTCCTCATCAGATAAACTCTGTAGGATAGATTTTGAAGAGCCCACAAACAAAGTACTATAGCACGAGAACGCGCGGTGAAGAGACCTACGCGCCAAGAAGAAGAGTAAGAGACCGGAATGTCATGAGTTATTGTATCAGAGTGAGCTGGTGGCGACGAGAAAGCGAGTAGAATTAGATCCAAAACTGCTATGAGATTGGTAATAATACTTTGTATGTTAATGATGGATATCACTGCAATCATATAGACATTGTTCGACTAGAAAAAGGTGGCAAACCGTCACATAGAGCACATCATACTCCATGGTGTCGTGGTGTGCACCACTACTAAAACTAGCGTTCATAGTGTATTCAATCATGGTCATTCCACTCTCATTCAACTGTTGTACATTGTTGATAAGCCCAGGTGTGCTTCTTCTACTTCAAGTTGAGCATGGCCTAGAGTTATTTGTTCGGAAGATTGTGACAACTTCATCCATCCATCCATGATAACATTAATAGGACCCATTGATGTATTTGGAGGAGGTTGCATTATTGATCGTGTTCATCTTGTAGTTGAGTTTTCAAAATTTTGATAACGGAAAGAGCAAGGCTCAAATCGATGCCAAACTTGACTTGAGTCTTCGTCGCCTTGTTCAAGATGAGTTGCTTCTTCTAAGGCTTGAAGCTCATTTTCACTCATGGCGCCATACCCATGCTTCGTGATTATCATTACGCGGTTGTTGGGGGCAATCTCTTGACGTACTTGGTGCCCAACTCCATGGCACCTAAAACATTCCATATCATGAGATTTGCAGACAGTTGTCACAGAAGATGCGACACTTTGGACCGTTAGCTTGAAGCTTGTATTGTTACCACTTGTAGTAGGAGCTCGATCGTTTGAAAGTCTTGGAGTTGGTCGTCGTGAAAGTTTGTGTGGCTGATAACCCTGAAATGTTGGCGACATCTTTGCTATCGTTTTTTACCCTAAGTGCGTAGTATATAAATAAATATCATGAATCAAATTATCACGTAAGATCATAACATTGTTCTTGATCAGAACCACCTACTGCAAAAGGTTGGCGCACGAGCAAGCTCACTACAACTCCCATCCAATACCGGAGTCGGGAAGTCATGTACAAAGTCACTGCGGGCATGCCATTTCCATCGCACGTCAGCGAAGATTAATCCATGTGGATGAGATAGGGAGGATACAAAATCTAAACATACATGATAAATCTGAATTATTATGGTTTAAGGTGTTTTTTTTTACAGAAAACAAGGAAGGATAAAGCCACAAGGGTAGTTCTCAAGGAAATCTTCCCATCCTCCTAAAATCCTTTGAACCAAACGGAAAATATGGACCATCCCATCCCATGCACATTTGTCCATAAACCAAACACACGCGCTAGTGAGTCTGGTTACTGTTCGTAACAAGACCTGCGCGCTCCAGCGTGTGGCTTTGGACCGGTTCAGGGAAGAAGGGGTCCAAGTCAGAGCTCGCGTGATGGGCGACGGGATGATTCGCGGACAATCTGTGTGGATTCATGGAACATGTCTCGTCGTTGAGGTAAGTAGTTTTTTTTTAAAGTAGTACTTCCTCCGCTTAAGAATAAATGTTTTGGGTTTTTTAAATTTTGATAAATCTATATACTAAATAGTATCTAGATTTATCTAAATTTTAATAAATTTAACATATCTATTTTAGAACGGAGGGGGTAAATTTTTTGTCACATGACACCTTTCTTCCACTTGACTCTGTCTATATTTTTCGACCCTTTCTTTCTCGTGAACCACTCGTTCATATATCCGTACTTTGGATCTGCAGAGTTGGGTCGGTGTCGAACTCGTGCCAACCTCATGTGCGGTACATTTTACAAGAGTTATCCACTAGCAGCCCGTCGATGGGCAGGTTCGAACTGATCGACGGAACATGGCCCCCGATATTTAGAGGCCCCCAATTTTCTGCAGCCCAATAACATTTTTTTCCCGGTGCGGCCCAGCTCACTTAACGCTAGTTTGGGGAACCGTCCCGCTATCGTGGATCGATCAATCTCCTGATCACGATCGATCATCGACGCCCGCGTTCCTCCAGGCTGCAGGTGTTTGCTCGCGTCGCGCTGGCTGCCCCTGATCAATTTCTACGATCCTGAAGTGTCCTTGACTCCTTTGCTGGTAGATCGATCGTCGTGTCCACCTGGAAAGCTGCAGATCGATCGAGCAACCTACTACGTACCCTTCTCTAATCTCTAATGTCTTTTTATTAGGGCTTTAATATCTGATATCTGATACGGTGATCACGCTTCCTTCCTATAGAATTTGATGAAGTCTGATTGTCTGAACTGGATCCTAGAAGGCTAGTACATACGGGAACTAGCATATCAGGCCAGCCCTAGCTTCGCCGTTCGTCCGACGAGCCTCCCGATTGGCAATAAAGTTCTAATGTCAAGGTATGACCGCAACAACTTGTCCATTCATGTTCAATTGTTTGAATTGTTTTGTTAATATATGATTTATTTTCAGGAGTAGATTAGCATGTACTATGAACATAAACACTCACTTCCACACCGCCTTATTTGCTTTGCTTCTGAATCTCAAACTGCAAGACACCGAACATTCATGGCTTGAGTATTGAAGATGACTTCATATCTGTATGTTGTATTAGGAGTTATTTATTCTACTACAGGAGGAGGTATTTACCCACGTGGTTTTTTTAGATTATGTTTTTTCCTGGTATCCCGTTTGTTCATGTCCTTTACTCCTGATACTAATTTAGTTGTAGTGTGGACTGTGGAGCATGAACGAAACTGAATTTGGAAAGAACAAAAGAATGAGAAAAAAAAGGAGTCGAAGCTAATCTGGGCCCATGTGGAGCCCCCGCGAGCATGGGCTGCCCCTGCGCGCTACAGATCTTGGGTGACGTCTCTGGCCCAAGCCCAGTTTTCCACTCCAGCGCCGTCCGTACCGTGTACGAGACGAGCGCGCGCGTGTGCACCAGGATGTACACGTGGCGGTCGCCTTATCCGCCGCCGCGATTTCTCGTGGAGCCTATGCCGCGGTTTTCTTCGTAGCTAGCTCTAGATCGAGGTGCTTCGTGCGTGCGCGGCCATGGAAGCTCTCGCGTCCTCACCCCGCGCTCTCTTCTCCCGCACGGCCTCGCCGACGCCGTCCGTGGCGAAATGGGCGTCCTCGTCGGCAACGCGTCCAGCTGCCGGCCGTGTCAGGGCCGCCGCCGCCGCCGAGCCGGCAGGCGAGGAGAAGCCGGCTTCCGCCGCTGCTGATGGCGACGCGGCGTCGGCACCGGCGCCCAAGAAGATCCTGAAGAAGAAGCCCGTCTACTCCAGTAAGACCACCGAAGCTTCAGAACTACTCTACATGCTTATTTGTTCAGACGTTCAGCTAGAGAGAACTTTAATCGTCTTGCGTGCCCTCGATTAACTATCTGAACTTCTGCATTTTCTCCTTCATTTATGCAGTGAAGAAAGGGCAAATCGTTCGCGTCGAGAAAGAAAAGTACCTAAACAGCATCAACGTAAGCCTGTATTTCGGTTCATGCACCCAAAATAATTTGCCCACTATATTCCTCGAACAGTTTTTACAAGTTTGCACAACTATTTCTGTAATTGAAATTTGCAACCTGCTTGCAACTAGCTTTCCTTTTGGAGCTTTAGTGACTAACACTTGATCTGCTGCCACTTTATTGCTCGTCATCTATTAAATCCCAGTACCTGTCAGTGGGTCATCCACCATTTTACAAGGGGCTAGACTACATCTACGAAGACCGTGGCGAGGTAACTACTATGATTAACTTAACAGAACCACACCAACGGTGTCTAGTCTAGAGTTCAGTTTGCTAACCACGCCAACGGTGAACTTGTAGGTTCTGGACATCAGAATCTTCGAAACCGGAGAGTATGCGCTGGTAAACATAGCAACCTCGTGCTTTATTTACCCTTGGATATTCAGTAATATCAGTTGCAGTAATTCTCGCTAGATTTAGATGAACCTTTGGTCACCAAATATGTCTTATCATTTCTTTGCAACGGAATTATGGATATTTGTTACACAGATCGCGTGGGTTGGGATTCCAACCCCTCCGGCATGGCTACCAACTTATATGCTCATCAAGGTATAGTTACTTCCACTCCAATTATTATTTTGGGCATAGGACCATTTGGTAGTTTTTCTTCCTAATAATGTGATAATCAAATATAATGAACATCTAGTGGTGTGGAAGTATTGCCACGATGAACTACTAGTGTAATTTCCATATATACACCAAGTAGTTCTTGGGTTCATTTGTGACCGAATTTTCTCTTTTTTACAGTCCGACAAACTCAACTACGAGAGAATCTAATGGCTGTATGAACAACTCCATTGGACGTCAGGAGAACAGTACTTTGTGCATAGAAGGATGTCGCTGTGCGGCAATGTTGTGTCATTGCTCCATGGCTACAAAGGGAAAAGATTGTAAAACGAATATCAAGAGTGAAGATATAAAAAATTGTTCTTGTATTTGAGTGTCTTGTTTCACCTCTCTTATTTCTTACACTAGCTAAATGCTTGTGTGTTGCTACAGAAGTTTTTGAATTGACTGAGTGAGTTATTTAAACCTTCAGTCTAGTCCTTAGCTTCATACAAAATTTAAAAATTATGCAAGGCAGTAAACAATTAAGCAGAAGTTAAGGATACACGTCTACTATATAAGTGTATAATAGATACAATAATTATTTCCCTTGCAACTTAATATAATCTCATAAGGGGAACACACCGTCACCAGCTCAAACATTTATAAGATCAATTTGGGACCACGACCAGGGGCGGACCTAGCATGTATTGACGGGTCAAATGAAAACAACGGATTTTTACTATCGGAAATCCTATAACTATAGAATTATTCCTTCGGATAAACCTTACGGACAGACGTGGAACGAATTGATTGGTGTAAATCCATTACCCTTAGTGGTTATAGGGCTGCAACGTTAGTCTGTAACATCAATTCCGTAAAAAAGATCTTGTAGCTATAGCATTACTCTTTTATTATACCCCCTTATAAATTAAACAATGGCTCTTATATATAGAAATAAAAGATAACATCAGTAAATTTAGAATAATGACACCACTAGCCTTTCTTTCTGGCTTCACCCCGTAATGTGGATCTCATATTCCATTATAGTTAAGCTTAACCCAACAGAGGGCCGAAATACTTGATTAGAATAAGATACATTTTGTGTACGCTTCATGTCAATGCTTCCAATGATATTGCTACGAAAAATCCACACGAATCATTTGAAATTAAAGGAACTAGAAAAATTCGGATTGCTCCCTTCGCGGCATTGCTTTTCTCCATATTTATCTCCTTGGATTTGTGAAGATTTTGTTCGAATTTTCACCCTGCAGAAGAATACTCCCTCCGTTTCAAAATATAAGATATTTTAACTTTATAAAGCAAATGCATC
This sequence comes from Avena atlantica, assembly GCA_910589765.1. Taxonomy (NCBI): domain Eukaryota; kingdom Viridiplantae; phylum Streptophyta; class Magnoliopsida; order Poales; family Poaceae; genus Avena; species Avena atlantica. The sequence goes on from OU342738.1 coordinate 432,788,973, forward strand.
TAGACTTGTTTTAGAGTGAATCTACACACTAAAAAAAGTCTAGATATTTTTTTTACAAATATAAAATATCTTATATTTTTAAAACGGAGGGAGTACCTCACATCCACTTGTGTCCAGACAAGTTTGTAGGTTTTATAATCTATTAGCCAAATTGGAAATCTGGTTTATTGACCTTTAACCGTAACAACTTAGTGGTGGTGTGATCGGCCGATGCCGAAGTCGTCCATTGGAGTATCATACTTCCTCCGTCCAAAAACAGATGTTTTGGGTTTTTTAAATTTTATATGAATCTATATATTAAATAGTATCTAGATTCATCCAAATTTTGATAGATTTAAGACATCTATTTTAAATCGGAAGAAGTATTTAAAATTTGATACTTCTTCGACATAAATTGAGGTATTTGGATAGAGGAGTGGGTGGAATTATCAGGGAGGCAACAACCCGAAGGACGAGAAAAGTAAGACCGGGAGAAACACGGAACAGGGAGTCATGGAGGCGAGGGTTGCAGCAGGAGCGCCCGGAGTGGACGAGGAGTCCGGCCTCCTCCCCCGCTCCCGCCCGCCGGCAGCAGCAGGCGCCCGGCGCCCGCCATCCTCCTCCGCGGTGGCCCCGCGCCGCGCACCTCTGCCCCCGCCGCCGGTCTGGGCGACGGTGGACGGGCCCCTGGGGATGCCTCTAGAGGACGCGGAGGGCCACGCGCGGCGCTTCTTCCTCTGGGGCTTCGCGTGCCTCCCCTTCCTCTGGGCCATCAACTGCTGCTACTTCTGGCCTGTCCTCCGCTCCCCCAAAGCCTCCTCGCCCGCCGCCTTCGCCCCCATCCGCCCCTGTAAGCTCACCCGATCCTCTTTCCCGTCTCCCTCGTACTTTCTCGCGTAGGAGTCGGAGATCTCATCCTTGTTGGTACAAGCACGCGGTGCGGTTCTGACCATCTGTTGATCTCTTGTCCATAGGATGGAATTGACCTTTGTTGCTGTCAAACTGACATCCTTAGTGATTTTAACTAGAATGTTAGGTTGCTGAAATTACGGATTCCTCTGTAAAATTGTGCTGCCGTAATGCGGTGTCTTGTGCCGCTTAGCAGTCAGTTACTCTTAGAAGGTAAACAATACTGTGGTTCTAGTGATTTAGGAGGGAATTGGGCGTGCGCCGTAAATCGTAATTCCTTGTGTTCAAACTGGAGGCTGCTTTTAGAGGTTGGTCCTTGGCTGCGGATAACTGAATTGAAGTTCAGTTTGATGGCCCTTGTTTAGTTGCTTCAAGGCGGACCTGTTGACTGCTACCCTAGTCAGGTTTAGGGAGACGTGTAATCTTACCACGGATGTGGATGTCTTGAACCGAACCCATCTAGTAGTTAGTAAGTGTTTATCTCAGAATGTCAAGTTATATCTGCGAGAAACCTACAAGTTCTTCCTTTGGCCCTCTTTCAAACGAACAATTGTTCAGTGAGGCTTACTTGGTTTCTAGGTCTGTGACCCCATAAGGACATGTTATTCTACTTGTAATACTGGACAAGATTCACAGCACAAAATCTGTCATATAGGTTGATGGTTTATAGGTTGGAACATTGTGGAAGTTCTCAACTCATTGGCACTTCGATGCTACGGTTTACATTGCACACTGTCTGCTCATTCAGGAAACCAAACTATCACAGGATAACCTTAGCGTGCAGGTGGTTAGGAAGTAAGATAGATCAGATGAACAAATAGTACAATTTTCTATCCTTAGGATACATTTTATCATGTTTAATTCAGGAAAATTTCATATCATCTTGAAACTTTATTGTTACCAAATGCTAACTAAAGCACACAAATAGTCTTGAAGTCTATAGTAACTTGGAGCATCCCTTGGATGAACAGCTCAACAGTGCTGCATGCAATCCAAAATGGCAGTTACATTAACACATTAAGAATTCTATAAAAAATAGCAGTTCTTTTGGTACACTCATTTTCACTTCAATAATCCTTGAAACACTTCATCTGTATATCGTTGTGACAACATTTATTATGGTCATTGAGAAAATCTGGAAGTCACTGGAGAAAGTTTGAACTGCTTTTCAGAAATTATAAAAAATGATATATAGTTTCTTGTTATGACAAATATGGAGAATACGACTATCTAAAAAAATGGTACTCCCTCCGATCCATAAAAAGTGTCATTAAATTGGATGTATCTAGACATGTTGTAGTACTAGATACATCCACTTCAGTGACACTTATTATGGATCGGAGGGAGTACTGCTTTTCAGAACATGATATATAGTTTTGACCTCTTAGGAGGATTGTAACAACTCTATATTTTCAATGAATGAAATCGCAAAGGTCCTTTGCGTTTTCTAAAAAAAATAAAAATATGGAGAACACGACCATCTGAGCTAATGACTGACTTCTCGCTGTCATTTGATGTAGATTACGTCTTAGTGATGAGATAAAGCATTTTTGCGCATTATAGCTGTCTGTTCTCAGAGCAGTAGTTTACTTTCATGGTATGGGACAAAATTCGCTGCAACTTTTTCATGGTATCTATGTGTAAGGGACACGATTAATGTGAAAGTATGATAAATCTCTAATTAAGTCAGTTTGGGGTTAATATGGACGTTGTTATCCCTCGCTCTTAGGTTCTATTTTATATGCTCGTTATATTGCCCTTACTTTCTTACACATGTTTTACTACTGCTCACTCAATTGGGCTTCACTCTGTCTTGTGCTGTCCATGCCATTTCTGCAGTTCCTTACGATTTTCAAATAATCCTTTGCAGATGTCGTTAAATCCGCGATTGGCTTCACCATCTTCGCTGTGGTTCTCCTCACCTGGGCCACAACTTTCATCGTCGGAGGTGAGCGGCTATTTGGGCCAGTGTGGAACGATCTCGTGATGTACAACATCGCAGACAAGCTCGGCCTCACCGGATTCATGGGGTAGACTCCGTCGCGCGGATCGCTCTGAGGAGGCAGACATAAGGTCTTGCTCCCGCCGTTTGATTGTCTCACTGTTAGTACCCCGTGTGTTGATGCTCTGTAATATTAGTCACTGGTGAGACTGAAGCTGAGTAATGGGATCTTGAGTAGTTATATTGCGACAGGCCAATAGAAGTCCGAATTGAGCAGTTGATGATTTTATATACTCCCTCCATCTCAAATTAGATGTCGTAAATATATCTAAATTTAGATGTATCTGGAGACTAAATAGCGTTGAGATACGTTTAAATTTAGACAAATTTGCGACATCTATTTTGAGACGGAGGGAGTACTTAGGACGGCCCAGGCCAGGATGAGCCGGACCTAGTTTTTTTTTAAATTTTATACAAAATGTTGTCCAGAAAAGCTCTCTGACTGCTCTTAGGTATGCTTCATACAACGTTCTACTTAACATATTCTAGTTCCACTGTTATGGTGTAGTATGATCTATTGCTCGGCACTTGTACTGATATGGCCGCAGACAGCTGTATCTGTATGCGCCATCACAGGAACTAAATTCGAATACCTGAAAAAGGAAGACCTTGAGAACTGCTGGTATGGCTTCTTCAGTAGTGGGTGCATACCAGCAGCAACAGTCTGTACTCTGTAGCCGTCAACCTCTGAGAATGCTTGCTATTACATGAGGTCAATGACGACATGCTACAGCTGCTGCCGGCGCAGTTTGATTTTGGTTCTGGAGAAGTGAAGATGCCAGTCTTCTCCTGTCTTCTCACTTTGTGTTAATATCAATTCAAGTTAAAATATTATATACACCCTCCTTCCGTCTAGAAATAAGTGACTTAGTTTGTCTAGATTTAAATATATTTAAAATATATCTAGATACATTCGAATCTAGATAAACCCATATAAGTTATAAATCCTGGAGGACAACGCCCATGGGGCGGTAATCCTACTCCTACGAACAAAACTTACGGATTCTACGTGGACTGCTGCAGCTGGACACGATTTGTGATCAGTTATTTTTCAGCAAACCACGGGCCACGTCTCCTGGCCAACTCGCATTACTCCCCATGGGGTCTCGCTATGAATCACACTGGCGGATGGAGGGGCGGGCCGGATGGGCCGCAGCCCACCTAGAGTTTTTTGGAAAAAAATTGACCCGTATTTTTCTTACCGAGTCAAGCGACGGAGCGAGCGAGAGGAACTCAGCGGTCGGGACTGAGATCCAGTGCCCTGCCAGAAGGCACTCCATCCACCGGTCATTCTCATCCAACGGCAGGAACAAGTCAAAACCCATATGCCTAGGTACTACTACTACTACTCGCACGGACACAACTAGATGCATATACGAGGAAAAAAACGATCAGGTTCAATTAACCGTCTTTCTGCTGTACTGCAGTTCAGCAAAACAGAAGCAAACAACTGTTGAAATTTTGATAAAGGCTTCCATATAATTTGATTTGATACATGATTTTTTCAGCTAAACAGCAGCAAGACACAGTTCAATTCAGCAGCGAAATAGCAGATCAATGTAGCAGAGAAATATAAGATCGGTTCGAAAGCAAAATAGCGTGTTAGTGCAGCAAAGCAGTTCAGTTCAGCAGCAAAACTTGAAGCATACATTATAGAAGAGAGTTGAATCACATAACAGAAATTAGTAGCATTTAACCCTCAAATTCTGCCGCATAATCTGTTCTTACATAATCTTTGAAGTGCGTACATAAATTAGGCCATTCTACTTGTACACTTATGCCACAAATGAGTATTGCTAGCCCCCAAATACAATATTCTATAGTCAACCCTGTCCAAAATACTAGCCAATCACGTCCAAAATACTACCTAACAATCTTGTCCATGCTAGAACATATCTTCATCATAAAAACTACAAGGGGGAGCTGCCAAGAGGTCCGTATTACTCATGATCACGTTGCACTCTTGAAGCTCCGGATTTGCTCCTTTATCATTTGTCATCCTACTCCACTCCTAATTGAGGCTCCATACCATCATGCTTCTTTTGTTGCTGCAATAGAAATTCTTGTAATTATTTTAGGAAAGAATGCTATAACATATCATGTACAAATTGGAACAAACCTTTGCACCTTTGTTTTTGGATGCAACAACTTTAGTTGGCTTGCGCTTCCCCTTGAGTAACTTATCAAGCTAGGTTTTAGTTCTCCTCGATTTTTTTGATTGGACCTCTTCTTTCTTAAGTTTTGCAGCACTAAAGTCAACTTCTTGTTGCACATTTGGGTCAATATTTTCTTGATCATTAAATGGCTTATTCGTAGCATTGGTAGTTGCATTGAGCTTGTCCCTCTGTTTGGGCCGGAGGAGGACTCGCTCCTTTCGATCGCCGGGAGCCAACCGACGGTGTGGAGACTATTGTGCTGGTTTGTCTTGAATAAAGGTGGTCGTCCTTGGATTCCCCTCTCTCCGTGGTGAAGAACTATCTGTCGTCTGTTGTCATTGATCTTGGGTGGACTACCGAGTTTCGGAAGACTCAGTCGATGGATTCCAAATGGACGACATGCCTAGAATTCGTCGTCGCGGATGGTATTTCGGTTACGCGCAACCATGTTTTTGCTGGCCGTTTGGTTTCAGAGGTGTTGTTGTGAAGCTCTGCGATCTGTTGCCATTAGGGTACATGCTTGGTTCCACGGTGAATTCAGACGCGGAGAATGGAACGGAATCCGGGAACTGGTGTCTGACAATGGAAGTTTGAGTCCTGGGGATGTAGGGTTTCTGGCTTGGTGTTCTGTGATTTGGAGCAGCGGAATTGGCAAGCGGAGGCGACAACACAGGAGGAATTCAGTGTCTAATCATGCATGGTCAAAATCCAAGGTCTTGCCTTAACTGGTTGTGCATGGCAATGACCTTGTTAAAGGCATTGTTTTGTGTGAGCGGACTTTCTTCAGGGTGAAAACCTATGGTCTTTGATCAGGGCCATGACAGCGCTTGAGCACTGTTTCCTTCTTGGAGGCATCGCTTTTGGAGTTGTTGGATTTCTGGTGCTATTCTGGTGGTGTTTTGTCCGCTGTTTCAAGGATCTGATCACTGTAGCGGGACTTTTATTTTTTGTAATTCTTTTTTCTTTTGTTGGTTGTGTGCATCCGTAATACCAATAGGGTATTGCATTGTTGTAGAGTCTTGGTGTAATTGGTATCTCTTGATATTAATATATGCTCCTTTCCAAAAAAAGTTGGGTACAAACACAATCAAGTGCATTTTCTAAGATCAAACATCAGTCTATAGAGTTGGCTACTTTATATACCAAACTATGAAATTTGGAAGAAAAATTCTTGTACCGAAGTTGAGCTTCAAACTTCATATTTTCTACCATATTCCTTCCTTGTCTATCCTGTATGCTTCCATTGCGTGCTTCTCTAGTCCATCTCTTTAAGATATAATATGATGGCAACATCTTTATATTCATCAAATCAAGAATTTTGTTACCATGTCCACATAATATTCCTGTCCTATTGAACATTCCACAACTACATGAAACCATTTGTGCCAAATGATCACAATCACTATGCGCTACTTCTCATACTTTTAATCACCATGCAAACTCTCAATAGCAAACCGCAAATTTGTGATTTCCATCCAATACTCTAGTGCAAGCAGCCATGGATCTTTCATATTCACCTTGGAAAGATTCAAAAATAATTGGGTGTACTCTTTGATTGCTACAAACAACATAGGTGTGTGTGCATCTTGATTTTTGGTAAGTTCTTTCTTGCCTCAAATTGGGATTGCAATTCCTTTGTTCTTTTTAACCTCCTTTGTCCTCTCGAAATGCTTCAAGAACTGAACAATATGAAAACTTAGATTTCAAATGGTTTTTCAATTAACTGTTGAAACTCTCACTAAGTTGCTTCAACAATTCATTGAAAAACCATTTGAAATCAGATTTTGGTCTTTTCCTATTTTTATACTAATATTTTATACTTAAGGTTTGAACTTCTCTTTTCTTCATTCATGCAATATAAAATATGCAACCTTAGATAGAATGTTTTCAATTATATATAAAACATTAATGACTTGAATAAACTCATTATAGAATTCAAACGACTAACATTCCAACTTTGGAAATCCTAATGTAGTTATCTATATTTGAGTAGAATTGTATTTTTTTAATTTTGAGAAATTTCATTGGAATTAGTTTTGTCAAAATATAAGAAAACCATATATGATTTACCACAAAACCACGTTCACCTTCAAAGTAGTTTGCGCCACTTAGGTTTTCTTGTTGGTACCAATGTTAGTATTAATAAGTATGTTTGACAGATATTCTAAATGTACCAAGTCTAACAAATATCCTATTAGAGCTTTCTACTTCAAGCCATTGTAGCTTAGTACAACCAATATTGGTCATAAGAATGTGTCTGGTTTGTGACCAAGGTTGCTACCAAATAATTTGGCTAGTCAAAATTTTGGTTGAGCTTTTTATTGCCCACAAGTTAGCCAACATTGACTAAAAATAATTTAGAGTTGGTAGTGAAGTATTGGCAAGTCAAAACGTTGGCAACTATTTAAACAGGAGCCAACCTTTTGGTCAATACGAAAAAATAGGTATGGTACACTTTGATCACAATCAACATACTCTAAATGTACATGCTATCAACAAGTTCACTCCAATGGAGTTGCTTGCCATCGGGGCAATGCTGGGAGCATCTTATTATTCAAAAAAGGAAGACGAGTACGTCCATAAGATTGGACACGATGCAAATTTTAAGTGAGGTTGGACTCGATGCAAATTTTCATTCTAAATTAAATACAATATAGATCACATGAAAACCTACTGTGGTTTTTGCACTCACCATTGCGCTTAAGACTGGGCACACAGTTGAAAATAGGGGGTTGCCAAGGTGTATGTCGACCACACCTGAGATACAATTATCTTGACGATAAGGGTGATACACCGCAACTCACGTCAGAAGAGATCCGTCCGGAAGCGGCATACACGAGGCATCCGGCGGACGCATTGTAGATTTGAAGACCTGATCGCCCGGAAAGGAGACCCGGCCGACTTTACCATCTTTGGTATAGTTCTCCTCTCCTGGGCCACAACTTTCATCGTCGGAGGTGAGCTGTTGTTTGGGCCAGTGTGGAATGATCTTGTGATGTACAAAGATCGCAGACAAGCTTGGCCTCACCGGATTCATGGGGTAGACTCGGCCGGGCAGATCGCTCTGCAGCGGACATAAGCTCTTACTCCATCCATTTGACACTGAAACCGAGTAATGGGCTCTCGAGTAGTTATATTGCCATAGGCCCTTAAAGGCCCACATATATTGAGTAATTTAGGATCTTTATATGTACTTGCGTCATCCCAGCCCGGGCTAACTTAGAAAAAAAATCTGAAGTTCGTACACAGTATTCTCCCGAGAAGTTCTCAAGAGCTAACTCAGTAGCTAACTGATCTTACTAGTAAAATTGAACGTGCTTTGCACATCAATATATATTTTACATGCAACTATGTCTTACCTTATTAAGCCACAATAATACTCATAATTTGGAAGCTGAGTACAATCGATGGCTAACTCAGTAGCTAACTGATCTTACTAGTAAAATTGAACGTGCTTTGCACATCAATATATATTTTACATGCAACTATGTCTTACCTTATTAAGCCACAATAATACTCATAATTTGGAAGCTGAGTACAATCGATGGCTGACTTAGAAATTACTATTTCTCTGTTATATGGAAATATTAACAACTACCCTAGATAACTTCGGTTTCACACGATCGTAGACCTCTAGAATTCTTTTCTACTGTTCACATTTATCGTCAATGTGCATATACCTCTCAATAAACATCGATTTGTCATTCCATTACATCATACGTATACTAGCGGACCTTCTTAAAGGCCAAAAGGGCCATGCCCCCCTACTCAATTGCAATTTGCACTATACTATTTTGTATTAATCATTTTTGACCATAGAAAACACAAAATACTTCAAGTTAGCCCCCTTAACTATCATCTAATGTCTTTTAGCCCCTCCTTAATAATGGTCAAGGTCTGCCATTGCATGTGTACCTTTTTAAGTTTTCTCGAAATTTTATCTACTTCCGAAAAGTTACGTTAAACTACCAACATTTCTCCACGGTGCATGAAACGACTTTAAAAGACTACGACCATGTCTGTTATCAAAAACAATTCCTTCTTCATGCACTAGCGATGAGAAACTCTATTAACTCATCGCTGCTAGTAGTAGCAGTAGGTTGTAACGGCGGCGTGCATCAGGCACACGACCGATAATCAATTTAGGTACCGTGCACACTAGTAATTTCGACTAGTGCTGTGTATGGTTCCACGCCACAGATAAAAGATACAATCGCCATAACTACGAAAGTGTTTCTCTCGGGACAAATATGGCTTCCGTAGATTGAAACAAAACATTCATAAATTATGAATGATCGAAATAAGATTTGCTGAGATAGAAAACAACAATTAATAGGTCCAATCAGAAAATCGTGAAGACGCACATAAATAAGAAAACGATAATGCATGACAATAAGGAATAATTCTCTATGAATAAGGATAGATGAAGGAAATAATTCATTTTTTCTTGTATTGCAGTACTCCCATATCTTTTGTCGCTAGGCAGGGTATTTATTAAAAAGAAAAGAAAAAAAGGCAAACTAATGACACACGTGCATGTGCCTATGAATTAACATAGAACTAAAAGCTACTGCATCTTATAATAACCTAATAAAACCTAGCTAGAGGATGACGACGGCCGGCATCAAGGCGTGCCGCGTTGCTGCTTATTTCTCAGACGGCGATGGAGATGTCGTTGTTGTTGGTGCTGTTCTTGGTTGGTAGCTCGACGTTCTTGATCGTCCCGGCGGCCTTGGGTGTGGAGTTTCGGTAGCATGCGTAGAGTATGAGCTGTGCGATGCTGAAGAGTACGCCGAGGCCGTTTGGTATGGTGATGTAGAGGTCGAACTTGATGAGAGCGTACGCGGTCCAGCAGCATCCGTTGAGGAGTCCGACGAGGGAGAGGAAGAATGGCATGTACTGGACGCTCTTGGTTTTGATAACTTTGCTCATGACGGTGAGCGGCGAGGCGTACATGACGGTGTTGGCGACGACGCAGATGATGCCGACGATCATGGATCGCCTGACGTGGGTGTGTGCGCCGAGGAGCGTGGCGAGCACGATGGCGGCCATGACGACGAGCTCGGCGGCGAGCACGGCGATCACCCTGAGGCGCTTCCTTGCGGGCGCGAAGCGGAAGAAGATGATGAGGTATACGGCCTCGATGACGAGTCCGGCGCCGTTGATGGTGATGACGAGGGTGCTGTCGGGGTGGACGATGGGGAGGCCGTAGAAGACCCAGAGCATGCAGTTGAAGAGCGTGGCGAGGTAGGGGATGGGGCTGAACTCCTCCACGTCCTTCTTCTTGATGATCTTCCAGAAGGTGGGCACCGGCGAGAGGAAGAGCCCGCACGAGATGACGTTGCCGATGATGCCCACGATGCTGCGGGCCACGTCCGCCGACACCATCTTGCTGCTTGTGATCGGATTGGACGGCGGCGACGACGGCGACGGCGGAAGAGCTAGCTAGCTAGCTAGGTTCCGGCGTACGGAAGGTGGCTGGCTTTGTAGATCTCAGGTAGAATGGAGGATTGGCTTTTGGTTATTTTCCGTATCTTTGGCAGGTACGTAGCTAGTAGTACATGCATGTATTTATAGAGATCGAGCTGATACAACTCGCCTCTGCACCGAACGGATAAATATATAAACAGATAAAGTTTGTTGAGCACGTAATTTGAATGAATTGCAGAATCGATCGCGCATGTATTTTTCTTGCAGCTAGCTGTTACATATCTTATTATCTGCAAAACGACTAGATAATTTAAACACCTATCTATTATGCCAAGTAGAACGTGCCCAACAAGATATTATTCTAGTTGGTTGGCCTCCGTGTACATTAGGCTGTTGTCGGGAGTTTTCTTCATGGGTATTCACACAAAGATATTTTTAACACAGTTGTTTTAAAACAATATTAAATTTGTTATAGAACTATACTATTAGATTCTACTCGGTTTGATCAAATTCATAGACTTATCACATGGATTGAGAATTACTCCTCCATCCCAATTCAATTGACTCAACTTTGTTTAGATATGCATGGCCCCGAAATAGAAAAAAAAGAGGATTTTGAAATTAATTCCTACAGTATATAGCAATACATTATCAAACATGGGTATCGAATAAACACACTTTTCTTTTTACAATTGTTGACGGGTTCTAATGTTTATACAAGTAATAAAAATAAGAGGACATGTCATTTCAATGACATACTAAATCGAGTGACTGTTTAGTTATTGGAATTATGTTGTTCATGCCAAACATAGTCATTAGAGCATCTCCACTCGTCCCCCATACGGTGGTGGTTACGCTCCTAGTCGTGTACTCAAAGATAACAATTTTTGAATTATTCGGTGACAATTTTACATGTGCGAAAAATAAAAAGTACTCCCTCCATCTTAAAATGGATGTCTTAGATTTGTCAAAATTTGGATGAATAGATTCATACAAATTTTGAAAAACCTAATACATCTATTTTGAGACCGAGGGAGTAGTCATAATCGTGCCTAGTCCTAGTACACGGCTTCGGGGTCGTCGTTGCTTGCCGCGCGTGGTTGGAACCTCAGACCTTTCCTAGTTTGCAACAAGTAGCAGATACCGTGGACCAGCTGCGAAGACCAACGGACGCAGCTTCTGCAACAAGCCACCATGTCGACCTCCTCGCGGTACAAAGAGGCGCGCATGGCCACGTGCTGCCCCGGGAACTCCTCTAGGTCGCCGGTGCATCCAAGCTGGCGCGTGGCCGTAGCATATTTCAGAGGCACCTGCCACTCCGTCCTCGAAGGCAGGACGCCCGAAGGTGGGGTGTCTCGTTTGGTGATGACGTCGCGCCCGCGGCCGTTGTTGCCGTTGCTTGAGCTCCGCGGTGGCTGAAAGTGCAGGTACCGCAGGCGAGGGTGATCTCCTTCGGTTATATGGTGCGTCACACTGGAGAGTGTCCGGCTCGTCCACCGCAGCCGCCGACTGGCTTTGTTATGGTTCACCAGAGGAGGGTCTTCGCCCTCTTACCTGGCTAGCTTTCTTTTCCGCCGATTGGCAGAGAACGCGTTCCAGGTCGCGGTGTTCTTTACTTTGCAGCCCGAAGTTTAGAGACCAAGGCATAGCGGGGTCCGAGTTGCTTGTAATCACCGCGATTCAAAAAGTCAGGAAGGGGGTAATTGCCGAGAGGGGTATTTTAAGTGAACGGTGGCCACACTAAATATTTTCAAATCTTCGCTGCTATGTCAAAATATTTCGTTACACGGCGACAATGAGAAGAAATATAGAAAAGAAGAGCTAGCAGCTAGGTTCCGGCGAGTTGCGCACGTACTGAAGTTGTAGATTGGATTGGATGATTTTGCGCAGATACTCGTCGCCTCTCGATGGGGGCACACGTATACGCGGAACAGATAAAGAGTACATCTTGTTGAGTACGTAATTTGCAATGCAAATTTAAACGTGTTTCCGTTTCCCTGCCAAATCTACCCGAGTCGACCTCATCCAGGTCCCTCTCTCTCTCTCAAAAAAAAGAGAAGAAAGAAAGAAAAATAACCGCTACTACAACTAGGCTTCCAAATCTACATGCTGATCCGACGAGTAACAACCAAACACGGTCCCTCTCAGGATTAGTACAACAATGGGTTATGTTATCCCAAAATGCGCTAGAATATCTGACGGGGTCGTATAGCTTGTAAGCAGGGTCTGTCGATCAAATTCACATGTGTGGATTAAAAATTACCACTCTGTTTCAGAATAATTGATTCAAATTTATCTAGATACACATGAATTTAGACTTACATATCTAGATAAATTTGAGTCATTTAATTTAGAACCGAGGGAATGGAAGGTAAGATCAAAACCCCGAATAGAGGCCGCTAGGGTTTAGCGCCAATACAAAAGATATGGTTTGCGAGCTCAACCGCTTGGCTTTATAGACAATGCCAATGCAATGTAAAAAGGGAAAGGTAAAAGTAAAAAAAAGTGACAACGTCAACAACTAGCACTACATGAACAAACAACGACGCCGAGGGGGAAATGTCGAGGCCCTCGACATAGTTCGCACGGTGCCCATGGCTGGAGAAACACTGTCGACATAGCACAACCGTTGGCATAGATGAGCAACACCGAGGGGGACCGTCGGTGCAGAATGACCTTCGACATAGATAGAGCAACTCCGAGGGCCGCCAACACATGGACTGGCCGTAGGCACATCACGCATCACATCGTGCCCTGGCGACCACCGTTGGACGGACAATTGACGGCACATGGCAATGCCGACGGGGTTGCCATTGGCTTAGCTCTGCATACAACAAGTTAACGGCGCATTTCAAAGCCGAGGGGTTGTCGTCGGGGTCGCTTGACCTGTCACAGGCGCGCACCTAAGCATACCAATGCCAATGGTAACCCCCTTGGCACCGCCCCACCTAGGCCAAGGGTAACCCCCTCGGCATTGCTCCTTTTTACATTTTATTACCCCATTTGATTTCATGTATATATATGATTTAAATACGTTAGCATTTGATTTTTTGGTTGCATAATACTTTTAGTTTCTAGTAATATATCACATATATAGAACAATCTAAAAAAATTGTTTTGATCGTGGTTTTTGAATTTCTTATGTTCATTTCAAAACATGGTCAAAATGGCGGGCTGTGCGGGCATGAACGTCCTCGTCTAGGGGTGGAACCTTGCAAAGAACCTTGCAAAACTTTCAGTGGATTTCCGATGAAACAATATATTGTGAACCCCAAAATGATTTTTGTGGAAAAAATCATGAGAATTAGATATTATGTACATCCAGTTCAAATCGGACTCACTCCCTACCGATTCTGCAGACATTTGTTTTTTTCACGAGAGGTGGACCAAAAGGTTTATGACGAGGTGTTCGACTCGTCAATGCCCATTATTATGGATGCTGGAGATCGCGAGACGGTTAACAGACACGCATCAAGGGGACACGATATTTACCCAAGTTCAGGCCCCCGGAGGGAAAACCCTACTCTTGATTGTCTGTTCTTGATTGATGGCTGAACCGAAGGTTACAACGGGTGCACAGATGCAATCCGGCGTGAGGTGTGTGTATGATTTGGGGAGAGATCCTCCTCGCCGTGCCCCTCTTGGCCTTTATATGGGGAGGCCAGGTCTCAGGTAGGTCGAGTCAATTATAAGTTAGGTTTTCACCCTTGAATATTCTATCTATAGCTTGGTCGTGTTCTCCAAGGAGTTGAACTTCTACCGGGCTTGGACCATTCAGAGTCTCCATGGGCTTTGTGTTAGCAACAACTCTTCGTGTGGTTCTTCATTAGGCTGGACCGGGTAGGCCAATGTTAGGTACCCGTAGAGCATATTCATGTCAGTAGCCCCCGAGTGTTCAGTTGAATCGTAGATTCGAGTGAAGACTCTATAATGTTTTGAGTGCTTCTCATACAAACACGCTTTTGGGTGAATATGTTAGTTCATAGGGACTGTTGATACATGTGCCAGTTAACTGTCTTCAGACAAAACAACACGATCTACTTTAAACTTGAGTCCCAGGACTAGAATCCGGAACAATGCTGGCGTAATTCGACCCAGGCCATGGAGGTCTTACAAGAGTCCAATTCCAGTGTTTAAGTTAAGTACCCAACGCATCCGTCGGAATTTTTCATCGTGCCTACTAACATGGTATGTTATTGGCAGAGCGCGGTCAGGTGCGATACCAGACCATCAGATGATATCTGTATGTCTTATCTTTGCGTCACAGACACATCATCCAAAAATTTATCACCGCGAAGGTGTTTCGGGTGACCAAGGAGACGATATCTCTCTCAGCGTTAGTTCGAGCAAAGTTGCCAAATAGGTTTTTTTTGTCACAGGTGATCCGAAGGATCTCATCTAAATAGTTCATAGGATGCGCGACTAGCGCTCCCTATGGGAGTAGCCCCCGAGTGTCTATTCGAGTCGTAGACTTGAGCTGAGACTTTAAATCTACGGATGTCATCAACGCCAGTGCTTTTTCGAATGCACAATCAGCACTCCCTATGGAAGTAGCCCCCGAGTCCTTAGTGGAGCCGCAAACTCGACGAAGGACTCGAAGATTTTTTCGAAGAAGTGTTTCCACCATGTTAATTTCTCAAGTGTGCGACCATCGCTCCTGATAGGAGTAGCCCCCCGAGTAGTTGGTTGAGTCGTAGACTCGAGTAAGTACTTTTTTGTGCAATCGAAAGTTTTTATCCGTTTCTAGCCTTTGCTTTGATGACGCCATTGCTGATGCTTGGTGAGCTCAACCGTCTGCGACAGCAGAGGTGACGTGACGAGACGATCATGGGTACCACATTCTGACTTGGATTTGCTAGTCATGCGTAGTTTATGCGATAATTATTGCGTCTCCTCGATTCCCGTGCGCAGTGGACGACGTGTTCGCGAAGGTTTGGTGGATACCCGCCACATGTACGGTGCGATGAAGGACACACGTTTAGGGCATAGAAATCGACGATGCTGCTTCATTGTCTTCATCCTTTTATACCGCACAAGGACTATAGTAATTTTCCCCCTTGCGATTTGCTTTCATCTCCTCTGCTTCCGCCATTTCTAGAGCTCGCTCGTATTGCGCACTAGACGTCCTGCACGTCTTTCCTTCCTCTTTCCTCCGTTCTCATCGCATTGTATGCCGCGCCACCAAGATGGGCAAGCCAAAGAAGACTACTTTCGCTGCTGCGGGGACGAGCGTCGCCGGCGCTACCAAGAAGACCTCCACCGTCGGCCGCGTCACCGACGGTGATTCGCGGCGGTCTGCTATCAGGAAGGTGTACCTGTGCCGCCTGCATGAGGCCGTCCTAATATCGAAGGAGAAATATGACGCCCTCGTTCCCAGCGAGGAGGTAATCCTGGACCCACCCGAAGGCTTTCGGGTTATGTTTTATGCGTTTGTTGTCTGAGGGATTTCTCTTTCTACCCACAAGTTTATTCGTGGGCTTGTTTGTCTCTATGGGAGACAACTCCATCAGTTGTCACCCAATTCCCTTCTTCACATTGCGTGTTTTATCACGCTTTGCGAGTGTTGGCTCGGCATCGAGCCACACTATGGAATCTTTCGAAAGCTCTATTCGCTGAAGAGGCAATCTGGAACCGACGACGTTTATGCGTTGGGTGGGTGCGGGATATCCATCCGCCCCACCGTCCAATTCTTCTCCTTCCACCTCTGCGAATACGTTCAACAATGGAGGAACAATTGGTTTTATATTCGCGATTCCAAGCTCGTTGGTAAGCACTATGGGCTAGCTCCCTTCGACGCCAGCAAGCTGGTCATCCAAAAGCGCTCCTAGTCAAACGACATCATGGAAGGTGAGACCAAAGTGGTGGAGAAGATGTACCAGTGAGTGAAGGATCTCCAGCTAGTGCGAGGCAATGAGGTCTGTGGTTTCGACATCACCCGGACGTTCCTCAAGCATAGGGTGCAGCCTCTCCAAGCGAGGGTGTACCCGATGTTTCTGTACTCCAGCGTTATCGACCCGACGAGAGTGTCAAATGAGGAGATGTCTTCAGCCGACCTCGACCGGGCTCTTCGACCCTTGTTGAAGTATAAGGCTGATGAGGAGCTCCCGGGGAAGTCTTTGGCTGCCCCTTCTCCGGTAGGAAGGAAGTTCCTAAGGTAAATTTCTTGCGTGCACGTTGTGCTTTTTTATTGCTTGCTTCTTTTGTTTTTTGTTTTTTGATGTTCTATCATGTGTATCTTTCGCTCCGCAGGAGTTCAAGGTGGAGGGCCATGATGCCTCCGCTTCCCAAAAAATATACACCTGCATAGTCTCCAATGACGAAAGCCCCCGAGCCTAGCGAAGGGCTATCTCGAAAGAGGGCTTGAAGCAAAAGTTGGGATGGGGCAACGCCGCCAACACCGAGGGGACCTGCTTTCCTCGAGCGTCATACTGGGGGTGAAGGTGCAACCTCCCCCATTCATGTCGTTCCCCTCTAGGCCGTGCCTCCTCAGCTACCGACCAAGAAGAAGAAGAAGGAGACGCCAGTCTTCGACCTCTCTGACATCCCATCGTGAGTACCAAGTGATTTTTTACTGCTGATTGTATTTCTCCTTACTGATACTTTGATTGACTTGTTTGCCTCTTTCATATCAGAAGGTCCTCATTAGCCGAATCCGTAAGGGATGAGACTGAAGAGGTCATGGTGGAGTCACAGATGCTGCTGGAGAAAACTGCGACTGCCTCCCCGAAGATATCAGCCAACTCTGGTGATGCCGCATCGGGCTCCTCTAAGCTGAGGACTCGAATGGTCTTCACCCGAAAGATGCAAGCCACTCCTTCGGAGTCTTCGGGTGGTCACGTAAGTGCCTTTTAAATTTGACACGGACGAGCCCCCAAGCCCTTTTGTTTGCTTGATGTTGCATTTTTCTTGTTTGTAGCCCTTCATCCGCGACATCAATCGCCTTGTCCAGCAATAGCTTGCCTTGGAGGGCGACCTTTAGCAACTCCGAGGTGGGTGTATTTCTTCTGTTTTACTATGAGTACTAATGAGTACCAGTTTTACCGACCTTTTCCTTCTTGAATATTGTAGATGAGAACAATGAGGCCCTCCGCAAGCTGAACGCACTCGAAAAGAGTCAAAGCCAGGCGCAGACCACAGCGAAGGATTCCGTGGAGGACCTTTAGCGCCATCAGTAGGAGGCCCAAGATCGCGAACAACAACTTGCGTCTACCACGGCGTCTCACGATAAGGCCATGGCGGAGCAGCTTATGGCTGCTGCCAAAGTGCTATCTGGTAAGTTATCGCATGCTTCTATGCTGAGCCTATTATTCTTCTAATATGCTTCCTTTGACTCATCCAAAAAAAATTTGCCGCATCTTTTAGATGCTACTGGCGTTGCGTTTGATGGAGCGGTTTGGAGCAAGGGGATATCATGGTGGATGTCGTTGCGGCAATCAAAGATCGCTGCAGCTCTGGCATGGAGACGCTAGGCAAGGCCAAGGAGGTCCTCGCCCTCTTCTTTCGGGAGATCAACCCGAAGGGCGTCACCCTTGATGACGTCGATTCCCTGGCGAAGGCCTTGGTGGACGATTCCCCTGCGAGATACAAGAGGGGTCAGAAGGGTGTGAGTGCCGCCATGGGGCTAGCGATGGAGGTGGCGCCCGGCACGCAGCTAGATCTTCCTCAGATTACTTCTAGGATGCCGATGGCAGAAGATGGCACGAGGTATATTTTACTCCGTTCGCCTCCTGCTACAAGCATTTTGGCCCGAAGCTTATTGACCTTCTAGCCACATATGCGTTGGAGTAGCAGCGGTCCGCCAACGCAAGGGCCTCGGAGTTCGAAGCTGCTCCGGATGCAGCTGCTTAGGTTTTCTACGACGTAGTTTATTTAGTTGTATTTTGATTTTTCTCTGCCCACGCGCATGTAATGCTTAGTGTTGGAAAAATTTGACTTTACCATGTAGTGGTTGCTTGATGTAAATATAAGTGTCTCTTTCGACTGTTGTCAATTGCTTTGATTTTCATACTCTACCACCTGTGCACCCCTTAGGGTCCTCCGAATGCTGAACCGATGACCATGCCTCCTGCCTTGACTGGTGCCCGTCCACCGACGAGTGAGACGTCGCAGTTGCCTCTTCTATGCGATCGCATCCGAAGCCTGGAGAAGGATGTTCTCATGATCTGTGGCCACACGAACGTTTGGAAGTCCAAGACCGAACGGGCCGTTGCGAGAGAGGAATTTCTCCTTGAGGAATTTCGGCGAATCGGCGAATAACTCTAGTGTAAGTTTCCGTGAGCTTATTTTCTTTTTGACTGCGCCTAACCTTCATGTCATCTCATCTGCTGCTTTTGCATGCAGTTGTGAATCTTCTTTCAAAGGAAGAGAATGAGCGTGTTGCGATTTGGCCGAATTGCTCGACGCAATAAGAGTTGGAGGCCGACGGCTTCTTCTGGATGGATCGCGACGGAGCGACTGTTGTCGCAACGGTTCAAGACCGCGTCCACCAAGTGCTTCGGGTGCTAAAATGCATAACTTTTGATCTACACGTCCAAATTTTGCAAATTTTATATCAATGGATTCACAAAAATGTGAACTTTGCAACCATGCCCTTATTTTGGTATTTTGCTTCTGGAAAATTAGTTTCTTTTGCAGAAACATTTCTAGGCCTATTTTGTGTATAAAATTTATTCTAAAATTGATTTTTGAGTAAGACCTTTTGAAAATGGTTTGATTTAAACTCTCTGAACCTAAACACTAAGTTTTGGATTTAAAAATGTATTTGATTAACCCTAAAAAATTATTTCTTTGAATAAAGGCATTTTGGGTAAAACAAAAATGTTGCCATTATTTAAAAATGGTTTTTGAGTGAAACCTTTTGCAAATGGATTAGTTTTAAACACTTTGACCATAAACACTAACTTTTGTGTTTAAAAACATATTTGTCAAAGATTAGAAATTATTCCATTGATTAAAATCATTTCTAGCAAAACAAAAATGATTTAAATGGCCCATTTTCACTAACTTGATTTTAAATGGCTTTTCCACTTTTATAAATGACCAATAGGTGTTTAAAATGTTTATAGCCTATTAGAAACCACCTTTCCAAATAAAACAATATTTTGCATGCTTGCATGCATTGTTTTGTTTTCTTTATTTTATGTGATGAGTTGTTTGAATGCTAGTTTGAGTTTGTGCCTTGATTGAATTGTAGTGAACTTTGAAGAGTGTGACAATTGCAATATCAAGGAGTGAACCTATATTATCTACCAAAAAGGCAAGTGGTGCTTCATACATTTTGTCCTACTATTTTAACTATGCATAAGTGATATTTCTAAGTAGGAGTTGCATGGAAATTTTACTAAGTATGTTATGCCATGGGAAATCCTAGTAGATGATGCCTTAGTAGAATTTCCCTAAGTTAAGATTCCTAATAATATCATGCTTAGCTTATCTAGTAGAAAACAAGGGTGGTTTATATACATGCTATGGAAATTTTGCTAAGTCTTTTGACTTATGTTTTGTTTAATAAAACAACTATGTAAATGAATCACCTGGGTGGAATGGTGAGAATGGATTTATGTTGAGTGGTTACACAGGGCCAGTAAACTGGCGAAAACTTATGTATCACACTTGTGGAAAGCCACCCAGGAACAAAGAGATTTGAGATGTCAAATGTTGAGAAGCTTCAAGTGTATCCACATGGCAATATGGGCTCTGCCTGGATCATATAGGTTGCAATAACTTAGCCAGATGGACAGAAGGTGGTAGGGGGTGATAGGATGGAGCGTGTCCATCTGGTCTAAGGGAAGGCTTCTGAAAGATCTTGTCTCGATGCATGTCGAGTATTGTGGGGAAAGTGCACCACCTCTCGAGAGAGTAAAATCTAAGTACTTAGTCGTGTCCCCGACAATGGACAATTTGAGCATCAAGACATGGAAGCTATCAAGGATATCCTCATCCCAATTTCTAAGTTAAAAGCTTGTGGTTGAACAAGGGTAAAGGAACTTTAATTTTTAATTGGTAGATTCCTTTGGTGATTTTGACGAACAAAAACTTAATGTTTTCAAATGATAAGGAAATCTATTTTGAGCAAATCAAGGCTAAGCTCCACTTAGCCAAATGCATATAGATGATAGGTACCACTATTCTACTATAGTATCACTTTCCAATACAATTCAAATGTATTGACCCTTGTGGCTGTAACTTATTATGTGGCAGGTTTGTTTGATGTTAGTCAAGTGTGTTGAAGAGGATTACAAGTCTACAACCAACATGATTGCTTGTGGCACTTTAAAGATGAAGGACTCCATGCTATATAGTTATTTCTGCTGCATTGTAATGAGATAGCCAAAAGAGCTATTAAAGATGTAATGAATTATTTTATTCCTGGTTATAAAGTTGCACTATGACCTTTGTTTCTTGATATTACATCTTAAACTGTGGATGCTAGCTATTGATCCAGGGACTAGCATTGTAAACACAGGGATCTCTACCTTATCAGGTGTAACATCCCAGCATTAGAGCCTAGAAATAAGCTGAACCCAGATGTGTGCATTGCATTCATGCATAGAAAATCCGAATAATTTTCGCGCTTTTGAACAACACTTGTCAAAGTGATTGAAGCTTCTCTTAACTTGATGGAATAAGAAGTAGATCATCAAGTTGACTGCGATAAGTTTCAATATGACCTTTGCTAAAACCTTATTTTGGGTAAGGGAGATTTGATCTAAGGGTAGATCAAATTAAATAAAAGTTAAACTCTAATACATTATGATTTATATTCGATCCTTAGGTGATCATATCATAGTATTCATTATAATCACTCATGAGTATTAGGTTAAGGATATAACACCAATAATAAGAATGTAACAACTATATCTTAATCTCATCTGCATATACCATGAGTATCATGGTAATACCTAACCCTACTTCTTAAGTAAGATTGAGTAGGAAAGAAACTAAGCTTAGATCATTCACCATATATCTTTCTTTCCATATCAATCCTTATCATCTCTGTTGAGTTATATTCCCATATCGGTTGTTCATCAATGTTGAGAAATCAACTATTGATTCACCCATTCTCAACCTATCAAACTCTTGATCATAACACAGCTTACAAATAAGTGTCTACAAAGAAACAACTAACAAGAGGTAAATAGTGATGCTAGTTTTAGATGTCATCTATTGGATAGGAATGATTGAAAAGAATCCAATCAATAGGATAATTGATGGATTTAAATACCTCCTAGATAAATAGAAGAATTATTTATATTACCCAATCATATGGTAGTAAAGAAGATTACAAGGATGAAGTCTGAAGATATTTACCAGGAGTAGTCCTATTGGATCAAGTAGGTATAGTCAATGAATTATATCTATTAATCCAATAGAGCTAAACAGAAGATAGTTATAATACAACTGTAATGTTGTATTGATAAAGCCTTGATTAGTCAATTGGAAACCTAAACCATAAAGGATCAAAAGATTATAATAATCATGCCATATTCACCAGGATTGAATACTTATATCACGTATAAGTGACATTGGTGGATAGAACATTATTGAACCCTAGTCTAGATATATTATCCTAGGTTAACCATTACAAGTCACAATAATACAATGTGAGGTTGGAGGATGAGATACTGGAGTTAGGTATAGACAATATAGTAGGATTAAGATGATGCTAGAGCAACATGGGATCATAGAAGTAGTAGTTTCCTCTTGGAAAATACCAACACTTGAAGTGACGTAGTTTGATCTAGACATCTATTGAAGAGATATTGATAATGGATGATTAAGGAAGATTACGAGTGGAGTCTGAAAGAACTACTTGTTGGATTGAAGATTTTTAATAGTAGAATAGTGGGTATAACCAAGCAAGGATATGAGAAAACTAGGAAATGCTTTAATATCAAACTCATTGGATTCATCCATGAGTTTAGAATATTAAAGGGTGAATAAGAACATTTTGTGAAGAAAGCTCATCATACCAACTAGGATGATGGATAGGAAGAAGTATCATATCTAGGAAAGGAATTCCTTAATTAAAGGTCCAGGATGGTGAAGAATGGTAAAATAGACATTCTTGTTAAACAACCAACTCTAAATCTTAAACCAAGTATAATATCCATTTCAGGGAATTGATTTATCATCTTATGTCTAAATCACTCTATAGGAATATTTTCCTATAGCAAATCAAATAAACACATCTTTGTTAATTCCAATCATCATAATTATATGTGCTCAAGAGTATCTTTATCAATCCCTTTCTATAAAACATTCAAGATATAACTTTCTATTATAAAAGGTGATGTCATCAAATATCACAAACAGAAGTCAACATGTTTAGTTATTAAATCTGTCCTCACATCCATAAAGGAATCTAAGTAAATTAAGAACCCTAAACCCATGGGTAAACATTTATAATTCAAACTTTAAAACTTCTATGTTTACCATAACAAAATATATATAATACCATGTTCTCAATTAATGAAAGTAATATTAACCATATTTTATTTTGTATTTTATGCATCAAATAATGATATAGGATCATCATACATATAAAAAAATTCTATTTAAAACTATGAGACAACTAGAGTTAAGTTTTATAACCAAATCAGAATATTCATTCAATGAATCCATGGTTAAAAGAGGAAAGAAAAATAATAAGAAAATCTTCTACAAAATATTAAAAAGGGGTTCATATAGATAAAATAAAAGAAATATAAAAAGATTATATAATAAAAGTTCACAAAAGATACTAAATATATTTTAGTATTACTACAATTATCCAGCAAATAAATTCTATAAAGAAAAGTTCAAATTGAAATATTATATACAAATCTGAAAAGGAAAACAGAAAATAGAAAAATAGAAAACAAATAAAAAACATCACCTCGCCATGGCCCAACACCTCTGCACTTATCTAACGCCCATGTGCAGCCCACAAAAAGGCCCAGTAACCAGCCTAGCTCTTTCTCATCTGTGACTGACGAGTGGGGCGAGGGAAGGACTGTGGGTTGAGAGGAAAGAAACGCCAGGGAGTTATCCACAAAACATCACGTCGTCGTTATCCTCACGCACACAGACAGCTCGCTAGAGGAGCTCGTCGCCGCCGATGTCGTCATCGTCGTCCTTGCGCCAAGATCAACGCCGATGTTGCCAGGAGAGGATAAGGAGGCCAACACGACGTCCCTACTCATTCTCATCCTCAATTTCCTTCTCTAAAAACCTCTCTGCCTCTTTTCCCCAACCATGCCGAGAACCCTAGCTCGGAGGTGAGCCGGAGCCGGCGATTCTGTGCTCGCCTCGGCCAGATAAGACCACGGTGCAGACCGTCGTGCTCTTCTCGTTCGATTGCCCCAACTTGCGACTATGGAGGAGCCGTGAATCGACCTAATCGCACCCTCGGTTCCCGACGCTGTTCGTCGACCTCGCCGTCGTCTCTGACCGCGCCTCGCCAAACCAAGCACACCATCGCGTTCCTGGTGAGTAACTGAGTCGCCTAGCATGCACCGATGCTTTGTTTGCTTCCTAAATCCTCGCCACCGTAATCAACCGCAAGAACCGCCGCATAATCTCGTCGCTGGTTGCCCTCCGATGACCATTAGATAGCGACGCCACCACCAATAGGTTCGCCTTGATCTCCCCTGTCCAACGCAACTAGTCACAGCCCCGCGTGCACCAGATCGATCAATCGATTCTCAACTAGTGAGGATCAAACCATGTGATGTCATGCCTACATCAGGTTTGAACCACGTCAGCTAGTTTGACCAGTCTTTGCTAGCGTGGCGTGTGACGTGACCCAGGGCCCATGTGTCATCGTCTAGGAGTAGAGAGAGGGTCAGTAAAAAAAATACATTTACTAACCTGAGTGCTGAGATGGGCACTGGCCCATTGGTCAGTGACTTAGGCTAGCTATGGGTGCGGTGTAAAAATTATTTCCTGTTTAAGAAATAATAAAATGTTATAAAATCAATTATTAATATTCTAGAAATCAAAAAAAATATTAAATCTTGTTTAATTAATAACTTTTGATTTACAATTCAGAAAAATATGTATAATATATGAAAATTTGTAGAAAAATAAAATATACAACTTAAACTTATTCCAATATTATTATGATGATTACTTAATAAAGGTTTAAAAGTAATAAAATTTTGATAATTCATATTCCAATAATGGTAAATATTAAAAATATGAATAAAATACCAAAAAAATAGAAAAATAAAGACTATAATTTAAAACTATAATCATGCATTATTATTTCACTTACTTAAATATTTATTATTTATTAAGTATTTTAAAAGTATTAAATCTTATAAAAATCATATCTTATTATTTTTAAATCATAAAAATAAATATAATATACCAAAATGATCACAAAAAGAATATCTACATGTTAAAAAATATAATATTCCACTTTTGAGTTAATTAAAAATTCAAATATTTTAGTAACTCAAATTTAAACTTATTTACTTAGTTTACAAAATTCATATAAGGATAAATAATAATTATTAATATTTCTAATTAGTCAATTAAGTTTAATAAATATTATTAGTCTTGAGTATTAATAGTATAAGCCACAATGGTTTAAAATACTACATTATTAAATTATCTTCAACCTTAAGTGAAGATTATATTCTAAAAAGACTCCTATTCATAATAAAAACCTTAAAGCACAACTTGTAAAAAAAATCAAATCCTTTCTATCTACTTTACCTACCAGATTACAAAAACTACCAGAACATTATAGTAATTCCATAAGTAGTGAAGTAATATTATATCTTGGTTTATAAATTATAATCCCTCATTTATAAAAGGTAAATGATACTGCACCATTATAAAATCTAGAAACCACCACACCAAGTAAAAGTATAACCATTTTTAAGTAACCTTAAGGAAACATTACCAGTGACACAAGATAAAAATATTATAAACATTATACTTTTAAACTATCTTTGTTTTAAAGTTAACTTTAGTCTATAAGAATCTAATATAACACTATAAACACTGTTATACATTTTATAGTCAACTTTGGTCTGAAGTAGTTAAGTTAAAAAAACATCTCAAACTCAAACCATTCGAGCAAGCCTAAATAACATCGACCAAACTCTATTAACCACAAAGCTTGTTTAAACCTTAGAAGAGAAACCTTTTCTTCGAAGGTTATTATTTTTGCCACTTCAAATAAGAACTCTTATATGAACAATCTTAAGTAGCATTTCACCTTTTGTGTGTGCCCCATTACTTATGATATTGTAATTATATGATTGTTCCACACATATTCACAAGCCTTAATAAGAAGCACAAGTGTGAAATCTATCTAAAAGGGACAACACATTCTAAATTAACCATTTCCGGAAACCAAAACCTAGAACAACGTTATCCCCGGGATTCGCGTTTATAAAGTGTATCACATTACTTATGCATAAGAGCATATTGCCTCTTTCAACATTAGTCCTTACCGGACCAATGATGATGATTTCAGATTTTGGATCTTATACTGACTCAAAGACCGTGAGTGCATAATCGTGCAATCACAAAAGGCAAGTTCACACTTGCTCATGTCCTTTGGTTATTTTCTGTAAAGTATTTTACAAATCCAATGTGGACTTCACTTGCATTTGAAAAGGGTCAGAAAATACTATTTTCATAATAAAAGGATTACAGGTTATTTACCATGAGGTAATAACTTATTATAAAAGTTTCGGTGGTAAAGGAACATAATATCTAGGACTTAACAACCAATGTCACTAGTGATTCTTGCGATGTATATTACGCATTAACCATGAGATTTGGAATGGGGCGGAGAAGTCAGCTGTATCATTTTCCTCTTGTATGGAGGCAAGACGACCTTAACGTGACGCTGTGATTCCTTGCGTGGATCCAACATATGGGTGGTCACCCTTACGCCCCACACTTTTGGTGTCTAGATTATCTATGAATGGTGTTTAGGGATATAGTCCATGTAAATGGTACTATTCCGGGCATCACTAGGTCATAGAGTCTTCGGGAACTCATTAGGGTTTGAGCCTGCCCAAAAGGGGGCTTAACGAAGATGAGACAGCCTGAAGGATCGTGCAGACATATGAGGTCGCGGAGAGGGTAGTGATTGGCTTGGATCATCTACTGGGCCCCACAACATGGAATTGTGGACGGGTAAGCTGCCCGGTTGTGCAACAAGGAGTTGATCTCTCATGGGAAAAGTAACGCACCTCTACAAAGTGTAAGAACTGTAACTTGTTACTCCCTGTTCCGGGAAGGAGCTGCGGACGCGGCGGG
This sequence comes from Avena atlantica, assembly GCA_910589765.1. Lineage (NCBI taxonomy): Eukaryota > Viridiplantae > Streptophyta > Magnoliopsida > Poales > Poaceae > Avena > Avena atlantica. Next base: position 432,815,715 of record OU342738.1, read on the forward strand.
AAAGGAACTCCATGAAAGTTCTGGTAAACCCGTGAAGGCTGACGGACATAGTTTTTCAGAATAAAAGCAACCTTTGAAGAAATGTTTTATGAAAACTTGCATTGCCTACGACCTACGGTCTGTGGCTGTAGTTATAGTGCATCAAACACTACTTTTCTAGTGAATTTGCTGAGTACGCTCGTACTCAAAGTATCTTCTTAACCCTTGCTAGATTTTGAATCCATTGAGGCGATGTCTACACCAAGTTATGCTCCAGGAAGCATTATCCAAAGCTAAAGCTCTTCAACAAAGACAAGGAAGTCAACAAATACCTCAACTCAAGTGAAGACGAAGTTACTGATTAGATAGGAATATAATCTCTAGCCAAATAACTTACTTCTGCAGCAATGCCAACCTCTTAGCTAAAATACTAGTCTTAATAGTATAATCGTTCTTGCGTTGTTTATCTTTGATTCTTCTCCGTAAGAAGTTCTTTCTCTCTCTTTAACCTAGAGTGTTCTCTGGATCTTTTGTAAAGAGTGAGTTGTAACCTTTATCCATGTATTGGACCCGCTGTGTTTCTGTTGTGCCATTCTGAGGGATGTAATACTAGTGAACGGTGTTTCATTGGTGTTATGTCAACGACTATAGTATACTACATCATGCAGTGGTATTCTGGGTCACCGCAGTTGGTATCAGAGCATATGCTTTGACCTTAGGTTGGAAACCTAGTAAATGGGTAGAACCTGTAGGACACATCCTAGCAATAATAAAGAGTTCTCTAGTGATATGAGGGATATTCACTTGAGAATAATCATGTTATGTTATGTAACTACCTCGGTGAATTACGCTCCTAGTTACAAGCTTGGATGAGCGGAAATGGTTGAAATAGTATGGTGGGGCCCAAATGCCACTCACAGGTAGACCTTTCGGCCGTCCCAACCATTTCCAAACATCGGGACAAGAACGGGCGGCGTAATCGGCAGGCGAAGGGATCAACTACATACACAAATGAGTATGTATGCAAGCCACCATACAACAGTACATCAGAGCCATTCCATCTAAAAGAAAGGAAATATAGCAACGCCATACGGCAAGATTCAAATGTCCTAGATAGATATATAGTTTAGGATATCTCCTCATACATCAAACATCAGAGTATCAGGCGGAAGCGGAAAACAAGATCCGAGTACGGATAAGAAGCAAATCGGCATAAGATGCCCCATAAATAAGCACATCCCGCCCACAGATCTCACGGATCCCCGTTCCCGGAATCTCTACACCGAACGATCGTTGCCCACATCGTCCGCCTCCTCCACCCAGTATCCATCTTGTGAGTGTACCTGTTCATCTGAATCAAATAATTTATCGTGTGAGACCCTAGGGGTACTCAGCAAGTCTTTATGCCTCTAAAGGGGACACAACCTGGGGTGACGCAATTGCAGCAAAAGATAAACCCTAACAGTTCTATAGATACTCGCTAACCATCCGCCTAACCAAAGATGGACGGATGTCCGTGAATTAAAGACAACAGTTATAACAGTAATATCAACAGATCCATCCTCCTCCTCGCTTACCGACGAGGAAGCGGACGAACATCCCCCATCCGTTGGCAGTTTTATTATCCATTCCATGAGTGTTGCACTAGTTACTAGTCAGTTACTTAGTCAAATTAAAAGCGGTACTTTAGTTATGCTTGTCTATGATCGAGAAACTGTGCTCCAAGTCGTCCATAACCGCGGACACGGCTTTCAGAAAGTTTTACCCTGCAGGGGTGCACAAATAGCAACACACACTTGATCAACCTCGGAAAAACCAAATCAAAACCCAACGAGGCTTTCACGACAAAGCAATCACAAGATTCAGAAATATTTCAGGGGGCCACCCCATTAAGTATACCCGCAACGAAGTTAGCTGACTTCGAGACGGACTCAAGGTTTGTGGGGCCGGCTGTAAACGACTGGGAACCCGAAAGTGTGACTGGGCTTGTCGATACCGCGAAAACGGGTCACGATCCTAAACGGTACAGGTGCTCCTCGCACAATCGTAAATAAAGCAGTAAAGCATGGCATAAGTACAAGATAGTAAATAAAACCTCAAACTAGTTTGTGGCCCCAAGAAATAAGACTGAATCAAGCTCTGGCTCAGGGGGGTCCCATAAGCCTCCCGGATGTGGATAGCGCAAATAATCAAGGAACAGGAATCAAGTACTCGGGGTCCTACGGGACACAAGTGAGCAGGAAAAACCAAATAGAAGATATTGCTCACCGGTGCCACTTTCATTAGTTATCCCATTACTACTCAGGTTAAGTTGTTTAGGTACCTCGTTGTCCATCAGACACTCACATACCCTACACATGCTGTTCTACGACTCGCATGGCTCAAACAACTCCTGTATTAATGGCTCATGGGATGGAGGAACAAGCTTCGGTGGGGTTTAAAAATAAAGGCTATGCAATACTTGGGATTCAGTTTAATGCAATCGCGACTCAATGATGCAAGAGTAAGATAGAGGCAATAGGTACTATATGTATGCAAGCATGTGGTAGTGCTTGCCTGGCAGCTCAAGCGAGAGAAGGATCTGGGTAGTGCTCCTGGGTCTCTTGATATATCCCCTGCTCAGCGTCTATTCGAAGAAGAACCAAACAAACAAGGGCCAACATAAATATAGTGCACAAGCATACGAATCAAATGCGACAAGCAAACAATCATGCCATGATGAATGATGCACAATTTGCATGGCATCAAAGTAGTATGGCATGGGTGAGGTGTGAAATACAAGAATAAATCATTTTATTGAGTTTTGGCCACATTTTATCCTCAAATAAGTTGCTGTTTACTTAATATTTATATGATGCATGCTGCAATTCAGAACATGGAGTGCATAAACAGAAAGGTCTCGTCGAGCTGATCATTTTAGACATATCATTTGTTAAATTTGGAGTTATAAATCAAAAGTTATTAATTAATTAAGAAAAGGGCATTTTATTGTAATTTTAATCAACTTGAAATTTAAAGTGTTCAAAATATATTTTGGATGGCATATTTGAAATCCTCACATTTTTCTGATTCAAAAACATATATTATTTGTATTATTTGGAATTATGAATTTAAATTTATTTAAAAGTCAAAATTATTAAATAGGGTCAAAGTCAAAGGTTGACTATTTAAATTAATTCTGAAAATATTTGATTAAAGATTTGAATTAACATTCAAAAATAAAACATTTTTCATGTTAAATTTGAATTCAAATTCTAAACCATTTGAAAGTTATGAATTAATTCATATTTTAAACAGATTGAAATTTGAATTTGAATTTGAATAATTTGGGAATGGATTTGAATTTGAAACAGAAAGATTCCTGGACTTTTGTTACTCGGTCAGATTCTACCCACAGCCAGTGACAGGTGGGGTCGATGCTGACTGGGACAACACGCGCACGCAGATACTTTTCTCACCCAGGGTTAGTCTAGCCACAACCGATGACCGGTGGGCCAGGGGACCGCAGGGCCACAGCATACACATGGTCCAGCGAGGAGGCGACACGTGGGCGGTCCGGGGACTGCGCGGGTTGCAAAGCCAAAAGGGGAGGAGCCTTTTTGCAAAACTCCCGCAGGAGCTGGCAGGTGGGCCAGATGGGCTGCGGGTTGAGGCGGGAAAAAGCCCAGGGGTTTCTTTGCAAAACGACGGCGGCTGCTGCTGTCTGCTGTCGGACGCGGTGCTGCAGGCGGTGGATCTGGCCGGAGTTTTGGACGACGATGGCGACGCCTACGCCGGACTAAACGCAACGACCCAAAAACGAAAAACGAAGATGGATTCACGGGCTACAACATTCATACAGGGAGCTAGCATGGAGGAGGGCTGCAACGCGCGGGGAAAGGCCAGGAACAGGGCGGACATAACTGCTGCAGCTGTCTGTCTGCGCGCGGCGAGCGGCCGTGCATGCGCGCGAGGTGCTCGACGGACGGTGGTGGCGCTGCGGTGCACGAGAGGGAAAGGGGGCATGTCTAGGGGGTCGAGGAGCTCACCAGGAACTCGACGGTGTGGTCGGAGGAGCCCGGGGTGGTCACGATCGGGCGCGTAGCTGGGGCCCTGGAGCTCCTGATCTTGGCGGTGCACGGCGGCGTCAGGCGGCTCCGGCGAAGTCCAGCGGCTGCCCCGCGTCCTGGGCGTCGAAGAGGTGGCAGAGGGAGGTCCTGGTGCTCCTGGCTCAGCTCGGCGCGCTCCAGAACGGCTAGAGGAAGAGATGGTCGAGGCTAGGGTTTAGAGGGCATGGGGTGGCCATGGCTATGCTTGGGGAAGGAGGAAGGAGGGAGAGGGGTTCCTGGGGTCTCAGATCTCGATCTGAGGTGCCCGGGGTGGTTGGGGTGATAAGGGAGAGGGGAGAGGCACATGGGAGGTGGTGGCCACTTTTTAAGCAAAAGAGAGAAGGGGTGACTCGGGTTTGGCTAGGGTTTGGAGAGAGGGGGGACCAGGGGGAGGCACATGGGAGGTGGCAGGTGGGGTTGATGGGGCCTTGTGGCAGGGAGAGAGCTAGAGAGAGGAGGGAGGCCGAGAGAGAGAGAGGGGGGTAGCCTCGGGTTAGGGTTAGATGGGGTAGCTAGGGGTAGGGGAAAGGTTAAGGAGAGAGGGTTAGATGAGGGAGAGAGATGAGGGAGGGTGGTGTGTGCTCTTTTGACAAAACCAAACAAGATCAAGCCAAGCTCAAACAAGATCTAGTCAAAAGAGAGGAGGGGGAAAAAGGTGGTGAGGGTTTTTAGGGTTAGAGCATGGCCAAGGCAAGACCAACCAAAGGGGTTTAGAGTTTTGCATGTATCAAGCTAGGTCAAGCAAAAGAAGGAGAGAGAGAGGTGAGAGGATGATCCACTCAAAGGATTTCAAATAGAATCCAAAAGACTTGTTCTTGCATGGCCCATGCAAGCATTTAATGCCATGTGTCAACCTTGTGAAAACAAAGTAATAAACATGGCATTATTCTCATGCATCCCCAAAATGTGGAGCAAAGGCCAAGCAAAAGAATTAGAGTTGGATCCACCCAACCCACATGAGCTAGAATAAAAACCAAAGAAAAGAATTACAAGCTCATGGGTTATTGGAATGGTGGAAGAATAAGGTGGTGACAAGAAAGGTGGTGGAGTGGAACAAAAGATATGCCCCCAACTCAACTTGGGCATTTAACCAATATATCAAGAACCAAATACAATATCAAGAGGCAAATACAAATAATAATGCATGTGAGATAAGAACCAAAACAAAAAGGGTTTTTGTATGATGCTCAAATGCAAGGTGGCATGATGACATGAGCATGATATGATGATGATGCAACAATTATGACTAGGAAGTAGCCATTATATTACTAAACCAAGTAGCATTACAATTTGTTAGACAAATGGGATGCTACAACTCTCCCCCACTAAACAGGAATCTCGCCCCGAGATTCTAGGAAGAAGAAGAAGACTCAAAGAGGGTAGGATAGTTGGCACGGAGCTCATCTTCACGCTCCCAAGTGGCTTCATCAACAGAATGATGCGACCACTGCACCTTGCATAACTTGATGGACTTGTTGCGAGTCCTTCTTTCTGCGGTCTCAAGGATTTTTGTGGGGTGTTCTTGATAAGACAGATCTTCTTGGAGATTCATTAGCTCATGATCCACGGTCCTGCCGGGATCCTTGAAGCACTTCTTGAGTTGAGAGATGTGGAAAACATCATGAACCTTGAGTTTTTCCGGGAGCTCAAGAGCATAAGCAACTTCTCCTCTTCTTCCACGAATTTTGAAAGGACCGATGTATCTAGGAGCCAGCTTTCCTTTGATACCAAAGCGGTGCGTGCCTTTCATGGGAGTGACACGAAGGTAAACGAGATCACCAGGGGCATACACCATGTCCGTGTGCTTCCTGTCATAATTGCTCTTCTGGCGACTTTGAGCAATCTTCAGATTTTCAAGAATGATGTGCACCTTCTCCTCCGCTTGAGTTACAATGTCAGGGACAAACCAAATTCTTTCTCCTGCACCTGACCAACCAATCGGAGTTCTGCACTTGCGGCCATAGAGAGCCTCAAATGGTGCCATCTTCAGACTTTTCTGGAAGCTGTTGTTGTAAGAGAATTCAGCATGAGGAAGACATTCCTCCCACTTCATGCCAAAAGAGATGACGCAAGCACGAAGCATATCCTCCAGAATCTGATTGATCCTTTCAACTTGTCCTTGCGACTAAGGGTGGTAAGCTGTGCTGAAGTTCAATTTTGTTCCCAAAGCATTTTGGAAACTTTCCCAGAACTTGGAAGTGAAGATGCTCCCACGGTCTGAACTGATATCAAGCGGAACCCCATACAGAGAGACAATTCTGTTGATATAGAGCTCAGCCAACTGAATTCCAGAAATTGTTTCCTTGACGGGGAAGAAGTGAGCCACTTTAGAAAGCCTGTCAATGACAACAAAGATTGCATTGTTGCCCTTCTGCGACCTTGGAAAACCAGTGATGAAGTCCATCTCTACTTTCTCCCATTTCCATTCCGGGGGTTTCAATGGCTGTAGAAGACCGAAAGGTTTCTGATGGACAGCTTTCACTCTGCGGCAGACATCGCACTCCGAGACATACTTGGCACAATATCGTTTCAAACCCGGCCACCAATATTGTGTTTTCAAGTCCATGTACATCTTTGTGCTGCCAGGATGGATAGAAAGAACAGAATCATGCGCCTCCTTGAGAACTTGCTCTCTCAAACCCGGGTAGTTCGGAACAAACATCTGGTGTTCAAAGAAAAGAGTGCCTTGATCATCGACGTGGAAGGACTCATACTTCGGAAGCTGAAGTTTGGAGATGATCTTTCTGGTGTGCGGATCACCAAGCTGACGAGAGCGGACCTTCTATTCCAAGAGAGGAGTAGCCAGAAGGTTCAGAAGATACCCTTGTTCCACCATTTCAAGGTTGAGCTGACGGAATTCCTCGCACAAGAGAGGTTGTTGTTCTTTCATCATGAGGTTATTGACATAAGTTTTGCGGCTGAGAGCATCGGCCATGACATTAGCTTTGCCCGGAGTGTAGTTGATGGTCAAATCAAAATCATTGATTGCTTCAATCCATCTCCTCTGCCGAAGGTTGAGATCAGGCTGAGTGAAGATATACTTCAGACTCTTGTGATCAGAAAAGATTTCACAACGGTTGCCAAGCAAGTAGTGCCTCCATAGTTTCAAAGCAAAGACAACTGCTGCGAGCTCGAGGTCATGTGTAGGATAGTTGATCTCATGCGTCTTCAACTGTCGAGAGGCATAAGCAACAACTTGTCTTTCTTGCATAAGGACCGCACTTAATCCTTGCAAAGAGGCGTCATAGAATATCTGGAAAGGCTTAGATGTATCCGGAGGAACCAAGACTGGCGTGGAAGTGAGCTTCTCTTTGAGTGTCTCAAAGCTTGCTTGACATGCAGGAGTCCAAAGGTATTTCTTGCCTTTCTTGAGGAGATCGGTAAGAGGCTTCGCTATCTTCGAAAAGTTCTGAACGAAGCGACGGCAATAACTAGCCAAACCAAGGAAACTCCGCACTTGTTTGACATTAACAGGAGGAAGCCATTCAACAATTGTCTTCACGGTTTCCGGGTTGACTGCAATGCCCTTGGCAGAGATGACATGAACAAGATAGGTTACTTGAGGCAGCCAAAACTCACACTTGGAGAACTTTGCATACAAGCGGTTCTCACGAAGCTTGTTTAGGACACACCGAAGGTGTTCTTCATGCTTTTCCTTCGACTTCGAATAGACTAGGATGTCATCCAGATAGACCACAACGAACTTATCAAGATACTCCATGAAAACCGAGTTCATGAGCCTCGAGAAGGTGGCAGGTGCGTTGGTGAGACCGAAAGACATGACCGTGTACTCATACAGGCCATAGCGGGTGGTGAAAGCTGTTTTAGGAACATCTTCCTTGCGAATCTTGATTTGGTGATAACCACTTCTCAAGTCAAGCTTAGAGAACACCACAGCTCCAGCTAGCTGATCGAAGAGATCATTAATCTGCGGAAGGGGATATTTATTCTTGATGGTTTTAGCATTGAGAGCCCGATAGTTAACACAAAGTCTATCAGTCCTGTCTCGCTTCTTCACAAAGATTGTTGGGCTACCCCAAGAAGAAGTACTGTGTTGAATGAAACCCAACTTCTCTTGTTCATCAAGTTGACGTTTGAGTTCAGCCAACTCAGCAGGACCCATTTTATAAGGCCGCTTGGAGATAGGAGCTGTTCCAGGTTCAAGCTCAATTACAAACTCAACCTCACGATCCGGAGGCATACCTGGCAACTCTTCAGGAAAGACATCTGGGAACTCACAGACCACCGGAACACTCTGAATAGCTTCCATAGCATCATCATTCAGAGCCGCCAAAGAGAAAAGCTGGATAGCCGGAGTCAGACTTGGAGAATAGACTATATGGCCTTCAGGAATCTTCAGAGAAACCGAGCGTTCGGCACAATCAATCACAGCTGCATTTGCTGTCAACCAATCCATGCCCAAGATGACATCAATGTCAGAATTGCCCAGAAGAATTAAGGACGCCGAGAACGAAGAGCCACCAATCTCAATTTGATTGCCATGGCTGAAATGAGCAGCCCTCATGTTTGAACCAGGAGATAGGACCACCAGACGACGTGATAAAGGAACCCTATCCAGATCCTGCTCTTGTGCAAACTTATGCGAAACAAAAGAATGCGATGCACCAGAATCAAACAAAACTCGTGCAGGGACTGAGTTAACGGGAAGCATACCCATCACAACTCTAGGTGTATGCTCAGCTTGAACGGCGTTGACACAGTTGGCACGAGCAACAGTAGACCCGGGCTTGGTGTTGATGTTGAGAGCCCGAGGTGGTGGTACACAAACCAAAGGAGAGCTTGCCGCAGATCTTGGAGGTGGTGGCGGAAGAGCTTTGTTTTTCATCGGACAGTTCCAGCTTTGATGCCCAGAGTCTCCACACGTGAAACAAGCACCAGGTGGACGTGGAGCAACGTAGCCAGGGACTCCGCCAGGCGCTCCAGGGTAGTGGTGGTTGTAGCCCCTGGGAGCCGCAGTGAGGAAGTTTGGTGGCTTTGCCGCGAAGCTTGAAGGTCTTGGTGGAGCCGGGAGCGACGGTGGGGTGTTAGGAACCCAGACACAACGCTTAGAAGGAGTTGACATAGCTGAAGAGCTTGGTGCATCACGGTTGTGTTTCTTTGACTCCTCAAACACTTGCCTACTTGCTTCCTCCTGCAGAGCTGTATGCTGAAGTTCCAGAAAAGATGCCGGCCTTGCATGTGTGATTGCATATTTAATCGATGCATTGAGCCCTTGCCGGAACCTCTTTTGCTTCTTCTTGTCGTCGGAGATCTCATCGCCACCATAACGAGAAAGATTCATGAAGTTCCTGATGTAGGTATTGACATTTTCATTTCCCTGCTTGAGGTTGAGAAACACTTCCTTCATCCTTTCCATGACAATTTCTGACAGATACTGCTCTTTGAATGCTCCAGTGAACCGTTCCCAAGTAGGCTGAAAACCAATGCAGTTTGCCTTCAGGTAATTCTCCCACCAGAGAGCTGCATCTCCCTTCAGAAGGTGAGTAGCGCATTTTACCCATTCTTGCTCAGGAACATCAGCAGTCTCCAGTAGCCTTGACATCTCACGCAACCAATCATCAGCATCAAGTGGTTGATCAGAAACATCAAATTGGCGTGGGTTGAACTTCAGGAAGCTTTTGATGTCTCCTCGCTTGGGAGGTGGAGGTAGCGGAGCAAACTCATTCCTCCTGACACTTTCCTCAAAACGCTGTTGGTTCTGTTGCATTGCTGCCAAGGCATTGGCGATGTTTGACAACGCGGACCCTAGTTCAGGTGGAATGTCTTCATCAGAGCGGCGTGGTGGCGCCATCCTGTGATTGATATAAAACACAAGTCAGTACTATAATGGAGAATAATAATAATCCAAAATAGTACCAAGATGGAATTAATCAAGATTAAAGGATACAATTTACTAAGATGATATTAAAATATCAACAAAGTTCAAAGCACCTAGAAGATATTAAGCATATCGCACACGACTGAAAAGGAGTGTGGTACACAGATATATCAAAGAAAAAATTTCCACAAATTTCGGCATTAAAATACCAATAGATGCGCAAAATCACTTAACGAATCAAGATTAGTGACTTTACCAATTCAATATACAAAAGCGAATGATAAGAGTAGTGGTATGGTCGCGACTCCATCCCGCACTCAAATCATTACTCCGCATATGAATAAGTGGAACACATATCCTAACCCCTTCTTCTCACGATGAACCTAAAGATTAGTAACTACGGAAACGAACACCCCAAACAAGATAACGTCGGATAACAAAGAGTAAGATAGATCGCGGCGGTATACAACGAATCAGATAGATCGCGTCGGTTTGCAAAAGCCTGTCGGTATGGAATGTACCAACAGTTGATAACCAAAAGGCCGATTGTGATAACAACTTGGATGCAACAGATAGACAAAGAATTACACACACACACACACACACACACACACACACACAACCTATGGTACTACGGAAACCCAGAACACGTGAATCCTAGTTTGAACTTTTAAGAAGAGGATTGAAAACGTTACACTTCCTTACCAGAAAAGGGTGGGTGGGTGGGTAAGAAGAAAAGTGGAAGCAGTCCTACTGTCACGTTTTGTTTTTCCCTAATATACATAACTAACTACCTAAAATATTTGCTAGACTGACAACGAACATTTGGCTGAGACCCTGTAGGTCGGGATGGCTCTGATACCAATTGTAACTACCTCGGTGAATTACGCTCCTAGTTACAAGCCTGGATGAGCGGAAATGGTTGAAATAGTACGGTGGGGCCCAAATGCCACTCACAGGTAGACCTTTCGGCCGTCCCAACCATTTCCAAACATCGGGACAAGAACGGGCGGCGTAATCGGCAGGCGAAGGGATCAACTACATACACAAATGAGTATGTATGCAAGCCACCATACAACAGTACATCATGGCCATTCCATCTAAAAGAAAGGAAATATAGCAACGCCATATGGCAAGATTCAAATGTCCTAGATAGATATATAGTTTAGGATATCTCCTCATACATCAAACATCAGAGTATCAGGCGGAAGCGGAAAACAAGATCCGAGTACGGATAAGAAGCAAATCGGCATAAGATGCCCCATAAATAAGCACATCCCGCCCACAGATCTCACGGATCCCCGTTCCCGGAATCTCTACACCGAACGATCGTTGCCCACATCGTCCGCCTCCTCCACCCAGTATCCATCTTGTGAGTGTACCTGTTCATCTGAATCAAATAATTTATCGTGTGAGACCCTAGGGGTACTCAGCAAGTCTTTATGCCTCTAAAGGGGACACAACCTGGGGTGACGCAATTGCAGCAAAAGATAAACCCTAACAGTTCTATAGATACTCGCTAACCATCCGCCTAACCAAAGATGGACGGATGTCCGTGAATTAAAGACAACAGTTATAACAGTAATATCAATAGATCCATCCTCCTCCTCGCTTACCGACGAGGAAGCGGACGAACATCCCCCATCCGTTGGCAGTTTTATTATCCATTCCATGAGTGTTGCACTATTTACTAGTCAGTTACTTAGTCAAATTAAAAGCGGTACTTTAGTTATGCTTGTCTATGATCGAGAAACTGTGCTCCAAGTCGTCCATAACCGCGGACACGGCTTTCAGAAAGTTTTACCCTGCATGGGTGCACAAATAGCAACACACACTCGATCAACCTCGGAAAAACCAAATCAAAACCCAACGAGGCTTTCACGACAAAGCAATCATAAGATTCAGAAATATTTCAGGGGGGCACCCCATTAAGTATACCCGCAACGAAGTTAGCTGACTTCGAGACGGACTCAAGGTTTGTGGGGCCGGCTGTAAACGACTGGGAACCCGAAAGTGTGACTGGGCTTGTCGATACCGCGAAAACGGGTCACGATCCTAAACGGTACAGGTGCTCCTCGCACAATCGTAAATAAAGCAGTAAAGCATGGCATAAGTACAGGATAGTAAATAAAACCTCAAACTAGTTTGTGGCCCCAAGAAATAAGACTGAATCAAGCTCTGGCTCAGGGGGGTCCCATAAGCCTCCCGGATGTGGATAGCGCGAATAATCAAGGAACAGGAATCAAGTACTCCGGGTCCTACGGGACACAAGTGAGCAGGAAAAACCAAATAGCAGATATTGCTCACCGGTGCCACTTTCATTAGTTATCCCATTACTACTCAGGTTAAGTTGTTTAGGTACCTCGTTGTCCATCAGACACTCACATACCCTACACATGCTGTTCTACGACTCGCATGGCTCAAACAACTCCTGTAGTAATGGCTCATGGGATGGATGAACAAGCTTCGGTGGGGTTTAAAAATAAAGGCTATGCAATACTTGGGATTCAGTTTAATGCAATCGCGACTCAATGATGCAAGAGTAAGATAGAGGCAATAGGTACTATATGTATGCAAGCATGTGGTAGTGCTTGCCTGGCAGCTCAGTTGAAGCGAGAGAAGGATCTGGGTAGTGCTCCTGGGTCTCTTGATATATCCCCTGCTCAGCGTCTATTCGAAGAAGAACCAAACAAACAAGGGCCAACATAAATATAGTGCACAAGCATATGAATCAAATGCGACAATCAAACAATCATGCCATGATGAATGATGCACAATTTGCATGGCATCAAAGTAGCATGGCATGGGTGAGGTGTGGAATACAAGAATAAATCATTTTATTGAGTTTTGGCCACATTTTATCCTCAAATAAGTTGCTATTTACTTAATATTTATATGATGCATGCTGCAATTCAGAACATGGAGTGCATAAACAGAAAGGTCTCGTTGAGCTGATCATTTTAGACATATCATTTGTTAAATTTGGAGTTATAAATCAAAAGTTATTAATTAATTAAGAAAAGGGCATTTTATTGTAATTTTAATCAACTTGAAATTTAAAGTGTTCAAAATATATTTTGGATGGCATATTTGAAATCCTCACATTTTTCTGATTCAAAAACATATATTATTTGTATTATTTGGAATTATGAATTTAAATTTATTTAAAAGTCAAAATTATTAAATAGGGTCAAAGTCAAAGGTTGACTATTTAAATTAATTCTGAAAATATTTGATTAAAGATTTGAATTAACATTCAAAAATAAAACATTTTTCATTTTAAGTTTGAATTCAAATTCTAAACCATTTGAAAGTTATGAATTAATTCATATTTTAAACAGATTGAAATTTGAATTTGAATTTGAATAATTTGGGAAAGGATTTGAATTTGAAACAGAAAGATTCCTGGACTTTTGTTACTCAGTCAGATTCTACCCACAGCCAGTGACAGGTGGGGTCGATGCTGACTGGGACAACACGCGCACGCAGATACTTTTCTCACCCAGGGTTAGTCTAGCCACAACCGATGACAGGTGGGCCAGGGGACCGCAGGGCCACAGCATACACATGGTCCAGCGAGGAGGCGACACGTGGGAGGTCCGGGGACTGCGCGGGTTGCAAAGCCAAAAGGGGAGGAGCCTTTTTGCAAAACTCCCGCAGGAGCTGGCAGGTGGGCCAGATGGGTTGCGGGTTGAGGCGGGAAAAAGCCCAGGGGTTTATTTGCAAAACGACGGCGGCTGCTGCTGTCTGCTGTCGGACGCGGTGCTGCAGGCGGTGGATCTGGCCGGAGTTTTGGACGACGATGGCGACGCCTACGCCGGACTAAACGCAACGACCCAAAAACGAAAAACGAAGATGGATTCACGGGCTACAACATTCATACAGGGAGCTAGCACGGAGGAGGGCTGCAGCGCGCGGGGAAAGGCCGGGAACAGGGCGGACAGAACTGCTGCAGTTGTCTGTCTGCGCGCGGTGAGCGGCCGTGCGTGCGCGCGAGGTGCTCGACGGACGGCGGCGGCGCTGCGGTGCACGAGAGGGAAAGGGGGCGTGTCTAGGGGGTCGAGGAGCTCACCAGGAACTCGACGGTGTGGTCAGACGAGACCGGGGTGGTCACGATCGGGCGCGTAGCTGGGGCCCTGGAGCTCCTGATCTTGGCGGTGCACGGCGGCGTCAGGCGGCTCCGGCGAAGTCCAGCGGCTGCCCCGCGTCCTGGGCGTCGAAGAGGTGGCAGAGGGAGGTCCTGGTGCTCCTGGCTCAGCTCGGCGCGCTCCAGAACGGCTAGAGGAAGAGATGGCCGAGGCTAGGGTTTAGAGGGCATGGGGTGGCCATGGCTATGCTTGGGGAAGGAGGAAGGAGGGAGAGGGGTTCCTGGGGTCTCAGTTCTCGATCTGAGGTGCCCGGGGTGGTTGGGGTGATAAGGGAGAGGGGAGAGGCACATGGGAGGTGGTGGCCACTTTTTAAGCAAAAGAGAGAAGGGGTGACTCGGGTTTGGCTAGGGTTTGGAGAGAGGGGGGACCAGGGGGAGGCACATGGGAGGTGGCAGGTGGGGTTGATGGGGCCTTGTGGCAGGGAGAGAGCTAGAGAGAGGAGGGAGGCCGAGAGAGAGAGAGGGGGGGTAGCCTCGGGTTAGGGTTAGATGGGGTAGCTAGGGGTAGGGGAAAGGTTAAGGAGAGAGGGTTAGATGAGGGAGAGAGATGAGGGAGGGTGGTGTGTGCTCTTTTGACAAAACCAAACAAGATCAAGCCAAGCTCAAACAAGATCTAGTCAAAAGAGAGGAGGGGGAAAAAGGTGGTGAGGGTTTTTAGGGTTAGAGCATGGCCAAGGCAAGACCAACCAAAGGGGTTTAGGGTTTTGCATGCATCAAGCTAGGTCAAGCAAAAGAAGGAGAGAGAGAGGTGAGAGGATGATCCACTCAAAGGATTTCAAATAGAATCCAAAAGACTTGTTCTTGCATGGCCCATGCAAGCATTTAATGCCATGTGTCAACCTTGTGAAAACAAAGTAATAAACATGGCATTATTCTCATGCATCCCCAAAATGTGGAGCAAAGGCCAAGCAAAAGAATTAGAGTTGGATCCACCCAACCCACATGAGCTAGAATAAAAACCAAAGAAAAGAATTACAAGCTCATGGGTTATTGGAATGGTGGAAGAATAAGGTGGTGACAAGAAAGTTGGTGGAGTGGAACAAAAGATGTGCCCCCAACTCAACTTGGGCATTTAACCAATATATCAAGAACCAAATACAATATCAAGAGGCAAATACAAATAATAATGCATGTGAGATAAGAACCAAAACAAAAAGGGTTTTTGTATGATGCTCAAATGCAAGGTGGCATGATGACATGAGCATGATATGATGATGATGCAACAATTATGACTAGGAAGTAGCCATTATATTACTAAACCAAGTAGCATTACAATTTGTTAGACAAATGGGATGCTACATGTTACTAGTGCGATAATTCTTTAGAATGATTGCAAATTCAGTCATTACCCAAGAGTTTTCACTCTATGTGACTGATGATAATTTCTTATCTACAGTTCCACATGGCACCCCGATATCCACCCCGGAATGTTCAAGTGATGAACAGGACACTGAACGACTATGGAGGGGATTGGAAAGACAATCTCCAACAACTTCTATGGAGTTTGGAGTATGAATACAGACTTTTGGTCAAGATTTACAGTTAATATGATGGGAAGGTATTAGCTAAATACTGTGTCATGATCATGTTACCCAAGAATTTAGGACTTAAGGGAGAAATGCCATCAGGAGAGGCAAGGTGCATGGCATCTGCATATCAGATTGCCGTAGCAGCAGCCATAACAATGATTCGAGAACAAAAATACCAAGCTCTAGAAGGTAGTACTCATACCATTATACCACATGAAACCTCAAACCCGGAGCATTAGTTAGATCACTCTACCCTAGTCCAAGCTGAACCTACTATAGCTGTAGAGTATATGGATTGTTATCGGTCTTTGCTAAACACTTATCATAACACTCACCAAGTTTTAGTTCAGGAACTGGATACGGTCATTGAGGATGTTACTGATCCTGATAAAGCAATGGCACGTAGGAAGAAGTTAGATAAAGAAGCTAGGCATCCCAAATACATACCTTCAGGAGAAGTGTATGAGGAAACTGAGTTTGATGATCCAAACTCGGAAAATTATGCCTACTACCAAACTAAAACCCAGCCACCTGAAGACCTATGGACCAAATACAACTCCGAACAACAGGAATGGAGTAGAGTTATTCCCGATAACCCTGAGCCAAATAAGTATGGATGGGAAGTAGAACTCAAGGTGGAACCATAGGAAATCCTATACCTTGTGATACATGTATTGAAGAATAGACCAACTATAACCATAGAGAGCCTTATGGACCCTATGGGGGTGATACCAATCCAATCGACTTAGAAGAGTATTCTGATAGCTACTACACCAATATATATGACTGGATCCAAGAAAAAGCTACGGAGCCAGCTTACTATGAGGAAGCGTTACCGGACAATCAGGAATATCCTGAAGAGGATTAGGCCAACTCTAGTCATTTTTCAATGACTAATCTCAGTCTCGGTACTTCTAATCAAGAATACACACCTCCTGGATGCTCTTACGCTCCAGAAGGCAGTCGTGGGACTTCACGTCATCATGGACGGAACTCCAGGAAGCACTAGAGGAAGATGAAAGTAAGAAAGGAACGACATCCCAAGGGATGAGGGCTTGAATAATGTATATAGAGGGTAATGAGTATTATAGTTTGAAGGGTTTGCCGAAATAAGTGAGGATATATCCACAAGAACAAGAAGTTCTTGTAAGATAGTTGTGTAAATAGGTGTGGAGCAAACAAAAAATACACCTAAAATATTGAAAACTCGTTCGTCGCAACTGATGCCATCTTTCTTCTCTATGTTGGTATACCGTCCCGCGTCGCTTCCTGGACCGAGCCACACACCGCCACGTCCGTACCTCTCGATCTAGTCCATCCGACGCCACCACATTACCCGTTGTCAGAATAGAGGTCAACGCCCTAGCCCGAGATCATCTCCTCGTGTTTCCCTAGGAGCTCCCCAGTAGCGCCTTTGTGTGCTTCAGCGGGCTTCCCATTGTGACCCTGGTAGGCGGTGATGACCAGCCAGGGTGTGTGAAGCCTTGGCCGATGAAATGAGGATTCAAAGGTGGCATGACTCGACACCCACACCATTTCGTGCCTTGCGGCGTCCGTCCATAGTCCATCTCATTTGAATCGGTTGTTGGTCCCCGACAGCAACAACAAGGCAAGATTTGTCAATCTTTATCCAACGGTCAATATTCAAAATTATCTAACAGGAGAGCCCTATGACGGCCGTATGGAAGGGCAATCGAACCATGGGCGGAGAGGGGCATGCCAGCGACAAACGGCGAGCGCGTCGTGGATAAGAGTGGAGAAGAGAATGTAGGGCGTCTATGGATTCCGTCTGGTGCAATAACGAAGTTAAAAGCATCCAATGTTGAAAATGCTCTATAGGATGATCCGAGGGCTGGATAAGAGTGGGTAGTATTCCTCAGAGTAGCCCACGATTTTTGATATATATATTTGAAAGTTGCACGTGCAATTGCTACTAAATACATAATTGTGATAATACTGTACTAGCTGTTTTTCTGGGGTATAGAAGATCCTTTGTAAATATATAAACTATGTTTTGTATTTACATTTGAATTAGTCCAATAAGAATGATAGTCATATTTGGAATAGTGGATTCACCGTAATAACCCTGCTAATAACCATGGGCTAATCATGACTGCTTGGCTGCGAGGCGGAGAAGGGGAAGATGCAGCGGCCGCTCGTGATGTGGAGTAGGGATGCGGCAGCCACACGTGTTGTTGAGTCGGGGGCTGGACGGTGGAGGAAGAAGCGTGGGTGGCATAGTCGGGAAAGGAGGCCGGGACGGCACGATGGAGTAGGTCGCATGGCACCTCAAGGGGCCTGCGCCAAATCTAGGAGGGCAAGGCGGTAACCGTCTTGCCGGAGTTGGAGCCACAGCTAGAACGCGGGGGAGGAGAGGGGCTGGTGGTGCAGGGATACGGGGCGGCCAGATGGGGAGGACGACCCCCGGACTGTGTTTGTCCCGAGCGAATCCCAGCTGCCGAGGAAACCCGAACCAAATCGGATCAAAACCGGCCTTCATCGTACGCGTGATGGCGGGACTCTAGGGCGACGAACGAAGGACCGCCACGAACAAAAACCACCCTAGCCTAAATTATATAGCAGAGTGTCCGTGCTTCACCACGGCTTATTTTTATTTTTTTTTGATAGGAAGGCTTATTAATTTTTTTGCTGCACTCGTAGACACGTACAATACCACATACACTCACCATACAAGGCATTTCACATGTTTTCCTTGTGAGAGTGTTTTGTATGTAACTTTGTCTTAATTTTTTACTTGTGGGACATATCCAAGTGGTCACCTGATCACTGTTAGTATTTTCAAACATCTTAGGATATTTTCAGGTAGTATTTCCAAATATCTTAGGACATTTTCAGATTGCTGGTAAAAATAGCGGGGTTGCACTTCATTGAAAAAATAATTTGCACTAAAATTCTCAGTACATCCATATGTAAGCATAAGATAAGTTCTGCCCCTCCCCCTCCATGGCTGCCACAACGGCGCGAGGATCTCTATGTCTCCTATCTTCCTATTGCACACGCACGAGTTCTGCCCCGCCCTCTGCAGCTAGAAGCAGCAAACACACATCCGCTCCATCTAGATAACAGTGTACACATGAAGCAAAAGTTGGCTAGCTAGTCGCACGATAGCATGAGCATGAAGGGAGTGCCGTACTTGCCATCCAGAGAGAGGCATTTCCTGCCCCACGCCCATTGCACGCATGCACCAGCTCCACTCCAACGATTGGTTTTTTTTTCAATTTTAGTTTCAACGATTGGGCTACGTGGAGGAGTGGTGAACAAGTCATTATTTTTTTCCCTTTTCGTTTTTTTTTCCTTGTTAAGAGGAATTGGCAAGTAAGCAAACAATGTGTCTTCTGTAATCATAATAAGACAATTAGACACTTATTCTTCTAGTGTAAATTTGCTCGTACTATATGGTCAATCACCCAAGTGGCCTCTGGTTTATCTCCCCCTTCATCGGTTGCTAATGTTTTTGGCAATTGGTTGAATGGGATTGATGATAAATATGGGACTGTTTTTAGGGTGGGAGCACTTGCCATTGTTTGGTCGCTATGGCTATGTAGGAATGACAAGATTTTTAATAATATGATGTCTTCTACATTGCAGGTTATCTTCCGGGCCACGACAATCCTGCGATCATGGATAATTCTTCAACGGATGGAGTTTCGAGACTTCTTTGCGGAAGGGTGTGGGCGTTTGGACGACGTGACGCGAGATATATTTTCTAGACATGGATGGCAGCGTGACTTACGATTAGAGATATCATAGTCACAACCCGTTGTGCCATGTATACGTTTGTACTTGTTTTTCGTTTACTTCTGGTTGTAACTTGAGAGGATTTTCGGCTGTGTGCATCCTAGTTATGCAGAGGCCGGGTGTAAACATTGCTTTGAGTAATAAAACGCCCATTTCCAAAAAAAAAGTCATTATTTTATTCGCCGCTCCACTCCAATGATGCCTTTTGTTGGCCAGGCCCATAAGGCTGGTCATAGTGAGAAGTAACTTAGAGTAGTAGCATGTATATGTTACTTGTCTAAGGCTGGTCATAGTGGGAGTATCATAATACTACTATGTCTCTAGTGCATTGTATCATGTAGTAGTATCATAGTAGTGGTATATTTATTGATTTGTAGAATCTCTATGTAAAATATGTGTATAAGATTCTTGCCATTAT
The DNA here is from genome assembly GCA_910589765.1 of Avena atlantica. Classification (NCBI taxonomy): domain Eukaryota; kingdom Viridiplantae; phylum Streptophyta; class Magnoliopsida; order Poales; family Poaceae; genus Avena; species Avena atlantica. Next base: position 432,835,474 of record OU342738.1, read on the forward strand.
GATTTCTAGTTTTATGTGCTATGATACGGTATCTATTTATGATACTCTAACCATCTCTCTCTTTATTAATTATGACGTCACATAAGATTTTTGTCAAGTTGGCATGCATGATACACCTTATGATACTAGCACTAGGACCGGCCTAAGTTAATATCTCTACAGTGCAAAATAACATAGGTGTGGTATTATGCAAATCCTCATTTATTACAATATAGACTCATTTTGTCTAAAAATGTGTGATGTTCATAGCTAGTTACCACAAGCCTCTCTCTCATCATTTGATTGCATGCCATATCATCTAAATGCTTAGTTGGCAATACAGACTATGTTACTACCCAAGTTACTCCCACTATGACTAGCCTAAGCAGCGATGGAGGAAGCACATACGCCGGAAAAATTCAGACGCAGTTTTTTAGTACCACTTCGGTTAGCATTTTGAATCCTTTTTGCGACGACGGGCGAAAAAGGGGTGCGATGAAAACCACGGTAAGAAAAATTATATAGTAGAGACTCCCTCGGTTTTAAAATAGTGTCAACATTCATCCAAATTTTGACAAATCTGAGACATTAATTTTGAGACGGAGGGAGTACTTTTTATTTTTCGCACATGTAAATTTTTCACCGAATAATTCCAAAAGTGTTATATTTGTTGAGCGTACCCCCCCCCCCCCCCCCCCCCCCCCCCCCTCTCCAATTCGAGAACCCATCAAAAAACAGGCTTGGCCGAACACCGTATGGAGGACGAGTGGGGATGCTCTAAAGACTACGTTTGGCATGAACGACATAATTCCAATAACTAAACAGTCACTCGATTCAGTATGTCATTGAAATGACATGTCCTCTTATTTTTATTACTAGTGTAAACATTAGAACTTGTCAACAATTGTAAAAAAAAATAGTGTTTATTCTCTCGATCCCGATGTTTGATAATGTATTTCTATACTGTCGGAATTAATTTCAAAATCCTCTTTTTTTTCTATTTCGGGGTCATGCATATCTAAACAAAGTTGAGTCAATTGATTTGGGATGGAGGAGTAATTCTCAATCCATGTGATAAGTCTATGAATTTGATCAAACCGAGTAGAATCCAATATAGTTCTATAACAAATTTAATATTTTTTAAAAAAACTATGTTAAAAATACCCATGAAGAAAACTCCCGACAACAGCCCAATGTACAGGGAGGCCAACCAACGAGAATAATATCTTGTTGAGAACGTTCTACTTGGCATAATAGATAGGTGTTTAAATTATCTAGTCATTTTGCAGATAATAAGCAGATATCTAGTCGTTTTGGTTTATGTGTCAAGTTCAACTACTTTTGTTAAGTAGAGGAGTTCTGAAAAGCGGCTGTCCTGGGACAGATTTTTGTGATGTATTGTAAAAATTCGTGAGAAAGCTCAGTATGTCGGATGGATCTGAGTTTTTATGAGCTTATTCTACAAGTTGTTACCAACTTTCATTAGTTCTGCATTTTTTTATTTGAGCAACAGAAGGTCTTCGAAAAAATCAGTCTTTATCTGCTGGTCTATTTTGACAGATTTTTTCCATCATTTGCATTTGCCTCTTACATAAGCTTTTGTTTTGATGGGCTTTCAGTTGAAGTGTGTACCAAAGGTTTATTGTTTTTTCTTACACTAATGTTGTCATTGATTTTGTGCAAGGATTTTGTAAGAAGGAAATTTTCAGGAGAAAGAGAAAAGGAATCTGCAGAGTTCGTCTTTAAATAGGTAAAACTGGTGAAAACAGATGGTTCGTGAAACTCCAATCTTTTTATATTTTAGATGTTTTTAATACATAAGGGAAGTTACGAGACGAAACTGAAGAGGAAACAGAGCCCAGGGGTGGACAAACCCACCCCAGGCGCGGGCCCAGCCTGGCCGCGCCTGGAGGGGGTTTGACACCCTCGAACTCCGTCCCCGCCTCGTTTTCGTGTCAAAACCTTCCTTATGCATTGAAACTTCGTAATATATACCCCCCCCCCCGGATCCCCCGAGGTTCATGCATCGTGTTTTCGTTTCGATCTGTTTTTGTCAGGAAATCTTCTCAAGTTTAGAGCACCATGGCCTTCGCCAGCGACAAAGTCAAGAAGCCCGGGGAAGAAGAACCTCAAGTCCCCAAGGAGGAGGAGATTCCGGTAGGGTATGAAGGTGACATGGATGAGGACAATCAACCGGACACTCGCGCTACCGTCGCAAGCATTGGTTTGGTGGCACGATCTACCAAGTTTAAGAGGACAACATGGATGTCTACAGGAGTGAAAACTCCACGACATATCCTCTCTCCACGGTCATCTCCTCCTCGTACCCCTTGTTCTAACCGTGCAGGAAGAAACACTCTAATTTGGAAGAATGGATAAATAACAACAATGATTGGGATACTAGGTCCGAGTTGATCATGGGCTGCATTGAGCATAATTCGGAGTTAATTCGCACTCTGATCTTCGATATGGAGGATTTGAAGAAACTTATTGAGGAGCTTATCAAGAGAACACCACCACCACCGAAGGAGTAATTCGTCATCAGGTTTCACATCCCCTTGGCTTGTTCCAAGCTTGGGGGAGTGCCGCGATATCACCACCATTATCTTTTATCATTTACCTTTTTAGTGGATTCATATCTGTGGTAGAGGGGTTATCTTATAGTTTGGTTTACCTGTGGAAGTATCTCTCCTTTAGTTGATTATCTATGTATCCCTTGGTGTGAGTGTCTTTATTCGAATATTAATGAGAAGTCTCATATTTTACTTTTTGCACTTCTTATTTTAGTTTGCAATCTCTATTATATGATGGATCTTGTTGATCAGTATTGGCACCACTTTGGGATCATCAAGTGGATCTAAATTGGTTTTGGCAAACCAAGTTCTGGTCAGTGGCATTACTATGAAAGAGAAAAAGAAAGAAAAAGCTTACAGGTATTTTGTATCATTTGTTTTCTTTCTTGTTGTCTCATAAGCTTAGTATTCTTTATTTAAGATCCTTTTGTGTCTTCAAGGAAGATTGCATGTTTGTCTTTATTACTTGTATGTTTGCTTGTTTCTTTCAACTCTCTTGCTTGCTACCCAGCCTTGCTAGCCAAAAAACCTGTTTTGAGAAGGCATACTTCTCATGTTTCCAAAACCCTTTGAACCAAAAACCTTTGCCACTTGTGTCCACCATATCTACCTAATAGCTGTTGTTATTCCAAGCAAATTCTCAAGCTTCATATACCTTTCGAATTAAAAAGTATTTTGTTATGTGAAAACTAGTTAGTAAAGCTCTCACGAACTTGATGGCACACTTTATTTATTTGCCCCTAATAAACTTGAACCATTGTGAACATCGAAGTTGTATATGCTTGCATCTATATGTTGGAAATAGCAGAACTGTGCTGTCACGGGGAACGTTTTCAACATTGCACTTGTACTCTATACACAGTTGAAATCGTGCTCTTTTGTCTATGGATGTCAACAGTGTGAAATAAAGAGGGAACTTGTAAGTCCATGGAGTTTGTATACTGTGTTAGAGAAACGCCTGGGCCGCTAGCCTAAGCCATGCTTAATCATGGTGGAAACTTGCAGCATAACCATAGTGAGCTATCTATGAAGCATCCTCAATAAAAAGCTATGCATATGGTAAATAAAAAGATTGCTGAGATGCTCATTGTCTGCTTGCCTTGTCATTTTGGTTATGGGAAAGCTCCTGTACCATGTGCAAGGGGTGCCCCGTTGGAGGTTCTCAATGATATGGAAATACTTACAATGACAAGAACTTACCTGGACCCAAAGTTGAGTATGCATGAGGAGTGGCCCTCATATTCAAGGGAGATGAGATTGCCAACTTATATTTCGTCAAGCATATACTCCATCTTTGTTCACTTTAACCTTAATCATCTCAAGATGCTTATGATAGGGGCAATGAGGGCTCAAAGATAGTAAGTACCATAATCTTTTGGAAGCTCTTTATGACTTGTAATCCCTGCTACCCTCTAAGAAGGGGCCTCTCTCCTAGTTACCATTTGAGTCAGTAAACCTACTTCCTCTCTATCTCCAGCAAGCATTTGAGTTGCTGTGTTTCAAGCATTCATACGGTGATTTATTCAATCATGTTCTTCATCTTCCTTGTTTGCACAAAACTCTTATCTATTGAGTATTACTTTGAAAGCCTTCACTTGTGAAAAAAACCTTTTGAGCAAAGAGTGGTCCTGTTTTGAAACTTCTACAAAAAGCTTTTGTGAAACTGTTTGCCAGGTGATCTCTGACCAAGAACAAGTTTGCCAATTCCAATTATGATTTATCTTTATGCGTCTCTATTGTGACTGCTGTACTTGGTTACAAGCTAAGTTATATAATGGTGAGTTGTTTTCTTCTATGAGTTGTGCAATGGTAAGTGTGATGCTTCTTGTTCGTATTCTTTTATCGACACTTCACTCCATAAACCTGTGGACATGTTTACCGAGATCAGTATTCGCTTGGGGACAAGCGAAGTCTAACCTTGGGGGAGTTGATACGCCCAATTTGCATCACCTTTCTATATCATAATTTACCTCTATTCATTGATGTTTGTCTTATTATGAGGTATTACTTATGGCTTTTTCATCTGTTTATGCATGTTGGATGATTCCTGGAGGATGGGCTGTCGGAGTCTGGATTCTGATGGAAAAGAACGCGTTTCGGTGCAATTTCGCGAAGATCATAAAAATACCATAAAAATATGGAAACATATTATTTTACCAGAAGACGAAGGAAGCCATAAGGAGGGACGAAGTGGGGCCTTAGGGGGCCCACACCCCCTAGGCGCGGGCCCACCTGACCTCGCGCCTAGGGCAGGTGTGGCCCAACTGCCTGACCTCCGACTCCTCCCCTTCGCCTATATCTTCCCTACGGAACCCTAATATCAGGGGGTGACCACAGATAGATTTCCGCCGCCTCTGGGGGCAGAAAACACCGAGAGAGAAAGATCTCTCCGGCAGACAGATTTCTGCCGGCAGAATTCCTTCCCGGAGAGGGGAGACCATCGTCATCAACACCGTCATCAAGCTAGGCTTCATCGAGATCATCATCATCCACACCATCATCTCCACCAGCACCATCATCACCACTCCGTCCCGCTGTAAAAATTGTGTTGGATATTACTTTAGTTCTTAGGGTAAAATTTCCCGATGTTGATTACTATTGTAGTTGATGCTTGTGAGTGGAACCATTGGATTATTGTTTATGTTCAAATTGTTATCCATTATCATATCATCTTTGATCTTGATCCATATGATGTCTTGTGAGTAGTTCGTCTAGTTCTTGAGGACATGGGAGAAGTCATGTTGTTAGTAGTGAATCTGTGATGAGTTATTATTCAATGGTTTAGTATTTAAGTTGTGGTGCTATTCTTCTAGTTGTGTCTTGTGAATGTTGACTACATGACACTTCACCATTTATGGGCCTAGGGGAATGCATTGTGTATTTGGATACTAATTGTGGGGTTGTCGGAGTGACAGAAACCTGAACCCCCATTAGGACACCTTTGCACAAGCGAGTGTAGGATCTCAGAGTTTAAGGCTGTGGTTAGATTTATATATTAATTACTTTCCTGTAGTTACGGATGTTTGCAGGGGGTTTAATCATAAGTATGTATTAGTCCTAGGAAGGGCAGTATGTTAGCACAGGTTCACCCACACAACACTTACAAACACCAAAGGAGAGTACTCAGCTATTTGAAGCGAAAGCACTTGACAGAATTCCCATGTGTCCTCGAGAACGTTTGGTCCTTACAAGTATTTCCACCGGCTTGTCCTTTGCTAAGAAAGGATTGGGACACTTGCTCCGTTTTGTTCGTTGCCTTTGTTACTCGCTCTTTGTTTTGTTTCCTTGTCAGAAAACCACTAAAAATCTGTTTGCTAAGTATTCACAGGGATTTCCTGCTCCATACCACTGTTCAGCACCTTTTGCTCCTCGTTGGGATCGACACTCCTATTTATCGAAAGTACTACGATACAACCCCTGTAGTTGTGGGTCATAAAACCCCTAAGCACCCGATCAAATCTCCACGAAACCTTCTGTAGCCGCCGCAACCGTCGTTCCTAGATCGGGGGGATCTGAAGTTCTTCCCGGCACCCTGTCGGAGGGGAGATCATCCCGGAGGCCTTCTCTCCGGTATGATGCGTGAGTAGTTCCACCTTGGACTATGGGTCCATGTAGTAGCAAGATGGTTGTATCTCCTCCTTTGTGCTTTCATGTATAGATCTTGTGAGCTCCGTTCATGATCAAGATCTAATCTATTTGTAATCATGCATATTGTGTTTGCGGGGATCCAATGGATATTGAGATTATTATGTTGGTTTGATTAATGGTTTTGTCTTTATGATTCTATCATGTCTGTGTTGTTTGTGATCTTGCATGCTCTCCGTTGTTAGTAGCTATCTTGGCCAAGTAGTTGCTACTGACTCCAAGAGGGGGTATTTATGCTCGATAGTGGGTTCATGCCTCTAGTTTCCAAGGGAAGTGAAAATAATCTCTTCGGTTGTAGATGTGTTGTTGCTACTAGGGTGAAAACAACGGTCTCTTGTTCATGGAACATGTGGACTGTTTACCTTACACACTTTGCTTAAAGCAGTTGTTTGTTGATTGTAACTTAATACTGGAGGGGGTTCGGATGATAACCTGAAGGTGAACTTCTAGTCATAGATGCAGTTGGATGGCGGTCTATGTATCTTGTTGTATTGCCCAATCGAATCTCATAGGATCTTTCTGACTAGTAATTGCATTGTTATGCCTTGCTCAGTTCCTGTCAATTTCCCTGCTGTAATTTGTTTACCCTTCATGCCATGTTGTTTATCTAAGGAGAGCACCTCTAGTGAACTATGGACCCCGGTCCAATCTTTACCATTGATACGTCTTTCATTGTTACTTATTTACTTGCTGCAAACTATTACCTTCCACACCATACATTTAATCATTTGTTACAGCAAACCGGTGAGCTTGACAACCTCACTGATTCGTTGGGGTGAAGTCTTTGAGTCTGTTTTGTGCAGGTCTCCGTGTTGCTTACAACACCTATGTGACGTTTCCTTCCTCCTACTGGTTCAATAACCTCGGTTTCTTATTGAGGGAAACTTGATGTTGTGCTGCTACATACCTTGCTCTTGGGGTTTCCAACAAAGCGTCCCACGAAAAGTACTGGGCGCCAGCACTGCGCCGGACGCCGTATTAGGGAAAAGTGGAGATGCTCTAATGACTATGTTTGGCATGAACGACATAATTCCTATAACTAAACAGTCACTCGATTTAGTATGTCATTGAAATGACATGTTCCCTTATTTTTATTACTAGTATAAACATTCGAACTTGTCAACAATTGTAAAAAGAAAAGTGTGTTTATTCTCACATCATCAATACCCATGTTTATGTATTGCTATAGTTCTTTAATGTTCCATCTCTAGAGTAAAGCTAGAATTTGTACCGTCCCTCCCTCCCGGGTCGCGCGAGCGACCCAGGAGGGCCAAACCCTAGATCGAGCAGGCCCCACCCCAGCCCCCCTCCATGGTCGCTGCTGCTGCCGGCGCTAGCGGTGGTGGCGGCGCCTGGCCACCAAAGGCGGCAGGCACGACTTGGCGAGCCCCGTCGGGCCTGCCTCGCGCGAGGGGGACGACAAGCTGGGCGGCGCGGGAGGTCGGAGTGGTGCGGAGGCGTGCGGCGAGGCGGGCTGGAGGAGCGGTCCGGGAGTTCAGGCGGGGAGGCCGGAGTCTGAGCCAGGAACAGAGGCCGTGACGCGAGCGGCGGCGTGGGTCCTGTGCGGCGGCATGGGCCTTCCCGGGCCACAGAGGCTAGGACGGTGGCGCTGCAGCAGTTACCCTGGCGCTTGCTTCCTGGAGGCAGCATAGGTTGTGGAGGAGACGGTGCTGGGTGTGATGGTTGCTGGCGGCGCGGGCCAGATCTAGGTCCTACGGGCCCAATCTGGGCCTGAGGGTTGCGGCTAATGCACTGCTGTCAGGAGGTGATAGCCGTGCTTCCGTGCAGCGAGCTCTCGTTCGTGCAGGAGGTGGAAGAAGGGCGGGTCTTTCAGGAAGGAGTGCTCTCGCCCGTTCGTGTATCTGGAGTTCCACGACAATTTAGCGACGTTGATGAAGTGCTGCGGTGGCGACGGTGTGAACAACCTGGGTGGTTGCCCCTGTCCGGTAGTGAGGGAGGGTGGTGTGCGGCTACGTACGAAAGTCTTGCCCGCCTTGTCAGTGTCGGCGACGATGGCGCCTGCGGGTGTCATTCCCCTCCTTGGAGGCGTTTTCGAGGTGAGTCGATGCAATCCCTGCTCTAGCTCCGGCACAGTAGATGTCTCCGGGCGAAAGCCTAGGTCCGGAGTGGGATCAGCGCGATGGCGGTGTCCTCGATGTCGTCACTCTGTTGGGAGCATCGTGTACACGGGTTGGAGGCTCTAGGTTGCACTCCTCCGTCGCTCGTCGCTATCCAAGGATGATCTTCAGGGGCGCTATGCACGCCTTTGCCGGCATGTCCAAGACGACGTCTTTCTTCGGACCGACCAAGTTCCGCCAGCTATCTCCTTTAGTTTGTGCGTTGATGAGGTAGGTCCTTTTTGGAGTTGATCTTCGGAGGTGTTTGGAGTCGGTCGAGACGTGGCTCTGTAGCTTAGCTTTAGATGAGCATGTTCATGTGGTTGCTGTGTTGTTTGTGGTGGCTATCTTCGGGCATGCTGGTGTGGAGTGGTGTTGTGCTACGGTTGTTGCTCGCAGCGAGCGGTAGCTTCTTGTACTCAAAATTCTGCCTTCTATAAAATTATGGTACGCTAACGGCGTACTCGCGAAAAAAAAATGTATTGCTATACTGTAGGAATTAATTTCAAAATCCTCTTTTTTTTCTATTTCGGGGCCATGCATATCTAAACAAAGTTGAGTCAATTGAATTGGGATGGAGGAGTAATTCTCAATCCATGTGATAAGTCTATGAATTTGATCAAACCGAGTAGAATCTAATAGTATAGTTCTATAACAAATTTAATATTGTTTTAAAACAACTGTGTTAAAAATATCTTTGTGTGAATACCCATGAAGAAAACTCCCGACAACAGCCTAATGTACACGGAGGCCAACCAACTAGAATAATATCTTGTTGGGCACGTTCTACTTGGCATAATAGATAGGTGTTTAAATTATCTAGTCGTTTTGCAGATAATAAGATATGTAACAGCTAGCTGCAAGAAAAATACATGCGCGATCGATTCTGCAATTCATTCAAATTACGTGCTCAACAAACTTTATCTGTTTATATATTTATCCGTTCGGTGCAGAGGCGAGTTGTATCAGCTCGATCTCTATAAATACATGCATGTACTACTAGCTACGTACCTGCCAAAGATACGGAAAATAACCAAAAGCCAATCCTCCATTCTACCTGAGATCTACAAAGCCAGCCACCTTCCGTACGCCGGAACCTAGCTAGCTAGCTAGCTCTTCCGCCGTCGCCGTCGTCGCCGCCGTCCAATCCGATCACAAGCAGCAAGATGGTGTCGGCGGACGTGGCCCGCAGCATCGTGGGCATCATCGGCAACGTCATCTCGTGCGGGCTCTTCCTCTCGCCGGTGCCCACCTTCTGGAAGATCATCAAGAAGAAGGACGTGGAGGAGTTCAGCCCCATCCCCTACCTCGCCACGCTCTTCAACTGCATGCTCTGGGTCTTCTACGGCCTCCCCATCGTCCACCCCGACAGCACCCTCGTCATCACCATCAACGGCGCCGGACTCGTCATCGAGGCCGTATACCTCATCATCTTCTTCCGCTTCGCGCCCGCAAGGAAGCGCCTCAGGGTGATCGCCGTGCTCGCCGCCGAGCTCGTCGTCATGGCCGCCATCGTGCTCGCCACGCTCCTCGGCGCACACACCCACGTCAGGCGATCCATGATCGTCGGCATCATCTGCGTCGTCGCCAACACCGTCATGTACGCCTCGCCGCTCACCGTCATGAGCAAAGTTATCAAAACCAAGAGCGTCCAGTACATGCCATTCTTCCTCTCCCTCGTCGGACTCCTCAACGGATGCTGCTGGACCGCGTACGCTCTCATCAAGTTCGACCTCTACATCACCATACCAAACGGCCTCGGCGTACTCTTCAGCATCGCACAGCTCATACTCTACGCATGCTACCGAAACTCCACACCCAAGGCCGCCGGGACGATCAAGAACGTCGAGCTACCAACCAAGAACAGCACCAACAACAACGACATCTCCATCGCCGTCTGAGAAATAAGCAGCAACGCGGCACGCCTTGATGCCGGCCGTCGTCATCCTCTAGCTAGGTTTTATTAGGTTATTATAAGATGCAGTAGCTTTTAGTTTTATGTTAATTCATAGGCGAAATAAACTAGTTTGCCTTTTTTTCTTTTCTTTTTAATAAATACCCTGCCTAGGGAAAGAAAGTAGTAGGACAAAAGATGTGGAGTCATAGCGAATTCTTTTCCTTCATCTATATATCCTTATTCATAGAGAATTCTTGTCATTATCGTTTTCTTACTTATGTGCGTCTTCATGATAATTCTGATTGGATCTATCAATTGTTGTCCAAATCTTATTCCGATCATCAATATTTTATAAATATTTTGTTTCATTGCATGGAAATCATATTTGTCCCGACAAAACACTTTCGTAATCAACACAACTTTATTATGTTTGAAAATTTTATCTGATCGGTAAAATTTAAGTATTTCCTCTCCCCATCTAGATGAAGTTGAATCAATTAATTGGAATACAGGGAGTAGTGTCCAAAACGTAAAATAGGAACAGCAAGAAGACCTCCTACAAGTTGCACACAAAATTGCTAGCCAGGTGAGAAAACTTGAAAGTGGACAACATAGGAAAGTTGTTTGACGGGTACCACCGCGAACCCCAGTGCTTAAATCGCCCATGCATATATATATATATACATACATGATGCAACTTTCAGGGGCAGCTAGCCTCTGATGTTGAAAGATGAGTCGGTTTGAATTAATTTGGTTCTGACCAAAGGCGACGTCAATGATGGTATATGAGGTAAACGACCTTGCAAATGAACGTTACACACAAACATACAGATATTTCAAAATACTTCTTATTTTTTAACTCTCTGATTCCGAAACCAGAGCATAGGACTAAAAAAAGGTCAGGACCAGAGTTTCCAGTACAGCAAAAATATGTGCAGTTTTGGAGGATACATCAGTTTTTAAAACCATAGTATCGTGGGAACATTGAACCCAATCACCGTGCCCTATATATCTGTGGGAAGAAAACAGTAGCACAATACATACAAAGTTGAGAACATTGATATGGATCAGAGTAGTAGTAAAAAGTTGATTGGATCGGATGGCATATACTGTAGAAGCAATCGGCAGGGAGAAGCCCAGCAACCGGATTGCAGCTTGGCCTGACCAGCCGCTTCTTGATCAGGCCAACTTGGACCTCCCCAAATCAAGGACTTATGACCTGCCATTGCCACGGCCACGACCTCCCCAAATCATGTTGAATTAAGCATTTAAACTTGCTACATGAGACACCAAACTTTGTGTACATGAAAATACACACAAAAACGGTACTGTACAAGATTCTATGTCATTCTCGACACAGACAAGAATACTATCACCGCCCACACAAAATATATAGCTGCTAGACTTAATTCAAAACGAGAATACTTCGCATACAAACATGCATGGCTGTAGAAACAGGATGGCACTCTCCATAGTATTTACAAGACAAGATCTTACAACAGCCTAGCTGCCCACACAACTCGAAAATAAACTCTCAGTCGCAACGAGGAGGGCATAGTAGTCATAAATATTACAACTAGAATTTCTTTCAGCTACCATAACCCAAGCATTCCACCCCAGATCACTCGCTACTCGGCACAAACTAGTGATGTGAGACCAAAAATAACCAAACAAAAAGATTCTACAACTGGAGCATTAGGATGTTAGGTTGGCTTCCTCATGTTGCGGCCTGCCCTGATCACTTCATCCACAAGCAATAGCTGCGAGGCAATGATGGGTCTGCACCAGAATAGAGTTTATCATCAGGTTGACATACATTACGAATAATAATAACTTTTCTTTCAGGGGAGCAGGTCGGTTGAGAAATGCTTCTATCACGTACCCAGAATTAATGATCTGTCGCTTCACAATGTAGTTGTCATAGATGCCCTCCATCTCGGGATCGACTGGTTCTCCAGAGTTGTGGTTCAGTCCCACGACCAATCCACGGTCATGCTCATTCTGTAGGAAACATCAGATACAGTTGGAACTTTCTTACAGCCAAGCTCGAGATAACTGTGTCGGAAGAGACAGTAGAAAACGTAGAAGTGCCATACCTCAAGAGCAACAATGACGTCTTGGGTATCTAAACCTGAATTCTCTGCTAGCGTCTTGGGTATAACAAGTAGAGCATCAGCAAATGCTTTCACCCCAAGTTGAGCTCGCTGTTGTTAAGATTCCAAGTTAACAGCATACTCATGTTGCTACAGTAGAAAAGAGCATGTACTTGTCCAGTGCACTTACCCCTTTAACGGTTTTCTTCACATTGTCCATAAGATGCTTCCTTGCAGCCATCTCAAATGCTCCAGCACCCTGCAGTTGACAAATTAAATAGAAAATACAAGATGACAAATGCGCATTATCAGGAAGCTGACATTCAACCAAGAGCCAAAGCTAATAAAAGCAAGATCCTCAAGCAAAACAAGACCACCCACGATAATAAATAGGGTGTCAAAAGCAACCAGACAAATGGCACCTACGCCACTAAGAAATTAAGAGTAACAAAAAAATCTCAATTAGCACCAACACTATTACCTCTATATGAGTTGTGTAATACGTGACCCCCCCAACAAGCAATGCAAGGAGGCACATAAGTTGAATGAGCTAGGATAACACCCAAAATGCATGTAAAATAATAAATTACTATGCTCAAGTACATCATGAAGTACCCTGCGTCTTGTGAGAACTAAGAACTCCTAATCAGAGTCAACGACCTTAGAAATTCAGACCCACATATCTTTAGTATAGCCTCTGCTAAATGATATCCATACATATCTAGCCAAGCATTCAATTTAATGATGTGTTGGGGAAATTTAAAAACCATACCAGCACAACAGCTTCATCTTCAACTGTATTCTTGACTGATCTTAGACCATCTCTAACAGCATCCTTAATTTGTGCAATGGTATGGTCATTAGGTCCTGAAGATGTTCAAGTTATAGAGAGTTCACAACACAGGTAGTATCAGAAAAGATCATACTGTTAATCGAGAATGAGCTAACCTTTAATCAATATAGTACAAGAGTGGGGATTCTTTACATTCTCCACAAACGTGTACTTTTCTTCTCCAAGAACATGCTCATAGACAAGCCCTGCCCAGCCAAGACAGTCTTCTGTCAAGTCATCGACTGAATTGATGGCTTCACCACCACAGGCTAGCACAAGTCTCTCCATGTTCCTCCTCTTCGCTCTGCGGAGACCAATGATCTGCAGCATGCAAATTCTTGAGCTTATAATGTAACAAGGCTCCAATGCAAAAAACTTCTTGCAGTTCAAAATTAGTGTGCATGGATTCAAAGCTGAATGAAATTAATGCATTGTCATCACTCGAAATATCGGTCGTCATGCTTAGTTCTTACTCCCTCCGTCCCATTATATAAGATGTTTTTACAACCAATATACTCAGCAAAGAAGGTAACATACCAGGCATACATGCCTCGGCAAAGAAGCTTGCTGAACTTGCATTTTCTACATGTGGTTTGTCTTGAAATTGACTTGTTTGTGGTTTATAGAGTAGCATTATGTATAATGTCAATCAACTTTTAATTTCCAAGTTAAGCTGGTGAAATAATGACAAGCACACATCTTAACTGAACTGGAGACCCAGAAAGAACAGGTTCAAATGCAAAAAGAATTAGAAACAAGCCAGAAGTGGTTACCCCTGCTCTAGCTAGAAGATCAAGGGATGGAGGATCAATGCCCTTTTGGTTGATCACCACAAAATTCTTGTCAGTTCCTGAGCAAACCTGCATGCCATGGAAGCACGTGAACAATATGTTCCAACAAAAGCTACCGGGTGGGGTGGAGGGTGGGACTAAGCAAATACCTTATTTTTCAATTCAATAATCTTCTTCACGCGTTCATCGACTTGACGTCTCTCTGCAGAAACCATCTTTTCCCTTTGTTCTGCATTTGAGTAGAAGAATCCTGCATTTATTTCACTGAGAAACTTATGTGTCAGTTAACCAGTTCGAGAGAACCTTCTTATTTCTGGTGCAACCAAATAAAAATGCATCTATAGTAACAAATGAAAGTAGAGTATGCAACAAAGCAATGTATGCAGAAGCATGCACCTCTTCTCATATTCCAGTGATACATTAGCTGTCAGGATGTAGCAATTCTCTGCCCTGCGCTTCATGTCAGGGTGCCGAGAACCATGGTCAAGGACCAGACCCTCAATCTACACAAAAGCAACGGAATAAGCATTCTGATGTTAAATTACTACAAAAGTTCATTTATTTGTGGCCAAGAAAACATCTGGAAAGATCCAATAACTACAATAAACAGGTAGGCATGTTCACAAGGTTGTGACTAAAAATACATGTAAACTATTTATTCAAAGATCTATAGAGTTCAGAAGGATGTTACAATGTGCAAAGGTAAAAAAAATTGCATACCAGACGCGTGTCCACGTCGAATTTGTGGCGCATATGCATTATTTCCACCATAAAAAGATCAATTGGTTCATCACTTTGGCGGACACAGAGAACCTAAAGCAGGGACCATACAGAAAATACAGATAATCTAAGCAATTTTGTAGAATAAAAACCTTCAAAGGAAACACTATAAAAGAAATCTAACATTACCGCGTTTACAACAATATCAGTCAACTGATCAGCCAATCCTTCATACAGCTACAAAGAGAGCAAACTTTGTGTGAGCCTTGGCACTCAAGAGTATGGTATATGTGCACATTCAATTACAACGTAAAATGGTGAAATGGAGTTCAACCACCTTTGTCCTAAGAGTTGTTCTTGCTACCATTTTCAAGATCTCCCTATCAGGTTGATCGCCCATAACGACTGGCGTCTTAAATGTCTCGAGAAATTCAAGAGTTGCTTTCTTGGCAACCTCAAAGCCATCAACCAAAAACCGTGGGTGAGTACCTGCGAAAATAATAATCTGTTACTATGAACTTATAGCAAGGAGCCAGCTACCATATGAACACAATGGGTTTGCATCTAAGAATCAGCACTGCAGTTAGAGGTAACATTTTCTGCCAAGTTTAGAGCAGAAGGCCCATAATTTTAAGGTTAACTTTTTGGCTCTGCTCTGTAGCAACCAACTGGGAAATACATGTTCAGAGCACATTAATGCCCACAAAGTGCACATATCCATGCAACAAAAGTACTCGAAATTATACTGCGTTACTTTCTATCTTCAATTGGCTATTGATACAGAAAATAGTTCTGCTACATTCAAAATCAAATCTCTGGGATGCCACACCCATAAATCCCCTTAGCAGTGGCACAGGTCAACAATTATTTATCTTCGCTTGCGTGTAAGCACTTCTGTTTATATGTGAAGATTGCATAACTATGTAAAGGTACTCATTCTTAATTTAAATCAACTAAATAAATGCATTAAGTCAGAATACCAGCCAATGGTACCTAACAGAAGAATACTGTTCAGAAATACTAACACCAAACATTGCGTGAGCGTATTGCCATTATAATCCTTAGACTGCTTCACATCTAATTGTATATTGCCATTATGAAAAGAATTATCACATCTACTGTATAGTGCTTACTCATAGATGCTAACGAATATTTTGAATAGAAGCCGCAAGTTTCATGCAACAACAATCCTATCAATGATTCAATTCATCGGAGCAGATAAAAGGGATGGGACCGCATAACCAGACCTTCTTCGATGCATCGCTCAGACTGCTTCATAAGCTCTCCGATGAAAAGCACGGTGGATGTGGTGCCATCTCCGCTCGAGTCATCCTGCGCCACCGCTGTCCTTGCAATCATGATTGCTGTCGGGTTCTGGATTTGCTGTGAACGGCAAGACAAAACATCGGAAACCAGACGAGAGAGCATGGAAAGGTCGTGACAGAGAAGTGTGAGCATATTTAGTACCATTTCTTTCAGGAGGGTGTTCCCATCCTTGGTCAGCTTGATGTCACCAGCTCCACCCACAAGCCTGTGCATCACAAATTAAAGACAATCAGATATAATAGCAAATAATACAGTCACTATTGCGTAAAAAAAATACTGTCAGTCTGTCTGCGCTGAGTTACCTAAAAAGATTGACAGCAAAAATATCATTAGCTACCAATCCTGACTTAATCCAATCAGCCAAAACCCAAAGCAGTTTACTGAAAGCAGATTGGCCAGACATTATTCCATACAGTCCTAAATCTGAGCAGTAAACAGCGATCTGTCGAACAGTGCACCACCGAACGGGGATCGAAATGGAAAATATCCCTTTCCCCTCTGGGAAGTGAGAGATCACGAGACGCTGGGAAGGGAATGCGCAGATCACCCAAAGCTCGTCCCCCATTTCTAGTCTGTAGCTGGATCAACGGCGACAGAATGAACAGGGGCTACAGTCCACGGAGAACACTCTGCACCTCGCAAACCTAGCCAACCCAGGGCACGAGAAACCTAGAGCTCGCTTGATCCAGAGCTCGATCTAGAAGCTTTCGCTTCGCCGCATCTGGCGTCTAGGTCTAGCGTGGCGCGGAGAGAGCGAGAGAGAGAGAGGGGGGGGACTTACATCTTGATGGTGCCCTTGGGGCCGAGGTTGGTGCAGAGCACCTCCTGGAGGCCCTTGGCGGCGTTGATGTTCATGTGCAGCGCCGCCGACTTGTTGAGCACCTCCGCGTTCTGGTTCAGCATGCGGATCGACATGGCGGCTGGACGACAGCGGAGAGCGCAGCGGCGCGGGGAGGCGGATCGGAGCGAGGCGCGGGGAGAGGGTGCGGAGGAGGAGGGGGACTGGGGAGGGGCAGAGAGCTGGGCGGAGTAGGGTTTTGGAACTTCCTAGTAGCACGGCTGCACGAGGTGCTGTTTCAAGGCCCTTCGTGGGCTGGGCCGGTTCTTGGCTCTGCTCGGGCCGGGTCACTAAGCGTATGTTTGGTAGTCCGGGTGATCTATCTTAGCTCATACTTCCTCTGTTACAAAATATAATATTTTAGGTTTGTGATAAAAAACATATCTAGACTTCTTCTAGTGTGTCTTCTTCTAGTGTGTAGATACACTTTAATCTGAGTAAACCTATATACTAAAAGTAGTCTAAATACATTTGCTTCACAATGCTAAAACATTTTATATTTTAAAACAAAGGGAGTACAAGCTGAGTCCAACTATGTTCACTTTATACAAGTGTGTTTTATTTGCTGTGCTTGGTAGGTTGCATGAGCTGAGATGTGCTTAGTTGAGATCCTGTTTGGTTGATTGTATGAGTTGAGCCATGCCAGCTATTTATAAAAAGCAATCGGGTCCCTGAATACAAAACGAAAAAGCAATCGGGTCCTTGGGGAGGTTCGGCTTGGGCTCCGCCGTCGTCGCCGGTGAGACGAGGAGCCGCCATGCTCCGGCAGCGCTACACGCCGCCACCTCAGGCTAGCCGGAGCGCCACCGCTCGCGTGAGGAGAGACGGCGGTCGGCAGCGGCAGAGCTATGCTGCAGGGGCGGGGTTGTGCCTCAGGCAGGCAGTTCAACATCCCTGGATGAGCTCCGCATGAGGAGAGACGGTGGCCGGCAAGGGCGGGGTTGTTCTTCGGGACAAGGCAGTGCTGTGGGGCGGAGAACAGACGGCGGCAGACGGGGTCGGGGCAGTGTAGCATCCCAGTTGTCTAACACCTGTAATGCTACTTGTTCTAGTAATAAAAGGGTCACTTCCAACATATAATTGTTGCATTATCATCATGTCATGCTCATGTCATCATGACACCTTGCATTTGGGCATCATATAAAACCCCTTCTTGTTTGGTTCTTATCTCATGTGCATTATTAATTATAGTTGCCTCTTGATATTGTATTTGGTTCTTGATAAATTGTTAAATGCCCATGTTGATTTGGGGGCATATCTCTTATTAACTCCACCACCTTTCTTTCACCACCTTATAATTCCACCATCCAACTAAATATGAGCTTGGCATTTATGGGTTTACTTCTAGCTCATGTGGGTTGGGATGGATCCTTTTCTTTTCCACATGTTCTCATCTTGGCATCATTTTGTTTTCACATTATTGATGCATGAGAGCCACATGGCCACCTTTGCATGCCTTGTGAGTGGGACCCTTTCTCCCTAGCTTCCATATGTGTGTTGTTGGGGTTATCATCATGTGGGGATATTTTGTGGGCTTATTAAATACCTAGTGGCATATACACACTAGCAAGTCCCAATTATCATCACATGTGATCATATCCATCTACTCCATCTGGAACCTTCCTCTTAATTTCTTTGCTTGGCTTGTTTCCACTTCTGGGAATGCATATGGATAATGCCATGTAGATATTATTGTTTTCACAAGAATAAACATGGCATTAGATATTTTGCATGGGCCATGCAACCTTTTCCACTTTTGGTCCACCTTGTTTTGTTTGGATGTTAGGGTGAACCATCTTTTCTCTCTTCTCTCTCCTCCTCCTTTGGCATGATCTTAGTTGAGCTTGTTTAACCCCTCATCACCTTTTCCCCTTCCATGCTTGCACATGTGATCTTGTGGGCATGCCCTAAGCTCCTCCCCCTCTCTCTCTAATCCTCTATCCTAGTTCTCTCTAACACCTACCCCATACCCCATATCCCATCTTGGCAAAAACCTAAGCTACACCTAAACTAATTAAACCCTAGCTAACATGTCCCTCCCTCTCTCACCTAAACCTACCACACCCTAAGTGTCCCCTCACCTCTTCTCTCCCCAACCCTCTCTAAACCGAGACCACCCTCTCCTCCACTCGCTTGCTCTCTTCCTCCCTGCCGGCGTGCCCCACCACGAGCCCCCCTCCCTGGCCCGCTCAGCAGCCTCACCCCACACCTGCCTGCCTCCCTGGCCTCGCCCTACCCCACCTGGCAGCCTCCTTCCTCCCCATATGCAGCCGACCCATGCACGTGAGGTGCAAAGGTGGCCGATGCCGATCTACCCCTTCCCCACGCCATCTACCTGCCCCCCTGTCGATCTTATCTTTCCCCCTCGCCTCTAGCCTCCCCCAGATTCCCCCCAGGCCTCCCTTCTTCCTCCCCAACGAGCACCCTCTCCACCATGCCCCCTCAACCCTAGTTCGGCCCCCTCTGCTTCCCTTCGCTCCAGAGCACCCCGAGGCGAGCCAGGAGCACCAGGAGTTGCGTCTGCTTCCTCTGTTTCGCCCTGACGCGCCGGAGCCCGCTGGATCTCGCCGGAGGAGCCCCGCCGCCGCCGTGCCCGTGGTCGCCAGGACGCCTCCTACCGCTAGCCTCCCCGACGATCACCGGCCTCTCTGCTCGAGCCAAACCACCAACAAGCCCCTGGTAAGCCCCTCTGCCTCCCCGACATGTCCCCCGAACCCCTAGTGCGTCGTAGCGACGCCGGCCGTCGTCGAGCACCCTGCGTGCGCGCGCGCCGCCGCAGTCACCGCCTCCGTGCGCAACAACGTGCCTGCAACCCGCCGTACCGCCTCTGTTCGTCGACCTGCCCCGCGCGCTGCAGTCCCCCTCCGTGCTAGCTTGCTGAACAAGAAGTGTAGGCCGCACGATCCTCTGCAGTTTTCCTTTTTGCGCCTAGTCGAGTTACGCCGCCGTTTGGTCGCCATCGACGCCGGAAGACGGCCGATCTTCCGCCGTCGTCAGCACCACTTCCGTCAGAGCGCAGCAGCAGCCGTGGTTGTTTCGCGCTTAGCTCCCTCCCCTTTTTCCCGCCTCAACCCGCAGCCCCTGCGGCCCCACGTGTCAGCCACCGATCCATCTTGCAGAAGAACCCCTGGGTTTTCCAGACCCTCAACCCGCGGTCCGGGGTGGGCCACGTGACACGCCCGCTCGCGCAGTGGGCTGTGCCGCATGTGACCCCACGGGTCAGTGGCTATGGCTAGGTTCTAGCTGTGTAACAAAACTTTTCTGAGAATCTGTTTGAATTCAAATTTATTTCAAATTATTTCAAATTCAAATATAAATCTGATTTTAAATAACTTTTCAATTATAAAACCAAATAATGCAAATGATATATGTTTTTGAATCAGAAAAATGTGAGGATTTCAAAAATGCTATTCAAATTTCCTTTTGCACATTTAAAATTCCAAGTTGAAGTAAATTACCACAAATGCCACTAGGACTTAAATAATTAATAACTATTGTTGTATAATTCCAAATTTGGCAAATGATATGTCTAAAATGATCAGCTCGACGAGACCTTTCTGTTTATGCTATCCATGACTTCAATTGCAGCATGCATAATATAAATATATAGTGTACAGCAACTAATATGACAACAAATGTGATCCAGAACCCCATTAAAATGTTATTTTTTGTCTTCCACACCTCACCCATGCCATGCTACTTATTGCCATGCAACTTGTGCATCATTCATCATGGCATGATTGTTTGCTTGTCGCAATTTATTCCTATGCTTGTGCACTCTATTTATGTTGGCCCTTGCTTGTTTGGTTCTTCTTTCGAATAGACGCTGAGCAGGGGATATATCAAGAGAACCAGGAGCACTACCCAGATCCGTCCCTCGCTTCAACTGTGTTGCCAGGCAAGCGCTTCCACATGCTTGCATACATACAGTACCTATTGCCTCTATCTTATTCTTGCACCATTGAGTCGCGATTGCATTAAATTGAATCCCAAGTATTGCATAGCCTTTACTTTAAACCCCACCAAGCTTGTTCCTCCATCCCATGAGCCATTACTACAGGAGTTGTTTGAGCCATGCGAGTCGTAGAACAGCATGTGTAGGGTATGTGAGAGTATGATGGATAACGAGGTACCTAACAACTTAACCTGAGTAGTATGGGATAACTAATGAAAGTGGCACCGGTGAGCAATATCTGCTATTTGGTTTTTCCTGCTCACTTGTGTCCCGTAAGACCCCGAGTACTTGATTCCTGTTCCAAGATTTATCGCGCTATCCACATCCGGGAGGTATATGGGACCCCCCTGAGCCAGAGCTTGATTCCGTCGTATTTCCTGGGGCCACAACTAGTTTGAGGTTTTATTTACTATCCTGTACCTATGCCATGCTTTACTGCTTTTTTTTACGATTGTGTGAGGAGCACGCTGTACTGTTTTGGAAGCGGAGTGTTTTCGCGGTATCGACAGTCCCCGTTTGGGGATTTGCTGTCGTTTACAGCCATTGTCGCAAACCTTGAGTCCGTCTCGGAGCTTGCTTACTTTGTTGCGGGTGTACTCCAAGGGGTGGCCCCCTGAAATATTTCTGAATCCTGTGATTGCTTTGTCGTGAAGGCCTCGTTGGGTTTTGATTTGGTTTTTCCGAGGTTGATCGAGTGTGTGTTGCTATTTGTGCACCCCTGCAGGGTAAAACTTTCTGAAAGCCGTGTCCGCGGTTATGGACGACTTGGAGCACAGTTTCTCGACCATAGACAAGCATAACTAAAGTACCGCCTTTAATTTGACTAAGTAATTGACTAGTAAATAGTGCAACACTCATGGAATGGTTAATAAAATTGCCAACGGATGGGGGTTGTTCGTCCGCTTCCTCGTCGGTAAGCGGGGAGGAGGATGGATCTGATGAAATTACTGTTATAACTGTTGTCATTAAGTCACGGACATCCGTCTATGTTTGGTTAGGCGGATGGTTAGCGTTTATCTGTAGCACTATTAGGGTTTATCTTTCGCTGCAATTGCGTCACCCCAGGTTGTGTCCCCTTTAGAGGCATTAAGACTTGCTGAGTACCCTTAGGGTCTCACACGATAAATTATTGGTTCAGATGAACAGGTACCCTCGCAGGACGGATACTGGGTGGAAGAGGCTGATGATGTGGGCAACGACCGTTCGGTGTAGAGATTCCGGGAACGGGGATCCGTGAGATCTGTGGTTGGGATGTGCTTATTTCTATGGCATCTTATGCCGATTTGCTTCTTATCCGTACTCGGACTTTGTTTGCCGCTTCCGCATGATACTCTGATGTGTGCTGTATGAGGAAGTATCCTAAAATATTAGATCTATCTAGGTCATTTGAATATTGCCGTATGGCGTTGCTATATTTCCTTTCTTTCTAGATGGTGTGGCTCTGATGTACTCTTGTATGGTGGCTTGCATACATACCCACTTGTGTATGTAGTTGATCCCTTCGCCTGCCGATTACGCCGCCCGTACAGGTCCCGATGAGATGGAAGTGGTTGGGACGGCCGAAAGGTCTACCCGTGAGTGGCTTTTAGGGCCCCACCGTACTATTTCAACCACTACCGCTCATCCAGGCTTGTAACTAGGAGCGTAATTCACCGAGGTAGTTACAGGCAGGAAAATAGCAAGAGCAGAGAGATAGCGGGGGAGTGGGGCAGGAAAATGAGATACAAGATGGGTTGTGGGGTCGTGACCCTTAGCGCTGGGTCGCACGTGTGGATGGACTCGACACTGCGGAGTTATCAAGCTTGATTTGAGCTTCGCAACCGAGCAGGGCTGAGGGGCCTTTTTTGTATGAGGTGGGCACTGCCGATAGAGCCGTCCCGATCTACCAAACAACAAAATGCGGGATGAGATGAGAATATTTGGGTTGCCCCGGGCTACCAAACACGCCCTAACCTGGTGGAAATTAATCCTCAACAAGTTTGGCGTTGATATTTGCTGAGTACTCCCTCTGTTGTGGCAAGTCTATCCAAATTTGGATTTTGGATAAATATATGTATTATAAATGGTGTCTAGATGCATTCGAATTTAGACAAATCTATAATATCCTTTCAAGACGAAGGGAGTAGTAAAAAATACTCTCCCGGTTAACTTTGCACCGCCGAATATGTAGACAACCAAAACTTCTGTCACATTTTCGCGTGGGAGAGGGGGCGATGGTTTGATGGGGCAGTGCTTCGTCGGTGATTGGGCCAGACATAGTAGGATCCATCTCGATGAAGTTCTTCGACGAACCAACAGTGTAGATTCATGCCAACTCCTCGCATTTGGACTATAAATATAGACCTTCCACTTAAAATTTTGATAGACATGATGATGTAAAACCCTAGAACTCGTTCACCCCCGAAATCTGAATGTGGATTCCAAGGCCTCTTCCTAGTTTATACGTTGGATTTGTATCAAGTCCCCCTCTAGTAATTGGTCTCTCTTTGTAAGGTTCTATTGTTATCAAATCTCGCCTTGAAAGATTCTATTTTGTGTCAATCTTGTAGGGATTCGTAGCATGGAAAACAAAAAAAATCTACCGCATGCACACAAACAAGCCAAGATATATCTACTAGATTTTAGCAACGAGTCAATAGAAGCACTCACCCTCGAAGATTCCAAAGCGGTTAACGAGAGCGGATTCTCGTGGGTGATGTAGTCGTACACTTGCCGATCTCAAGATCGCGTAGACGATCCTTTCGGCGCTGCGTTTCGGCAGCACTTCCGCAGTCGGTCACACGTTCGGTACTCAACGAAGACCTTCCTCTCTCTTGTTCCAGCAGGTAGCGGAGGTTGTAGTTCTCCCTCGTGATTCCGGCAGCACGACGGCGTGGTATCGGAAGTAGAGGGAAGATCCCGTAGGGCTTCGCCTAAGACGGATGCGAGTTATGGTGGATTAGGGTTTCCCGGAATCTAAGGTTTAGAAATCCGGGAGGAGGAGGAGGTGTCGGCGGCGGCGACGGACCGGCGGCGGCGCGGCGGGCGGCAGCGGCGGCGGGTCGGCGGCGGCGCGTGCTCGGGTGGAGAGGGCTTGGAACTTTTTGTGTTGTGTTTGGGGCAGCCCTCCCCCTCTATTTATGAGAGGGGGCAGCCTTGGGAGGGGTGGGTTTGAATCCAAACCCAAACCCAGGTTGGATTGAGAGAAGGACTTGTTTCTCCTCTCACTAGGAAACCATTGTTCCAGTTTGACTTTTCAAACTTCCCGTTTGACTTTGAATTTAGAGCTTTATTTCTCTCTTGCATATGTCAACACCAAGTGACCTTGGACATGATCCAATCATTCCACATACCCATGACACATTCATGGACCATTCTCCATCCGGACCGGTGAACCTTCTAGACCCTTCTAGAACCTCTCCGATGAAATCATCGGAAACTTTCCCGAACTCCAAAATAGGACTTTCCTTATATGAATCTTATTATCCGGACCATTCCGGATCTCCTCGTGATATCCGAGATCCCATCCGAGACTCCGAACCACATTCGGTATCCCTACTAACATTCCATATCTACTAAACAACATCGAATCCTTAAGTGTGTCTCCCTACGGTTCATGAATTATGCGGACATGACCGAGACACTTCTTCGATCAATAACCAATAGAGGAATCTGGAAATTCATATGGCTCCCACATATTTCAACAATTACTTTGCGATCGAATGAACCACTTACATACGATACCAATTTCTCTTTGTCTCACGATAGTTTACTTATCCGAGGTTTTTGATCGTCGGTATCTCTGCATACCTAGTTCAACCTCGTTACTGATAAGTACTCTTTTCTCGTTCCCGTGATATGTGATCCCTTGTGAACCAGTCACATGCTTGTAAGATAATTGGATGACATTCCACCGAGAGGGCCTAGAGTATATCTATCCGTCATATCATTCTCCTAATGATATGATCTTGTTGTTAATAACATCTCAATGTTCATGATCGAGAAACCACAATCATCTATTAACCAACAAGCTAGTATTATAAAGAGGCTTTACTAGGGACTCTAATTTAGTTTACAAAACACACAAGTATTAATGTTTCCGGTTAATACTGTTATAGCATGACTGTAAACATTTATCATAAACACAAAGCTATAATAATAACTGCTTTTATTATTGCCTCTCGAGAGAGGTTTAGTCAACGGATCCGCCACATTCAGATATGTGTGTACTTTGCAAATCTTTATGTCACCATCTTGGACATGCTCTCGAATAGCGTGAAAACGTAGCTTGATGTGCTTCAGCTTCTTGTGTGACCTTGGTTCTTGCGCATTGGCTATGGCACCCATGTTATCACAATAGATAGACATTGGGTCCAGCGCACTTGGAACCACACCGAGCTCTATAATGAACTCCTTCATCCATATCGCCTCTTGTGAAGCCTCCAAAGCAGCTATGTATTCCGATTCAGTTGAAGATCTCGTCATAACGCTTTGCTTTGCACTCCTCCAGCAAACTGCTGCACCATTCAAAGTAAATACGTATCCAGATTGAGATTTAGAATCATCCGGATCGGTGTTCCAACTAGCATTGGTGTTCCAACTAGCATCGGTGTAACCATTAACAACGAGTTGTTTATCACCTCCATAAGTGCGGTGACCCAGCATACCACCGCATGATGTAGTATACTATAGTCGTTGACATAACACGAATGAAACACCGTTCACTAGTATTATATCCCTCGGAATGGCACAACAGAAACACAGCGGGTCCAATACATGGCTAAAGGTTACAACTCACTCTTTACATAAGATTCAGAGAACACTCTAGATTTAAGAGAGAGAAAGAATTTCTGATGGAGAAGAATCAAAGTTTAAACAACGCCAGAACGATTATACTTTTAAATCTAATATTCAGGCTAAGAGGTTGGCATTGCTGCTATTGCAATGTTCTACAGAAATAGGTTCTTTGGCTAGAGACAATATTCCTATCTAATCGGTAACTTTCGTCTTCACTTGAGTTGAGGTATATGTTGACTTCATTGAAGGGCTTTAGCTGGTCTTGATAAGTCCTGGAGTATATCTTGATGTAGTCATCGTTTTAGTGGCTTCATAATATAGCAAGGGTTAAGAAGATATTTTGAGTACGAGCGTACTCAGCAAATTCACTAGAAAAGGAGTGTTTGATGTACTATAACTACAGCCACAGACCGTAGGTCGTAGGCAATACAAGTTTTCATAAACATTTCTTTAAAGGTTGCTTTTATTTTGAAAAGCTATGTCCGTCAGCCTTCACGGGTTTACCAGAACCTTCATGGGTTCCTTTCCCGCCGCGTTCGCAGCTCCTTCTCGGAACAGGGAGTAACAAGTTACAGTTCTTACACTCTGCAGAGGTGCGTTACTTTACCCATGAGAGATCAACTCTTTGTTGCACAACCTGGCAGCTATTTCTCGTCCACAATTCCATGATGTGGGGCCCAGAAGATGATCCAAGCCAATCCCTGCCCCCTTCGCGTCCCCGCATGCCTCCTTGGTGTACACCATGCCCACATAAAGAATTACGGCAATGGTTTGTACAAACCGTTAGATATCAGAACTATCATGAGACGTTGAGGGTTCCCACCCATATGCTGCATATCCTCTACGAATTACCAATTAAAATGCATGCTACGAGGATAACAGCCATGACCTGTACATCTGGCTTCATACGAGAGGAAGAAGATACAGCTGACTTCTCCGTCCCATTCCAAATCTCATGGTCAACGCATAATATACGGCGCAAGAATCACTGGCGATATTGGTTGTTAAGTCCTAGGTGATATAGTTCTGAACAGTGGTATCCCAACTGTCAGATTTAATAGATTAGCTGATCATCCTGGATCAATAATCAATAGTCCTCATTATTATTGGAAAATAGTGTTTTTTGACCTTTTTCAAATGCAGGTGAAGACAACACTGGATTTGTAAAAGACTTTACAGAAAATAAACAAAGGACATGAGCAAGAGTGAACTTGCCTTTTGTCGTTGCAAGATTATGCACT
Organism: Avena atlantica; assembly: GCA_910589765.1. Lineage (NCBI taxonomy): Eukaryota > Viridiplantae > Streptophyta > Magnoliopsida > Poales > Poaceae > Avena > Avena atlantica. The sequence continues at coordinate 432,862,257 of OU342738.1, forward strand.
CACGGTCTTTGAGTCAATATAAGATCCAAAAATCTGAAATCAGCATCATTGGTCCGGTAAGGACTAATGTTTAAAGAAGCAATATGCTTTTATGCATAAGTAGTGTGATGCACGTTTTAAACGTAAATCCCAGAAACAACGTTGTCCTGAGGTTTAGATTTCGAAAGTGGTTACTTTGGAATGTGTGGTCCTTTTGGATAAATTTCGTAGTTGTATTTTTATTAGAGTTTATGAGTGGTTGGAGTCAACACATATGTAGGAATAAAGTATACATACTTATGGCATACTATTTAGGAATACTTGTACAAGGTTTCTTATTTTAAGTGGCAAAAAGGATAACCTTCGAAGAAAAGGTTTCTCTTCTAAGGTCTAAACAAACCTTGTGGTTAATTAGTGATGGTTGATGTTATTTGTTTTGATCAAATGGTTTGAGCTTGAGCTGCTTTATAGATTAACTACTTCAGACCAAAGTTAACTATAAAACATGTAGTAATGTGTATGGTATTATATCTAGACTCTTGGAGACTAAAGTTAACTTTAAATATAGATAGTTTTGAAAGTATGATACTTACACCTTGGTATCTTGTATATCTGAAATGTTTTCTTTAAGAATGTTTGTTCCGTTACTTGAAATAATGGTTTCTTAATTCTATGATAGAGTAGTATCATTTATCTTTTATAGATAAGTGAGTAGAGTTCATAATTCCAGATATATTTTCATTTAACTACCCTTGAACTTTCTATAGTGTTTTGGTAATTGTTGAAATTTGGTAATTTAAAGTTAATGGGAAGGATCTGATTTATTCACAAGATGTTCTTTAAGGTTTATGAATTGGAATCCTTTAAGAATATAATCTTCACTTAGAGTTGAAGATAGTTTAATATAAAGATGTGTTTAATGTTTTTAAACCATTAGAGTTTCATTTCATTAATATTTAAGATTTGTATTATATATTAAACTTATTTTACTCATTTTAAGGATATTAATAAATGTTATTTATCCTTTTATGAATTATTAATGAAGTGACTAGGTTTAAATTTGAGTTATTAAAATATTTGAATTTTTATTTAATTCAAAGTATAATATGAGTTTTTTATCATGTATATATTATTTTTATGATCAACTAGTTAGGTGCCCGTGCGTTGCTACGGAAACAAAACAATATATGTATATATGAATGTACAAATCGAAACATCGCTTTTTGAGTCATCATCTTATCAAAATCTACTTAATCTCATGGTTTTTCCCTTGTCTTTTGATTGCCAATTGATGTTGCTACATTGTGCCATGCCACACATACAAGAACATTTCCATGTGGTGAATGTGCTCTCTTTTGGCATTGGATTTTAAATTGCCTTTGAAAAAAACCTAGTAGATTAAACATCTCATTTTATAATTAATGACAAAAGGGATATAGGATTCCCACACTCCAACCTCCTCACTCTTGTGCTTCCTCCTCTACCTAAGTCATCTACCTTGCTATCTAAAAATATGGTCCTACCTTCACGCTTGGCTGCACCGAAACTCTTCTTCTCAATCCGATGTGTCCTCCATAATTTTAGATATATGACAAACCTATACATCAAGTAAATCCTTCGCCCCACTTCCTACTCCCCTCTAAAAATGGGTAGTGGCAAATTCGATTTGCTGCCTATGGTCTGCATCCGCCCCTTTGACTGGCCTACACCTCATCCTCCACGGTAGTTTGTTGTGAACTTGATCTTACTATGTTGCTAGGTTTTAACTTGGTACAATCTTATGTCGTGCTGCATTTTTTGCATACTGGTTAAATAGCTTTATCTGGTTTTATGATTACTTGTGCACATATGGCCGGTAACCTCACCACAAGATTAATAGGTTATCACACCACATTATGAACCCTTAACCAAACACACCGCTTGGTTTCTGCCAAGTCAAATTCAGCACACCAAACGGCGAGCCCAATTTCTGCCTGCCTCTCTAACTATGCCTCTCTAACTATGACAATGTGGGAAACCAAATACGGAGGAGATTTATATTTTATCCCATCGCCTGATCGGTATGTGCAGTCCCCGCATGCAACTTGCACCCGTGCGGAAAATTCGCCCCAAGATTTTCAAATTCAGACTCACACAGCATGGTTGGGCTCGGTGCACCTATGAAATTCAGGTTTCATCTACGATACAATTGAAATTCAGGTTTTATCTACCATACAATCAAAGTTCAGCACACCCAACCTGATTGATTTGCACAATGACTACCACCTGAGAGGCACATACACCATTGTTATTTTCAGACCCCACTGGTCATGGACCATCAGACAACAGTACTGGTTACATTTTTGTAAAATCAAATGGAATACAAAAATTGGTTCTCAACAATTACAGATGTCTAATACACAAAACATAGGTCTACTGAGGACTAAAATGACGTAGTACAAGTTACAACAACAAATGCACAGGGTTCATATTACATTTATGTCAACTACAAGAAAAGTAGTTTTGAAGCTCAGTAACCTTCAAGACCCCTAGGCTTTGTGCAGGTATCTTTTCTATGCCCCTCAACTCTGCAAATTGTGCACCTACCACATTTGCGAGGCTTTTTTTGGCAGGTCGCCTCTATCAGGGCATGTTGTGCGCTTGTGCCCAGACTTCTTGCAAATAATGCAGAACCTGGTTCATTTTCTCGTTCCCTCGAATGGCGCCCTATACCTTCTATTTGTCGGCCTTCCAGCAGGCCGTTTCTTCGACGGTACCTTCATGCCATCTAGTCCATTGCCAGACACAGCAGCACTCGCGGTTTTGTTGCCACACAGAGCATCCTTTTCTTTCTCCTTCATTTGATCTTCAAGGCCCAGCCCGTCCCAATTTTTAGTATATGGCAGCATAGTAACAAATTCTTTGAATATATTTGTCAAACGATCATAGGCTTCCACACTCGTATCCACCATATTGACAACCTGCATTGCCTGCATGCACAACGTCGAGTGGCGTAAAGTGAATGCTCCATTTCCAGGGCCCAGACAGTCTCAAATTCCTCAACAGTAATGATATGGTTGATTACCCTATGAAAATCTTCCCTAAACTTGTTCCCAGTGTAAATACTCCCAAGGCGCACTCGTTCGCCTTCTTCAGAACATGCCATTTACACCATCTGTGTGCCCTCTCTGGGATCACATTGTTAATGGCCACCTCCATAGCCCTGCACTGGTCTACAACTTTTGTCGCCAGACAGAAAAAAAGCATAAGTGGATTCAGAAGTATGGCGCAATCAAGTACAACAATAGTCTCTTCTATAGTTAGGATTTAAATTTTACATGTCGATATAGTTTGCGGCGGTTCCCTCGTCATCTTTATAAATTCTCCAAACACTCATTCGAAGCTTTCGACACGCACATCCCGGAGCAGCACACCAGCCAATATGACACTTTGGACTGATTATCCACGCCAACAAACAGCCCGAATGACATGCCATACAAATTAGTCATGTATGTTGCGTCGAATGTGACTACATCCCCAAAATACTTGTATTGAGCCCTGTTACTACCGGTTGCCCACATCAGGTTTATAATGCAGCTCTCATCGTCCGACTGCACTCGGTAAGTGAAACCAGGATCCTTCCCTGTCCGATTGCACTCAGTAAGTGAAATCAGGGTCTTTCTCTGTCCGACTGCACTCGGTAAGTGAAATCAGGGTCTTTCCCTCCTATTTCAACAAACACTTCTATGGTCTTCTGTCAGTCATTGTCTGACTGACTATGACCTATATCTTATCATACATATTCGTAAGCATGTTTTTGGTGAACTGGACGTTTTCCATGCTATTAAGAATCCTACCTTCTATGGCATACACTTTGCTGATGGACATTTTCTAGGTTTATAAGATAGCTCTGTATGCATCTTCTGCGCCAAGTTTGAATACAAATGTGTACAGTACATGATACGCATACTCTGATCAAATCTTTACCAAGGATGGATGAGCTCTTTGCGATCAATAAAAATGTATGAGTCTAGCTGAATCTATAAAGTCACACTACACAGCTGTCTATACCAATAATAGAATATGATGTCTTTTTACTAATACTCCCTCTGATTTCTTCATATGTGCGCTCTAACTCTGCTGCTCTTTCTCAGTGAGTTTCCATTTTTTTCACTCTTCTCAGAAACCTCTACTGTTATTGCTTCAGAGAGAATGTTTTCTCTTCGGTTATCCCACACATAATTTTTATGTTAGCCAAGTTTAGCAAAATAGCATTTGAATCTTGATCAGAAACCCTCTCAATGCTAATTAACTATGCCTGTCCAGTTATACAAAGTGCTCCTATATTTTATAACAGACCATAATAATGCCCAAGCTCATTCAGAGAAAGCATAGCAGGGGAAGGCTATTCCTCAACATAGTTTATTAGCGCTAATTTGTGCACTTCATTTATAGTTTTATATAAGATCGTGTTTACCAAGGATAGGCGTGCGATCCTTTCTCAAGAGATGACAGAAGTACAACTGATTTGTGCATTGTGGTGGATCTGAGACATGTACAATTTATAATCAGTAAATTACTTCCTACTGATGGGGTATCAGGATCACATATTTATGTTGGATGTTGCACAAATTTGACACCTTATAAAAGGAGACCTACACTGTGTCAACCATTGTGATATGTGTCATACTTTAGGCGTTGAGATTTCTCTTTTCATCATATGGGAAGCATGCATCAGGGCGTCTACATGCATACCATGAAGTACAAAAAGAAAACATATGCCAATCTTTACTATTAAATGGGAGAAGTTTATCATAACGAGAGTCTTTTCAGAAACTCGGGTAGGGTTAAATTCTTATATCAGGATGTTACTTGCACAAAATTTAAAATAAATAGCCAGATTACTAAATACAAGTTTCTAAATTGAGCCTATCACAACCAATATGCACTCATTGTTTCTTAATAGATCCCTGCAGAAGGTGAACGCAACAGTATTTCAGTGTGGAAAGTGGTATTTTAACTGCAATATTGGAGTTCCCTCTTGGACTGCAATATATGTTTCCCTAGGATTCGCCTGGCGCAAGTCTAGAGTACTCAATATGGACACGTCACAACAATATGCACTATCTGGTTGCAAAATGAAGCTTCAGATTTGTGTTGAAGGGGTTACATGTGCCAATCCAAAGTTGTGATGACATGGTAGATTAATTAAGGTGTTAACTGACTCAAAGTGCTTTGGTCAAGGACATAATAAGCAAGACAAGAAGCCATCAATTATGCTTGGTCCAAAAATAAAGTACATAGATAAATTTGTTCAGATTGAGCACACATGAACAATCTCTGCACCACAATTAACATGATCGATCAATGCCTGCAATATTCCACCACAATTCGCATGAATGATCTAATGCGTATCATAACGGACCCCTTTATAAAAAAAAATAGTCATCCTAAATAGTAGTTTGATATATAGAATTATAGGGAAACTCACATGTTATACATGAAGTTCACTATGGATGAGCAGGTGGTTGACTTTGTAGGAGTGCAGGTCCAAGGCGTGGCAGCAACGGAGCAGAAGCTGGTAAAGGTAAATGTGGCGGCTGAAGAGTGGGTTGCACTCGTAGTGGCCACTCATTGCAGGATCGAGGCCGACCCGGTGCTCCGCTTGGCAACGCCCACATCGGAACTCTGCGCTCGCCATGGGCGTCCATAGCAGGATCGCCGCGACCGTCAACCGCAGGATACAGGCTGGCCCGATGTTCCTCTTCAGAGGCGATTACAGCCGTGCATGAACGCGGTGGTGCCGGCGAGTTGACCACTTCACCTAGATCCCGCTTCTGTCTGCTGCACCATGATGGGAAATTGGAGATACGGTTCAGAGGAGGCCCACATGTCGCCGTCGGTCGACCATGGAGCGCTGGACTAATGGAGCCGGTCACCCCTGTCGTGGTCTTCGCCCCGCGTACCTACAGAGCCAATACGGGTGGGCGAGGTCTACGGGGCTGGAAGACCACAACACCCTACCTCGCCAGAGGAGGGACCTGCATCGCCGCCTATGGATTTTGGGATTGGTTCCTAGGCGCGCGTGCTGGACTGTTGTGCGGCGATCTCAGACCATGCTAGGCTCGAGGCGCCCCGGAAGTAGGTCGTCGGGATGTTAGTGGCGGCTGGGGGGCACGGGCAAGATGGGAAGGGCGGATGGGGGGCAAGGGCGAGATACGGCGGCAGAACCTTGTGCTATGGTTCACGGGAGGAGGTCAAGAGATGATGCATCTTGAGCCTTGCTTAGGTATTTCCACTTCCCAATTAGCGGTGGCAGAGAAGCGTAATAAACTAAATCATCATCAGATGTAGATCAGACGGTCCAGATTGCTTTAACGTTTGATGTTTGAGGGCGACCTACGATCACCAACATTCTTTTAATAGTAAAGATTTGGTATATTTATTTTTGTGATTAATAAATAATAAGTTATGATTTTTATTATTACTTTATAATTATTTAATAAATAACAAATATTTTATTAAGTGAAATAATAATACATGATTATATTTTTAATTAGAATTCTTGTTTTTCCAAGATTTTTGGTATTTTACTTATATTATAAACATTTATCATTGTAGGAATATGAATTATTAAAGTTTAATTACTAAATATTTATTTAGTATATATAAGATCCAAAAATCTGAAATCAGCATCATTGGTCCGGTAAGGACTAATGTTTAAAGAAGCAATATGCTTTTATGCATAAGTAGTGTGATGCACGTTTTAAACGTAAATCCCGGAAACAACGTTGTCCTGAGGTTTAGATTTCGAAAGTGGTTACTTTGGAATGTGTGGTCCTTTTGGATAAATTTCATAGTTGTATTTTATTAGAGTTTATGAGTGGTTGGAGTCAACACATATGTAGGAATAAAGTATACATACTTATGGCATACTAGTTAGGAATACTTGTACAAGGTTTCTTATTTTAAGTGGCAAAAAGGATAACCTTCGAAGAAAAGGTTTCTCTTCTAAGGTCTAAACAAACCTTGTGGTTAATTAGTGATGGTTGATGTTATTTGTTTTGATCAAATGGTTTGAGCTTGAGCTGCTTTATAGATTAACTACTTCAGACCAAAGTTAACTATAAAACATGTAGTAATGTGTATGGTATTATATCTAGACTCTTGGAGACTAAAGTTAACTTTAAATATACATAGTTTTGAAAGTATGATACTTACACCTTGGTATCTTGTATATCTGAAATGTTTTCTTTAAGAATGTTTGTTCCGTTACTTGAAATAATGGTTTCTTAATTCTATGATAGAGTAGTATCATTTATCTTTTATAGATAAGTGAGTAGAGTTTATAATTCCAGATATATTTTCATTTAACTACCCTTGAACTTTCTATAGTGTTTTGGTAATTGTTGAAATTTGGTAATTTAAAGTTAATGGGAAGGATCTGATTTATTCACAAGATGTTCTTTAAGGTTTTTATTATGAATTGGAATCCTTTGAGAATATAATCTTCACTTAGAGTTGAAGATAGTTTAATATAAAGATGTTTTTAATGTTTTTAAACCATTAGAGTTTCAATTCATTAATATTTAAGATTTGTATTATATATTAAACTTATTTTACTCATTTTAAGGATATTAATAAATGTTATTTATCCTTTTATGAATTATTAATGAAGTGACTAGGTTTAAATTTGAGTTATTAAAATATTTGATTTTTTATTTAATTCAAAGTATAATATGAGTTTTTTATCATGTATATATTATTTTTATGATCAATTTGGCATATTTATTTTTGTAATTAATAAATAATAAGTTATGATTTTTATTATTACTTTATAATTATTTAATAAATAACAAATATTTAATTAAGTGAAATAATAATACATGATTATATTTTTAATTAGAATTCTTATTTTTCCAAGATTTTTGGTATTTTACTTATATTATAAACATTTATCATTGTAGGAATATGAATTATTAAAGTTTTATTACTAAATATTTATTTAGTATTTTTCATAAATACTATAATATTAATAAATAATAAAAGTGATTTTTATTTTTTATCATCTTTCAATAATTTTGTAAAATTCCATAAGGAATATATAAATTACAAAATTCTTATAAAAATTTAAATGTCCAAAATTTTATAATTTAATTTTATTTGGACAGAGTGGATTATTGTGATTCCAAAAATCTTTTATTTATACATTTTTTGGACTTTTATTTTATTTTCTATAATTTTCATTGAGGTCAGGGGCATTTTGGTCTTTTCTTCAATTGATCAAAAATTTATTAAATAACTTGGGCTGGCCCCTTGGGCTTATTGGGTCGGGGTGGCCCAATAGGGCAGGGTCAAAAAGACCACCCCGAAGAGTTTTGGCCCAATCAACCCACTCTGCCTCCTTCACTCCCTCGACCTAATCCTCCCCTCCCCTGGCTCGACTCCGTGGCCGGCGATGCCGCCACCGTCGATTCCTGCCGCCGTCGGTCGTTCTGGCCACCGCCGTGGTGCGAGTTGGGGTTGTCGACGATGCTCGTTCGTGCTATCCACTTGGATTTGACTCCGGGGTTTCCCCGTGGTCAGTTCCTCCCTATTCCTGAACCCTAGTGTTCGGAAAAGATGTTGTCATTGTCGCCGCGACCCCGCCTGCGGTGGTGTGCTGGTCTCGTGCGCTGCTGCGACCGCTGTCGTGGCAGGTGCACGTTGTAGCGCCCCTCTGGGTTCTCCCTGTGCCGACGCGGTTCGTCGGCCCCTCTGCTTCTTCTTCGATTCGTCAACGAGGACCTCGGGTAAGTTGTCGTGGTGGTGTTTGTCCCTGCTACTGCCATGATTCTTTCTGTGTGTATCTAGTGGATTTCATGCCGAGTGACTATGTGTTGGTTGAGTTCATCTCTAGATTAGAGTTCTTGCTCTGATTAGGATTCATAACCCCCTGTTGATCATATCTATGATGCTTTAGATCTAGTGTTGATCATGTTTGATCATGGAAAAGGATTATCTGTCGTGGTTGATGATTGATAGTAGCTTTGTTGATGCTAATTGCCTGTTAGATTAATTCTAGTGGTAATCCACCATGATTCATGCTAGTGTCTTAATAAAATCCTTGATTGGATTATGTTGTTGATCTGAGAAGTTTCTCTACTATCAGGTGGCTTATACTGACAGTAGTCTCTCTCTCAGTAGTTGCTTACTGCAATTATAATGTGGGCTTGTTTGAGATTATACATTCTGAATCAAATCATTACATGTAATGATCTTCTGGATGTATAGATTCATTTAAATGTTGATTTCTGGCACTTGGCTTCAGGAAAATTATATGTAGTGGTTGTCCCTTTTTATCTGTGGAAGCTAAGTGAAGCTTGTTTTTAGCTCATTAAGAACTCGTCCTTGTGATACCATTGTATTCTGGCACACAAGTGATTGGGTTTTTATTTCTAGGCTTAGCTTGCTTATGCTTGTGATTAAAACTGATAAGATGATATGGAAGCTTTTATTAACTTTCCTGCCTATGATGTTGGTCTGAGGCTCTAGGATGTAATTCCTAGTTAGCTGGGCAATAGTTTGTTTGAAACTTATAGGTTTATAGGTGCTACTCTCTCTGAGAGATGTGCCATGATCTGATAAGATCAAATGAAAATGATCTCAGTTGCAAAAATAACACTGAACCCAGTGATGCTGGTCTGAGGGTTTAGTGCTTGTGGTTTAGCTTGATTTCTGATCCTTATACTTGAAATCTCTAGGATAGATTCACCCCTCTTGGGTGCTTATTGAGAGATCATTACATAAAACAACACATGCTTTTGTTTAGATATTCTGATGAAACCATGTGATGGTTTTATGAGACTCACCACAAGATTTGATGTTGGTGTAGTAGATTGATGATGATCTTTATCTTGATGTGCTTTTGCTGGCTTCCTGAGCTTGCTCTTGAGCTTGCATGCTCCTCCTAGCTCCCGGTCTTGACCTTGTTGTCCACCAGATCCATTCCCCTCCTTATGTCACCATCCTGGTGATGTTTGGGTTGATCTAGGTGGTTGGTTTGGTTGCTGTTCTTGGTTTAATTATTGTTCATCCTGGCTGTGCTGGTGTATTGTGTAGTGGAGAGATGCACTAAGGTGCTCCTCCATGGCTGGGCTGTGGTTTTGTGATAATGGCTATGCTTGTGAGGTTGACAGCACACCCCTTTGCATGCTTGTGTGTGTGTGTGTGCAGCTTGTGTGCCTGCTATGCACATGTGGATAAGTTCAGAAAGTTTGAACTTACTATTACCAAACTACTCTTACCTGGCTGGTAAATTGGTCCCTTTTAGCTATCATTTGAATTCTGGCTTTGAATTTATGAAAGATAAAATCTTTCAGATTGGTGAAACTTGCCCCTTTTTCCATAATTCTCAATTATGAGATTGTCAAGTGCACCTCACTGACATATTTGAGAGAAATATCTACTAACACTAATCTTGTTTTATTTTCTATTTAATCTTTGTTTTGCAGGTACAAAGATAAAGATGAAGATTTAGTGTAGTTTTAGATATAGGATAGTTAGTAGAGATACAAATGTACTTTTCTTGATCTTTTGTAATTTTTCTTTTATAATTCTTGTAATCTTTATTTGGTTCATTTGTAACAAAGATTATATATTCATTAATAAAGAATATTTTATTCTTTACTCTTGTGTGAATTGTGAAGTTTGGAATAACTTCAATAAGTTATTATTTGTAATTTGTTTATGAATAAGAAATGAAATTCATATACCATATTGCTTTTAAATAAGATTTAAGTTATAATACTTTTCTCTTAATTAATTTAAGATTCAAATCTTATATCAAAATCATTTAAATTATAAAACACTTAAGTTTTAAAATCCAAACTCATTTCAAAACACACATAATTCCTTTAAGTTCATATCAAAGTTTAGCAATCCTCCTTTAAGACTAAACCTACTCCCAAAGTAAGAAAGAAACATTGATCACTCAAAGTTTTTATTTGGCGAAAATTTTACCCACATTTTCACAAATGAATGCATGCAAAAATACATATTCCTAAATCTACCCTTCGTTAGGTCCTAAATACTGGGATGTTACAGACTTCTCCCATTAAATTAAACTTCATCCCGAAGTTTGTGGACATGTACCAGAATAATTCTGGATAAACTTTTCTTAAATTCCCTTTCTTCTCCCATGTGGATTCTCTCCCAGGGTGATGTTCCCACTGTACCTTACAATATTCAATTGCTCTGTTCCTCAATCTTTTCCAATTTTCTTCCCGAATCTTACAGTGCTTTCTAATATAAATTAGGTCTGCTTGTAGTTCTAACTCTTGGTGTGTTATTGCCTCCTCTGGAACTTTCAAACATTTGCGAAGTTGTGACATATGAAAAGCATTTTGCACCTAAGCCAATCTTGATGGTAACTCTAAAGCATAAGCGATAGTTCTGTTTTGACTTAGTATCTTAAGTGGTCTGATATATCTTGGACTCAATTTCCCTTTAACTCCCAATCTTTTTACTCCTTTCATTGGACTTTACTTTCAAATAGACCATATCTCCTACTTCTGAATGCCATGATCTTTGGCTTTGATCCTCATAACTTTGCTACCTGCTTTGGGCTATTTTCAGTCTTTCCCTGGTCTTATCAATGATATCTTGTCTATACTTCAACTAACTTCTCGGCATTATCCTTTTGGATTTACTGTAATAAAATGTGCACTCTTAGTGAGTCTGTCCACAATTACCCATATCATATCTCTCCTTTTTAGGGTCATAGGTGACCATGTGATGAAGTCCATACCTATTTCCTCCCATTTCTATTCAGGAATTTCTAAGGTTTGTAATGGTTGCTATACTCCCCACTCCATGATGATCTTCAATGGAATTAATTGGAATATTCCATAACCTGATTAGATATCCTCATTCAATTCTTTTTATTGAATTAACATCTTCGTTACTATATTAATTACAATTTGGAAGTTCTCATTACCATAAGTTTTTATGTTTCTATATATGCATTTTAATTGTCAACAGACTATCTTACTATTCCTGTCATTATATAGTTGATACTGGTATTCCTTCCAAAATTGAATTTGAAGTCAATTTGTCCAGACCCATTGGATTTATTTTTTATTCTCGACACTTGTTGACTTAGGGTTCTATATTACTTCTTAAGGATTACTTAAAAGTTGTGTCCTTTTAAATTTGTTTGTTTAAATGTATCCTTCATCACCCTCAAATTTGTACCTTCTTAAAAAATTTAATTAACTTTTCTTTATTACCCAAAGTATTTTCTTCAACTATCATTCCTAATGTTTACTCTTCCCCATTAAGTTTTACTAATAGTTTTGAAACTTCATACATAGAGGCTATTGATTCTTGAACTAAAATGTTGGTTCCTGTTCAGTTTATATTTTACTGCTTTAAAGTCCGATGAAAGATTATACGGTGCATCCACATAGTTGTGGATTTCCGAAGCAATTATTTCAGCACTAAATGTCGTACTTGCTATTGGGCATTCTTGCTGAAATAACTGGATTTTGCAAAGCATCTTGCCAAGCTATCGTCTTCAGATCTATTAAACTTTCTTATGTCTTACTTAACTTAGGCCAAATTTAATTCTCTTTATGCAACTTTTAATAAGATTTGGTTAACTATTTCAACCAAATACCAGCTGCGGACAAAATACCAACTATGGATTAGTTACTAGCTATAGATCAAATACCAATTGCGGATTATTACCAGCTGCGAACCGTCCTAGGATGTGTTAATTACCCTATGGTTTCTCACATACCTCTCACATTCTCTCGGAATTGTCAGTGTTTAAATACAATTGTGGTTCCAAAGCTAACTATTTGTACTTATTCATGATACTTCCATGAACTTGGTACAATTCTCCATTACTTCCTAGTATTATTACCCACTTCTATACCCAGCTTCTTTCTTGAGTTTGGATAGGAATACTCTATGTTCTATCTATTCTCCAAGTGTGTTAACACTCCTTATATCTCGCTTCTTCCTTCCTGTAAGTCTTCTTTTGAAATCGTCGCTCCCTTACACGAATTCCCATTCCTATCTAGGTCTATATCATCAAGTAATAACTGGGTGTTACATCATGCATTTGCACACCTAATTAAACTTCATGTACAGATCTAGTCAATCAAGAAAATTCAATAAGATCCAAATGTCGATAAACAACAAAACATATACCTTGTATTACACATAGGTTTTAACTAATTTACAAATGTACTAGATGTTCCAACTGTTGCTCCATACCTATTTACACAACTATCTTACAAGAACTTCTTGTTCTTGTGGATATATCCTCACTTATTTTTGCAAACCCTGCAACCTACCATACGCATTACCCTCTATGTACATTATTCAAGCCCTCATCCCTTGGGATGTCGTTTCTCTCTCTCACTTTCCTCTTCCTCTAGTGCTTCCTAGAGTTCCGTCCATGATGACGTGAAGTCCTACGACTGCCTTCTAGAGCATAGGAGCATCCAGGAGGTGCGTATTCTTGGTTAGAAGTACCGAAACTGAGATTAGTCATTGAAAAATGACTAGAGTTGGCGTAATCTTCCACCGAATAGTTCGGGTTTTCTGGCAACGCTTCCTCATAGCAAGTTGGTTCCTTAGCTTTTTCTTGGATCCAATCATATATGTTGGTATAGTAGCTATTGGAGTACTCTTCTAAGTTGATTGGATTCGTATTACCCCCATATGGTCCATAAGGCTCCCTATGGTTATAATTGGTCTGTTCTTCAATACCTGCATCACAAGGTATAGGATTACCTATGGTTTTACCTTGAGATTCTATTTCCCATCCATATTTGTTAGGCTCAGGTTTATTTGGAATTACTTTATTCCATTCCTGTTGTTCGGAATTGTACTTGGTCCATAGGTCTTCAGGTGGCTTGAGGTCATACTGGTAATAGGCATAATTTTCTGAGTTTGGGTCATCGAACTCCGTTTCCTCAAAAACCTCTCCTGAAGGTATGTATTTGGGATTCCTAGCTTCTTTATCTAACTTCTTCCTACGAGCCATTGCTTTATCAGGATTAGTAAAATCCTCAATGACCGTATCCAGTCACTGAACTAAGACTTGGTGTGTGTTATGATAAGTGTTTAGCAAAGACCGATAACGGTCCATATACTCCACAGCTAGAGTAGGTTCATCTTGGACTAAGGTAGAGTGATCTAACTCATGCTCTGAGTTTGAGGTTTCATGTGGTATAATGGTGTGAGTGCTACCTTCTAGAGCTTGGGATTTATGCTCTCGGATCATGGTTATGGCTGCTGCTACGGCAATATGATATGCAGATGCCATGCACCTTGCCTCTCCTGCTGGCATTTCTCCCTTCAGTCCTAACTTCTTGGGTAACATGATCATGACACGGTATTTAGCTAATACCTTCCCATCACAGTAAGTGTAAATCTTGACCAAAAGTCTTGATTCACATTCCAAACTCCATAGAAGTTTTCGAAGATTGTCTGTCCAATCCCCTCCGTAGTCATCCAATGTCATGTTCATCACTTGAACATTCCGGGGTGGATATCGAGGTGCCATGTGGAACTGTAGATAAGAAATTATCGTCAGTCACATAGAGTTAAACTCTTGGGAAATGTTTGGAATTGCCATCATATAAAACAGTTATCGCACTAGTAACATAACAGGATTATTCTTAAGTGAATATCCCTCATATCACCAGAGAACTCTTCAGTATTGCTAGAATGTGTCCTACAGGTTCTACCCATTTACTAGGTTTCCAACCTAGGGTCAAAGCATATGCTCTGATACCAACTGCGGTGACCCAGCATACCACTGCATGATGTAGTGTACTATAGTAGTTGACATAACACCAATGAAACACCATTCACTAGTATTACATCCCTCAGAATGGCACAACAGAAACACAACGGGTCCAATACATGGCTAAAGGTTACAACTCACTCTTTACATAAGATTCATAGAACACTCTAGATTTAAGAGAGAGAAAGAATTTCTGATGGAGAAGAATCAAAGTTTAAACAACGCCAGAACGATTATACTTTTAAATCTAATATTTAGGCTAAGAGGTTGGCATTGCTGCTATTGCAATGTTCTACAGAAATAGGTTCTTTGGCTAGAGACAATATTCCTATCTAATAAGTAACTTTCGTCTTCACTTGAGTTGAGGTATATGTTGACTTCCTTGTCTTCATTAAAGGGCTTTAGCTGGTCTTGATAAGTCCTGGAGTATATCTTGATGTAGTCATCGTTTTAATGGCTTCATAATCTAGCAAAGGTTAAGAAGATATTTTGAGTACGAGCGTACTCAGCAAATTCACTATAAAAGGAGTGTTTGATGTAATATAACTACAACCACAGACTGTAGGTCGTAGGCAATGCAAATTTTCATAAACATTTCTTTAAAGGTTGCTTTTATTTTGAAAAGCTATGTCCGTCAGCCTTCACGGGTTTGCCAGAACCTTCATGGGGTTCCTTTCCCGCCGCGTTCGCAACTCCTTCCCGGAACAGGGAGTAACAAGTTACGGTTCTTATACTCTAGAGAGGTGCGTTACTTTACCCATGAGAGATCAACTATTTGTTGCATAACCGGGCAACTTATTCTCGTCCAAAATTCCATGATGTGGGGCCCATAAGATGATCCAAGCCAATCACTGCCCCCTTCGCGACCCCGCATGCCTCCTTGGTGTACACCATGCCCACATAAAGAATTATGGCAATGGTTTGTACAAACCGTTAGATGTCAGAACTATCGTGGGAAGTTGAGGGTTCCCACCCATATGCTGCATATCCTCTACGAATTACCAATTAAAATGCACGCTACAAGGATAACAGCCACGACCTACACATATGGCTTCATGCGAGAGGAAGAAGATACAGCTGACTTCTCCGTCCCATTCCAAATCTCATGGTCAACGCGTAATATACGGCGCAAGAATCATTGGCTACATTGGTTGTTAAGTCCTTGGTGATATAGTTCTGAACAGTGGTATCCCAGTTGTCGGATTTAATAGATTAGCTGATCACCCTGGATCAATAATCAATAGTCCTCATTATTATTGGAAAATAGTGTTTTTTGACCTTTTTCAAATGCAGGTGAAGACAACACTGGATTTGTAAAAGACTTTACAGAAAATAAACAAAGTACATGAGCAAGTGTGAACTTGCCTTTTGTGGTTGCAAGATTATGCACTCACGGTCTTCGAGTCAGTATAAGATCCAAAAATCTGAAATCAGCATCATTTATCCGGTAAGGACTAATGTTTAAAGAAGCAATATGCTTTTATGCATAAGTAGTGTGATGCACGTTTTAAACGTAAATCCCGGAAACAACGTTGTCCTGAGGTTTAGATTTCGAAAGTGGTTACTTTGGAATGTGTGGTCCTTTTGGATAAATTTCGTAGTTGTATTTTTATTAGAGTTTATGAGTGGTTGGAGTCAACACATATGTAGGAATAAAGTATACATACTTATGGCATACTAGTTAGGATTACTTATACAAGGTTTCTTATTTTAAGTGGCAAAAAGGATAACCTTCGAAGAAAAGGTTTCTCTTCTAAGGTCTAAACAAACCTTGTGGTTAATTAGTGATGGTTGATGTTATTTGTTTTGATCAAATGGTTTGAGCTTGAGCTGCTTTATAGATTAACTACTTCAGACCAAAGTTAACTATAAAACATGTAGTAATGTGTATGGTATTATATCTAGACTCTTGGAGACTAAAGTTAACTTTAAATATAGATAGTTTTGAAAGTATGATACTTACACCTTGGTATCTTGTATATCTAAAATGTTTTCTTTAAGAATGTTTGTTCCATTACTTGAAATAATGGTTTCTTAATTCTATGATAGAGTAGTATCATTTATCTTTTATAGATAAGTGAGTAGAGTTTATAATTCCAGATATATTTTCATTTAACTACCCTTGAACTTTCTATAGTGTTTTGGTAATTGTTGAAATTTGGTAATTTAAAGTTAATGGAAAGGATCTGATTTATTCACAAGATGTTCTTTAAGGTTTTTATTATGAATTTGAATCCTTTGAGAATATAATCTTCACTTAGAGTTGAAGATAGTTTAATATAAAGATGTTTATAATGTTTTTAAACCATTAGAGTTTCATTTCATTAATATTTAAGATTTGTATTATATATTAAACTTATTTTACTCATTTTAAGGATATTAATAAATGTTATTTATCCTTTTATGAATTATTAATGAAGTGACTAGGTTTAAATTTGAGTTATTAAAATATTTGAATTTTTATTTAATTTAAAGTATAATATGAGTTTTTTATCATGTATATATTATTTTTATGATCAATTTGGTATATTTATTTTTGTGATTTATAAATAATAAGTTATGATTTTTATTATTACTTTATAATTACTTAATAAATAACAATTATTTAATTAAGTGAAATAATAATACATGATTCTATTTTTAATTAGAATTCTTATTTTTCCAAGATTTTTGGTATTTTACTTATATTATAAACATTTATCATTATAGGAATATGAATTATTAAAGTTTTATTACTAAATATTTATTTAGTATTTTTCATAAATACTGTAATATTAATAAATAATAAAAGTGATTTTTATTTATTTTTTATCATCTTTCAATAATTTTGTAAAATTCCATAAGGAATATATGAATTACAAAATTCTTATAAAAAATTAAATGTCTAAAATTTTATAATTTAATTTTATTTGGACAGAGTGGATTATTGTGAATCCAAAAATCTTTTATTTATAAATTTTTGGACTTTTATTTTATTTTCTATAATTTTTATTGAGGTCAGGGGCATTTTTGGTATTTTTCTTCAATTGATCAAAATTTATTAAATAACTTGGGCTGGCCCCTTGGGCTTATTGGGTCGGGATGGCCCAATAGGGCAGGGTAAAAAAGACCATCCCGAAGAGTTTTGGCCCAATCAGCCCACTCCGCCTCCTTCTCTCCCTCGACCTTATCCTCTCCTCCTCTGGCTGTGGTTGATGATTGATAGTAGCTTTGTTGATGCTAATTGCCTGTTAGATTAATTCTAGTGGTAATCCACCATGATTCATGCTAGTGTCTTAATAAAATCCTTGATTGGATTATGTTGTTGATCTGAGAAGTTTCTCTACTATCAGGTGGCTTATACTGACAGTAGTCTCTCTCTCAGTAGTTGCTTACTGCAATTATAATGTGGGATTGTTTGAGATTATACATTCTGAATCAAATCATTACATGTAATGATCTTTTGTGGATGTATAGATTCATTTAAATGTTGATTTGTGGCACTTGGCTTCAGGAAAATTATATGTAGTGGTTGTCCCTTTTTATCTATGGAAGCTAAGTGAAGCTTGTTTTTAGCTCATTAAGAACTTGTCCTTGTGATACCATTGTATTCTGGCACACAAGTGATTGGGTTTTTATTTCTAGGCTTAGCTTTCTTATGCTTGCGATTAAAACTGATAAGATGATATGGAAGCTTTTATTAACTTTCCTGCCTATGATGTTGGTCTGAGGCTCTAGGATGTAATTCCTAGTTAGCTGGGCAATAGTTTGTTTGAAACTTATAGGTTTAGAGGTGCTACTCTCTCTGAGAGATGTGCCATGATCTGATAAGATCAAATGAAAATGATCTCAGTTGCAAAAATAACACTGAACCCAGTGATGCTGGTCTGAGGGTTTAGTGCTTGTGGTTTAGCTTGATTTCTGATCCTTATACTTGAAATCTCTAGGATTGATTCACCCCTCTTGGGTGCTTATTGAGAGATCATTACATAAAACAACACATGCTTTTGTTTAGATATTCTGATGAAACCATGTGATGGTTTTATGAGACTCACCACAAGATTTGATGTTGGTGTAGTAGATTGATGATGATCTTGATCTTGATCTTGATCTACTTTTGCTGGGTTCCTGAGCTTGCTCTTGAGCTTGCCTGCTCCTCCTAGCTCCTGGTCTTGACCTTGCTGTCAACCAGATCCATTCCCCTCCTTATGTCACCATCCTGGTGATGTTTGGGTTGATATGGGTGGTTTGTTTGGTTGCTGTTCTTGGTTTAAATGTTGTTCATCCTGGCTGTGCTGGTGTATTGTGTAGTGGAGAGATGCACCGAGGTGCTCCTCCATGGCTGGGCTGTGGTTTTGTGATAATGGCTATGCTTGTGAGGTCGACAGCACACCCCTTTGCATGCTTGTGTGTGTGTGTGCAGCTTGTGTGCCTGCTATGCACATGTGGATAAGTTCAGAAAGTTTGAACTTACTATTACCAAACTACTCTTACCTGGCTGGTAAATTGGTCCCTTTTAGCTATCATTTGAATTCTGGCTTTGAATTTATGAAATATAAAATCTTTCAGATTGGTGAAACTTGCCCCTTTTTCCATAATTCTCAATGATGAGATTGTCAAGTGCACCTCACTGACATATTTGAGAGAAATATCTACTAACACTAATCTTGTTTTATTTTCTATTTAATCTTTGTTTTGCAGGTACAAAGATAAAGATGAAGATTTAGTGTAGTTTTAGATATAGGATAGTTAGTAGAGATACAAATGTACTTCTCTTAATCTTTTGTAATTTTTCTTTTATAATTCTTGTAATCTTTATTTGGTTCATTTGTAACAAAGATTATATATTTATTAATAAGGAATATTTTATTCTTTACTCTTGTGTGAATTGTGAAGTTTGGAATAACTTCAATAAGTTATTATTTGTAATTTGTTTATGAATAAGAAATGAACTTCATATACCATATTGCTTTTAAATCAGATTTAAGTTATAATATTTTTCTCTTAATTAATTTAAGATTCAAATCTTATATCAAAATCATTTAAATTATAAATCACTTTAGTTTTAAAATCCAAACTCATTTCAAAACACACATAATTCCTTTAAGTTCATATCAAAGTTTAGCAATCCTCCTTTAAGACTAAACCTACTCTCAAAGTAAGAAAGAAACATTGATCACTCAAAGTTTTTATTTGGCGAAAATTTTACCCACATTTTTACAAATGAATGCATGCAACAATACATATTCCTAAATCTACCCTTCGTTAGGTCCTAAATACTGGGATGTTACAATAAGAAAGAACCATATCCTTAGTTCTTCTCAAGTACTTAAGGATGTTTTTGACTGCTCTCCAATGATCCACTCCTGGATCACTTTGATATCTTCTAGTCAAACTAACAGCATATGGAATGTCGGGTCTAATACATAGCATGGCATACATTAGAGATCCTATGGCTGAGGCATAGGGAGTTTTACTCATCCTTTCTCTATCTTCTGCCGTTGCTAGATTTTGAGTTTTACTCAAGGTCGTATTGGGCATCATGGGCTAGAACCCTTTCTTGCTATCTTCCATTCCAAACCTCTTTAGAACTTTGTCCAAATATGTACTCTGTGATAATGATATTAGGCGTCTCGATCTATCTCTATAAATCTTTATGCCTAATATGTAAGCTGCTTCGCCAAGATCTTTCATTGAAAAACTATTATTCAAATAATCCTTGACACTATTAAGAAGGTCTACATCATTCCCAATAAACAATATGTCATCTACATATAGTATTAAGAATGCTACAGAGCTCCCACTCACTTTCTTGTAATACAAGCTTCTCCATAAGTTTGTATAAAACCAAAGCTTTTGATTACCTTATCAAAACGTTGATTCCAACTTCGGGATGCTTGCTTCAATCCATATATGGACCGTTGAAGTTTGCATACCTTGTTAGCATCTTTAGGATCGACAAAACCTTTGGGTTGCATCATATACAACTCTTCATCAATGTCTCCATTGAGGAAAGCTGTTTTGACATCCATCTGCCATATCTCATAATCATAATATGCATCGATTGCTAACATAATCCTTACAACTTTAGCTCCGCTACCGGTGAGAAATTCTCACTGTAGTCAACTCCTTGAATTTGTCGAAACCCTTTTGCGACAAGTCGAGCTTTATAGACAGTAATATTACCATCAGCATCTGTTTTCTTCTTGAAAATCCATTTGTTCTCGACAGCCTTCCGGCCATCTGGTAAGTCCACCAAAGTACATACTTGGTTTTCGTAAATGGACCCAATCTCGGATTTCATGGCCTCTTGCCATTTATTGGAATATGGGCTCATCGTCGCTTCCTCATATGTCGCAGGGTCATCAGTGTTGTCCACCAACATGACACTCATAACGGGATCATACCAATTAGGAGTGGTACGAGTTATCGTTGACCTGCGAGGTTCTGTAGTAACTTCAACCGAAGTTTCATGATCGTTATCATTAGCTTCCTATCTTATTGGTGTAGGCGCCACAGGAACCACTTCCGGTGCTGCGCTACTCGCAAGTTCAAGAGAAGGTTCATCAACCTCATCGAGTTCTACTTTCCTTCCAGTTATTTCTTTCGTGAGAAACTCCTTCTCTAGAAAGGATCCATTCTTGGCAACAAAGATTTTGCCCTCGGATCTATGATAGAAGGTATACCCAATAGTTTCCTTCAGGTATCCTATGAAGACGCATTTTTCCGCTTTGGGTTCAAGCTTGTCTGGCTGTAACTTCTTTACATAAGGTTCGCAACCCCAAACTTTAAGGAACGACAATTTAGGTTTCTTCCCAAACCATAATTCATACTGTGTCATTTCAACGGATTTAGATGGTGCCCTATTTAAAGTGAATGCGGCTGTTTCTAATGCATAACCCCAAAATGATAGCGGTAAATCTGTAAGTGACATCATAGAATGAACCATATCTAAGAGAGTTCGATTATGACGATCGGACACACCATTACGCTGTGGTGTTCCCGGCGGTGTCAATTGTGAAAGTATCCCGCATTTCTTCAAATGCTCGCCAAACTCGTAACTTAGATATTCACCTCCACGATCAGATCATAGAAATTTGATCTTCTTGTTGCGTTGATTCTCTACCTCACTTTGAAATTCCTTAAACTTCTCGAAAGTTTCGGACTTATGTTTCATAAAATAGATATACCCATATCTACTCAAGTCATCCGTGAAGGTGAGAACATAACGATAACCACCGCGCGATGCTACACTCATTGGGCCACACACATCGGTATGTATGATTTCCAATAAGTCTGTAGCTCGCTCCATCATACCAGAGAATGGAGTCTTAGTCATTTTACCCATCAGACATGTTTCACATCTTTCAAGTGATTCAAAATCAAGTGATTCAAGAAGTCCATCGGAATGGAGTTTCTTCATACGCTTCACTCCAATTTGACCAAGACGACAGTGCCACATATAGGTTGAGTTTTCGCTTAATTTCAAACGTTTAACTTCAATGTTATTAATGTGTGTATTTCCACAATCGAGATTCAATAAGAATAGACCATCTATCAAAGGTGCATATGCATAAAACATATTACTCATATAAATCGAACAACCATTATTCTCGGACTTAAACAAGTAACTGTCTCGCAGTAAACAAGATCCAGATATAATGTTCATGCTCAATGCAGGCACCAAATAACAATTATTTAAGTATAAAACTAATCCCGATGGTAGATGAAGAGGTAGCGTGCCGATCGCGATCACATCAACCTTTGATCCATTTCCAACGCGCATCGTCACCTTGTTCTTCGCTAGCTTCCGTTTATTCTACAGTACCTGTTTCGAGTTACAAATATGAGCAACTAAACCAGTATCAAATACCCAGGCACTACTACGAGTACTAGTGAGATACACATCAATAATATGTATATCGGATATACCTTTCTTCTTGATGTTGCCGTTCTTCAAATCCGCCAAGTACTTTGGGCAATTCCGCTTCCAGTGACCTTCTCCCTTGTAGTAAAAGCACCTAGTATCAGGCTTAGGCCCAGCCTTGGTCTTCTTCGCCGGCGCGGCAACTTTCTTACCGCCCTTCTTGAAGTTTCCCATTTTCTTAGACTTGCCTTGCTTCTTGAATTTAGTGGTCTTATTGACCAACAACACTTGATGCTCTTTCTTGATCTCCACTTCTGCAGATTTCAACATGGAGAAGAGTTCTGGCAACGACTTGTCCATGTTTTGCATATTGTATTTCATCACAAAGTTCTTGTAACTTGGTGGTAGTGATTGGAGGACACGGTGAATCCCCAAAGAATTAGGAATCACTATACCCAAGCTTTGGAGTTTACTTGCGTGCCCAGACATCTTAAGCACGTGCTCACTGACGGAGCTGCCCTCTTCCATCTTGCAGTTAAAGAACTTTTCAGAAGTCTCATAACTCTCAACTGCCGCGTGAGCCTCAAATATCATTTTGAGTTCACGGACAATATCATGTGGGTCATGGTTCTTGTGGCATCCCGCAAAACCACTACTAGAAAATCGCGTTGAATTTGTGCATTGCATCGTCATCATCATGCATTGTTTGCCAAAACTATTTTCGAAAAGCCCGTTTTGTTTTCTAAAACGCCCCACCTTAATTATCGCGCAAACCCGGGTCACCGGAGTATTTTGTTTTGTCCGTTGCCAGTTTGCAAAAACGCTGGTTGAGATAAATAATTTAATTAATTATTTTAGCGGGGGCAGTCGAACGGGCCGTTTCGACCCGAACGACCACCCCCAGGATTTTACAAACGGCCCACCTAATTGGCCCCTTCTAAATCCTAAAGCTACCTATTAAACTACCCAACCCGCTGGCCACATCACTCCCTCCTATAGCCAGATGCCACCTCACCCCTCTCTCTCCCTCTCTCACCACCCCCACCAACCGGCCCCAGCACACTCAGCACGCACCACACCACTCACACGCCACAGCCGCGCGCGCCTGACCCCTCCCCCTGCCGACAACCGCCTCGGGATCCGTCCCTGGCCCCACCCCTGGACCCCGTCGTCCCCATCCATTCCTCTCTCCCCCGCACTTCCTCTCTTCCCCGACCCTCTGTTCCATCCCCGCCGCTCACCCCCTCCCCCGGCTACTCCCTCAACCGCGACCTCGGCCCGGCCTCCGCCACCACTGCAGCACCCCGCCTCCGCCGGCGGACCCCTCTCCGCGCCCCGTTGCCACCGCAGCGCCCCGGCCCGGCCGCCTCCTCCCCTCAGGCGTCCGCGCCGCCGTGCCGCCCAGGCCGCCTGCCCCGCGCCAGCACCACCTCCTCCCCGACGCAGCCGACGACCCCTCTTCCCCCAAGCTCGCCGCGGCCCCCGTCCTCGCTGCCCGCTACCCCGACAAGCTTTGCTCCGCCGCCGCCGGCGCGCGGCCACGCCTTCCCCGACGCCTCCACGCGCTCGCCTCCCCACCACGCAACCGCCCACGCGCCGACCGCGGCCCCGTCCCCCGCCTCCTCCTCCCCTCCGCCTGGGCGCCGCCGGCGTCGCGCCACCTGCGGGTCTGCGCCGCGGCCCCGCCTCTGCACCCGACCTCCGCATCCCTGCCTCGGACCACCGCCCTGCTCTCCTGCCCCGGCCTCTGCGAGCCTCGCCGCCGGAGACCCTCGGCTCAGCAGCGCCGCGGCCTCCGCCCGCCCTCCGCGACCGGCCCTCCCGCCGGCCTGCGCGCACCGCCCGCGAGCGCCGCTGTTCCGAGTTCCTCCGGGCGCCCAAGCACATCGATGCCCCGATGGCCATCTCCTATGCGAGCCGAAGGACCCTCCTGTGTAGCATCAGACGCGCCTCCGAGTGGTGCCTTCGTGATGTTTGGTTACCTCAGTCATGGACACGTCATTTGGTGGATGAGGTCGTCGACATGACCGGCATCGAGCATGAGTGCGTGTTAAGTTTTACCAAGACCTTCAGCAAGACAGTATCGAGGAAGGTCCTAAGACCGACACTGATCCTCAAGCCCGAAGACTACATCGGACCGGAGACACTCGAAGGGGCATCTACAAGGACTTCTACACGGAAGGGAACGACATGATCTTCTTCGTGGACAAGTGGAAGTTGCGCGACCCAGAGACCACCGACAAGATCTTCTCGAAGCGGAACAACAAGAACCCTCTCGGAACCCGAAGACCGCGGAACCCCAAGACCTTCGACATGGAACCGTAGGCCGAGCCTCGACACGGCAAGATCGCCACGAGGACTCTCCCGGACGCTAGTACCGACTCGATGGCGTGGGGCCCGACGAGACCCTCGCAACGGCAAGCTCGACCCCGTGGAACCCGACAAGATCTGCATGCGACAAGAACGCCCCGACCGGGGAAATCCGATGCGCCCCCGACACCGAACCAAGTACCCCTTTTCGGACGCCGAGTCCGCCGAGAACCCGGATGCGCCAAGATCTGCCCCGTTGTTCGAGAACGTTCCCGCCGAGACCGACCCGTCGAACCCTGGACCCTGAGACCGACCCCGAAACCCCGAAACCTCAAGTTCGTCGAGACCCCCCTAATGTGTGAACCCCTTCCCGAAACCCTATTTTATAACAGAATCCAACTTGTCGCATTTTAATTGTTCATGCATGCATATCATCATGTGGTTTGGGGGCCTTATGCCGATTCACCATATAATTAAATATGGGGCCCATATGCGGGCAAATCTAGCCTTATATTGGCCTCATTTAAATTTGTGTAGCAAACCGGTACTATCTTTTTCCATGCTAAAACAACATTTAATTGCGGGGTAGCTAAACAACATGAACCACCAAATTAATTGTCGGGACCCCGGTTCCGCTTAATATGACCTAATCGCATCGCACCTTTGCCATGTCATACATCATACATGCATCATGCCGATCTTCTGCCGAAATCTTAAATATTGCATCCGATGTTATTCTAGTGTTTTGCTTCTTCGCGGATAAGGCCGTTGAGTTGATGTGAGCTTCGCCCCGATCTTAGGTTGAACCTTCGACAATGTTTTCAGGCGAGCATCTCCCCCTTTCTACCTATCTTACTTTTATAGTCTTTATTCCCTCCTGTTGATCTATTGCTATCTGTGTTGCGATGCTCTAGTTTCCGTACCCTTGACATTACTTGCAGTCTTATATTGCCTTGGACACATCCTATTACCTGTTGTTTGGTAGCTAGTTGGACTTGCGCGTCGTAGTCGCTTGCTCAAGTGCTGTTGCGTGTCGTTCAGTGCCACAGTTGTTGATGTATTGCCGCATGTTGATGTTGGAGATGATCATAGCTTTACTTACCGTTCACTTTAATTCCTGTTTAACAACTAAAATTGAAGTAAGCAGAGGCATCGGTGGGTGATAGAAAAATATTTGGTTTCCGAACGCCCACTTGTGTCCCGTAGGACCCCGAGTACTTGATACCTGTTCCTTGTTTTATCGCGCTATCCACATACGGGGAGTATGGGACCCCCCTGAGCCAGAGCTTGATTCAGTCTTATTTCTTGGGGCCACAACTAGTTTGAGGTTTTATTTACGATCCTGTACTTATGCCATGCTACTTATGTATTTAAATTGTGCGAGGAGCACACTGTACTGTTTAGGTAAGCAGAGTGATTACGCGGTATCGACAAGCCCAGCCACACTTTCGGGTTCCCAGTCGCTTACAGCCATTGGCGCAAACCTTGAGTCCGTCTCGGAGCTTGCTTACTCCGTTGCGGGATCTACTCAATGGGGTGGCCCCCTGAAATATTTCTGAATCCTGTGATTGTTCAGTCGTGAAAGCCTCGTTGGGTTTTGATTTGGTTTTTCCGAGGTTGATCGAGCGTGTGTTGCTATTGGTGCACCCCGGCCGGGTAAAACTTTCTGAAAGCCGTGTCCGCGGATATGGACGACTTGGAGCACAGTATCTCGATCATAGACAAGCATAACTAAAGTTTATTGCTATAAATTTGACTTTATAACGACTAGTAATCAGCTTCACTATAATGGAATGGCTAATAATACTGCCCACAATTGCTTGTTTGGATTGTCGCTTGCGACCATTGTACCTGACTAGTAAGTATGGAAACTACAACGGAATTGGCTGATTAAAAGTACCAACAACTGCTGGTTTTTTTTTGGGTTTATATCATGCTCTCTGTATCTGATTAGTAATTACTGCAACTACAACGGAATGGATAACTAAAAGGGCCCACTGCTTCTTTTATCAGGACAATTATCTATACCTGACTAGTAATTGCTGCAACGATAACCAAATAAGTAAAACTGCCAACTGTGTGAGTTCCTCGGTTGACTTCCTCGTTTGGTCTCGAGGGGAAAACGCCAGGATGGGTTTGTTTGATGATACTACCAGGTTGGATCCGAATAGTTCTTCCTTACCCCTCTCTGATAGCCGCCAGTTGTATCGAGTCTCTATAGGTTGTTTAGTGCATGCTGCCGCTGCCGCTCAGTCCACCATACCTATGTAGGCGAGGACCGCCGAATTCTAGCCTCGCCGTGTACTGGCCTCAGTACTGACGCTCCTTCTTTTTCCTTTGCCCTTTGTCGGCACCCCTTTTGTTTAAGCAGGTTTTGAGATCGACGTCGTTAGCAGGGTTACCCTTCCGGCTTGGCCTGGGCAGGGTTATGGACGCCATTGGTTATTCTTCAGGGCTCTTAGCCCCATTTGCATCTTGTCCGTAGTCGGACGCTCCATCTTTTCGAGGTGATTTGGATCTTTGTATATTATATTTGTATTCTTGACTCCTTGAGTCGCTGTTATATATTTCTGTTCTGTGGGTCCCATCGAGGACTGTTGTGTAATGTTATTACTTCGTTTTCCACCCGCACGAAAGTGCCTGGTGGCCACCTTTGAATCGTTTCTATGCGGGTTTGGCGAATTTCGCTCAAACTTGCATAGGTCCGATTCTGAGGGCCCCGCCTCCGCCGGCGGACCCCTCTCCGCGCCCCGTCGCCACCGCAGCGCCCCGGCCCGGCCGCCTCCTTCCCTCAGGCGTCCGCGCCGCCGTGCCGCCCAGGCCGCCTGCCCCGCGCCAGCACCACCTCCTCCCCGACGCAGCCGGCGACCCCTCTTCCCCCAAGCTCGCCGCGACCCCCGTCCTCGCTGCCCGCTACCCCGACAAGCTCTGCTCCGCCGCCGCCGGCGCGCGGCCACGCCTTCCCCGACGCCTCCACGCGCACGCCTCCCCACCACGCAACCGCCCACGCGCCGACCGCGGCCCCGTCCCCCTCCTCCTCCTCCCCTCCGCCCGGGCGTCGCCGGCGTCGCGCCACCTGCGGGTCTGCGCCGCGGCCCCGCCTTTGCACCCGACCTCCGCATCCCTGCCTCGGACCACCGCCCTGCTCTCCTGCCCCGGCCTCTGCGAGCCTCGCCGCCTGAGACCCTCGGCTCAGCAGCGCCGCGGCCTCCGCCCGCCCTCCGCGACCGGCCCTCCCGCCGGCCTGCGCGCACCGCCCGCGAGCGCCGCTGTTCCGAGTTCCCCCGGGCGCCCAAGCACATCGACGCCCCGATGTCCATCTCCTATGCGAGCCGAAGGACCCTCCTGTGTAGCATCAGACGCGCCTCCGAGTGGTGCCTTCGTGATGTTTGGTTACCTCAGTCATGGACACGTCGTTTGGTGGATGAGGTCGTCGACATGACCGGCATCGAGCATGAGTGCGTGTTAAGTTTTACCAAGACCTTCAGCAAGACAGTATCGAGGCAGGTCCTAAGACCGACACTGATCCTCAAACCCGAAGACTACATCGGACCGGAGACACTCGAAGGGGCATCTACAAGGACTTCTACACGAAAGGGAACGACATGATCTTCTTCGTGGACAAGTGGAAGTTGCGCGACCCAGAGACCACCGACAAGATCTTCTCGAAGCGGAACAACAAGAACCCTCTCGGAACCCGAAGACCGCGGAACCCCAAGACCTTCGACATGGAACCATAGGCCGAGCCTCGACACGGCAAGATCGCCACGAGGACGCTCCCGGACGCTAGTACCGACTCGATGGCGTGGGGCCCGACGAGACCCTCGCAACGGCAAGCTCGACCCGTGGAACCCGACAAGATCTGCATGCGACAAGAACGCCCCGACCGGGGAAATCCGATGCGCCCCCGACACCGAACCAAGTACCCCTTTCCGGACGCCGAGTCCGCCGAGAACCCGGATGCGCCAAGATCTGTCCCGTTGTTCGAGAACGTTCCCACCGAGACCGACCCGTCGAACCCTGGACCCTGAGACCGACCCCGAAACCCCGAAACCTCAAGTTCGTCGAGACCCCCCTAATGTGTGAACCCCTTCCCGAAACCCTATTTTATAACAGAATCCAACTTGTCGCATTTTAATTGTTCATGCATGCATATCATCATGTGGTTTGGGGGCCTTATGCCGATTCACCATATAATTAAATATGGGGCCCATATGCGGGCAAATCTAGCCTTATATTGGCCTCATTTAAATTTGTGTAGCAAACCGGTACTATCTTTTTCCATGCTAAAACAACATTTAATTGCGGGGTAGCTAAACAACATGAACCACCTAATTAATTGTCGGGACCCCGGTTCCGCTTAATATGACCTAATCGCATCGCACCTTTGCCATGTCATACATCATACATGCATCATGCCGATCTTCTGCCGAAATCTTAAATATTGCATCCGATGTTATTCTAGTGTTTTGCTTCTTCGCGGATAAGGCCGTTGAGTTGATGTGAGCTTCACCCCGATCTTCGGTTGAACCTTCGACAATGTTTTCAGGCGAGCATCTCCCCCTTTCTACCTATCTTACCTTTATAGTCTTTATTCCCTCCTGTTGATCTATTGCTATTTGTGTTGCGATGCTCTAGTTTCCGTACCCTTGACATTACTTGCAGTCTTATATTGCCTTGGACACATCCTATTACCTGTTGTTTGGTAGCTAGTTGGACTTGCGCGTCGTAGTCGCTTGCTCAAGTGCTGTTGCGTGTCGTTCAGTGCCACAGTTGTTGATGTATTGCCGCATGTTGATGTTGGAGATGATCATAGCTTTACTTACCGTTCACTTTAATTCCTGTTTAACAACTAAAATTGAAGTAAGCAGAGGCATCGGTGGGTGATAGAAAAATATTTGGTTTCTGAACGCCCACTTGTGTCCCGTAGGACCCCGAGTACTTGATACCTGTTCCTTGTTTTATCGCGCTATCCACATACGGGGAGTATGAGACCCCCCTGAGCCAGAGCTTGATTCAGTCTTATTTCTTGGGGCCACAACTAGTTTGAGGTTTTATTTACGATCCTGTACTTATGCCATGCTACTTATGTATTTAAATTGTGCGAGGAGCACACTGTACTGTTTAGGTAAGCGGAGTGATTACACGGTATCGACAAGCCCAGCCACACTTTCGGGTTCCCAGTCGCTTACAGCCATTGGCGCAAACCTTGAGTCCGTCTCGGAGCTTGCTTACTCCGTTGCGGGATCTACTCAATGGGGTGGCCCCCTGAAATATTTCTGAATCCTGTGATTGTTCAGTCGTGAAAGCCTCGTTGGGTTTTGATTTGGTTTTTCCGAGGTTGATCGAGCGTGTGTTGCTATTGGTGCACCCCGGCCGGGTAAAACTTTCTGAAAGCCGTGTCCGCGGATATGGACGACTTGGAGCACAGTATCTCGGTCATAGACAAGCATAACTAAAGTTTATTGCTATAAATTTGACTTTATAACGACTAGTAATCAGCTTCACTATAATGGAATGGCTAATAATACTGCCCACAATTGCTTGTTTGGATTGTCGCTTGCGACCATTGTACCTGACTAGTAAGTATGGCAACTACAACGGAATTGGCTGATTAAAAGTACCAACAACTGCTGGTTTTTTTTGGGTTTATATCATGCTCTCTGTATCTGATTAGTAATTGCTGCAACTACAACGGAATGGATAACTAAAAGGGCCCACTGCTTCTTTTATCAGGACAATTATCTATACCTGACTAGTAATTGCTGCAACGATAACCAAATAAGTAAAACTGCCAACTGTGTGAGTTCCTCGGTTGACTTCCTCGTTTGGTCTCGAGGGGGAAACGCCAGGATGGGTTTGTTTGATGATACTACCAGGTTGGATCCGAATAGTTCTTCTTTACCCCTCTCTGATAGCCGCCAGTTGTATCGAGTCTCTATAGGTTGTTTAGTGCATGCTGCCGCTGCCGCTCAGTCCACCATACCTATGTAGGCGAGGACCGCCGAATTCTAGCCTCGCCGTGTACTGGCCTCAGTACTGACGCTCCTTCTTTTTCCTTTGCCCTTTGTCGGCACCCCTTTTGTTTAAGCAGGTTTTGAGATCGACGTCGTTAGCAGGGTTACCCTTCCGGCTTGGCCTGGGCAGGGTTATGGACGCCATTGGTTATTCTTCAGGGCTCTTAGCCCCATTTGCATCTTGTCCGTAGTCGGACGCTCCATCTTTTCGAGGTGATTTGGATCTTTGTATATTATATTTGTATTCTTGACTCCTTGAGTCGCTGTTATATATTTCTGTTCTGTGGGTCCCATCGAGGACTGTTGTGTAATGTTATTACTTCGTTTTCCACCCGCACGAAAGTGCCTGGTGGCCACCTTTGAATCGTTTCTATGCGGGTTTGGCGAATTTCGCTCAAACTTGCATAGGTCCGATTCTGAGGGTGTTACAGTTCTCAAACCTTTTCTGAAGCTCTGATTCCAAACCATACAAGATAGCACACTGAACTGTGGAGTACTGATTCTTCCGAGCGAGGTAAACATTCTTTACTTCATCAGTAGCAGTTGCTGCAGGCGGGTCACCCAGCGGTGCATCCAGCACATAGGTCAAATTACCAGCATTGAGGACAATCCTCAAATTGCGGAACCAATCCGCGAAGTTGCTTCCATTGTTTTTCAACTTTTCTTTCTCTAGGAACACATTAAAATTGATGGTAGGGGCCGCCATTGATCTACAACATATTTGCAATAGTTTAGACTAAGTTTATGACAAATTGAGTTCTAATTAATAGTTAAATTAATCTAGGTGAACTCCCACTCAAAACAATATCCCTCAAACTGTTTTAGTGATCACACGAACCAAATCCACCACATCAAAACCGATCATCACGAGAGTTGATGTAGCTTCAGTGGCGAACAATCAACATGTTCATCATATCTACTATATGACTCATGCTTTACCTTTCGGTGATCCGTGTTCCGAGACCATGTCTGTACATGCTAGTCTCGTCAAGATCAAACTTTAGCTTCCGCATGAGCAAATCTGGCTTGCTCACGTTGTATACACTCGCATAATCTAACACACCCGATCATCACGTGGTGCTTTGAAACAACGAGCTTTAGCAACGGTGCTTACTAAGGATGAACACTTTAACACTTAAAATTGTGTGCATGAGGGATCATCTTATAATGCTACCATCGCATACTAAGCAATACAAGATGCATAAAGGATTAACATCACATGCAATTCATAATTTGTGATATGATATGGCCTTTCTTCTTGTGCTTCTAATCTCCATCTTCAAGCACGAACATGATCTCCATCATCACCGGTATGGCGTCAAGGTCAATGGCGCCGTTTCATGGTTGCCTTCCACCAGCTTCAACTATTACAACTACTTTGAATAGACACGCAGGTCTTTACGGAATTTAAAAGACAACCATATGGATCCTGCCGGTTGCCAACTTACAATAAGGAACATTGCATACATCATATATAATCACAATCATGGCCATATCACATCACAGCACACCCCTGCAAAACAAAGTTAGACGCCTCTAATTTTCTTTGCATGTTTTACGTGGTTTGGGGCTTTCAATAAGTGTCGTTCTAACTTACGAACAAGAACCACAACGTTGATGCTTGAACTATCAAGTGGCCGTTGTAAATTGAATCTATACTATGATGGGAGAGACAGACACCCGCAAAGCCACTTATGCAATACAAGTTGCATGTTGAGCGTGGAGCAAGTCTCATGAACGATGTCATGTAAGGTTAGCCCGAGCCACTTCATCCCATCATACCGCAAGATGCAAAGTACACAAAAAGCAATTGATAATAAAAGCACCACCACCCACAATGACCATTGTGTTATACTCGTGCAACAGATCTACATATAGACACGGCTCTGATACCACTGTAGGGGTTCGTAGCATGGAAAACAAAAATTTTCTACCGCATGCACACAAACAAGCCAAGATCTATCTACTAGATTGTAGCAACGAGTCGATAGAAGCACTCACCCTCAAAGATTCCAAAGTGGTTAACGAGAGCAGATTCTTGTGGGTGATGTAGTCGTACACTTGCCGATCTCAAGATCGCGTAGACAATCCTTCCGGCGCCGTGTTCCGGCAGCGCTTCCATAGTCGGTCATACGTTCGGTACTCGACGAAGACCTTCCTCTCCCTTGCTCTAGCAGGCAGTGGAGGTTGTAGTTCTCCCTCGCGATTCCGGCAGCACGACGACGTGGTGTTGGAAGTAGAGGGAAGATCCCGCAGGGCTTCGCCTAAGCCAGATGCGAGTTATGGTGGATTAGGGTTTCCTGGAATCTAGGGTTTAGAAATCCGGGAGGAGGAGGAGGTGTCGGCGACGGCTAGGGCGGCGGCGATGGACCAGCGGCGGCGGGTCGGCGGCGGCGCGTGCTCGGGTGGAGAGGGCTTGGAACTTTTTGTGTTGTGTTGGGGAAGCCCTCCCCCTCTATTTATGAGAGGGGGGCAGCCTTGGGAGGGGTGGGTTTGAATCCAAACCCAAACCCAAACCCAAGTTGGATTGAGAGAAGGACTTGTTTCTTCTCCCACTAGGAAACCATTGTTCCAGTTTGAATTTTCAAACTTTCCGTTTGACTTTGAATTTAGAGCTTTATTTCTCTCTTGCATATGTCAACACCAAGTGACCTTGGACATGATCCAATCATTCCACATACCCATGACACATTCATGGACCATTCTCCATCCGGACCGGTGAACCTTCTAGACCCTTCTAGAACCTCTCCGATGAAATCATCGGAAACTTTCCCGAACTCCAAAATAGGACTTTCCTTATATGAATCTTATTATCCGGACCATTCCGGATCTCCTCGTGATATCCGAGATCCCATCCGAGACTCCGAACCACATTCGGTATCCCTACTAACATTCCATATCTACTAAACAACATCGAATCCTTAAGTGTGTCTCCCTACGGTTCATGAATTATGCGGACATGACCGAGACACTTCTTCGATCAATAACCAATAGAGGAATCTGGAAATTCATATGGCTCCCACATATTTCAACAATTACTTTGCGATCGAATGAACCACTTACATACGATACCAATTTCTCTTTGTCTCACGATAGTTTACTTATCCGAGGTTTTTGATCGTCGGTATCTCTGCATACCTAGTTCAACCTCGTTACTGATAAGTACTCTTTTCTCGTTCCCGTGATATGTGATCCCTTGTGAACCAGTCACATGCTTGTAAGATAATTGGATGACATTCCACCGAGAGGGCCTAGAGTATATCTATCCGTCATATCATTCTCCTAATGATATGATCTTGTTGTTAATAACATCTCAATGTTCATGATCGAGAAACCACAATCATCTATTAACCAACAAGCTAGTATTATAAAGAGGCTTTACTAGGGACTCTAATTTAGTTTACAAAACACACAAGTATTAATGTTTCCGGTTAATACTGTTATAGCATGACTGTAAACATTTATCATAAACACAAAGCTATAATAATAACTGCTTTTATTATTGCCTCTAGGGCATATCTCCAACAAATCTCTCCTTCCTAGAGTTTCTATCAAGTCCTTGTCAATCTCTGTTTTGTTGGATAGGTGGACCCGACAGATGAGAGCAGTTGGTGTTGCTAAGAGATAACTGATTTGTGGTTTTGATTGGAGTTTACATTGTTTCATCTTGTGTATCTTTACCATGTATTTAGTAGTTTAGCTTCTGCATCGTCTTTGCCGTTTGTGTTCTTCGTTCGTTCTTCGTGTTCACCCTCCAGCGTGTTAATCTATGAAGATCGAGCCACATCCATGATCTATCACCTAATAAGGACCTAGCCAAAAGCTTGTTTGGGCACAAGATGGGATGGGACGCTAATCATCGTCTTCTTTCGGGAGAGGGGAGATGGAGGATGCACAATATCCATGGCTACAATGTTAATTTTTATGACAACCAGATGTCAGAGGTGCATATTTCTTATTAATACATCTCCATTGTATGGATTCAAACTTGCTTTTAATAGTTTGCATAGACGCATATGCATTTGAGCAAGAAGGTTGGATTGGTCCGAACTCAAGAATTTCATACACCGGTGTATGTACAAGCATAGGAAAGTATGAAACACCGACTCCCACATAATTGAATCGCCGACAGACGAAAACAAGAGCCCCTTGTCGCTCCCTACCCAGGGCAAGACATGGAAAACCTAGCCGTCGCCACTTAGCGTCCCCGCATCCCTTCCCCTCCTCTACATAGTATAACCTAGCCCTTGAGCTATCATCCAGAGGAAATTGTATGGCCGAGAATGCAAAGTCAAAATGAAGTTGCGAGCTATCTAGAAAATGTTAAGTCTTATTAGCTATAGAGATTTGTCGGAGATATGTCGAGCTGGCTATGCTCACAAGTATGGTTTATGGAGGTACATGGCTGGCCCATGGTAGCCCTCTTGTGGGCTTACAGAAAGTACAAGGTATGTGCCAATTAAACCTGGCTCATAATCGGTTCATAGAAGTCGAAGGGAGATCCGGAGACTAAAGACTTGAAGTGCAAGACAAATAGGTAGTAATCAGTGTCAGTTAGGACTCCTACTTTTGTATTAACTTGAAAGACTTGTAAACCCTACGTCGGTTGAGTACATAAGGTCGGCTAGAGGTATTCCTTAACGGACACGAGCTTACGTGAGAATGATAGATCCGAGAGATTGCATAAATATTGCAATAGAAGATATAGAAACCCGTAGACTTAGCACAAAGCTAGTCGACATAACCCTCTAACACATCTATATTGGGGACATGAACCTGGGTAACTTAAGCGTACAAATCTAGTCTCTAATTCAACTTATGGCGCTACGCTCCGCATCAACGGTTCCTCTTGTGATGGTATCCATCGTGGTATTCCCACGACAAGATTGTTCGATAAAAGTAAATGAATTTATAGGTACGTTTGCTCAACTTAAATATTTTTTTTTTGGAGCAACCGGCAGGAGTATTGTCTTTTCTATTAGAAGAAGAGAATTGACCAGTTTGAAAGGAAAACCGGCCAAAACCCAAAACAGACGTATACACACGGGTCCAGTTAAAAGGGAACCGGACCAAAAAAAAAAGACCCCAAGCGGCACAGTTTTCAGGAAAAACCGGCAAAATCCCACGAGGCCACACTACCTAGCTCGACTAGGTCTAGAGCACCGTCGAAACGACACCAGCACAACGGCAACAACATGCTCTACGAAAAGCCTGGTCCACGTCCCCGAAGAGGAAGGCAGAGCCGAAGGAGATGGATAGGCCTCTCAGGCTTCATGGCGAGAGGCAGGCCACAGGGAACTCGCTAGCGGTACTCGCACGCCGACAGGGCCCGAAGACGATGACTCAGCTGGCATCACTAGCAACCCAAGAATGGCCCCACACACTCCAAAAAATGACGCCTCCAAGGAGGTAACGACATCCAGAAGACGCCGCCGTCATCCAGTCTGGCAAGCCAGATTTGGGCTTTCACCCCAGAGTGATGGACGGAGGGGTGGCGAGGCTCCACGACAACGCCCTCAAGAGGGAGAACGACGCCCTGAAGCGCCACTGCTGTCGGCACCGACCAATTCGGGCTAGACTTTCGTCCGGAGACTCCGACCACCACCTCGAATGGAGGTCACCCAGACGCTCCATGCCATCCGGCAAGCAAGATCCCTGGCGATAGAGACACCGACCCCGCCCACGGAACCATGCCCCGCCGCCCGTGCGGCCAAAGGCAGAGCACCACCACCATCTTAGTCTGGAGCCGCCGCTCCGGCCTTCATCCACAACAACACAACACCTCCTGCCGAACTGCCGCCAACCACGAGACCCTGGGTCCGACGCCTCGCCCACCCGGAGCGCCGCCGTTGCGCCGCCGTCCAAACTCCATGGCACACTACTACCATGGACCCGCAGAAACCGGCCAGGGCCACCGCGCCCTAGCAAGACTGCCACACGCGCAGGCCCCCCACAAACAGCCAGCACTTCGACAGGACTGGGCGCGGGGCCCACGACCCACAACCTCCACGCGACCACCACATCGAGGAATAGCCCGGCCGCCCACCTCCCGTCGCATGCGCGTCCCCGGGGCCGTCGCCCTGGCGTCCGAGGCCTACAACCGCCGCCGTGGCCGAGCAGCAGCACCACGCAACACCGGGAAGCCCTGCCACACCGCGGCCCACCAAGCCCATCTGGGCCCAGATCGGGCCTGGCCATGACCGCCGCCATCCACAACACAGGGGCCGCCGCACCACACCAGCAGCGCCGACCCGGGCCGCCTCCGCAGCGAGCTGCCCGCCCCAGTCCGCACCACCAAGCTGACGGACGCGGGAGGAAGACGGAGCCAGGGCTCAACGGAGCAACGCGTCCACCGCGGGTCCCCCCCAGCCGCCTTTGACGATGGGGGCCGCCGCCGCCACGGCGAGGCCAGCGGCAGCGGCGGGAGGGAGGAGGCATGTGGTGGGGGGCCGGCGGCGGTGTCGGGATGGCTCCCCCGAGTCGCCCGAGCGGGACTATCAAAAGCTATGGGAAGCGTTGCCCCTGACTAGGGCCACTTGATGTATTAATAGGAGATTGACATACAGAGTCCGTGTCCTGGCCATACACGGTGTGGTACGTACAACCGACCTAGGACAGGTTACAGGAGATAATACACGACTATACAAATACTATAATACACTGTTTTAATATTCCCTCTCAATCATAACTTATCTAAGTTAAGATTGCGTCGAAACGCCTCTAACTGTCGTGTAGCAAGAGACTTTGTGAAGCCATCCGCTAATTGATCTCCTGAAGGAATAAACCGTATGTCCAAAAGCTTTTGAGCCACCCTCTCACGAACAAAGTGATAATCCACTTCAATATGCTTTGTCCTAGCATAAAACACTGGATTAGCAGAGAGATATGTAGCTCCAATATTATCACACCATAAACATGCCGCTCGAGACTGTGGTACTCCTAACTCAGTAAGCAATGTCTGCACCCATATCACCTCGGCCGTGGCATTAGCAAGTGCTTTATATTCAGCTTCTGTACTAGACCTGGAAACTGTAGCTTGTTTTCTTGCACTCCATGAGATCAAATTCGATCCCAAGAATACTGCAAACCCACCCGTCGACCGTCTGTCATCTGGACAACCAGCCCAATCAGCATCAGAAAAGGCACTGACCAAAGTAGAATCAGATCTACACATACGCAGTCCAAGTGAGATTGTACCCCGTAAGTATCTCAAGATCCGCTTGACAGCTGTCCAATGAACTGTAGTGGGTGCATGTAGAAATTGACAAACCTTGTTTACAGAAAAGGCAATATCTGGTCTAGTCAAAGTAATATACTGCAAAGCCCCAACAATACTCCTGTAACGAGTAGAATCTTCACTACTCAATACCTCACCATCGACCAAAGACAATTTGTCAGACACTGACAAAGGAGTATCAACAGGCTTGCATATCTTCATATTCACACGGCTAAGCAAATCATTTGCATATTTTTCTTGTGAGAGAATAATACCATCATGTACCTTTTTAACCTCAATCCCAAGGAAATAATGCAAAGCTCCAAGATCTTTTAGAGCAAACTCCAACCCAAGATCATGAAGAAGAACATCAACTGCCTTCTCTGAGGAGCTAGCAACAACAATATCATCTACATAAATAGCATAAATATGGAGACTCCCCCTTTGTTGTAGAAGAACAGAGAGGTGTCGCCCCTTGACGCAGTAAAGCCAAGTGAATTCAGCTTAGAACTCAAACGAGAGTACCATGCACGAGGCGCCTGTTTCAATCCATATAGAGCTTTATCAAGTTTACAAATGTGTTCCATTCGAGAGCGTTCCTCATATCCTGGAGGTTGCCTCATATAGACCTCTTCTTCCAGAACACCATGCAAAAACGCGTTCTTCACATCTAGTTGACGAAGCTGCCATCCACGCGAAACAGCAAGAGCCAACACCAAACGGATAGTCGCCGCCTTGACAACGGGACTAAACGTGTCCTCATAGTCAATCCCGTAGCGCTGCTTAAAACCTTTAGCAACCAAGCGAGCTTTATATCTATCAATCGAACCATCGGTTTTCGTTTGACTTTATAAACCCACTTACAGTCAATAATATTTTTACCATCACTAGCCGGTACCAAGTGCCAGGTTCGATTTTTCAGGAGAGCCGAATACTCCTCATCCATGGCAGACTTCCACCGAGGATCAGCAAGGGATTCCTGAACATTATCTGGTTCACCGGAACTGCAAAAATTAGCAAAGCGAATTCGGTCGTAACGCACACGGCCATCACTGTCATGTTGAAGCCTAGCATGCGGCTGAACAACTCCATGTTGCAACCTGGTACGAGCACGTGGAGGATCTACCACAGTTGAAGCTCCAGGGACAATATCTACAGAAAGTCCAGGAGAATCTACAGAGTCAGTCAAAATAGCCGTACTTGATCCAGTGTGATTGCTAGGCAGAGAAGAGCCGGACATAGAAGATCCAGTGGAACCTGACGCTGCAGGTGAAACCATGTCGACCGGACAACCCGTCGCCGTCGTGCAACCCGCAGGGGAGGAGGCGGGCGAATTGGACGGGATTCCGCGGGCGGAGACAGCAAGCAACTGCTCGTTCGGAATTACTCCCTCCATTTTAAAATATAAGATGTTTTAGGTTCGTGAAGAAAATGAAGACTTCTTTTAGTGTGTAGATTTATCCCAAAGTTGAGTGAACCTACATACTAAAACAAGTCTAGATTCATTTTCTTCACAAACCTAAAACATCTTATATTTTGAAACGGAGGGAGTAATTGTGAAACCGGATCTGACACAAATCGTGTGGAGCTACCATGTTGGGCAGAACGAGCAGGAGAATCAGCATTAAAATCACCATACGATCCTGTATGTGCACTGGAATTTTCCTCTTGCATAAAATCATGACCCAATTCCTGTTCAACAGACTCAGCAAAACCACTATTAGCAGGATTAGCGTCAATATCTTCTCGTAACTCGTAATCCCCATGATCATGCAAATTAACAGGTTGCAAAGAAAGGGAAAGTAGATTAATTTCGGTACGGAGAAGAGCTCCAGCATTAGAATGCAGTGCAGCGAAAGAAAACACCGCTTCATCAAAAACAATATCACGCAAAATATACACGCGCCCAGTGGAAATGTCAAGACACCGATAACCTTTATGGAGACCACTATATCCTAAAAAGGTGCATTGGGTGGAACGGAATTGCAATTTACGATTATTATACGGACGAAGATTTGGCCAACATGCACAACCGAAGATCCACAAAAAAGAATAATCCTCCTTATTTCCAAAGAGACGTTCAATAGGAGTTTGAGACTGAATAACTTTACTAGGGAGGCGATTAATCAAATAGACTGCGGTAAGAAAGGCTTCATCCCAAAATTTAAGAGGCATAGACGCATATGCAAGAAGAGATAAGCCAACCTCGACAATATGTCTGTGTTTGCGTTCAGCAGGACCATTTTGCTGATGAGCACGAGGACATGAAACAAGATGAGATATGCCTATTCGTTGAAAGAAAGAATTGAGTTTTTGATACTCACCCCCCAATCAGTTTGCATAGCAATAATTTTCTTATCAAAGAGTCGTTCAACATGATGTTGAAAGTCATGAAACTTTTGAAACACCTCAGATTTATGTTTCAAGAGATATATCCATGTGAACTTGCTATAATCATCGATAAAACTAACATAATATTTATATCTTCCAAAAGAGGATGGAGCAGGGCCCCAAACATCAGAAAAAACAAGTTCAAGAGGAAAAGTAGACACACTAGATGACTTCGGATATGGAAGTTGATGACTTTTGCCTTTTTGACAAGCATCACAAACAGACTCTTTATTTGACTCACTAAAAGGAATATTATTGTCTCTAAGGACTTGTTAAACAACTGTTGAAGATGGATGACCTAGACGCCTATGCCAATGTGAGGAGGTAGACTTGACGACACCAAGCACTTGTCCGCTAGAGGATGAAGAAGATGACGGCGGCAGAGGATAGAGACCATCCACATATCTACCTTGAAGAAGGACCTCCCTCGTGTCCTGATCCTTTATAAAAAACGAATTAGGCCAATATTCGACAAAAGCATGATTATCTTTGGCAAGGCGACTAGTAGAAACAAGACTTTTAGTGGCATTAGGAACATGCAACACATTATTAAGATGCAAATCATGATTAGGGGTACGAATTAACGAGTGACCAATATGACGTATATCCATACCTGCACCACTAGCCGTGTGAATTTGCTCGTTTCCATTGTAGCGGTCTCTCACGTGTAGCTTTTCAAGCTCACCCGTGACGTGGTCAGTTGCTCCGGAGTCGCTATACCAATTCGTATCAACTCCATATGATCCAATGGCTGCTCCGGCAGATTTTTCAGGACCATGATAACTCTTCTGAAACCTCTTCCAACAGTTTAGTGCAATGTGCCCTTCCTTGCCACATACTTGGCATATAGGCCTTGGACCTTGTTGATCACGACCACCATACTGCTGGCGGTTACCTTGATAATTGCCACGGCCACCATACAGTTGGCCTTTGTTTCGCTGATCACGTTGCTCATAGCCGCGTGGCTCATACGGACCACGCTGATCATAGCTGCCTCGCTGGTCGGAGTAACCACCTCGTCCACCGCCACGACCACCATCATGACTGCCACGATATCCACGCCCTCCACCACGAACAACAGCATTGACTGATGAATCACCAGTATGGTTTTGGGATTCCAGATGAGCCTCATAAGAGAGAAATTGAGCATAGAGATCTCCCAGGCTTATAGACTGTTGAGCCTTGAGCAACACCGTGATTGCAGCGACAAAACCGTTGTACTCATCATCTAGCCCAGCAAGCACATACGAGATAATATCCTCTATATCAAGAGGTTTGCCGGCAGTCGCCATCTCATCAGCCAGTCTCTTGATCTGACCAAAATAGACTGCACCGGTCTTGTTTTCCTTGCGGGTTTGATTCAGCTTAGTCCTCAGATGAACCACACGCGCCTTAGACTGAGAAGAGAACATCTCCGTCACCGCGTTCCACACACCCGCTGAAGTAGTCTGTCCAACCATCTGCGTTAGAACTTCCCTGGACATATTCCGCAGAAGGTAGCCGAGCAATTGTTGATCCTGCGAGATCCACCTCGCATACTCAGGGTTAGGGATTTTGATCTCCACCCCGTCCTTGTCCTTGGTCTTCAACTCCTTGTCCGGAGCTGGCACCGATCCGTCAAGATAGCCCTCGAGTTGTGCACCACGGACATCGGGCAAAATCTGAATTTGCCACAACAGAAAATTGTCCCCTGTCAATTTGTCAGAGAGAGTGACGTTGAGAGGATTGCCACTGGTCGAGGTCAACAAAGAAGAACCACCAAACGACATGGCAGCAGTCGGCAGCGGCGATCCAG
Source organism: Avena atlantica (assembly GCA_910589765.1). NCBI lineage: Eukaryota > Viridiplantae > Streptophyta > Magnoliopsida > Poales > Poaceae > Avena > Avena atlantica. The sequence continues at coordinate 432,904,593 of OU342738.1, forward strand.
ATCCGTTTTGCGATTTCTCAGATGCGTTTGGAAGTAACGGGCTCTGATACCATATCAAAAGCTATGGGAAGCGTTGCCCTGACTAGGGCCACTTGATGTATTAATAGGAGATTGACATACAGAGTCCGTGTCCTGGCCATACACGGTGTGGTACGTACAACAGACCTAGGACAGGTTACAGGAGATAATACACGACTATACAAATACTATAATACATTGTTTTAACAGGGACGACGCGAGGGACAAAGAAGCACTTTTGTTTGACTCAGATGCCTATTTTATTCAATATATCCATGCACAAGTTGATGCAGTAGCACTGGTTGATTGGTCTCTTCAAATCGACGGACGTCACTGACCTGCTTGAGGAGAGTGAGAAATAAAAACATTCCTTCCGTCCTAAAAATAAGTGAGTTGAATTTGTTTGAATTTTAAATTTTTCTAGACATGTTTTAGTATCTACATATATACAAATTTAGACAAAACCAAATTATTTATTTCTAGACGGGGAGTATGTGACTTTAATTTTGAGAATTATAATACTACATAAATCTTAATACTTATTAGCCAAAAAAAAATCCCCTCTCCAAAAGTAGTAATGACGTGGGTGGGAAGATTCTTTATGCTTTTAGGGGAGTTTCTTTCTTGTTCTAGCTAGCTTCGCAAATCAATCGATTAGGGTGGTTATAGTTTAACATGATGCCGATGATGATGATCCATCTGTCGGAGTGAGGTTCACGTAATCCCATGTGTAGATCCGTTCAAGACTTGGTTAGATTACGTGACACTTGAGTTGGATCATGTACACAACCGGACAAGCCAGCCGGTCTCCTAATTAAGCCAAAGGAGTCGGGGTCAAAATGTGTGCGATTAAAAATGGAGTAGGGTTAGCTAGGTGACCTAAGCGGGACAACGAAGCAACATGTGTGTGTATGCATGTGATGTGTCACTTCTTTTTGATTTGTAGATGTAGATCACCCTCAAGCACCGGCAACCAAACACATGTGTCGGAGAAAGTCAAAAAATTGATACTCGGATATATAGAAGAAACTTACCCTTACAAATTCTCATCGAACAATATAATCATTTGTGGCTTGTGTGAGAATTTGAAAAAGAGGGAAACCAAATCAAGAATTGCTCATTTTCTGTTTATCACACTCGTGTCACAAACTGTCCTAATTTTTTTGGTGAAAATATACGTGGGCAACTTCTATGCAATCTGACATATGTGGTTTTTGTTTTGTATTTTTTTTAATCAAAAGGACAATTCTCGCTAAATTTAAAAAAACCGATGCCCCAGTTCTAAGAATTAATTTATGTAAAAAAAGCAAGAGGTTAGGTTTGGTTTCCATGGGGTGGGATCTTATATCCGTTTCCAAAATGTTGTAGGAACACATTCATATGCCATGAAGATCATACTGAAGCAACCTATTAAAAACGGCTTCAAGTAAGTCTTCTTTTCTCGGTACTGCAACACAGAATTCTCCAATAGTACCTAGCCTTTTCATAGCCACATAAAAATTCGTAGGTAAAAAGGAAAGATCATTTTGAACTTTGCCACAGGAGCCGACGGCAGAGCACAATGAACAATTGTACTACAAGCACAAGAGATCGCTATCGTAAAAGGCTGCTTCCTTTTCTACCTTTATTGATCTTTCTAGTTCATTTAGTTTCATACACATCACAGAGACACGTTGATTCCCAACGTGTAACCCCCTTGAAATGAATAGTGACACCCCTGATTAGGCGCGTTCAAGTTTGGTTGTTAAATCAATTTTAATCTACAATTTAAGTTCGGTAACTACCGATTGTTTTCGATAAAAGACGCTTTTATTACTTAAAAATACTAAGTATTACACATGGTCTCTGCGAACTAGGATGCACATAGTTAATAGGTCATGAAGCAAAAAATAAAATGCGAGGATTCTACTGATTAGTTAATTCCACTTGACTTTATGAAATAAACAACCAATTGATGCATCTCCTTCAAAAAAAGTTTTCTAATGTGTCAAGTTTTTTTTGTTAACTGTATATGTTATAAAAAAGGTTTAGATGTCCGTTCAACTCACCGGAATGCGAAAATGATCGATGGAGATTCTTGCAGTATTTGAGAGCGTGATGACGATGGCGACGCCGTCAAGTCTTGTGAACAGCTATTTCCAAACCATTCCGTTGCATAGTGAGTTGTTTACTGCTCATGTGTGCTTTTCATGTTAATTAAAGAAATCTTGTCCTTGATGTGGGCTGTTCGGTTCTTTAAATTAGACCCTAATAATTGACATTATACGACTGAGACAAGCTAGCTACATATACATAACATAGCCTTAATACTTTCACCGGAAGTAGGTTCGATTGAGAACAGGAAAAGCCCTAATCCGGTGTTACATCGGAGTGCGTACATTATTAGCAAAGGTTAGTCTGAAGTTTACATCCTTTGAGATAGCCACAGCCCACATGCTCGGAGCACCTGGGCTGGGCCTGAACGCCCACACAAACCCGTATCTAGCTGGCTTTGTTTTTCAGTTACGCGCCACCAAATGAACAATTTTTTTAAAAAAAAAAACTATCTAGTTATGCTTGGGCACGTTGTATATTCTCTATTGACTTGAAAAAGCTATGAACGGAAAGTCGTACCTATAGTAACGAAAGTCAAAACGAAGCTACAGGTTGCTCGTCAAAATAAATGAATCTTTAGCTAGGTCAGGTCAACTTATACATTCGTATTATAATTCAATTATCCACGCACAAGTTGACACAGTAGCACTTGCTGACTGGGCCCTTCGAATCGACGAGCCTGCTTGCGCACGCAGACTTTATTTAAATACATAAACATCTGTGGCGTTTTTGAATTATACTGTAATTCTACCTCTAACAAGTCCAAAAGAAATGGGGTGGAGTGAGGTTTTTGATCAAAAAAATGTTAGTACTAGCATTTGGAGTAGAGTTCAGATGGTGCAATTAATGATGATGACGATCCATGTGTTGGAGTGAGGTACACATAACAGCACGCATGGTCGTCGACGACGTTTTTGTCCCCGTGATCAAAACAAAACAAAACAAAAAGCGATCATTGATTGCTTGTCACATGTCACGTACTCCGTACAAGTCTTGTCGTTAGATTACGTGACACTTGCGTTAGATTATGTACACAACCGGACAAGCCTTAGCCGGTCTCCTAATTAAGCCAAACGAGTTGGGGGTCAGTGTGAGATTAAAAGATGCAGATGATAGCGAGAGTTAGGTGATCACCTAAGAGGGACACCGAAGCAACACGTACAGTGCATGCATGTGTGATGTGCCACTTCTTTTTGGGGGACTAAAAAGGTACGTAGGAGAAAACCCAACAATATGCAAACAGAAATCATGCACTTTTTAAAACTATTGAAAATATAACAACCTAAGGTATTTATAGAAACTTACCTTCATATTTTTTTATAGAACATTTGTCACCAGTGTGCAATTTCAAAATGAGAAAATTGAAGCACATATTACTCATTTTTCTGAATTTCCCACGGGTCGCAATTGTCCTTTCTATTTGAGAAAATTTAAATTGTATATGCAATGCCTACATACATGATTTTGTTTATAAAAATTTAAAACTCAAAAGTACAATTCTTGCCAAGTTTCAAAAAATCGATTAATGTGTCCAAGTTAGTTAGCTTATATTTGGTTTCAAAATTGTCATAGGAAAACATTCACATGTCAGGACTTGATGAAAAAGGTTGCAAATATAGGTTTTGTTTTCATATACAGCAATGCGACTCAGATATCTCAAATTCTGAAAGGACCTGGCCTTTTTGGATGCGCATGTATCTATACATGTTTTAGTATCTACATACAGATAAATTTAGATAAATCCAAATCACTTATTCTGAATGGAGATTATGTGACTTTAATTTTGAGAATTATAATACTACATAAATCTTAATACTTATTAGCAAAAAAGAATATAAATCCCTCTCCAAAAGTAGTAATGATGTGGGTGGGCAGTTTCTTTATGCTTTTAGGGGAGTTTCTTTCTTGTTCTAGCTAGCTTCGTGGATCAATCTATTAGGATTAGTTTAACATGATGCCGATGATGAATCGTCACTGAATCGGATGTATCTAAACATGTTTTAGTGTTAGATACATCCGATTTAGCGACAATTAATATGGATCAGAGGAAGTAGCTCAGATATATAGAAGAAACTTACCCTTACAAATTCTCATCAAACAATATAATCATTTGTGGCTTGTGTGAGAATTTGAAAAAGAGAGAAACCAAATCAATAATTGCTCATTTTCTGTTTATCACACTCGTGTCACTGACTGTCCTAATTTTTTTGTGAAAAAATATACGTGGGCAACTTTCTATGCAATCTGACATATGTGGTTTTTAACTTGTATTTTTTTAAAATTCAAAAGGACAATTCTCACTAAATTTTAAAAAACCGGTGCCCCATTTCTAAGAATTCATTTCCGTAAAAATAAAAGAATCCATTTATGTGAAAAAAGCAAGAGGTTACGTCAGGTTTTCCATGGGGTGAGATCTTATATTTGGTTTCCAAAATGTTGTAGGAACACATTCATATGCCATGAAGATCAAAGCAACCTATTAAAAACGGCTTCAAGTAAGCCTTCTTTTCTTAGTACTGCAACTCAGAATTCTCCAATAGTACTTAGCCTTTTCATAGCCACAAAAAAAATCTTAGTACAAAAAGAAAGATCATTTTGAACTTTGCCACGGGAGCCGACGACAGAGCAAAGACAAAAATTGTACTACGGGCACAAGCAGTGGCGATTCTAGAACGAAATTTGAGGGTAGGCTCGAAATAAAAGATCACTCGATGAGAATGATTTAAACATAGCAATATACTAGCAATATGGTCTTGTGCACTCAAAATCTTATAGCAATGATGGACAATGAAAAATCAACAAGCAAAATAAGAAACACAATAAGGTACCTTGCTAGGTCGCTATTAAGCACTATTATCCTAAAATTAAAAATAACCATCAAGTATCCAGTGACCTACATCATGTGTTTAGACAAATTAGTGAAACATATCTATTATAAAAATGAGTAAATAACCAACATTATAAATAATTATACATACCACTAAGGTGCTTTGGATCATTCTTTAGGAAGATGTCCAGCACGGTCTTTCATAGCTTGGAAGCGCTTCATGATCTTAGTGCTTTTGAATATTTGTCGCTCTGTGTAGCATACCATCAAGTCATTTAACCACCCATTTGACAACTTGTTCCGTAAATCTGTCTTGATAATACTCATTGCTGAAAATATTCGCTCTATAGATGCCGTTGCCACCGGAAGGATCAATGTCAGCTCAATAAGACGATATACCAATGGGAAAGTTCTATCTTTTCTAGTCTCAACCATCAATTCAGCAAGTCTTGAAACATTAGAACATCCATGAAATTCTGTACTTCTCCTAATATTAAGGATGAACGTTTGCAGCTGACTTCTTAACAACAACCGATCAACGATGGTAAAATCTGCCTCATAAATCTCAGCAAGGCGAACAAGTTTATCAATGTTAAACATAGCGAATGAATTTCTTGGATTAAGACAAAACATGCATACCAACAACTCTGAGGAAACTTCATTGAAGTGGTGATTTATCTCTATCATAGTCGCATCAATAGCAACATAGAAAATGTCAACTTTGTAATAATAATGCATAGTCACCTTATTCTTGGAGCGAACAGATTCCCCCATTGGCACAATAAGATCATCCATATTTGACACGCTTATCTCATACTCCTCACAAAAGCATTTGACTTGTTTGAGTAATGGCTCCCATCCATTGTCCCTCAAACCTTGTAAATGTACTTTCACATTAGAGATCAAACCCATAGCTTCAACAATATCTTGATCTTTTCTTTGCAAAGCTTTAGATAGCTCATCTGTGATGCTTAACAAGCCTATTAAAAAATGCAAGATGAATACAAACTCATAACACTCCATTTTATTTATCAAACCACCAGCTCCACCAGTACCAGAGTGTTCACGAGCATCTCCACTTACAACTTTTAGCACATCGATCGTTGCCTCCCACATCTGGTATATACGAAGCAATGTTTTAAGGTGTGAGCCCCATCGAGTATCCCCGGGTCTAGCTAGGTCGTATTCTTGATGCAATCCTTTCCTAGATGAGATCTTACTTTTTTCCAACTTTTCTAGTAAGACATCTTGGTGCTTAGCAATAAGAGCATCTTTTCTTTTACAAGATGCACTAACTTGGTTAACTATTAAGGGGACCTGATTGAAGAATTCAGCAATACACTTACTGCATTTGGCAACAGTTACAACCACCAGCTGTAGTTGATGAGCAAAACAATGAACATAAAAAGCATGGGGACTCTCATCTCTGATCAATTTCTGCAAACCATTAAATTCCCCCCTCATATTTGAAGCTCCATCATAGCCATGTCCACATAGCCTAGAAATAGGCAAGTCATGCTTAGTAAGAAGACGAACTAGAGCTTCTTTTAACGCTGCAGATGTACAATCTGAGATATGCTTGATTGCAAGGAACCTTTCCTTGATTATTTACGAATCTGCATGCACATAATTTTAGTTTTGTAAGAATATAATAATAATAGTTCATAAAAAGTGCACTTGAAAAAGATAACATATGTAAAACTAACCTCACGATGACTGTCATTTGTTCCTTTATAGATGAATCTCTAGCCTCATCAATGAGGACCGCAAAGTTTCTATCTCCAATCTCACTCTTAATCACAGCTTTGACCTCTTTAGCACAACATTTTGCAAGATCTTTTTGAATTCCTGCAGAAATCATAAGTGCATTGCCTTGCCCTTTTTCAAAAGCCTCTTTTACTTCATCATTCTTATCTTTGTACCAATCCAACAACTCTCTGAAATTTCCCTTGTTGATGGAAGTAGATGATTCATCATGTCCACGGAAAGCTTCCCCCTGTGCTATGAGATATCTTGCACAATCTAGTGATGCTGTCAAACGGATCTTGTATGCAATCTCGGACGCCTTTGAGTACGTACGCATTTTACTAGACACACTTGACCGCTGATTTTTAAAATCATTACATTCACCTCTTGCTATATTATGAAAACTACCTAGACCACCAACATGTTTTTTAAATGCAGCAGTAGCGATCTTCCAACGGGTAAATCCACTTTTGGAGAACACATCATTTCCAAATGTATTAGTCCGTACTGGTTTCTTGAAAAGAAAACAGTAGAAACAAAAGGCGGCATCCTTTTTCATGCTATATTCTAACCAATCATATTTATCAAACCACGATCTTTGAAAAGATCTTAAGATTGTACCATCTAATGTCTGTGGAAATACAAACCCGGTTGCTTGAGTTGGACCGTTCAACAAATATGCTCTCCTCACTTCACTTCGAATTTCATTAGCATATTCTTCTATGGGTATCCGAAGAGCAGGATCGGCAATAATATCGTTAGGATCAAACTCTAACCGAAGAGAAGGATTTATGCTCACATTGGGGTTTGGATTCGGAATCTACTCGGTTGATGAAATTGGTGTGCTCTTGTTGATTGGGGGAATTTGAGGGCTCTTACTGGTTGACGGGTTTGGAATTGTACTCGTAGTTGGAACAATTGTGCTGGCATCAGTCGAAGGCCTATTGAACTTCGGTGAATAATAACGACGCAAATCAGCTGGATTTTTATCAACCGATGAGAGTGGCCGTTTCTTCATTGCGGATCTGTTCACAAAATAATACGGTCACTAGAAAATTAATAGATTACTCGATGCAATTATTTGAGACTGATTTGAGCCTAGTGAATTACCTAAACATAAGTTGTACAGTTTCTACCTGATGTAAAGGCCGAAATTGAATAAACCGACAGAATTGGGAAGAGTCAAATAGATGAACAGTTGCCTAAAGCTGCAGCCCGGAACGCAGGCCGATTCACGTCTCACTGCAGTTCGACGGAAGATCGGAAGACACCCCGCGCCGCCACTTCGTGCGACCTGACGGAATATACTCGATGCAATTATTTGAGACTGATTTGAGCCTAGTGAATTACCTAAACATAAGTTGTACAGTTTCTACCTGATGTAAAGGCCGAAATTGAATAAACCGACAGAATTGGGAAGAGTCAAATAGATGAACAGTTGCCTGAAGCTGGAGCCCGGAACGCAGGCCGATTCACGTCTCAGTGCAGTTCGACGGAAGATCGGAAGACACCCCGCGCCGCCACTTCGTGCAACCTGACGGAATATACCCGATGCAATTATTTGAGACTGATTTGAGCCTAGTGAATTACCTAAACAGAAGTTGGACAGTTTCTACCTGATGTAAAGGCCGAAATTGAATAAACCGACATAATTGGGAAGAGTCAAATAGATGAACAGTTGCCTGAAGCTGGAGCCCGGAACGCAGGCCGATTCACGTCTCAGTGCAGTTCGACGGAAGATCGGAAGACACCCCGCGCCGCCACTTCGTGCGACCTGACGGAATATACCCGATGCAATTATTTGAGACTGATTTGAGCCTAGTGAATTACCTAAACAGAAGTTGGACAGTTTCTACCTGATGTAAAGGCCGAAATTGAATAAACCGACATAATTGGGAAGAGTCAAATAGATGAACAGTTGCCTGAAGCTGGAGCCCGGAACGCAGGCCGATTCACGTCTCAGTGCAGTTCGACGGAAGATCGGAAGACACCCCGCGCCGCCACTTCGTGCGACCTGACGGAATATCGGAAGACACAGGAAGTGATCGATCAATCGAGTTTTGCCTGATGTACGCTTCCTAATCCCTCTCGGCAATGATGATACACATCTAATTGGTGGTGGGGGAGTACCTCACCCCTCTCCTTCCCCCTCCTCACCCCTCTCCCCCCTTGAGAGTCGCCCCAGCGGTGCCGGCCCCCCTTCCCTTCTTCTTCGGCTCCGGCTGGAGAGGATGGGATGGGAGAGGCTGGCCGTTGTATAGTGGTAGATGTAGGTGGCTTGGCCCTGTGCCGGTCTTGGGCATGATGCCCGTAGGTGGAGGCGGCGCTAAGGTTCTGTGCAGCCAGATCCTTAGCCTTTTAGGGTTCCTCGTTGCTTTTCTCTCCGTCCATGGTGGAGGGAGGAAGACGGCGACGAACACCGTGCTCCGGAATAAAGCTGTTCTTGTTGCGGGTGTTGTGTGGTTGTGCCCAGATCTGGGGCCCTCTCTGGCCGGCCGTGGCGGCGGGGGGAGATGGCCTGGTTGTGGGCGGCGGCTACGCTTCTTCGCATCATCGAGCTACTCCTTGGTGCTTTCGAGCGGTGCCAGGAGGTCACCGGGTCTCCCTCTCTGTGTCGCTGCAGTGGTTGCAGTTGCCGGCGGAGGTTGCGGACTCAGTGGCTCGACCATAAAGCTCGGGTGTGCCTTCGTGGTGTCGACGACGACTAGCTACCTCTCCAGATCTCGGCCGGCCATGGTGGCGAGGGAAGGAAGGAGGGTTGGCTTGCTGCTGCTGATACTTGCGACGGGTGGGGCCGCCTGTTCCCAGGCGGCGATGCTGCGTTTTCTCCGGCGATCTCCAAGCGGAAGCAATAAGCCAACCGCTATCTTTGGCCAAGAGGATGGCCTCGCCGAGCTCGAGAGGCCTCTGTGCCTGAGCTACTTCAACCGTCTCCGGCGGCCTTTTCTCTCCCTCCTCGCGGCTCCCAGCGTCGACGTTGGGCCAAGTGGTTCGTCCCCGGTTCCGACGACGGCGGCCGCGGCTGGAGGCGAGTGTCAAGCGGCATGCAGGACTCGATTGCTTTCTGATCTTTCCTGCAGGGTGCAATGTGTAAACTTGAAGGGCCCAGTTGTTATCTTGTTTTTCTTTTGGGTCTTATTGTAATTTGTACTCTCCGCTTTGACTAATGGCAGCATCTCGGTCCTTCGGGACCTTTCACCGTTCAAAAAAAAATCCCTCTCGGCTGTTTGGGCAGGTCTCTACTAATGGGCCAAATAAACATACAATAAGGCCTGGACTAGAAAACGGCTGATTTGTTTACTTTTCTTTTCTTTCCTGCATGTGAAGAACGCGTGTACTAATACGAGGAGTTGAGGAAAAGCTCTAATTGATTGCTAAACAATTAGAGCCTATATACTTGATAAATGTTTGGCAAAATTAGAGGTGAGGCTCAAGCCTAACGAAGCCTCACCGAAGCCTCACCGGCAAAATCGCCCCTCGGCACAAGAGATCACTATCATAAAAGGCTGTTTCCTTTTCTACCTTTATTGATCTTTCTAGTTCATTTAGTTTCATACACATCACAGCGACAGGTTGATTCCCAACCGTAACGCCCTTGAAATGAACGTGACGCCCTTGATTAGGCGCATTCAACTTTGGTTGTTAAATTAACTTTAATCTACAATTTAAGTTCGGTAACTACAAATTATTTTTGATAAAAGACATTCTTATTACTTAAAAATGTATTAAACATTACACTCGGTCTCTGCATAACTAGGATGCACATAGCTGACAGAAATTCACAATCATCAAGCAAAAAATAAAAGGCGATAATTCTACTGATTATTAGTTAATTCCACTTGGTTTTATATGAAATAAACAACTAATTGATGCATCTCTTTCAAAAAAAATTCTAACGTATCAAGTTTTTTGTTAACTGTATATCTGATAAAAAAGGTTAGATGCCAAGTTCAACCCACCGGAATGCGGAAGTGATCTCAATACTTGAGATTATGATGACGATGGCGACGTCGTCAAAGTCTTCTGAACAGCTATTTTCAAACCATTCCATTGGTCCTATTGTTGTTATGCATAGTGAGTTGTTTACTGCTCATGTGTGCTTTTCATGTTAAAATAAATCTTGTCCTTGATGTGGGCTGTTCGGTTCTTTAAATTACACCCTAATTGACATTACACGATTGAGACAAGCTAGCTACATATACATAGCCGTAATACTTTCGCCGGAAATAGGTTCGAGGACAGGAAAAGCCAATCCATCGGAGTGCGTAAGTTATTGGCAAAGGTTAGACTGAAGTTTACATCCTTTGAGATAGCCACAGCCCACATGCTCGGAGCACCTGGGCTGGGCCTGAACGCCCACACAAACCCGTATCTATAGCTGGCTATGTTTTTTAGTTACGCGCCACCAAATGAACATATTAAAAAAAAAAAACTCTCTAGTTATGCTCGAGCACGTTGTATATTTGACATATTGACTTGAAAAAAGTTATGAAAGGAAAGTCGTACACATATGAGTAATGGAAGTCAAAACGAAGCCATAGGGTGCTCGTCAAAATAAATCAATGTTTAGCTAGGTCAGGTCAACTTTTACATTCGTATTATAATTCAATTATCCACGCACAAGTTGACATAGTAGCACTTGCTGACTGAGCCCTTCCGATCGACGGACCTGCTAGCTTGCATAGACTTTAAAAAATGGCATTTTTGAATTATACTGTAATTCTATCTCTAACAAGTCCAAAGGAAATGGGGTGGGAAATTAGTTTCTCTTGCTAGAGGAATTCCCTAGTAGTAATATTATGCATTATTGTTTTTGATAAAAAAGAAATGTTACTAGCATTTGGAATAGTGTTAGAGATGATGCAATGATGATGATCCATGTGTTGGAGTGAGGTACACGTAACAGCATGCAGGTCGTCGATGACGTTTTTTGTACCTGTGACAAAAAGATCATTGATTGCTTGTCACATGTCACGTACTCCGTACAAGTCTTGTCGTTAGATTACGTGACACTTGCGTTAGATTATGTACACACAACCGGACAAGCCTAACCGGTCTCCTAATTAAGCCAAACGAGTTAGGGGTCAGTGTGAGATTAAAAGATGCAGACGATAGCGAGTGTTAGGTGACCTAAGCGGGACAACGAAGCAACACGTACGGTGCATGCATGTGTGATGCGCCACTTCTTTTTTGACTGGTGGATCACCATCAAGTTCTGGGGACGGACTAAAAAGGTACGTAGGAGAAAACCAAAAAAATATGCAAACGGAAATCTTGCACTTTTTAAAATTATGGAAAATATAACAACCTTAGGTATTTATAGGAACTTATCTTCATTTTTTTATACTCCAGCCGTTCCAAAATAGATGTCTTAGATTTATCAAAATTTAGATGAATATAGACACTATTTAGTATATAGATTCATTCAAAATTTTAGAAAACTTAAGACATCTATTTTGGGACGGAGGGAGTAGAACATCGTGAACATTTGCGACGAGTGTGAAATTTCAAAATGAGAAAAGCGAAGCACATATTACTCATTTTCTGAATTTCCCACGGGTCGCAGTTGCCCTTTCTATTTGTGAAAATTAAATTAGTGAGTCTATATGCAATGCCTACATACATGATTTCCTTTATAAAAAATTAAAACTCAAAAGTACAATTCTTGGCAAGTTTCAAGAAATCAATTAATGTGTTTTGTTTTCATATGCAGCAATGCGACTCGGATATCTCAAATTCTCAAAGGACCTGGCCTTTTTGCAGCCTTGGAAAATTCATAGGCAAAAACCGTTTTGAACTTGGCACATAGTCAAATAGGTGACCAAATTAAGCACGAAAAATACAGTTGTGTCTGTGCTGCACACAGCACACAAGAGATCCATGTGGAACCGGCCGCTGTCATAAAATTGGCTGCTGCCTTTTCCTCTTTGCGGATTTTCGTAGTTCATTGCTGGTCCATAATATATACGCATTGCAGCGACATGTTAGTCAGTCGATCAGAGGCTAATGACCCTTAGGACTGCGCGTGTACGTCTGGCTAACAAATCGATTTTAAATCTGCAAATAAATAAATTTCAGTACGGATATGTGTTCGATTACTTACTTCTACGTGTTTTTTTTAGATGACTCCTGTTTTCTTTTTTTTTGGTCTGCACGGTCAAACCGATGCCATCATTGTTGGCACTAGACTACCTATACTGGGAGTGGATATTTTCAATGCATAGCTCTCAAGATCGACAAAATTGTAAAAATCACCACATTGAGGGATAGGGCTTCCAAAGACCACCACTTGAAAAAATTCACAAGAAAACCACCACTCAACCCTCTAATGTTTCAAAAAAAAATACCGATAGCCCAGCTTAGCTTGGTTGGCGTTATTTCTGACAAGATGGACCCACTATAAGGCTGACATGGCAAATGTGTAACGGTCAAAGGAGACTAACACAAACTAGTTACATATTTCCAGATTTTTACCATTCTCATCGGAGGGTTTTTACACGTTAAAATCCATGTGTCCCATGTGTTTGGTTTGTTCGTTCTTCGGTTCTTGTATTCTCTTCGTCCCAAAATAGATGGCTCAGATTTAAATTTTAAAAAATCTGAATCATCTATTTTGGAACAGAGGGAGTATAACATAAGGAACTAGCTAATGCATCATTCAAAAAAAAAAACTAGCTAATGCAATTTTTCGTGTTCCATCTTAGTCTGTCAAGTTGTTTGTCAATTGGATAGACAGCTAGTTTAATTAGCTAGTTAGCGGCCAAGGCCAACTGATGTGTGAGGTTCAACTCACCGGGCAAGAGACAGTGATGGATGTAGATTCTTTGGGTACTACTTGACGATGACGACGCGTCAAGTCTTCTCAACAGCTAATTCGATCCATTTGGGTCCTCTTGTTCTGCACTAATGAGTTCTTTACTGTTCATATGTGCTTTTCAAGTTAGGAGATGTCTTGTCCTGTGACGTCGTGGGCTGTCCGATTCTTCAGTTGACATTGCAGTTTTTTATTTTATTTTTTGAAACGAATTGGCATCCCAGTATTACAACAACCTAGCTATAAATAAATCTAAAAAATTCTCGCTGCGAAGGGGTTCGCGAAAAGGAAAATTTCAGAAATTACTACTCCCTTTTCAGAAATAAATAACTTAAATTTATTTAGATCCAAATGTATTTAAACGTATTTTAATGTATAACTATATTCGAATCTAAACAAACTTAAATTATTTTTTTCTGCATGAAGAGAGTACATCTGTCTCTCTACCTATGTGGCCATGATCAATGTCATTTTTGTAATGTCGATCAAAAATCTTTTTTGAGTCACACGTTTGAAAGCGAAAAGGATGTTACGCACAATTTTCACTCTTTGAACCATGGTTTGATTTTTTTTCATGACTTTTTTTTTGAGAATTTTCCATGACTTGTCTGACAGTATAAAAGGATCGCCGTTAGCTCGGATGAGCGTGGGCCCATGGAAATCACTCACTGCCGATAGTTACTCTTTGCACATTTATTTGCGCGTGTTCCTGCTGGCAAGAGAGAGGACAAAAAGACAAAAGTGCATCTTCCGTCAGTCCCATAATATTTGCAAATTCATCCTCTCAGTGGCATGTAAACATGAAACGGGGCCTCACTGCTGCGTTGATCTTGACAGTTTTCTTTGACACTGCTAGGCTAGCACAGTAGCACTATCCAAGTTTTGGAGACTCGATCGACTAGGAGATGGAGTTCGTGAATTCGGGCACCACCTGACCGTACCTTCTGCGTGCAAGAAAACTGAGGCATGTGAAAGATTCGGGTATCAACTTGCTTATACTTCTTTTTTTTTATATTAATTTGGGATTTGAATCTCAGTTTTGGCCTGGCAAAAAAGACAAACTTTCTTTGAAGGAAAAGAAAAGGATAGACTTGATATTTGACAAAGGTCTCGAAAAATCCTTTGAATCAAATAGACTAGACACAAGAAAAAAACAAATCAACAAACATTTTTGAGCTTCGAGACACACGGACTCTACGAATCAAGATCCACCGTATGATGCTCACTTCCACACACACGCGCGCGCCTAAGCATGGACTCGATAGTAACCCAACACACCGTATATACACTGGCGGAGCTTCCTTAGCAAAACTAGGTTATGGCCCACCTAGCCCAGGAGTAAAAGGGCTTTTTTCTAGAAAAAGATATAGATAACCCGGGGGATCGCGTGACTCGCGTCCCCGGCTTCTGGTCACGACACATGTCCATCTAGACGACACAGCGATAGATGGGGTCCACCACCACGCTCCTTATCTGTCCCCAGTTCTTCTCCTCCACTTATTTCCCGTCGTCCTCGTCGTCCTCCTAGCGCTGCTCGTTCTTCTCCATGCGCGCACCTTTCTCACCCACACACGCACTTCTCTCGCCGGCTGCCGCATGTCCCGGCCGGCCGTCGTTCTCCTCTCACCCAAGCGTCGCCGCAGCAGATCCTCTCTTACCGGACGCCATCTCCCTATCTCCTACAGCCACAACCTCTCTCACCAACCGCCGCGTGTTCCAGCCACCGTTCTCCTCCCACCCGAGCGCCGCCGCCGCAGATCCTGAAAGGGGCCCTGCTACATACGCTCGTCGACGCTGCTACATGCAGCGGCCGGCGCTGCTACAGACGGTGTAACACCCTCAGAATCGGCCCTATGCAAGTTTCAGCGATTCCCGCCAAACCCGCATAGAAACGATTCAAAGGTGCCCACCAGGAACTTTCGTGCGGGTGGAAAACGAAGTAATAACATTACACAACAGTCCTCGATGGGACCCACAGAACAGATATATATACAACAAGACTCCATGAGTCAAGAATACAGATATAAGGTACAAAGATCCAAATCACCTTGAAAATGATAGAGCGTCCGACTACGGACAAGATGCAAATGGGGCTAAGAGCCCTGAAGAATAACCAATGGCGTCCATAACCCTGCCCAGGCCAAGCCGGAAGGGTAACCCTGCTAACGACGTCGATCTCAAAACCTGCTTAAACAAAAGGGGTGCCGACAAAGGGCAAAGGAAAAAGAGGAGCGTCAGTACTGAGGCCAGTACACGGCGAGGCTAGAATTCGGCGGTCCTCGCCTACAAAGGTATGGTGGGCTGAAGCGGCAGCGCAGCATGCATTAAACAACCTATAGAGACTCGATAAAACAGGCGGCTATCAGAGAGGGGTAAGAAAGACCTATCCGGGACCAACCTGACACTAACACCAAACAAACCCATCCTGATATTTCCCCCTCGAGACCAAACGAGGAAGTCAACCGAGGAACTCACACAGTTGGCAGTTTTATCTATTCGGTTATCGTTGCAGCAATTACTAGTCAGGTATAGATAATCATCCTGATAAAATAAGCAGTGGGCCGTTTTAGTTAACCATTCCGTTGTAGTTGCAACACTTACTAGTCAGATACAGATAGCATGAGATATCCCGAAACCCAGCAGTTGATGGTACTTTTATTTAGCCATTCCGTTGTAGTGAAGCTGATTACTAGTCATATCGGGTACAAGTCAAATTACGACAGTAGACTTTAGTTATAGTTGTCTATGATCGAGACCTGTGCTCCAAGTCGTCCATAACCGCGGACACGGATTCTCAAAAAGATTAAACCCTGCAAGGGTGCACCAAAGTATCCACACGCACTTCGATCCTTTTTGCCAGATCAATTAACATACACCCATCGGTATGTCGGCGGGGCCTAAGTCATGACGTTTCCCAGACCCAAAGCAAGCACGGGGGGCCACCCCACTAAGTACACCCGCAACAAAGTCGGCCGGTCTCCGAGACGGACTCAGGGTTTGCGACAGTGGCTGTAAACGACAGGAAATCCCAAAACTGGGCCTGTCGATACCGCGAAAACACTCCGCTTCCAAAACAGTACAAGTGCTCCTCACACAATCGTAAATAAAGCAGTAAAGCATGGCATAAGTACAGGATAGTAATAAAACCCCAAACTACTTGTGGCCCCCAGTACAGTACTTTGAAATCAGGTACTAAATCGATGGGGGGCCCATATCTCCCCACATGTGGTTAGCGCGCTCGATCTCGGAACAGGTGTCAAGAACTCGGGGTCCTACGGGACACAAGTGGGCGGTCGGAAACCAAATATTATCTATCACCCACCGGTGCCTCTGCATTTACCTACTTCAATTTTAGTTATTAAACAATAATTAAATTAAATGATAATTAGAGCCATGATCATCTCCAACATAAAGCATATGGCAGTGTTCCAACAACTGTGGTACTTGGCGACACGCAACAGCACTTGAGCAAGCGACTACGACGCGCAGGTCCAACTATCTACCAAACAACAGGTAATAGGAGGTATCCAAGGCGATATAAGGCTGCAAGGGATATCACGGGTACGAAATCTAGAGCATCGCAACACAGATAGCAATAGATCAACATGAGGGAATAAATACTATAAAAGTAAGATAGGTAGAAAGGGGGAGATGCTCGCCTGAAAAACATTGTCGAAGGTTCATCCAAGATCGGGTCGAAGCTCACATCAACTCAACGGCCTTATCCGCGAAGAGGCAAAACACTAGAATAAACACCGTATGCAATATTTAATACTACGGCAAAAGATCGGGCATGATGCATGTATGATGTATGACATGGCAAGGGTGCAATGCAATTAGGCAATATTAAGCGGAACCGGGGTCCCGACATTTAATTAAACGGTTCAAGTTATTTATCTACCCCGCAAATTAAATGTGGTATTAACAGGGCAAGAGATAGTACCGGTTCGATGCACAAATTTAAATGAGGCCAATATAAGACTAGATTTGCCCGCATATGGGCCCCATATTTAATTATATGGTGAATCGGCATAAGGCCCCCCAAACCACACAAATATGCATGCGAGATGAATGATTAATATGCAACAGGTTTTATGTATAGCATTTATAAAATAGGGCTCGGGAAAAGGTTCACACATTAGGGTTCGACAGATCTTGGGTTCCGGGGTTCGGGGTCGGTCTCGGGGTTCGGATCTGGGGTTCGTTCTCGGCGGGATTGTTCTCGCATCCGGGAAGGACTTGGTGTGGCGTCGGGGCGCATCGGATCTCGCCCTGGTCGGTGCCGATCTTGTTGTCGCGAAGATCTTGTCGGGTCCGCGCTTCGGATTCCGTGAGGCGATCTTGACGCTCCGTGTCGAAGTCCTTGAGGTTTTCTCCTTATTCACCGGTGGCAAACTTGGAAACGGCGTCAGGGTCCTCGGGGTACGCCAGGTCCATTCTTCAAAACATCGTTATCGAGATGATCTTGGCGTCCAAGTAGAAGACCTTCGGCCATCGGATCCATGCTTCAAGGGTCCGCGACGAGCTTGTCCGATGGCGATAGATCTTGGGGTTCGGTCTTCGGGTATGGTGCCGAGGCGTCGGATCCAGGGGTCTTGACGTTCCACCGCGCGCTGACGAACTTGATAGGTGCTGCAGATCTTGACGTCGGCCGCATGGCTGGCTTGCAGGGGTGGCAACCGGGGCCGACAAAAACCGTGGTGCAGACTGGGGCGACGGCCGGCAGAGGAGGGCCGACCCGGGGCTGCTGCGACAGGGGTGAGGACGAGACGGATGGGGCAGACGACGGAGAGGTGCAACGGCCGGCAGAGGACACGCGACCGACAGCGCTGTAGGGTGCGCGCCAGGGAGGAGCATCGGTGAGGCGAGCTCCGGCGGAGGCTGATGGCGGAGGCGGGCAGCCCGCGCGTTGCTGCAGAGGGGAGGGGAGGACCGGCGGCGGCGAGCTCGCGCTCAGGGCGGCGGCGAGGAGGAGGCCGACAGGGAGGGCTCGAGGCGGCCGGCGGGGAGGGCGCGGCGCCGGCGGCGAGGCGGGGTGGGGCGGAGCTCGCTACCGGAGGAGGGCCGCGCGGGGGGAGGCGGCTCGGGCCGGTGCGGGGCGCGGCCGACGGCGGCGAGGCGGGGTGGGGCGGAAGGCGCGGCCGGGGCGAGCGAGGGTGCGGCGGTGGCCGGAGGCGGGCTCTGGGGAAGGGAGAAGCTCGCGGTGGCCGGCGGCGGGAAGGAAGAGACGGTGGGAAGCTTGGGGAGGAGTGGGAGGTGGGGCCGGTGGTAGGTGGGAGGAGCAGGGCCTGGGGAGGAGAGGGAAGCGCGGGGCGAGCGCGTCGGGGGCGGAAGGTAGGAGAAGGTGGGGGGAGGGAGAGAGGTTGGGGACAGGCGGGGTCGGGTGGGCCCCGGGGGTGCGGGTCCACGCGGGGTGGGGCCCGGTGGCAGGGAGAGGGGGCGCGCGCGGGGCGTGTGCTGAGAGTGGGCTGGCTCGGTGGGGAGGTTGAGTGGGTGGTGGGGTCAGGCGGGAGTGGGGCCTGGGGTGGGGCCAGGCTGTCGGTGAGGGAGAAAGAGAGGGGGGTAGGTGGGACTGGGGTGAGAGAAGGAGTGGGGTGCTGCAGGGTGGATTGATGAGGTGGCAAGGTGGGTAGGGATTGGGGGAGAGGGTGAGATGGCAAGCAGTGATTGGTGGGTAGATTAAGACTAGGTAGTTTTAGGAGTTCGGGTAGGCTGGTTTTATTCTGGGGGTGGTCGACTGGGTCGGATCGGCCCGGTTGGCTGCCCCCACTAAAATAATTAATTATTTTATTTGTTTAAAACAGGGCTTTTGCAAACCGATAGCAGACAAAACAAAATAATCCGGAGACCCAGGTTTTGCGTTTGGAACATAGACGGGGCGTGTAGAAAACAAAAATACGTTTTTCCGCAAATAATTTTATGCAAGCAAATGCCAGATGATGACTATGCTCAAATGCAATGTGGCATGATGACATGAGCATGCGGTCATGATGATGCAATGCACAAAAACAACGCGATTTTCTAGTAGTGGTTTTTGCGGGATGCCACAGACGGTCTCCGGAATGCTACATGCGGCCACCGACTTTGCGACATGCAGCCGTCGGGGCTGCTACACGCGACCATCGGGGCTGCTACACGTGGCCTCTGGCGTTGCTACAGATGGTCGTCGGGATGCTACACGCGGCCACCGACCCTGCTACACGCAGCCGTCGGGGTTGCTACACGCGACCATCGGAGCTGCTACACGCGGCCGTCGGCGCTGCTACGGACGGCGGGCGGCGCCTCTACAAGCGGTCACCGGGGTTGTTGCATGCTGCCGTTGCCGCTGGCCTTGCTACAGACGGCCGCTGGGGTTGCTACACCGGCCTCCGGCGGTACTACAGACGGCCGCCGCCCTTGCTACACGCAGCCCCCGGCCCTGCTACTCTTGTCACGTGGCGGTGCTACTAGCTGTGGGAGGCGCTGCTACAGGGGGTTGTCGGCGCTGCTACCTCTGTGGCGACGTCTTCCCCGATAGAGACGCCA
Organism: Avena atlantica; assembly: GCA_910589765.1. Lineage (NCBI taxonomy): Eukaryota > Viridiplantae > Streptophyta > Magnoliopsida > Poales > Poaceae > Avena > Avena atlantica. The sequence goes on from OU342738.1 coordinate 432,924,617, forward strand.
CTTCTCCGGCATCTTCTCTGACGTCGATTGGGTGGGAGAGCGAGATGCGACAGGAGAGCGAGATGAGGGCGAGATAATATGGGAGAGAGAAAGTCTGAGAGAGGAGAACAATACGAGGGGGAGTACGCTCGTTGACCAGGTAATGGGACACGTGTCGGGCTGTCGACCCGGGGGATCGGGGGCAATTATCCCCGGGGGACGCCTAGCACTGTCCTTTTTTCTATCTATATACCAAAATTTAGGTGAGTAACATCCCATTTAGTCCTTTTGTTTGAAGTAGCATTTAGTCCATTTTTAGTGTATTGGCCCTGTTGGAATTTGGGTGTGGGCCTTGGTGTTGGAGATATGCCCAAGAGGCAATAATAAAGTGGTTATTATCATATCTTCATACTTATGATAAATGTTTACATACCATGCTATAATTGTATTAACCGGAAACATTAATACTTGTGTGATTTGTAAACATAAAAGAGTCCCTAGTAAAGCCTCTTGTTAAACTATCTTGTTGGTTAATATATGATCATGGTTTCTTGATCATAAACATAGAGATGTTATTAACAACAGGGTCATATCATTAGGAGAATGATGTGATGGACATACTCCTATAGTTAAGCGTAGCATAAAGATCAAGTCATTTAATATAGTTCATTTGATATAAGCTTTCTGATACATAGTAACCTAATTCCTTCGACCATGAGATCATGCTAATCACCATCACCGGAAGGATGCTTTGATGACATCAAACACCACACCGTAACAGGGTGGCTATAAAGGTGGCATTGAGTGTTCGGAAAGTATTGGTTGAGAAACATGGATCAAGAGTGGGATTTGTCCATCCATATGACGAATAGATATACTCTGGGCCCTCTCGGTGGAATGCCATCCAATTAGCTTGCAAGCATGTGACTGACTCACAAGGGATCACATACCGCGGGAACGAGAAAAGAGTACTTATCAGTAACGAGGTTGAACTAGGTATGCAGAGATACCGATGATCATAACCTCGGATAAGTAAACTATCGTGAGACAAAGGGAAATTGGTATCGTATGTAAGTGGTTCATTCGATCGCAAAGTAATCGTAGAAATATGTGGGAGCCATATGAATTTCCAGATTCCTCTATTGGTTATTGTTCGGAGAAGTGTCTTGATCATGTCCGCATAATTCACGAACCGTAGGGAGACACACTTAAGGATTCGACGTTGTTTGAGTAGTTATGGAATGATGAGTAAGAGACCGAATGTTGTTCGGAGTCTCGGATGGGATCCGGGATATCACGAGGAGATCCGGAATGGTCCGGAGAATAAGATTCATATAAGGAAAGTCTCGTTTCGGAGTTGGGGAATGATTCCGGTGTTTTCATCGGGAATGTTCTAGAAGGTTCCAGAATGTCCGGCACTCCGGAGGGGAAGGGGTACATGAATGTGTCATTACAAGTTGGAATGATTGCATCATGTACCAAGTGTCATCGCTTTCCAAAATAAAGGGTTTATTCAAATCCTAGTTTGAAAAGTCAAACGGCTAGTTTGAAAAGTCAAACGGCAGTTTTTGGAAAGAGGAGGAGAGGTGGAAACCGAGTTGGGGAGGAGTTCCCTCCTCCAACCGGCGGCCTACCTCCAAACCGAGTTGGGGAGGAGTTCCCTCCTCCAACCGGCGGCCCACCTCCAAGCCGAGTTGGGGAGGGACTCCCCTCCCCTTGGCCGCACCTCCCACCTATAAAGGGAGGGGCAGGGCTGTCCCTCCTAGCACACAAGTTGCCTCCCTCTAAACCTAAACCCTAGCCATAGCCTAGGGATTTCTCCCAAGCCGCCGAGTTAGAGCTTCTAATTGCCCTAGCCGCTGGTTTAGCCCCTTCTAATTGGTGTGTCTAAACCCTAGATCACCAAGGCTCTCTCATAGTCCACCATACTCGCTCCGGCTTAAGGCGAAGCCCTGCGAGATCCCCCCTCTACTTCCGGTACCACGCCGTCGTGCTGCCGGAATCGCGAGGAGAGTGCTACAACCTCCGCTGCCTGCTGGAACAAGGGAGAGGAAGGTCTTCGTCGAGTACCGAACGTGTGACCAACTACGGAAGCGCTGCCGGAACGCAGTGCCGGAAGGATCGTCTACACGATCTTGAGATCGGCAAGTGTACGACTACATCACCCACGAGAATCTGCTCTCGTTAACCGCTTTGGAATCTTTGAGGGTAAGTTCCTCTATCGACTCGTTGCTATAATCTAGTAGATAGATCTTGGCTTGTTTGTGTGCATGCGGTAGAAATTTTTTGTTTTCCATGCTACGAACCCCTACACTTGGCCCATAGCCTAATACAAATTCTGAAATTCTCTTGGCCCATTCATGCCTAGCAAGGGGTGGCACCAAAGTTTAGTCCCACCTTGCTAGTTTAGAGGGAGTTGTACCAATATATATAGTGGAGTGTTTCACTACCTCCTAAAGAGAGTGAAGAGGAGTGGCATACACGCGCTCCTCCTCCGCCGCCGGCCGCCTCGCCTCGTCACGACGCGCGGGCCGCGGTTTGCGGAATTGTGCCTCGGTGCCGATCTTATCTTTTTGCTGCTCGGAAAAATTATTGTGCGAGTTATTTTTCTGTCAGCCGTTTCCGGAAACGTGGGCTGTTACTACTCGGACGTGGGCTACGCCCCACGTCTTACCCGACCGGCGCTATATATAAACGGTCTTAGGCGAAAACCCTAATACGAGAAAATACACATCTCTCTGCCCTCCAGAACCTTGCGCCGCCGCTACACCTTCTCCATCCCCTCTTCCGGCGTGCACCAGACGACGGGACAGTAGGCCTCCGGAACCACCGCCTCTCGTGAACCTGTACGGGTGAGGGGCGATCAGGTTTTTGGGGAGCGCGTCTGCGCGACTACTGACGGCATCACGTCGACCGACCACTCCTTCCCCGACGAGGACTTCTTCCCGGACATCAGCAGCCTCTACATCGACGCCATGGCTGACGACACTGGTGTCAACGCGAACCTCAACCCCAACCTGAACGCGAACCCGATTCCTCCTCCAGCACCGTACGTAATCTGTTCCTATCTAGTTCAGTTTCTGTTGCAGTTTCTTGTACTAGCTCTTGGAATAGATGTGATCTGCTTATTCTGGTTGAGTATGATCTGTTCGTCTATTCTGCTAGTATACATGATTAGATTAATTTTCCAGCACTTATAGTCTTGATTTATTATTACTTATTTCGGATTAAATATTATGGTAATTTGCTTATATTTTCAACAGGCCCGTCCAACTTTTTAGCTCAAGCTCCGCCGCTGCATATATAATAGGATTTTTAAGAGAAACTCCTTTTCCCATATTTTCAATAGTACATATTGTAGTCTACGGAAAGAAACTCCTAATGTCACAAAAGAGCTGTTGAGAGAAAAAACATAAGTGATATACATTGTTATGTTACGATCCAAATTTATAAAGGAGACTAACTTCTGATGGATGGAGCGAGGCCCATCGTCGATAGGGTTGGACCGAGTGAATCGTTGATGATCTAAATTTTCACCGTTATATATACCTCGTATAAACCGTCGGTTAGGATGAGTCGCATCCGAGATAATCTCGTCGTTGTGTAAATACTCTCTATATAGTAAAATTTTGTTAGCCGACGACCGGCAGTAATGATCCTTTATGTGGTCCAGGAATCTCTTTGTGATTTTTATTAAATTTTGGGGTGCTTTTGTAGCTTTTTTGAGCTCATGAAATAGAACCCGATATTTCCCGCAAAAGAAAAGAAAACTAGGTACAGAGCTAGCTAGTTACCCTGCCAACAGACGTCAGGTTCAGCTCACTGGCTAAAATGGAGATTCTCCCATGACTAGGGATTATGATGATAACGACTAACGTACGCGTCAAGTCTCGTCAACACCAAATCCAAACCCATTTCATCAGTGGCATGTCTTTCTGCATTAATGAGATCTTTACTGTTCATATATGCTTTTCATGATACTCTCTGTTTCAAATTACGCACTCTTATCTAAGTGGGCTAGTACTCCCTTATTTTTTATCCAAAAAAATCCTAGAATTTTTAAACTAGATAGCATGAAATGTGTACTAGCTATTTTAAAAATCTCGGGAATTTTTTGAACAAAAAATAAGAGAATACTAGCCCACCTAAATAAGTGTGCGTGCGGAGTAATTTGAAACAGAGAGGGTGTAAGATATCTTGCTGTGCCTGATGTGGGCTGCTGCTAGTTCAGTTCATTAAATTATACTCCTACTACCCTAGTACTCCAGCTACAGGCAAAACCTTAAAATTTTCACCGGAAAGGAGGTTCGCAAAAAGGGCAGTCGACAATGTTTACACACGTGCACCTATTACCTATATGTCGGCAAGCACAGGACCTGACTCGTTCAAAGATCACTTTTCTGTGGCTGCGAACGGAACTTGTCAATTCTGTCCCTGTTTCACTCAAAGGTAAAAAAAAAAGAGTAAATTTTAGTATTTACCTCCTAGTTTCACAATTTTGACATTAATTATCCCATTTAGCAAATTTTTTTATCAAAATTACCCCATTTAGTAAAAAATGTGCCAATTTTTACCCACTTTAACATTTTAAAACGATTCAACGTGTGCTTCCATTATACCGAAGTGGACATTTTAAAAGATATACATAGTTAAGATCAAAGTACCATCGCTATAATCACCATATATAGAAAAACAATGGGCCTGAGCTTTTTTAGTACTCCGGGTCTCCCGTGTGCATTTCTCAAGGCTCTCTCTCATCTTAAGATGCAACCAGCTCCAGCTAAACCATAGTTGTATTGGATGTTTCTCTGTTGGTCATATTGAGGTATCCAACTATTTGGTAGTTACAACAGCGTTTTGACCATGAGGCTTCCTGTTCAAACCATAGCAGGTCCTGCCTCTTGTCATGCTACACCTCGTCATCGTTTCCTATTCATTTTCGGTGTTCTAGTTCAGCAACACATATTACAGGCGCTTCACGATGAACCTGTTCAAGAAGCATGCCTCGCTGATCAACATCGACGATCGGTCTAGCGGCGCCACAAGGCCATCTCTGCCGCATTCACCCACGTCAAGTGTTGCCGCACGCGTTCTGTGGCCTGTCAAATTGCTAAAAAAAAATCTAAACTTGACAGATACGCCTCCGCGAACGGTCTATGTGACATGTGCCTGGAAGTCATGACTCACCTATTGAGTCGCTAATCGCTGAAATGTTAGCCGGGGTAAAATTTGGCACAACTTTAACTAAATAGGGTAATTAGGATGAAAACATGCTAAATGAGGTAATTGGCGTCAACATTATCAAATTAGGGGGTAAAAACTGCAATTCACTCAAAAAAAAAAGAGAGCAATACTATTGCTACTCCCTTCAGCCCATATTAATGACTCTAAATTTATCTAAATTCGTATTTATCTATTTAAATGTTTAGACTAGGTCTATTTGTATCTAGACAAAGATAAGGTCATTAACATGAAGCGGAGAAAGTATATGAATTCATAGACCCCAGACTTGATGCTTGTATCATTTCGATGATGAAAACAGTCAAATTAACTAAAATCACGCTTCGTCGATAAAACATTTATGCGGTGGAGCGTAAACAAGATACTACAAGACACATCGACCTTGACTCTGGCACGCCAAAATAAAAGGGACAAAGGGCTTTCTGCCGTCGACATTGCAAATCGCTGTTTGAAAGCGAGAGGAGATAAAGATGTCGGCATGTTGCCATATGTAGAATTAGCAAGATCGATCAACTGAGTTAGTCATCACTCGCCATATAGATATATAACGCGTGATTCTCACTCTTTGAAACGATGGGTCTGGTTTTTTCCGTCGACTTGGAGGAGATCGCACTACTAGAGAGGTCTCCGTACGTTGTGTTTTGGGTGTTGCCTCGGTGGGAGGCTGCGGCGTGGGCCCGAGGAAATCTGGCGATAGTTACGCTTTGCGTGCCCTGGTGCGTGCTGGCGGGAGGGAGGACAGACAAAAAGACACAAAAGTGCGTCTCTCTACCAGTTTTTCCCCGTAAATATTTGCATGTTCGTCCTATCGGTGTCACGTAAACCAGAAATGGGGCTTCCTCACAGCCACGGTTGCTTAACATAATATGAGGACACGATATGTTTTTGCATATAGAGAGTTTTTTTTTTACGAATAGGGTATTATTACAAAAAACATCAAACAGTACAATGCAGCTCAACAAAAAAATATGAAAATTACATCAAAATTCTTGAGAAGCTCTTCATCTTCAACCTCCAGAACATGTGGATGAAGCGCCACCGCTGCCGCTCCTTCCACAGTCGGCCTGATGTTGTTGGTTGTGAACGAGAAGTTGTCGAACGGGTCAAAAAACCACATCCGTCCAAAAGACAAAGAAGAAGGATGAACTGTCGATGAACATTTTTGACGATTCGAAGATCCCCACAGGCAGAAGAAGTCCTCGAGGACCACACCACTCCCACAAACTCCTTGACGTCGTCGTTGACATGGGGCTAAAGCCAGGAAGACCTTATTAAAAACATCAAGCAGTACAATACAGCTCAATAAAAATGAAAATTACATCAAAATTCTTAAAAATCTCTTCATCTTCGACCTCCAGACCGTGTCGACGGCGCTGCACCGCTGCCGCTCCTCCCTAAGCCGTCCTGACGTCGTTGGTGCGGACGAGAAGCCGCCGAATGGGTCAAAAAACCACATTCGTCCAGAAGACAAAGAAAAAGAATGAACTGCCGATGAACCTTTCCGAAGATCCCCACATGCAGAAGAAGTCCTCGAGGACCACACCACTCCCACAAGCTCCTCGGCATCGCCGTCGAGATGGGGCTGAAGCCAGGAAGACCTTATTGGAAGGGAAGACGCCGCCGCCACCACCTGAGCGCCACTCCACCAAACTTGAACCCTAAAAACAGAAAAATAGAGCCCTCTCGCCGACGAAGGCCTAGATCCACCCCACCTCCATAGCCCCAAGGCCACAGAAGCGAGGCAGAGACTAGTTGTAGTACAAGAGCTCGAGCTCATGAATTGGGGCATCATCTTTGCAAGAGAACGAGCCATGCAAATAACCGAAACATCTATATATAATTCTTTTTAGTTGTAACTCTTCTTTCTTTATATCATGAACTTACTAACGGTTGGTCCAAAAAAACACGACTTGTTTCCTAAGGATGGATCCAAACATACTTTGCACCAAATATAAAATGTGCAGACACTTCTAGGGTTCGAAGACTCAACTCATCAAGGTTTATACCCACTTCTGCACACCCACACACATCTAACCGTTATCGTTGATTTTAACGAGCAGCGGAGATTTCTGGCTCCCAGACTCCAATGGTCTCTTTATTTTTTAATAGAAAAGAAATCATATTACGAGTTCAAAATATGAAAAAGAATCTGGATGATGTATTCCACGAATGTGCAAAGTTACAATCTCAAATGGTTTATCTAGGCTATGCAAAAATAACAAAAGTGTGGAAGAAAAATGCACATATATTCTACTCTCCAAACTTTATCAGATTTTGTCATTTTTGTGTAGCTCATAATACCCCAAAAAAGGATTCACAACACGATTTAATATCATCCTTGTTGGATGCATGAATGACTACCTCCATAATCATTTTTAGATAGTTTTGCAACTTCTAAACGTGGTACTATTTTGATTTTATAAAATATAGGGAGCATTATCGGATTTTAAGCGTCTGATCGAAGGTATATATACTCATGTTGTGTGCACATGTACATTTGCCAGTGAACACATATAAAATCGTAGGTGAAAAAATGTTAAGAAACAGAGGGAGTACTACTAGTTGTGTGCACATCCACGTTCGTTTGGGAACACGAGACAAAAAGGAACATGTTTGAACCCGATTATTCTTCTTGGGTAAACACGTAAAAGGAAAGAAGAAGCAATCCCGCGTCAGGCCCCGCTGGTCAACCACAAAAATAATAAGAAAACACAAGGGGCCACAAAGGAAACCCCGAACGGAAAAAAAGTACACACGGAAACCACTCCTCCCTTCCATCCTCGTCTTCCCTTCCCTCCTCTCACGCGGCCGCACCACGCCGTCCTCTCCTCCCTCCCTCCCAATCCCGCCGCCTCTTTCCAAGTTTCCATCCGCCGCCGCAGCTCGATCCGAACTCTCCTCGGAGACCGTCCGAGCCAGCCACGCGCCGGCCCCCGCCATTGTTATAACCCAGCAGCCAATGGACGCCGACGAGCCGCCAGAGCCTACCACGGCACGCGCCCGCCGCTACCCGTCTAGCTAGGTTTTTTCTCTCTCTCTCATCGCACTCCCTTCCCCGCCCGGCGAGCGAGCTGCCATGGGATGCACAGTCTCCCACGACGCCCTCGCCGCCGCCGCGCGCCGGGCGACGGGCCTCGCCGCCACCACCTCGCGGAGGGAGAAAGCGGCGCGGGACCCCGCGGCGGTGTGCCGGGAGCGCGCGGCGCTGATCCGGGCCGCGGCCAACCGGCGGTTCGCGTTCTCGGCCGCGCACGCCGCCTACTTCCGCTCGCTCGGCGCCGTCGGGGGCGCGCTCCGGCGCTTCGCGGCCGCCGCGCTCCTCCCTTCCTCCTCCGCCGCCGACCCGGACTCGCCCGTGCTCACCCTCCCGCCATCCCCCGCCAAGCCGGTTGCCAGGACCGCCTCGTCGAGCCTCCCGCCGTCCCCGTCCGGCTCCTCCTCCACCGTCTCGCCGCTCTCCCACTCCCTCTCCGACCACGACGACGATGAAGACACCGAAGACGACGACGAGGACCTCCACGCTCTCGACCACTCCAGGCGCTTCCGCCACTGGAGCGCGCCGCCGCACCAGCCCCAGCCCCAGCCCCAGCCCCCGTGGCATCAGCAGCAACGCCACTACATGAGGAACACCGCCACCGTGCCCAACGTCGTGTACGAGGACCCCTACGCCGGCTACGCCGAGGCCCAGACCGGCTACGGCTACGGCTACCCCTACGGGCCCCGCGGCGAGGTGCTCGCGGACGAGAGGAGGCCACCGCCGCCCACGCCGCCGCCCCCGGAGCCCGAGGCCTCGGCGTGGGACTTCTTGGACCCCTTCCTCCCCTACGACCACTTTCTCGAGGAATACGCGACCGGCGGAATCACCCGGAATTTGCCCACCAACAGCCCCAATTACGCCGAGCTCAGGCGGATGGAGGGGATCCCCGAGCTCGAGGACGAGGCTGAGTTGGAGGCCAAGGCTGCTGTGGCGTCAAAGTCTTCCACCTCTGCTGTTGGGGATCAAAACGTCAAGGGGAAGAGACCGGTTCCTATCACCAATGCTGCTTCCAAGGGCGAGCCTTCTGAGGCCAAGGTGCAGAGCCAGGGATCATCCGGTCCCAAGGGCGGCCAGCCTTCTGAGGCCAAGGTGGAGAGCCAGGGATCATCCGGTCCCAAGGGCGGCCAGCCTTCTGAGGCCAAGGTGGAGAGCCAGGGATCATCCGGTCCCAAGGGCGGCCAGCCTTCTGAGGTGAAGCTGCAGAGCAAGAGATCGACCGGTGCCAATGGCGAGGCGGAGAAGCCGGTGTCAATGCCGAGCAATGCCAGCTCCAAGAGCAAGAAAGGGGCCAGGAGCGATACAGCGAGCTTGAAGGGCATGGGCAGTGGTGACATTGACGGTGACAGCTCCACCGGGAAGAAGAAGGGTGTGGCATTTGATGATGATGATGATGATGAGTCGATCATCAACGCGTATGGGGAAGGGGGGAGCAACAGCAAGTCTTTGACCGTGAGCAGCGGGTCCTTCTCGCCATTGCACAATGGCGACAAGGATGTCATGGAGGCGATGGAGGAGATCAAAGCGACGTTCGAGCAGGCAGTGGGCTGTGGCGATGAAGTCTCCAAGCTGCTTGAGGTGGGCAAGGTGCCTCATCGGACAACACCCGGAGTTCTTAGATGTGGGTAATGCAGTGTTTTTCTTTGGAGTACACCTTTCTTGTGTGAGTGCATTACGATGTGACATAAGCTACTTTTTGCAGATTTCTCTTCTTCGCTTACCGTGTCATCCTCTTACTGCCTCCCAAAGCGACAAAGGAACTCAAGATTACCGAGCAGCAGAGTCAGCATGTCGGCTTCATCGCCCAATGGTAGAAGGGATCCTGACCTGAATCTGTCGTCGACTCTGGAGAAGCTGTGTGCCTGGGAACAGAAGCTATATCAGGAGGTTAAGGTACGCACTTGGGTCACATCAACAAACTGCAAGTGTCAATTCATATTATCTGTTATTTACTGCCAAAATATGTGTTGAAAAGGTTAGGTGATTGTTCTAGGCTGAAGAGAAGCTGAGGATTCTGTATGAAAAGAATTTCAAGCGGTTGGAGTCATTGGACAACCAAGGAGCAGAGCAAAGTGAAATTGATTCGACCAGATTGTCGGTGCGGGACTTGAAGTCAAGGATTAGCATCAACATCAGGACAGCCAATGCTTTCTCATCAAAGATAGAGAAGATTCGAGATGAAGAACTTTACCCTCAGCTTGTTGATCTCATCAAAGGGTATGTATGAAGTTCACTAGTTTCACTTGTTCTGCCTCTCTATGTTTGTCAGAACATCTAATCTAATCTGTTAAATACTGTTGATTTTTTTTGCAAGTACAGATTGCGAAGAATGTGGAAAGCAGTTCTGGAATGCCACAAGAAGCAGCTATCAGCCATACGAGAGAGCAGAATCCACCTGCTCAAGGCGAGGACCATAAGCCAGTCCAGTGCTGCTGCAAAGGCTACGCTGGAGCTGGAGAGGGAGCTCACAAAATGGTATCGCTGCTTCAACAAGTGGATCAGCACGCAAAGGTCCTACGTGGAAGCGCTGAATGGATGGCTGAGGAAATGGTTCCCCGAGGTACAGGAGGAGCTAGACGCACCAGACGGCGCCCCGCCTTTCTCCCCTGGCAAGCTGGGCGCCCGACCAATATTCGTCATAACAAATGACTGGTTCCGAGCAATAGAGCTGGTTCCCAAGAACGACACGCTGAAGTCGATCGAATATTTCTCCAATCTTGTCCATGAGCTCAGGAGGAGCCAGGTACACGAGCACCGGCAGAGGAAGAGAGCCAACCTCGCCTCCAAAGATTACAGCAGGAGGCGCGAGGTTCTGCAGAGGGAACTCGGGGTGGATACCGGTACCGACATGATCGCGTTCTTGGAGCAAGCTCCCCCCGGCCATGGCGACGACCTGATCTATCTGCGGAAGATGAGGAAAAGGCAGGAGGACGAGAGGGCCAGGCACCACGAGGTCGTGAAACATGTCCATCTCGCAGCTGCGGCCACTTTGCCTGTCGGTTTCGTCCCTCTGCTGGAGCAGATGGTCAGCTTCTTCCAGGGGAACCTGCAAGTCTATGGGCGCATCAGAACCAACGGCACACATCTTGGGTCGTCAGCCACACATGTTGGTTAATAGCATTTTTTTTTTGCATAGGACAGTTTTGTGATCGAGGTGGTAGAGGAGAGGAGGTAGCGCTGGAAATTTTGTGTACAGATCATTGGTTCAATCTGGCGGTTTAGTGCTGGGGTAGTTCTTAAACGCTTATGGTGGTGGATAGCAATGTTAGGCGTTTTACAGAGATTTTTTGCTGTTGCCTGACTTGCTCAGTAGTGGGAGCTACAGAAGTTTCAGTGGTACACATTTATTCTGTACAAAACACTTCACTTACTAATCGATGTTCATTTTAGCATTGTGTTTGTGCATGTTACCGATAGTTAAGAGTTAACAGTTGATATTGTAGCTAAGATTGTGCTACCTTTCATTATGTTTTTGATTGTCCAATGATAGCTTCCATGATGGAACGGAGGTACTAAATCTGTTCCATAATGTAGAATGTTTTAGCAAACTAATTTAGGTTGCCATTACATTATGGAACGGAGGTACTAGTACATGGCTTCACTGCATTCCAGAATTTGAGAAAGATCCTACGCATACGTACGTACAAACATTAATGGCTTCATTCATTGCATTCCAAAATTTGAAAAGATTCCACATATACAAACATTTGTGGCATCATTTCATTCCAGAATTTGAAACGGCATCATTGCATTCCAGAATTTAAAAACAATTCTGTTGTATATGCACGTAAAAACATTTGCATTCCAGAATTTGAAAAGATTCCATGTATGTGTACACACAAACAATTATGGCTTCATTGCATTCCAGAATTTGAAAAGATTCCATGTATGTGCACATAAAAGCATTTATGGCTTAGTTGCATTCCATAATTTGAAAAGATTCTATGTATATGTACACACAAACAGCGTTTGCTCTCCAGCATCAGTTGATCATTATCGCTCTTTACATGCGTGACTGCTAATCTCTAAGTACAGCAGATCCTCTATAAAATCCTACCGCTCCATCTGACCCAACACTAACAATTAAGCTTCATCATCCACATGCCTGAAACTGAAACTCTCGGAGGACCACCACCCTTTCTCGTCAGGTCGTCGAAAAAGGCAGGTGTTCAGGTATAGCACATGCATCTTAGCATCTCCTGAACAATTCTGAATTGCACTCCAGCTATGCCGCATATGTGTTCCGGATATTCCATTCGAGGGGCATGCTGCCCTGCAGATCTCAACTTCTTGAGGGCCCCGGTTCGGTTGCCTGTAGTAATCACAGGTGTGCGTGCCGTTACGCAGTGGTGGCACTGGCATGGACCACCTCGTCTGAAGAATCGTCTGCCTTGGCACTGGCATGGACCACCTCCTCTGAAGGACCGTCTGCCTTGCCTGCGGCGGCGGACCTCAGCATGTCTTGCTTTCGCCTGTACTCAGCCATGCGCCGGGTGCTCTCCATCGAAATGAGGACCGCCTCCTCTGAAGGTCCGTCTGCCTTGGCGGCGGCAGACCTTAGCATGTCTTGCTTTCGCCTGTACTCAGCCATGCGCCGGGTGCTCTCCATCGAAATGAGAAGGACCGTCATGTCGGCTGGGCTCACGCCCCCGATCCTGCCCGCCTGGCCTAAGGTCTGTGGCCTTACCTGCAGATGAATTGTCAGGGTATGAGTTTTATGAAACTGGGACTGTTTATAATGGTACGGTGCTGCAGTTGTCAAGCTTTAAACACTGGGTCAGTATGTACACGACAGTAGAGTTCATACAGGACGTGGTCAAGCAGTTCAAACTTGTAGCAGCTGAAACCTCGAGGATTGTTCGAATAAAATCAAGACATCTAAGCATTTCTAAATCGTTGATACAAAGGCTGAAGTGCACACAAGATGTGTCTTGCTAAATGAAGGATTGAATAATGCATGCTACAGATTTATGTTGGCAGGTCACGCTCTTGAACATATTCTCAGTGCTAGCCCAGGAAAAACAAATGTGCTGTAGAAGCAGATGCTTCACATACCTTGGAAAGTTTTTCACGAGCTTCAAGTGATAGATTTGACATTGAATAGTAATCCAAGTCTTCAGGAAGTTTCCTGTGTTCTTGGTTTATAATCTGATGAAGAGGAAAAACATAATTAGGGGTCAGCAGGTTTTTCAAGTAGCAAAACAAGACGGATTAAATAACTGATGCCAATGGAGGTGTTTTTTTCCTTCAACAGGGCAAGACAAAAAAATTGAATGGAGAAAGATAGAAAATCTAGTACTCCCTCCGGCCCATATTAGTTGACTCAAATTTGTCTAGATTTGGATGAATCTAGACACTATTTAGTATATAGGTTCATTCAAATTTTGACAAATCCAAGTCAAGTAATATGGGTCGGAGGGAGTACTGATACCAAAAAGCTAAATACAAGTTTCTCAACAAAGCAAAAAAAAACAATTAAATAGAATGGCAGATACTTGCACTATGCATCACTGCCTGACAAACTTCTTAAACATGTATTAACCATTTTTCTTACACTTCAAGAACTTCCCTTACATATTTAATTCAGAATAAAAGGACATGATGGTAAAGCAAATTACCTGTTGTAATTGACTCTGCTGCCGTGCTATGAATCCTTCATACTTGATATCAATCTCCACACAGTCTTTCTCTATTCGAGATAAATGCTCATTTCCATATCCATGCTTATCCAGAAGTTTATATTGCACATGTGGCTTTTTCAGTATGGCTTCAAGTGTTGATGACTGCTTTATAGGTTGGTTGGATACTGCGGTAACTTCAGCAGCGAATTCATCTCCTGCAAATGGAATACTTAATTAGAGAACCATAAACCATGCTTGTAATTAAACAAAGTGAGCACATGTTAAACAATACCATTTTGAAACTTTGCATAAATCCATACGGTAATTCAGCTTCAAGTATAAATCTTACCTGATACTCGTGTATGCTTCAACCGTTCCTTCTCTTCTTTAATGCGGGCTTGCTTTGACTGATAAAGCTCCCAGCGTCTATCATCTATTAAACCAATATCTCTCCCCAAAGGGGTCAACCGACTATCAGCATTATCGGATCGAAATAGTAGACGATGCTCTGAACGACTGAATGTCCACAAGTGCCAACAGCAGAAAAGGTCAGTCAAACTGTGATTCAAAGAGTCACACTAAATCGATAAAATGGTAAGCTCTTTGATTCCTTCTAATGGATGATTACAGACAACATCAAAGCATTATGCCAGTAAAGGTTCTTCTGACTTGTTCCTTAGAGAACAAGTGATTTTGTAATTATCGCTCCACCTTTTCTATTCCTAATAACAAAGGACGAAGTGTTTCTTCCGGTCCAACATTTTTTTGGACTGTTTTACCCTCCCACCAAAATACATATAATACCATCATGACACCCCTAATAAGTGAAAAAAAACGTTTCACGAAAGAATAGCTCACCACAAAAAATAAAAACGTTTCAGAACAAGCTCGTACGCACTTGGTAGTTGGTAGCAGGCGATTACAATTCTTCATGGGCCGTTTTAAATAAATAAGGCCTTTCACCGTTCGCCTTTTTTTAAACAATTTTTGTATTTAACAATTTAACCCACGTTGCTATCTGCTGCCCTGAGCCCTTGCCGAGAATAATAGTACCACATTGCTTTCTTAAAACAAATTCTACCGGTCTATATACTTCCAAAAATTAGCCGTCAACCAGGCAAGCAAGAGAAACTCAATGAGATAGAACAGAACGGTGCCGGTGGAAGTGTTGGGAACTGAAGACTGAAGACGGAGGTTGAGCAATAGGGCCGGCGTATGCGTCCAGGCTGGTGCCCTAAGGGGTTAAGGGTTGACTTGTGGCTCGGTGCTCGTGAAGTGTGTTTGCCTAATTGAATCTGAAACGAAAAGGATATTTATGGATGAATTTGAAAATATATACGAGACTGTCGCGCCATGAGTGGAGAAAGTATTCCGAACGCGCCATGTATGTCCTGAAGACACGTCGACTAAAATATTATTGGCGATGGCAGATGTGGTCGGTAGTGATCGAAACTGCAAAAGACGAAGTTAGGATTGTTAGGTCACACGCGTAGGCATAGGCGAATGTGGTGGGAAATTAGTGGAAGAGACCGGAGCTGAGCCTCGCTGGTGTGTGGCTGCGACTAGAATGGACGGTGGCACGGACATCGTCAACCGTCAGTTGAGAAAGAGGATCAAAAGATACACGTGTGTGCTCGTGTTTTTCTCATAGATCTTTGCCCGTGTGTTTTTTCTCTGAGATTTTGTGTGCACATGTATATGTGTTTTTCTTTTTTAAAGGTTACGTGCATCTTTATGTCCCAGTGCAACGCACGGGCATTATTTGCTAGTCTTCCTAATAAATGAGCAGTGCTCCTGTCTAGTTTCACGGAAGTTGGTAATATCCTTCACTAAACATACTTCCGAAACATTTGCCTATTGTCCTGCTCGCCATTTAACTAGCCCTAGCCCTATCTGACAGTCTTTGGTGAGAGTCATGGTTTGTTACTCTATGGTGATAGGGGGCTAAGGCCACTCCATTCGCTAGCACTAAAGATTTGCCATTCCACATCTCATCGACATGTGATCCCTGGACCCACGTGTCGGTGAGACGGCAATTCACAAATCCATAAATTCCAACAAATGGAGTGGCAAATCCTCAAAATTTGCCATGTTTCCTTTTAGAATTATTACATAGATTCTAGTATTTACAGTTAAATACAAATAATACAACACATTCCTTTGTCTTAATACATAGGAGCCTTTAACTATCTTTTTTTTCAATCGAGTCCTTTAAGCATCAATACCAAGAGCTGTTGTACTGATAACTCATACCTTGTTAACATGCGATAAGGCTCCCTAAGATCCTTTGTAACAAGATCATCGATCAGAGTCCCAATGTAGCTGCTCTCCCTCTCAAGAACTATTAGTGACTTTCCATCAGAATGTCTAGCTGCATTGATTCCTGAAACTATACCCTGTAACAAAAGTGAGCAAGATTAGGATCCAGAAAATCAGGTGAAATTAACCATATTCCCTATGATTGAGATATCAGAAACAATGAACAAACCTGAGCTGCAGCTTCTTCATATCCTGTTGTTCCATTAATCTGACCAGAGAAGAATAAGCCCTCAAACTTTTTTGTCATAAGCGATCTTGAGCACTGATAAGCAGGCAAGTAATCATATTCAACAGCATAAGCTGGCCTTAGCATCACACAGTTTTCCAGTCCTGGTAGTGTTCTCACAAGTGGTAATTGCAATCGCTCAGGAAGACCAGTGGAAAATCCCTGTATAAGATGTATAAACAGTCTAAGTTGTAGGTTTTCAGTAAAGAAATATTGCAGAAGACACCGTTTTTACACAAAATTGTATAGATAAGAACAAGTGATAACAAAGTCTCAGACTAAAAACAATTTGGTGAAAAAGGAAAAAGATGCAGACTAGAAAGAGGAGTGGAGAGAGACCTGTAGATATAGCTCAGGGACATCTCTACCCTCTGGTTCAAGAAAGACTTGATGAGATTCTTTATCTTTGAACCTTACAATCTGCAACAAAGAAATATCTGCTTATATTTAGGATGTGATCAGCAAATAAATCAGTATGTATAGCTTAACTATTTTTTGTTTCCAAGATCTTTGCAATGTCCATGATACAATACCTTGTCTTCAATTGCTGGGCAGTACCTTGGTCCCTTTGCTTCGACCCAGCCACCATATGTTGGTGTTTCATCCAAGTTGTCTGTAACAATTTGGTGTGTGTCTTTTGTAGTCCGTGTTAAGTAGCAGCACATTTGTTCCCTCTCAACGTGAAATTCAGGATCAAAACTAAACCATCCTACCTGTTTCAAGAGGTGCCATCAGCTTGAATCTCAGGCTTAAGCTTAAATCACAGCTCATTCAAAACATATAGGCTAAGCGAGAGAGAAACCAAAACTAACTAAACCACAGAAGCTTACTATATGAGATAGAGTACAAAGGTGCACTATTTAATTTAACATACTTATATTATAGATGCCAAGTGGCAACTGGTCCCCCAAATGCAGATAACCAAGAACACATAATCACAAGAAAAAAATCGTTTCACATGTTCTACGCACCTCTTCATCACCATGTTGGGCTTCCAATGTAGAAAAGTCAACTGTCCTGCGATCAATCCGTGGTGGCGTGCCAGTTTTTAAACGGTCAGTTTCAAAACCCAGATGCTGCAAGTTTTCAGTAAGTCCATGAGAAGCTGATTCTCCAGCTCGCCCTGCAGGCATTGATGTCCTACCAACCCAAATCTTACCACTCATAAATGTTCCGGTGGTAAGTACAACAGATGGTGCATAAAAGTCCATGCCAAAGAAAGTTCGAACACCCTCAACACTATCATTCTTGCCTATCATAACTTCTGTAGCCATTGCCTCTCTAATGAAAAGATTTTGTGTGCTGAAATAGCATGTGGAGCAATAAGTAAGTAGCATGAAAGATATCGGACTAAGATATATATGTCGGCAATAGAAGCAAATTTAGAGATTAATACACATCACATCAATATTTTCATTTAATAGGCGGAAAAATCTGCACATGAGATTCACCTTTATGAATCTGAGAACTTGTATGCAGGAAAATAGATTCATGTTGTCAATAGCCTTTGGTCAGGAGTACCACATGCAGAATTAGTGAGGTCGCTATGTTTGTGCAGCTTAGAAAATAATAAGAAAAACACGATTATGTCAGAACCACCTATATGAAGCATGCGATTTAGATGAGACGTCACCAAAATGAACATTCGTATTTACATAGAACAAAGCACTTAAGTTGTCAACCAAACAAACATTTTTGGCTAATTCTCTGCAAGTTATGGAGTTATGATACAAAAGGATTTTTTATATATACTGACCTTTCTACAACTTTCCTCATCTCTACTGCATACTCCCTCTTATCAGTCTGAGCACGCAGTGCACGGACAGCAGGGCCTTTTGAGCTGTTTAGCACACGCTTTTGCAAGTAGCACCTATCAGAAGAAAGAGGCAATGAGTATACCAAAAGATATTTGTTGATTTGGTAGCATTGCGAGCATCTCTCAGCCCAATACCCCAGCCAAAACCACCGAAGACACAAGAGAAAATTCATCTCCATAAAGAAGAAAAGATTGAACTTCTACCTATCTGCAATTTTTCCAATATCACCACCAAGGGCATCTACCTCATGGACAAGTTGAGACTTTGCAGGCCCACCCACTGCAGGGTTACATGGCTGTATAAAATAACAGAAAACAAATAAGTCAGTGGCTTTCCCTTTTGGCTTCCGCAATATCGCAAAAACTGACAGATAGCTCCTTGACTAAGGATACTTCCTTGCTCCTTACAGAATATCCAAATTTGCAAATACCACATAGAAATTTCTTTCTACCATAGGTTGAAACAGCTTTAGATTCAGTAGTTATGTTAACTCTTCATCAGATACAGCACCACATAAAAATGTACTACCTCTGATCCATAATAAGTGTCACAGTTTTGAACTAACCGCAGTTCAAAACAGCTAGTTCAAAACAGCAACACTTATTATGGATCGGAGGGAGTAACAAATTCTGAAGAAAAAACATGCTTTGCTGTAGCCCGGCCCGTCCAGATTTTCTTCCATATCTCCGCCACTGCTAGCATATCACAGCATTGCACATTGTTTAGCTCTTGCGGGACATGGTTTAATGGCTTGATTCTGGGACTACATAACTTGGTTACAGACATTTCCTACGGCGCAACGACCAATTGATCAGAATCCATTTAGCACATCACTCCGGTTGCATATTCTACAACTAATAATGTCAGAAGGAACATAAACTACACATTTACCCTACGCAAATGATACGCCCCCACACAACTGAAGGAGAAACCTAGAACTGAAAACTGTAACAGAGCTCGGCTCAGCGCAGACCTGCCATGCAATCCGGTCAATGTTGAGGGTGAGGAGGAGTGTGCGGGCGCCCAGGCGAGCCGAGGCGAGCGCGGCCTCGCAGCCGGCGTGACCCCCTCCGACCACAATGACGTCGTACCGCTCCCGCAGCGCGTCCAGTCTCCCGCCCGAATCTAGCGCCACAGCTTAAACCCATCAATTTTTTGCCATCCTTGTTCGATTTCGGACGATTAAAAATGTTAAGAGGCATGTCTACAGCTCCTCGAATCAACGGAGAGTAGCAAGGTACGAACGAGGCGCAGGGGAGGCGTTACCTTTGGGGGAGGAGGAGGCGGCGGCGGAGGAGAGACGGCGGCGGGGGCGCGGGCGCCAGGACGGCGAGGGGAGGGCGCGGGTGAAGGGGGCGGAGGGGAAGAAGGACGAGAAGCTCGCCGCGGCGGCTGCGGCGGCCGGCGGGCGGAGGCGGAGCAACATCGACGGCGATGGGAAGGGGTGGAGGCTGAGCTATCTCTGCTCTTCTCGCGGCTGTGGCTCCTCGGGATGGAGATTGAAAAGGGAAAAGTTACAAAAAGGACCTTGCAACTTGGGAGTTTTGTATTTTTTCATTATACTGCGTAGTTTTTCGATGTCAGGTAAGGATGGCAGTAGGTACCCTTTACCCTACTTAGTACAAAAAAACCAACTAACTTTTGGCAAAACAAAACACCACCTTTTGAGAAAACTGTTCATTTGTTTGAACTAGGCTAAATTAGAGGGTACCTTTAGGTTCCAAAGTTCCATCTCTAATATTGTCAGGAATGGCCTTATCAGCACAGATAGAGTATTTCAGTTTTCTCTGCTGGTCTAGATGGAAAAACTACTACTCTCTTCAACGTTTTGTGATAATAAAACGAGATATTTTGTCATCCCTAATTTTGCAACTCACATTTCTTTTCACCATAGCGAAAGATCACATATACTCCCTCCGTTTCAAAATATAAGATGTTTTAGGTTTGTGAAGAAAATGTATCTAGACTGTTTTTAGTGTCTAGATTCATTCTAAATTTGAGTGAATCTACACACTAAAAGTAGTCTAGATACATTTGCTTCACAAAACTAAAACATCTTATATTTTGAAACGGAGGGAGTATTAGTTACTCGACTGCATCAATTTTCTCTACCGTGCAGCAACGGCAAGAGCTTAGTGAACTTTGTGACAAATGGTTGAAGTGCCGGGCCAGCGATACGACGAGACAAAATACATTTCAACACAACTGTTAGTATCCCATCCTGATTTCACCATAAAACGTTTTATCCTACTAGTACTACATTTACAAGATGATAGCAGAATCTGTACAGGTAACAGCTGACTGAAATTCAAGTCCAAAAAGAAAACAGCTGACTGAAATTACGCATCAGCAGATACAGTTGGTGCTAGACATATGCAGTAAATCCTTATTCACATCTCCTTGTCCTTCCAGGTTTTTGCTCTGTTTGCAGAAGGCCGGCTATATCAACGTTACGAGTAGAGCCTCACACGCACGGTGATCGGGGCGCGGCACAAGGGGCATGTAGATAGTGTCGGACCACATTCCTTGCATGTCTTGGGATAAGAGGAAAATGAAAGTTGGTCAGTTAATTATCCAAGAAGGGAACCACCGCTTATAAATGTGTTCATAGAAGACTTAGGGTTGGTCATAAGATGAGTTAGTTCAGCTATAGGCTGCCTGGTTACACTGGATCACTTAGCACTGTGATGCTAAACCCAGTAGACACACAGTATCCATGCACGCGTAGGAAGACTTACCAGATGACCACATTGGAAAGCCATGTCCTTTGGATTAGTCAAGCAGATGGGACATACCTAGAAGTTTTACAAAACGAGAGTTCAAGAGGGGCTGTTACTGTAACAGAATATGGTGCACACTACTTGCTGGCCTGAAGTTACCTACCTGATCATCCGAAGCGCTTTTGCCAACGTCGGTTGACCGGTAGGTTGTAGTTGGAGCATGGGAAGCTGAAGCGTTATCATGTTCAAGAACTTTGTTTGGAGGAGGAAGAATCCTCGGAGGGTTAGCCTTTTGTGCATGTTTTCTGAGAGGTTGGTTTGGATAAAACAATAGATACGAGATCAGCAAATGAAAAATATGATAGGGGTGCCAAGAATAACTAATACAGAATGCAGAGAAAGAAGAACAGGTACTCTGACGGCCGGAGGCCTTGGGTTGCTTTATATTGGGTGGGTATTTCCATAAGAGCTGCAAGGGCAAATGCAGCCTCCTTCTTTGACATGTCCTTCCTTGTCGACATGATATCAGTGAAGTTCACAAACTGCAGAAGTTTATGAGCAAGGTTATAAGTAGAGGAACAGACAATGAATGCAGCACAAATCTGAAACTCTTCTAATCAGGAGGCAATGGCGCACGGTAAATTAATCTGAAGATGATATTATTGTTTTCTTTCTTATTCAAATCATCAATTCTCTCACATCATTAATCACAAGAAACACAGCTAGAATCATTAGCGCTGAAGGTATTACTGTTTTGGTGGCACTAAACAAGTAATTTGGAACTGAAGCAACATAATAGTATTGTTAAATCACCTGGAAATTGTCAAAAGCTCTATCAGGAATACAGTCATCAAAATGTTGCATTGCATCCCATGGTCCATCTCCCACTCCCACCATCACAATTGAAAGAGGATAGAAGCTAGCGACCAAATAGACTTTAGTAATACAACAGCACCAAGTTGAATAACAAAACATTTGTTCTTGAAAAACAAGTCAACAATAGATGAACTGCATTTACCTCGCATCGACAATTGCTTGTATAGTTGCCTGCTCCTGTGGACTTAATCTTCTGTCACTTGAATTTGTGGTGGTCACCTACAACTTTTGCTCAAGTGAGACAAGCGCTGAATGGCTGAAGTTCCATCGAAGAAATTTGCTGCTACAACAAACACATTACCTGTCCATCAGCTATGATGACGAGGACATGGTATTGCCAGTTACTGCTTTCGACAACAGACATCGCCGCGTAAATAAGAGGTGCAAAAGAAGTGGGCCCTACAGTGACCAGTTCAAGCAAATTATGAGGGAGACAAAATACTTAGTATTGCTGGTGAAGTATTCATTCAGCTGCCCCAAACAGAAACAATACCATAGATACATTATTATTCAGTTAAAACTTGAAACACACACATGAGTTATACTGTGAATACCTTTGACCTAGTCATGTATCTACCACCTCAAGTTCTCAGATTAGATAGTGTATGTAATCATTGTGCAACAATAGCAACGATATAAATCTTACCAGCAAGTGATGTAAAAAAATTCCAGGTGTACCTAATTATTGAGCATAAAATAGGACTACCTTCTATGTGCTATGGTACACTAATTTGAGGGACATCATCAAATAAGTTCTTTCTGGAACAAGCACCAAAATGTGTGTCATTTTCTTTTTTGGATATCATCAAGTAAGTTACTGAGACAAACGGAACTCATGTTTATGTTTTACAATCTCAGAATCTCTACTGAAGGAAAAAGGAGAACAAAGCCTTCATTACCTGAAAGGTTCAAATGTGGAACAATTTGTCTGTATCTTTCGAGAACCTCCTCAAAACCACGACAAGGGCGGTTTTCTTGGTAAAAGCTGAAGACGGAATGATCATGTGTAGAAGCTACATGTTGAATTACATTTCATCAAGTCATGAAAGAAGTGCACAATTTTTTCCTTGAAACGAAAATGAAGAAAACAGTAAAGGAGTACTAACCATCACCGAATCCAAAACATGGTATCAAGTTATCATCATCAAAGGGTGATAGTGTTCGTCCAATTATAGAAATGGCTTGCTCATATGGATTTGGGGTGCCACTAATAGCATGCAGAGATTTTCTTCCAAAGGAATGCCTACCTACAAAAATTCAGCAGAAAAAATATTTAGTTAAGCGACAAGGATCTAACGTAAACGCTAGAATGTAGGAAGTCTAAAAAGAAACAGCAGATATGACATGACAGTGATACATAACATTACCTGACCATTCATTACTTTTGGTGAAGTCAATGCCAAGAATAAGATTTGATGATTCAAGCCCAGCTTCTCTCAATGCACCAATGACCTTCATATGTCGAAATGAGTACAAGATTATAGTGTGGTAGAGAACACAAACACACGATGGCATGATATGATCTACTTATTCATCTGAAGGAAACAAGGTAGCTGAAAGCATTTCAACGATGTTTCTTGTAGGCAACAAAAAAGAAATAAGAAATGTGTCTCAAAGTAGCAGTTTCTGTTATGTATATTTGGGCGTGCAGCATACACATACGTAAGACGTTTATACATTGTCAGGGTTTGACATTTTTCAACGTTAATCAAGACTGCATGGAATACTGAAATACAGGGAAACAAAGTTTAAGCAATTAACTGAGGTTTTAACAAAGCGAACAGAATAAGGCTGATTGAGTGCCTCTATGTGACTTTTGCTGAATTAACTTATGTTTAACAAACAGTGGTTGGATTTTTCAAAGGAGAGATTTCTATTATATCAAAAGTAGCAGAGAAACTTGTCTAGAAATGATAAAGAGAGGGGTCACATTAGGGACATCAGGAGCGCCTGTCACCTACCTCATCCACCGAGCTGTAACTGTCTGCTATGAACTTCGGCTCCTTGGAGCTTCCGGAGGGGAAATGAGCGTGTTGCTCATGCTTGTGATGCTCATGCTTGTGATGATGAGTCCTCTCGCCCCACATTCTCGGTAACTATCTGCAGGGAAAACCACACAAAATTTTGCCTGCACGTTAGCGACTTGCATGCAGACAAAACCAATTGTTTAGTTCAGAAACACTCTATATGCAGTTTGTAATCGGGAAGGAAAAGGTTGACACTAGTGCACCATGTGGTCAGTGGTCTAACAGGAACAGAGTGGGTTTCAGAATTCAGATCCCAGCGGCATCAATAGCATGCCCAGAGCAGGCAGCTATGAGCAAACGGCCCCCATGACGCGGACCTCGAACCGCAGTGGTAGTGGAGCACAGCACAGCAGTCACAGGCTCACAGCCTATCCATGAGCACAGCATCAAGGACGACACTATCAGTCAAGCGGCGCTACGGTGAACTGAACCGAAATTAAATTAGCTTGGATTGGAATCCTCCCTATCCTCCCACCCACCGATGGGTGCGTAAGCGTGCCCCAACTCCGCCAGATCGATCGATTCCCCGCTGCCGGTGAAAGGGAACCCGCGAAGTAGGCAGGGGGCGGTGTCGAGGGGGAAACGAAACGAGCGAGGAATTCGCCCCAGCCCGGGGCTTGGATCGTTAGCCGAATAGGAAAATAAGCAAAAGGGAGAGGAGGGCGACGCCGTACGCACGCACGTACCACGATACCGGGCAGGCGAGCCGGAGAGCCGCGCGCGCGGGGACCTGGACCGCGAGCTCCGCGGCGGCGGCGGGCGCACCACCACCACGACGGCAAGACGGCGAGGGAGAAGCGGCGCGGGACCCCTGCTGCTACTACTACTTGCTAGTCAGATTCCGTGGCTGGCTGTCATTCTGTCAACCCGCGTTGAGTAGCTGGGCAAGCTAGCGCACGCACGGGTGGCAGCGTGCGTGAAGCAACCGAAAAGGACGTGGCGGCGCTCATCCGTTTCCGTCGGTCTACTTTATTTTTGCCGTAAAAAGTTATGAACGGTCGTCTTATTCTTTTGGATTCGTGTTCTTTTTTTTATCTTTTGAAATGCTAAAGAATTGCTGCCATTGCTTTCGACTTGGTTCTAAAAAGATTCACTCCATATGTGCTTTCCGAAAGTGTCTTTTGCCTCCCCGAGCTTCACCGCTCTTTATTACATTTTTCAAAATTCAAAAAATATAATTACAATTTTAAAGAGACGGGCATATGGTACTAGAGCCTTTCCCCAACCCACCCACCCCCCCCCCCCCCCCCCCCCCCCCCCCCCACCCACCACCACACACACACACACCCCAACACCCACCCACACCTCTTCTCCCAAAGGGCGACGGACGCGGCTCCCCTCACGAGCATAGTCAATGTTGGGCATATATTAATTTTGGGCATCGTCAATGTTGTATATCACGAGCATGCAAAATCGAACAACAAATACTTTGTATTATGGGCTACAGAACAATGATAAAATATGATGAAATCTGTCTTAGAACCTCATACTTGTATGTCTCAAAAAATTATAGATGGATATATACAGGAGGAATCTATGCAAAAAAAATCCCATTTAGAAAAACTTTATATTCTAGGTGATATAACAAGACAAATTCCTAACAATAAATAGTAGTAAAAACAGTACTTCCTGCGTCCGGGTTTATTGGGCTCAGTTTAAGAAATATGTTTGACTACAAATTTGACCAATGATATAATTTTTATGACATATGATTCATATTTTGTTGGTCAAATTTATAGTCAAACATATTTCCTGGACTGCGTTTTAGTCTAATAAATCCGGATGGAGGGAGTATATCTTTTTGTGAGAAATTTGTATTTTTTGTTTTTCCTAAAATACAACATATTTTTTAACGGATTTTTTTGCGTACACTCCTCCTATATATCCATCTATATATTTAATGTCATAATTTTTGGAAACATAGAAGTATGAGGTTTAGATTTTTTTTAAAAATCCGCAAATAAAGGAAGCACCGCCTGCCCATGTGCCAAAGACACTTTCCGAAGGTACCACTCTGAATAGTATCTCATTGCACATTTTATTGCAACAAAGTTTCTTGCTATGGCCGAGCTGATCGAGAATTCATTCCATGGCTTTAACACGAGTACAAACTGGCAGCATACAATACATCACATGGATTGAGCAAAGTAAAATATACTTACAACAAACTAAAGGCATATACATATTTCTTTGCTTTATTTCAATATAAAGTATAACTATACTATGTCACCAAACGACCCAACGGACATTTGGTGGCTTAATTTGTATCATGACTCGATATGTATCCTCGCTTAGTTCTTTGCCGTCTTTTGGACCAGGCTCGCACAACTAACAACCACAAACACGTACACTTTATCATATACCCCGTCGAGGAGGCGGAAATAAGCAATTCTCCATGCTTTCTTGAATAAGATGATGCAGAATACCACCCAAAGACCGGCACAAAATCCTATTGCAAGTCCAAGGTAGAAGAACATTGCATCTCCACTTGTCTTTTGAGCATGATGTTCCTCCGGTGCATTGTTGTCTGAGCAATTATTGGGAAGAGGATATCCACAAAGAGCACTATTGCCGTAGTACATAGCTGGGTATTCTTCATAGAGGGTATCAAGTTGACCCCCTGATGGTATTCTTCCAGTGAGATCGTTGTAAGACAAGTCCAGGTAGCTTAAGTATGACAAATTTGATAAACTTTGTGGGATCTCTCCATAAAACTTGTTCCTTGAGAGGTCAAGTGACTCCACTGACCACATGCCACCAATGTTGTTTGGGAGTTTCCCACTCAAGTTGTTCCATGATAAATTAAGACTTAAAATTCCATCAAGAGTAACTAGTTCTTCTGGAACTCCACCAGTTAAGAAATTTGAAGACAAGTCAATCATCACCATGTCAAAGATTATGCTATCCTGGTAATTGAGCACTTGCCCCTTTGTGAACACAGACATATTAAGAGTGTTAGGTGCGAATAAACTGGGACTATTCCCCACCTTCATACCCTTTAAATTTGACATATTCTGGGGTATGACACCAAACATATTGTTGCTTGCCAAATTCAGATGAACTAGCCTTGTAAGATTGGTAATAGTTGCCGGAATACTATGAGAAAACATGTTGTGGCCCAGTCGCAGTATTTCTAGGTTCACCAGTTCTCCGACCCACAAAGGCAATCTTCCAGAGAAATTGTTCCATGATAGATCAAGGATATATGGACCCTTGCTATTTTGAAGAAATGATGGGAACTTTCCAGTGAACCTGTTGTTACTAAAAAGTAAAATCCATGGATCCTTTGGCTGGAAACATGGAGGAAATTCCCCCTCAAGATGGTTGTGGCTGAAATCTAAGATCATATCTTCGCCTTGCAGCTCACAAATAGATTCTGGAATATGGCCGGTGAGAATATTGGAGTAGAGTTTCAGCTCTTGTATATGTGAAGCTCCGAAATTTGATGGAAGTCCTCCTGATAAAGAATTTCTAGACACATCCAATACACCCAGTCCTACCGGCAACTCTGGTATCTGACCAGTTAACTGGTTTGAATCCAAATAAAGGCTTCTTAATGACGTCATCACCTTCGTGTTTGTTGGTAAGCTACCATTGATTCTGTTATTTGAAAATATCAATGTACTTACATTTGCAAATGTGGTGCAAAACCAATCTGGAAGCCTGCCAGCTATACCCGTGCTTGAGATATCAAGGTAAGAGAGATCCACCTGCCACCATTTCAGCCATGCGGGAAACAGAGGACCCATATGACATGAAGCAAAAGATGCTTCTTTCAGACTAAATGGTGGTCGCCAATCAGGATCCACAACAACCTTCAAAGAATTATCAAATAAGTATATTTTCTCCAAGCTGCTAAGATTAGCAAAATGATATTCTGTGATGAGACCTCCAATGTTATTTCCACTCAGGTCCAGGTAAGCCAAATTATTTAACCTACCCATCTCAGAAGGTATAGGTCCAATGAGCTGGGTTTTTTTTTCTTGACGGGGAGCAAATTGGTTGTTTGACAGGTCGAGGTAAGCCAACTTACTCAACCTACCAATCTCAGCAGGAATAGGTCCAGTGAGCTGGTTGTTGGACAGGTCAAGGATTACAATATTGAGGAATTCTCCTATCAGTTTCGGTAAGGCTCTGATATTATTTCCCTCCAAGTGCAGCTCTGTCAACTTGTTGGGTGAACACCGTGGTAACATCTCCAGTATGTCTCCATGCAGGAAATTGTCTCGGAGGTCTAGGACTTCCAGATTGCATAGACTTCTCATGCTTGGTGTGATGGTGCCCATGCTATTCAATGAAAAGATAAGGACTCGGAGCTGTTTCAGACCTCCTAGAGAATTCGGAGGTGGACCGTACAAACTGGAACGACCAACATTGAGGCTCCTAAGGCTTGTTATGTTCCAAAACCAGCAAGATGCAGTTGGCTGGAAAAAATGGTTGCGGGAGAGGTCGATCTCCGCAAGATTCGTGAGGTTATGGTGTGGAAGTGATTGGTTAGCGCTCTGAAGCGAGCACTGAGAGAGGCACAAGGCCCTCAAGGAAGGGAGAGTGTTCACCGCGTGCGCCCAGTCAACGGCCAAGGCAAGGTTCACGGATTGCATGTTCAGATACCGTAGCATCGGTAGGCGAGCTAACCAAGAGAGATCTATGGAGGACAAGTGTGCTCCACTAGATGATAGGATAACATAACTTTGTGAAAGGTCAAGGTACTGCAACATCGAGAGGTTGCCGAGCTAAGGCGGCACCCTGTCGAAGAACGGGATGCATGAAAGGTTAAGATATTTGAGCTTCTTGAATGACCCTAGGAACTCTGGGATACGATCGGTGGGCCCCTGGAGCTCTTGCACGCTAAGGTCCAGGTGCACCAGGTGCCGTAGGGAGAGCAAGGAGGGACTTATCTGGCCCACCAGAGCTGTCTCTCGGTGGTCGATGAAAGTGGTGTTGTTGGCTTGCACGTTGCGGAGATGAAGCTTGCGGACGTGGCCGGTGCGCGTGCTACACCGGACGCCTCTCCATCTGCAGCAGTCCCCATCGCCATCTTGCCGCCACGTGGCGAGCTGGCTGGTGGGCTCGCTGGTGATTCCTGCCTCGAACTCCAGCAGCGCCTCCCGCTCGTGTGGCACACAGCCGGCGTCATCGCTGCTGGTGTCTGTACCGGTGCCTACCCCATGGGTACCGGTGCCGGTGCCTACCCCATGGGTTGACGAGGAGAATGCGGCTGCTACGCAGAAGAGGACCAAGAAGAGCTTGGTTAAAGTTGGATGCATGGTGACAGGAAGCGTACGTACAGTGCACCACGTATATATATGTAGCGTCTATGCACACGGCGGCAAGTACGTACGGCACGGGGCATCATTTGTAGGAAGGGCTACTGAGTGGAGCGTGGATCCGTTTGGCTGGAGTGCACGCCGGGCGGCGATGGATGCCCTACCGCGACGGACAAGTCGTCGATCAGCTCCGATCTGATTACTTTTTTCCAAGGTGCTAGCGATTCGTTGGGGGGGGGGGGGGGGGGGGGGGGGGGTCTCGCCCCCGCTCGTCCCCCCTTCCCTCCGTCCCTGATCAGCTCGAGGTCCATAGCGCCGTGAATTTTGCAATCTGAAACTGCGAGGAAGGCGAGTAGTATTAGCACAACTGTCTGGCCGGAGTGCATGCCGTGATCTCTACTCCGATTTGATGTTAGGCCGGCCGGTGTAACTTCCTTGACTCTGACTCGATATGATCCACGTCATGCCCCATGGCCGTGCTCTATTCCCCAGCGGCCGGACAGGATATGCATCGCCATCGATCGGCACCAAAATCTCGCGGGGATGGCCTGCCACTCTTCTCCTTTTCAGCACAAGGGAAATAATAAAAAAAAAGACCAAGGAAAATGAAATTAAGCAAAAAACAAAAAACACGCCCGGTGGGACTCGAACCCACAATCGCCTGATTAGAAGTCAGACGCCTTATCCATTAGGCCACGGGCGCTTGTGTGTTAATCCTAACCTTATCACTCTATTTATACAAACTGTAGCGCATGCATGACCTTTACGACACGCCCCATGTGTCGGTGTGCGTGCTAGTGTCGAGGGCGGGCGACCAGCTTACTCTGCATAAAACACAGCTGAGGGATGTAACTCTGATTTGGATACCATCAAATCCTCGGCGAGTTTTGCTGATTGCATTGATCTGGCATCAAAATGTAGAGTTCATGTACGGCCCAACGAAGTTGCTCACGATCTGGTTAGAGAGCTGTTTTCTACTAGATACTAAAATTTCTTGCAATTAGGTCAATGAACCGCCTAGTTTTATCCTTAGCAAACTTCTGAACGGTATAACTATTGTTGGCAATTTAAAAAGTTCCACAATGGGCTCCCCCGCTAAATTTTTTTTGCATCGAAAAGCTTTGCTCCTGTTGACTTGGAGTCTAACCGGCTAAATATGGGTAGAAGATTTACTTAAAATGGACAAAACTTACTTGAAATCACTGGTGCTTGAAAGAGATTGAGACGGCTGGTAAGCCTTATACTTAATCTAACAATCATGCGGATCTTACTTCTCAAAGACTAGATATAATTTTAATTAGTATAAAGATTTTTCAAATACTAGACAGAAACTTCTGCTAGAGATCTATCTGATCGTGTTGCTTTGGTTTTAAAAAGGTAAAGTTTAATAGACCTTTTCCTTTCGAATTGTGTTGGTTTTAGATCGTGTTGGCCTTGACCTTCCTTGCTGGAGCTAGCAGGACGAGGGAAAACCCTAGCGTTGGACGGCTAGACGGGTAATGGATCTCGTCATCAGGGATGTCGCGAGGCTGGCGACCAACTCCAGGATGTTAATATCCTTGGCGAGCTGCTGCCCCTCGACGGCGGCACAGACCCTATCGGAGTCGGTCTGCTTCGCCATCAAGACCATGTGTAACATGTCGCCTCGCCTTCAATACATTTTAGGGTGGCTGCGCGACGGAGGGTGGTCTGGGTAGGAGGAGGTCAGGATATGGGTGTCGGCGGCAGGGAGAGACCAGTAGAGCCCGTGGTTCAGCATGCTGAAGAGACGGCGGCGGTGGCCAGGGTTGTGTTGTTTGCGCGTGTGCGTTATTTTTACCATGGACTGCGGCATACGTTGGACGAAATAGAAGGACGTAGTAGGATGGTTGGCAGAAAAGGGAACCTGAAAGTTCCTTTTAGTGCATCTCTAATCAATCCCAAAAAACTTAGAGGACTAAAACTCTCCCTATCCTAGATGTGCAAATTTTGCTCCTCTAAACGGTGGTCGCCAGAACCGATGTTCTAAATTTAATCCCCTAAATTTAGATTTTTGTGTGCCCATTCAAACAAACACCATGTATGCACGTGCGGAGCTACGTGGAGTCAAAACTAGGCCATGGCCCCCGCCCAAGATTTCAAAAAAAACCTATATATACACATTGATACTAGCAGAACAACAAACAAGCAACCCAAAACCGGTCCAGCAGCACTGCATCTACAAGACGATATCGGTCATCGGCCATTCCCCTCTATAATCTATTGTTTTTCTTCCGTTAAAAAAAAATCCACTTCATCTGTTTTAAAATAGATGTCACAATTTTATTAAAATTTAGATAAATCTATATACTCCCTCTAACTCAAATTAGTTTATTTGCAAGATACAAATGAATCTAATACTTAACCATGTCTAGATACAATCGAATCTAGATAAATCTAAGCCAACTAATTTAGACCGGAGGGAGTACTAAATAGTGTTTAGATTTGTCCAAATTTTGTTAAATCTAAGACATCTATTTTGAGACGGAGAAAGTAACATTATTCTTCCGCTAAAAAATATCTGGATCATAGGGATTTCACTGATTTGGTCGCCGATTTCGTACAAAACGGCGGACACGAGGGAGCAAAATGGATAGCATCATAGAGGAGGAAGTCCATGTATCTCAACTGCAGCGAGCGGCGAGTTTCTGCGCGAGAAAATGCCGGTCGGAATTGATTTGAACACATTGAAGAACCATCGCGCTCTAGGGTTAATGCGCGCACAATCTACCTATACCACCGGCCACGTCACCGCGTATGGTGTCCACCGCCACGTCGGATCCTATGTGTCAAAAGCGGGGCCGGTTAGCACAGCAAGCCTGCGCGCAGCGATGCATGCAAAGACGATCGAACGGCGCAGAGAGCGTTGCACGCAGAGACCAGAATCCGAACATCCGCTCAATAGATTTTAGGATTACCTTTTAATTACAAGAACATAGTACATGCATTTTATTTTTCTTTCCAAAATTTTAGCTAGAGATTGGATAATTTGAAAAAAAATTGCTTGTAGCTTCAAATTACCCGATGACATTAGCAAAACACTGGTTAAGACATAATTTTTCTCTTCTTTAATTTGGCCCATCCAAGAATATGTTTGTAGCTCCGCCACTGCATGTATGCATTCAAAACTGAGATAATATTTGACATAGTTCATACAGCCGCTGGAGTCGTCGCTAAACATAGACTAAAACATTGATAAAACTAAAACTAAAACATATTCCCTCCGTTTAGAAATATAAGATGTTTTAGGTTTGTAAAGAATATGTATCTAGACATGTTTTAGTGTATAGGTTCAAATGAATCTAGACACTAAAATATTTCTAAATACATCTCATTTACAAATCTAAAATATCTTATATTTCTAAACGGAGGGAGTATATTGAATAGGAGTTGGTCCGACCTGCCATCTCTCTTTGCAGGGTGTTGAAATCCCTCCAAACCCCCTATGTGTTGTAGCACACGGAAGAGCGAGCATTTGCCGTGTGGATGTGAGGAAGAAGCACACGGATTATTTGCCGTCATATTCTTTGCCGTCCGTAGCAACGCATGAGCAGATCAAATAGCCATATTATCCCTTACTCTATGGCTACATCTCATGACTAAGCGCAAGGACTTAGCCTCAATCACCCTTCTCACATCTTGGGAAATATTGAACGAGCAAAACCCACTAGTTTTCCAAAAGTAAACAAGCTCCGCTTTCGGTCATCTTTTTAAAGATTAAAACACTAATGAAATTTTTACTACGCCGACGGCCGGCTGCCGTCGGCATAGCGACAAATTGCCGTCGGCACAGGCTGTGCTGACGGGCCCGTCGGCGTAGCCCCCTCGGCGTATGTCCTCGTCGGCACAGCCCTCCCCCCTTGGCATAGTGTCTTCCAACAGGTCCCACATGTCAGTCAACGGCTGTCTTCGATAACGGTCTAGCCTGAAGCTATGCCGACAGCCAGGCCGTCGGCACAGGAATGGAGCTACGCCGAGCCTAAATTTTTTTATTTTTTATTTTTTATATTTTTTTATCTTTGAATTGTTTGACTCCTTAATCTCTCGCTTTAATCATTTTAACACTATTTATAGTTAATAATTGATTAAATTGCAGTCTTAGTCAAAGTTCCCTTCGGTCACCCATCCTAGCACTACTCCAGCTCTAGCACGCTTAACTTTCTCGTTTCTTCAGAATCTCTTCCTGCAAAGCAATTTATACATTGTTGTCTATACTATGATATCATTCCTATTGAGTCTTATATCATCATGTCACATGGTTGTATTTTTTGAAATTATAAGCAATTATTTAAGTAAACAACAATGAATAAGTAAAAATATTATTGAATTCAAATAAAAATATAATGATTTTATTTATTTTTTGTATTTTTATTTAATATGGAATAATTATTATCTTTAAATCTGTAAATCGGAATTTGGCAAATAATATGTCTAAATTGATTAGAAAAATGAGAGGAATCCAAATATGATATCAATATCAACTTATCACAAACTATGTTGTGATTCTTATCATAATTTCATTTGCCCGTTTAAAACGGCACGCATAAAAATTCTTAGCTCAGGGCTGAGACTCGCTAAACTTGAAGTGAATCTATGATGAAACAACATATTTTGAACCTAAAATAATTTTTTGTAAAAAATCATGAGCATCCGATCATGTACCTGTAGTTCATATCTGACACACTTCCTACCGATTCGGCAGGAATTTGTCCTTTCCACCAGTGATAGACGGAAATGTTTGAGATACCCCTGTTATGACATTATCCATGTAAGGTGGCCTAGTATTTTTGAAAAATGTGACGGTAGTATTTTGAATTAGCCATTTGGTGGTTGCTTCACAAAACCGTCCATTTTTTGCACTCGAAAAATGGAAAACGGCTTTTTGGTGCGACGAAAAGGAAAACTTCCTCCTAAAACATTGTTCGCCATCCCATGATGCATACTTATTCTCAATATGGACACATTATCACAAACTATGCCTTCATTCTAACCATAACATTGGTCATTTGACCCGAAAGCCAAGAAACCTCGAACGAGATAGGTCATTTTATGAAGGGTTTTTTGAGACATAATCAATATACCAAATTCGATATTTTTCTTCTAACTATGTCACATAATATGACACCACGCGAAGGTTTCATGTTATTTGGATCGTTTTTGAATTTATAATGCACGTTTTAAACTATCGTTAAACTTTGTCGAAGGGAGGGCATGAACATTCTTAGCTCGGGGCTGAGACTCGCTAAACTTGAAGTGGATCTATGATGAAACAACATATTTTGAACCTAAAAATGATTTTTGTAAAAAATCATGAGCATCCGATCATGTACCTGTAGTTTATATCTGACCCACTTCCTACCGATTAGGCAGGAATTTGTCTTTTTCACCAGGGATAGACGGAAATGTTTGAGATCCCCCTGTTATGACATTATCCATGTAAGGTGGCCTAGTATTTTTTTTTAAATGTGACGGTAGTATTTTGAATTAGCCATTTGGTGGTTGCTTCACAAAACCGTCCGTTTTTTGCACTCGGAAAATGGAAAACGCCTTTTTGGTGCGACACAAAGGAAAACTTCCTCCTAAAACATTGTTCGCCATCCCATGATGCATACTTATGCTCAATATGAACACATTATCACAAACTATGCCTTCATTCTAGCCATAACATTGGTCATTTGACCCGAAAGCCAAGAAACCTCGAACGAGAAAGGTCATTTTGTGAAGGGTTTTTTGAGACATAATCAATATACCACGTTCGATATTTTTCCTTCTAACTATGTCATATAATATGACACCACGCGAAGGTTTCATGTTGTTTGGATCGTTTTTAAATTTATAATGCCCATTTTAAACTATCGTTAAACTTTGTCAAAGGGCGGGCATGAAAATTCTTAGCTCGGGGCTGAGACTCGCTAAACTTGAAGTGGATCTATGATGAAACAACATATTTTGAACCTAAAAATGATTTTTGTAAAAAATCATGAGCATCCGATCATGTACCTGTAGTTCATATCTGACCCACTGTTGGAGATATGCCCAAGAGGCAATAATAAAGTAGGTTATTATCATATCTGCATACTTATGATAAATGTTTACATACCATGCTATAATTGTATTAACCGGAAACATTAATACTTGTGTGATTTGTAAACATAAAAGAGTCCCTAGTAAAGCCTCTTGTTAAACTAGCTTGTTGGTTAATATATGATCATGGTTTCCTGATCATGAACATAGAGATGTTATTAACAACAGGGTCATATCATTAGGATAATGATATGATGGACATACTCCTATAGTTAAAGCGTAGCATAAAGATCAAGTCATTTAATATAGTTCATTTGCTATAAGCTTTCTGATACATAGTAACCTAATTCCTT
Source organism: Avena atlantica (assembly GCA_910589765.1). NCBI lineage: Eukaryota > Viridiplantae > Streptophyta > Magnoliopsida > Poales > Poaceae > Avena > Avena atlantica. Next base: position 432,960,139 of record OU342738.1, read on the forward strand.
CGACCATGAGATCATGCATATCACCTTTTCCGGATGGATGCTTTGATGTCATCAAACACCACACCGTAACAGGGTGGCTATAAAGGTGGCATTGAGTGTTCAGAAAGTATTGGTTGAAACACATGGATCAAGAGTGGGATTTGTCCATCCATATGACAGATAGATATACTCTGGGCCCTCTCGGTGAAATGTCATCCAATTAGCTTGCAAGCATGTGACTGGCTCACAAGGGATCACATATCACGGGAACGAGAAAAGAGTACTTATCAGTAACGAGGTTGAACTAGGTATACAGAGATACCGACGATCATAACCTCGGATAAGTAAACTATCGTGAGACAAAGGGAAATTGGTATCGTATGTAAGTGGTTCATTCGATCGCAAAGTAATCGTAGAAATATGTGGGAGACATATGAATTTCCAGATTCCTACATTGGTTATTGATCGGAGAAGTGTCTCGATCATGTCCGCATAATTCACGAACCGTAGGGAGACATACTTAAGGATTCGACGTTGTTTGAGTAGTTATGGTATTATGAGAAAGAGACCGAATGTTGTTCGGAGTCTCGGATGGGATCTGGGATATCACGAGGTGATCCGGAATGGTCCGGAGAATAAGATTCATATAAGGAAAGTCCCGTTTCGGAGTTCGGGAATGATTCCGGTGTTTTCATCGGGAATGTTCTAGAAGGTTCCGAAATGTCCGGCACTCCAGGGGGGGGGAGGGGTACATGAATGTGTCATTACATATTGGAATGATTGCATCATGTACTAAGTGTTCTCGCTGTTCCAAATGAAGTATTAAATTGAATCCTAAACTGAAAAGTCAAATAGCAAGTTTGAAAAGTCAAACGGCTAAAACTGGAAAGTGAGGGAAAGAGGAAAGAGGAGGTTGAAACCGACTTGGGGGAGGAGTCCCTCCTCTCCAAGCCGGCGCACCACCCAAGGCCGACTTGGGGAGGGACTCCCTCCCCTTGGCCGCACCTCCCTCCTATAAAAGGAGGGGCAGGGCCCCCTCCTCTAGACACACAAGTTCCTATCCTCTAATCTAAACCCTAGCCAAAGCCTCCGGTTTAGAGCCGTTTTGGTTTACAGCTTCTAATTGCCCTAGCCTTCGGTTTAGAGCCTTCTAATTGGTGTGTCTAAACCCTAGACCACTAATAGCTCTCTCATACTCCACCATACTCGCTCCGGCTTAAGGCGAAGCCCTGCGGGATCTCCCCTCTACTTCCGGTACCACGCTGTTGTGCTGCCGGAATCGCGAGGAGAGTGCTATAACCTCCGCTGCCTGCTGGAACAAGGGAGAGGAAGGTCTTCGTCGAGTACCGAACGTGTGACCGACTGCGGGAGCGCTGCCGGAACGTGGCGCCGGAAGGATCGTCTACGCGATCTTGAGATCGGAAAGAGTACGACTACATCACCCACGAGAATCTGCTCTCGTTAACCGCTTTGGAATCTTCGAGGGTAAGTTATTCCATCGACTCATTGCTACAATCTAGTAGATAGATCTTGGCTTGTTTGTTTGTATGCGATAGAAAAATTTTGTTTTCCATGCTACGAACCCCTACAGTGGTATCAGAGCCGTGTCTATATGTAGATTTGTTGCACGAGTAGAACACAATGGTCATTGTGGGCATTGATGCTTTTATTGTCGATTGCTTCTTGTGTACTTTGCATCTTGCGGTATGTTGGGATGAAGCGGCCCGGGCTAACCTTACATGACATCGTTCATGAGACTTGCTCCACGCTTGACATGCAACTTGTATTGCATAAGTGGCTTTGCGGGTGCCTGTTTCTCCTAGCATAGTTAAGATCCAATTTACAACGGGCGATCAACAATGCTAGTATCAATGTTGTGGTTCTTGTTCGTAAGTTAGAACGACACTTATAGAAAGCCCCAAACCACGTAAAAAATGCAAAGAAAGTAGAGCCGTCTAACTTTGTTTTGCAGGGGTGTGCAGTGATGTGATATGGCCATGATTGTGATTATATATGATGTATGCAATGTTCCTTATTGTAAGTCGGCAACCGGCAGGAGCCATATGGTTGTCTTTAATTTATGTTAAGACCCGCGTGTCTATTCAAAGAGGTTGTAATAGTTGAAGCCGGTGGACGACAACCATGGAGAAGCGTCATTGACCTTGATGCAATGCCGGTGATGATGGAGATCATGTTCGTGCTTGAAGATGGAGATCGGAAGCACAAAGAAGAAAGGCCATATCATATCACATATTATGAATTGCATGTGATGTTTATCCTTTATGCATCTTGTATTGCTTAGTAGACGACGGTAGCATTATAAGATGATCCCTCATGCACATGAATTTCAAGTCATAAAGTGTTCACCCTTAGTTAGCACCGTTGCTAAAGCTTGTTGTTTCGAAGCACCACGTGATGATCGGGTGTGTTAGATTCTGCAAGTGTATACAATGTGAGCAAGCCAGATTTGCTCATGCGGAAACTAAGGTTTGATCTTGACGAGCCTAGCATGTACAGACATGGTCTCGGAACACGGATCACCGAAAGGTAAAGCATGAATCATATAGTAGATATGATGAACATGTTGATTGTTCGCCATTGAAACTATATCAACTCTCGTGATGATCGGTTTTGATGTGGTGGATTTGGTTCGTGTGATCACTAAAACAATGTGAGGGATATTGTTTTGAGTGGGAGTTCACCTAGATTAATTTAATTATTATTTAGAACTCAATTTATCATAAACTAAATCAAAGTGAATTTGCATAGTTGTTGTAGTCATTGGCATCCGTTTACCACCTTGCGCTTAGTTGTAGTTGAGATGATAGAACTATAGAATTCTGGTTAGTTACTTTACGAACTGGTATCGTATTGTTTGAAGTGTTAATCTAAAGTTTAAAAGTCCCATTGCAAACTTTCAGTAAGTTTTGATTACTCCATGAAGTTTAATAGTTGGTATTAAAATCAAGAGTAACAATTCCAATGTTAGTATATAAGTATCATGTTTGTCTCGATGATTCTTGATATTCAAAGGATTCTCTTAATATCAAGGTTATCTAGGATCTGAAAGAGTTGTTTCAGAAACCATGATGTGTGGAAGATATTGTGATATCTGAAACGAAGTTCTGGTTGCAACATGATAGAGTATAATATGGCAAAAGTCATGTTCTCATATTTGATGAGAATTTGCAAAAGGTTGGAGACACTAGTTGTCCTAATCCTCCAAAAGGCTTTGGAGAGCAACATTATACTTGCGATTCACCGTTGCAAGCTAAAAGTAGCTTGATCATGGATAAATCCATGATAAGGGTGAATATTTGATGTAGGTGAAATGTTTACTACACCAAGAGATTACTAAAGAAAGGAATTTGAAAGAACACCAAACATTTGATAATGGTGATCTACTTTAAAGTGCAAGTCCAAAGACATTGGTATTTAACTATACACGCTTTGGACTATGTGTCATATGTATGACTCCACTATTGATGTTGATAGATTCTTTCAAACAGAAAAGGAAATACTGAAAGAGAATCTCATGAATATATGGCAGAAAAGAAAAGACTAGAATTGTTCAGTTTAAGTATATAGATGATATACATGTTATGGCTATATTCTTTGCTTATTAAACAATGTGGTTCTTAAGTATTTGATACTGAATTTGTTGGTGTGAATCGTCATACGAAACAACACAATTCATGAACTACAATGGCCTAAGTAACTAGCAAAAGAATATGTGATGATGTTCATCGAGAACAAAATAAAGGGTTATTGTGTTGCTCGTTAAACATCAAAGCTTGCCTTCAAGATTTGTTTTATCAGGTATTATGAGAACAAAAGGGTTGTTCAAATAATTGCCTTAATCCATAAAAGATGGATGATTCATAAAATCTCGTTGGAGAAATCACATCCATAAAACTAGTGCTAAAAATGTCGAAAGACAAATTGATTGAAAGATCAGTTAGGAAGTGACATCGCAGTTTAAATTATATTGGAAAGAAAACATGAAGAAACTCCATATGGATGGAATTTTGGAGTCTATTTGATTTTGATCAAATGACGCTTGTGAAACTTTCCTAGAGATAATTAAAACTTCGTTCATAGGCCAAAAGGGAACGAATGACTAGCTTATTGGAAATTGTACATATTGTTGTACAAAGTCCATCATGTGTAGTCAAAAGCGATGGATTTCAACTTCATATGCTTTCTCCGAGAATTTGAGTGAATATATGAATATTTACTTAATAAGGATAAAGTATGAAACATTTGAAAAGTTCAAAGACTTTCAAGATGAAGTGCAAAATCATTGTAACAAGAATATAAACAGTTTATGATAAAGATCATAAAGGAAGATATTTGAGTTACAGAGTTTAGCATAATACCTAAGATTTAAGGAATCGTTCCGTGGATTTGCATTTCCCGAAACACCATAAGGGTATGGAGCGTTCGAGGTATGTAATTAAACCTTGTTTGACATGGTAAGATCAAAGGTATAATTCATAAAACTGCCATTATATTTTAAAGATTAAAAACTTTAGAGATTACCGTTTTTCCACTGAAAAGAGCTTCATCATAATCCGTTGAAATGACACCATATAAGGTTATGGTTTGGGATAAAACCCAAGTAGTCCTTTCATAAAACATTGGTATGCTATGCATAAAAAAGATGTGTGCAACCAAAGTCGGATGAACCTGTCTTTGTATAACTGTTAAGTATTCCTCCATAAACACCGGAGACAAAAGTGTTTGTTGCTTAGAACGTCAAGTTTCTTTGAGAAGGAATTTTTCGTGAAAAGTTAAGTGGGAGGACAATAGAACTTTGATAAGGTTAAAAGAACCTTAGCTATATGTGCAAAGTTGCGCAGCGCCGAAAAGTGTTCCGGAGTTAGCAAACAATGCTCATGGCTCGCGTACTTCAAAGGTTGTGGTCACGGAGATCTAAGTTCCTATTAAAACAAGTAGGTCGGATGAACAATCAAATACCAAGATTTGAGAGTTAAATCATTATTTGACAATAATGATCCGACTACGTGCAAAGAAGCGATGATGAGCCCTGACTCCGTCAAATGGCTTGAAGCCATAAAATCCGTGATAGTTCCATACACGAGAAATCAAGTTTTGAACTTGAAGGGCCCTCGAGAAAGGTGTAAGACCTTACAATTGTGTCTGGATCTATAAAGAAATAGACATGGATGTTTCATCTATGAAATGGTCGACATGTTGGGAAAGAGTTCACAACAATGTTCAAGGATTGACTATAACAAGATTTGATCTTTCTTAGCGATATTTAGTCTAGACGGATTAATGTAGCAACCACGACATAAAATTTTGTTATGTGTTGGATAAACAAAAACAAGTTCTTCTAATAGAAGGGTTACCTAGGACGTGTGCATGACACGGTCCAAAGGGTTTTTGTTAAATTCAAGGGATGCTAAAAACATATGCAAACTTCAATGGTTGAAGTAAGCATAGCGGAGTTGGAATCTTCATTATGATGAAACTGTTAAAAGAGTTTAATTTCATCAGAGACAATGAAGATGCTTGCATTTGCAAGAAATTAAGTGGGAGCGCTAAGACATATTTCTAATACATTATGTAGAAGACATATTGTTGATTGGAAGTGATGTATCTTTTTATTAACACAGGATAAGAATTTCATCTCGATGAAAGACTTAGGCAAAACCCAAATAATTGGCATCAATAGACGCCAATATGGTTGTGCTAGAAGTACATAGATGAGATATTGAATGAGTTCAATATAGAAACTACAAGAAAGGTTCTTGTCGCACAGAAACGATTGAATGTGTTCAATATTGATGATATATTCAAGTGTATTGACACTTGGTAAGTGAAACAAAGATTCAAGTATAGATTGATACTTGATGTATGAAATCACAAAGAGTATTTATATCAATCATACTGTGGTATGTACAAATCCAGATATGTCCTATGCTCTAAAAGTTATGAGCATATACCAGAATAATTAATAAGATGATCATTGGACAATAGTAAGGATATTCTTATGATCTTTTGGAAGAACTAAGAGTATATTATTTGTAGAAGTGACAAAATAGATGGTTAGTTCATTGTAAAAGTACTACATTGATACTAGTTTTGTCACAAAGTACAAATTAAGTTTATCTCAATATAAACCAAGGGTGGCACAATATAATGGAAAGTGAGTTCCATAATGGATTTGGATGAGTTCCAAAGTTAAGACATTGTGACAGATACTGCAACAAAAGGCTAAGTATATGACTGCTATTTTAGCAGCAAAAGAGGGCATTTGTGTCAAGTAGTTTGTTATCAAACTATGTGTAGTTCACAGTGGGATAATACTATGAAGATATATTGTACGACAATATTATCAACATGTTTTTAACCCCAAAGAACTAAAGGTCACACCAAAGGACCAAATTTGTACGAAGCCATCTCATTAGAGAATGAGTGATGCGTAGAGACGCAAAGACATGCAATTACACACGGACCTGGAAGTGTCAGATCCGGATATCAGTTGACCACTAGCAATCGTGTACATACAACACCGGAAAGCCATAGGTGTTGAATACACAAAGGTACACAAAGGTTTGAAACTAGATTATTGACTCTAGTGCAAGTGGGAGACTGTTGGAGATATGCCCAAGAGGCAATAATAAAGTAGGTTATTATCATATCTTCATACTTATGATAAATGTTTACATACCATGTTATAATTGTATTAACCGGAAACATTAATACTTGTGTGATTTGTAAACATAAAAGAGTCCCTAGTAAAGCCTCTTGTTAAACTAGCTTGTTGGTTAATATATGATCATGGTTTCCTGATCATGAACATAGAGATGTTATTAACAACAAGGTCATATCATTAGGAGAATGATATGATGGACATACTCCTATAGTTAAAGCGTAGCATAAAGATCAAGTCATTTAATATAGCTCATTTGCTATAAGCTTTCTGATACATAGTAACCTAATTCCTTCGACCATGAGATCATGCATATCACCTTTTCCGGATGGATGCTTTGATGTCATCAAACACCACACCGTAACAGGGTGGCTATAAAGGTGGCATTGAGTGTTCAGAAAGTATTGGTTGAAACACATGGATCAAGAGTGGGATTTGTCCATCCATATGACGGATAGATATACTCTGGGCCCTCTCGGTGAAATGTCATCCAATTAGCTTGCAAGCATGTGACTGGCTCACAAGGGATCACATATCACGGGAACGAGAAAAGAATACTTATCAGTAACGAGGTTGAACTAGGTATACAGAGATACCGACGATCATAACCTCGGATAAGTAAACTATCGTGAGACAAAGGGAAATTGGTATCGTATGTAAGTGGTTCATTCGATCGCAAAGTAATCGTAGAAATATGTGGGAGCCATATGAATTTCCAGATTCCTCTATTGGTTATTGATCGGAGAAGTGTCTCGATCATGTCCGCATAATTCACGAACCATAGGGAGACACACTTAAGGATTCGACGTTGTTTGAGTAGTTATGGTATTATGAGAAAGAGACCGAATGTTGTTCGGAGTCTCGGATGGGATCCGGGATATCACGAGGTGATCCGGAATGGTCCGGAGAATAAGATTCATATAAGGAAAGTCCCGTTTCGGAGTTCGGGAATGATTCCGGTGTTTTCATCGGGAATGTTCTAGAAGGTTCCGGAATGTCCGACACTCCGGGGGGGGGGGGAGGGGTACATGAATGTGTCATTACATATTGGAATGATTGCATCATGTACTAAGTGTTCTCGCTGTTCCAAATGAAGGATTAAATTGAATCCTAAACTGAAAAGTCAAATAGCAAGTTTGAAAAGTCAAACAGCTAAAACAGGAAAGTGAGGGAAAGAGGAAAGAGGAGGTTGAAACCGACTTGGGGGAGGAGTCCCTCCTCTCCAAGCCGGCGCACCACCCAAGGCCGAGTTGGGGAGGGACTCCCTCCCCTTGGCCGCACCTCCCACCTATAAAAGGAGGGGCAGGGCCCCCTCCTCTAGACACACAAGTTCCTATCCTCTAATCTAAACCCTAGCCAAAGCCTCCGGTTTAGAGCCGTTTTGGTTTAGAGCTTCTAATTGCCCTAGCCTTCGGTTTAGAGCCTTCTAATTGGTGTGTCTAAACCCTAGACCACTAATAGCTCTCTCATACTCCACCATACTTCCGCCTCAAATATTGTTCGCCATCCCATGATGCACACTTATGCACAATATGGAAACATTATCATAAATTATGCCTTCATTCTAGCCATAACATTGATCATTTGACCGAAAGCCAAGAAACCTCGAACGAGATAGGTCATTTTGTGAAGGGTTTTTTGAGACATAATCAATATACCAAGTTCGATATTTTTCTTTCTAACTATGTCACATAATATGACACCACGCGAAGGTTTCACGTTGTTTGGATTGTTTTTTAATTTATAATGCCCGTTTTAAACTATATATAATGTTTTATATTTCACTTAATATTTTTATAAATGTGTAATATTTTAGTGTAGATAGATAGGTCTTATTTTTCTGCAAATTTTGATATATTATTTGTATTTTTCTGAATTAGAATGATTTAGTTATGATTTTTCAAAAAATAATGAGATTAAAGGAAAAAATCTGGAGGCTAGGCCGTCGGCACAAACCAAACAAATTTTTTTCAAAGCTGCCAAACGCCGTTTCTATCGCCGTGTCTAAACTGATGCTACGCCGAGGGCTATACCTACGCCGAGGGCCACCGTCTGCACAACCCTCTCTACGCCGACGGCTACCCTCGGCACCGTCACCTACGCCGACGGCCGTCCCTACGCCGACGGCCAGACTGGTCAGCTGGCCAGGAAAGGTAGCTACGCCGACGGTTCCGATATTTGGCCGTCGGCGTCTTACTTCTTTCATGTAGTGAAAGTTTGGCAAAACTTTAGTCATCTTGTTTAATATGATCTTAACAGGAACTCTATGGCTACAGAAGATAGACGGGTCATCTGGGTAATATTGAAGTGATTGTTTTTGCAAGAAATATATTAAAGTGATTGTCAGTTACAACAGTGGTGAAATAAAATACTCCCTCCTATTCAAATTAGTTAACTTGAATTTGTCTAGATTCGGATGTATCTCATACTAAATATGTCTAGATACATCTAATTCTGGACAAGTTCAAGTCAATTAATTTGGAAGTAGTAAGATAAAAATACAAAAGGATAGGTATTTTTATATTTCTGAATATTTAACCGCATTGAGTAAAACTACCGAGCAGCAAAATGAAGTAAATCTCCTGTGTTTATTTGAAGGAAACGGACTAGGGTTCTCGATCTGATGAGAAACATCGACCATATCCACACAACGCATTTGCATGTTTAGAAAGTGATAAAGCTTCTACTAGCTAGTGTTACCCCCGTCCAATAAGCCTGGACAAGAACAAGGCAGGCCAGTCTATCTCCATAGGAACAGCCATCATACCCCAAGAGCTTTGGAATTGTTGGCTCAAATCCTCCATGGCCCCGCTTTCCACGTCGACCAGGTGAACACACTGGAACGTGTCGATGACGATCAACAGGCCGCTCTTCTCCCCTGACCACACGTGCACTCGCGAGGGATCATTCCACGTCATCATCCTCGGTGGTTTCAGCTCGACCGTTTCAGTGTGAAGCCATGCTCCATCGTCTCCCTGCGCCCACATATCTAGCGAGAGACCTTCCTCTTGCAGCCAGAACACCGAGAGCGAGCCGGCGGCGGTGGCGAAGAGTGTTGGCTCGCCACACCTTGTCGTGGAATGCAGTTTCTCGGCCGGGATCGAGAGCTCCGTCAGGGAGACGTCGCCGGTATCGATGCTGACGCGCAAGATGTAGTGCTTTGAGACCGTCAGCACGAGCCAGTGTGCCATGCCGCCGCACACGACGACCTTGTTCCTCCACTGTAGAACCGCGTGGTGGCGCTCGTCGCGCCATGGGAATGCGTCGAAGCAGTTTGTGGGCTCGCTCCAGCTAGGGGATGAGAAAGTGTAGAGGTTGTTCCACTCTGGATAATGGTTCTTGGAGTTCTCGATGACGATCGCGAGCACCTTGAAGGAGGAGGTGGTGGAGTATATGTCTGGCGACGATGGAGAATGCCTCTCATGGTGCCCCAAGCGATAGTCTGCGCCGGTTATAATGGCGCAGTTCACGGTGAAAACTCCGGGGTTGAGCGAGGGGAGCACGTCGCATGTTCCGGCGAGCAGGTTGCACACGGCCAAGCGGGCGGGGTCGTCGTTGGACCGCCGGGATAGGCGCACGAGGAGGAGGCCATGGCGCGCGGCGAGCGGCACCGCACCGTCCAGTTCGCCGGATGGCAAACCCGGGATGAAGGAGGCGACGGAGCGGCCGCGAGAGCCGAGCACCGATCCAGAAGACGACGGCGGGAGGAAGGCCGGTTGGAACGATCCATTGTTATTGTTGTTGTTGTTGTCATCGTCATCGGATGGTTGTTGCTGAACGAAGAACCCGACGAGGGAAGACGGGTGGCGCGCTCTATCTGGCCAGCGGCGGCGGAGAAAGGAGCGTTCGGACACGAGGGCGCGCCAATGCTTGCACGTGACGCCGCAGCGGAACAGGGCGGCGACATCGTCGGCGGAGATGCGTAGGGCGATCGTCGCGGAGGACGTCGTCGGGGAGCATCTTGGCCTGCTTCGTCTCTTCCATCTCTGTTCCTACGTAGGGCGATCCAGATTGATTAGGCCACGACTATGCATATGACCGATCGATGAAGGCGTGTGTTATTAGGTGCATATATACGTTTATATGTATACATAGCATGATGCAACTTGTTTTGTTGTGTTGGAGTCGGAATAATTGGACGCTTCCCCCGGTTCTTTCTCCATCTCCAAGTTCAATTCGAACTCAGTTAACTGGCCAGAGTCCTGACACGTTATATGGATATTTACTATACGAATTAGCCGAATGTCCGATATTGCCACTGGGTCTTATAATTATTTAACGATGCGAGTGGGATAGGATTGCCTGCTTATCCTGCCTCCCATCCCGCTAGCAAATCAGATTAATATCTTTTGACGACAGATCTTGCTCCGCTCGTTAGAAGTTAATCTATACTTTATAGAATTTGGATCAATATATAATAAGAATTACCAGTGGCATCCCATTAATCCCTTTTATAATACTAGCTAACATGCAGGAGGCTCTCCAGGAAGAACTTGCTCGTGGGGACCGAAGTTTAGTTTGGCAGTTTTGAGCACTCGGCCTAGTAGTTGAATTTTCTACGTGCGATTTAGTTCATAGGTCCCACGGAACCCACCTGTCCCGTTTCCTAGCATCCCGGTTAGTCCAATTTAGTCCCAACGGGAGGGTTAGTCGGGAGGCGGGCTACCCATGTCCATCCCACTTGCATCCTTGTAATTATTAACTTGTCATACATGTAAAATGTGGTATAAAGAAAATCATGTTTATTCTGAATTAGAAGTTTGAATTTTAATAACCATATTTCCTGAAAACGCACAAGATTTCTTCTTGCAATTAACCATTGAGGTTGATCTTCCCATTGAACTACAACACATGATAAAACAAAGGTTGATAAAAGAGAATACACTGCAATCAATGACCAGGCCAATAACGGTCATACATCTATAAACCCGGTGTTATAAACTCGACAAGCAAATACCGTAGAAAGAAAACAAAATCACAGCAGAGGACACGATTTAACGTGAAAAACCTCTTCAATAAAGAGAAGAAAAAATCATGGGCGCTAACCAGCGCAACTTTACTATATGGGAAGTGTTTATACAACGCCAAAGATTTCACGAATACAAATTATCTCTGTCGGTGACTTACAATATATATATAACGATGAAATCTTAGATCTTCAACGATCCGTACGGGTTCACTCGGCTTGTCAGAAGTTAGCATTTTTAATAAATATGGACATACTTCAATGAGAGGACGTCTTGCAATTAGAGAGGGTTAGGAGGCTGCTGTCCATATAGTAGGGGATTTCGGTGGTCACTGCGTGGCAACCTTTTTTATTAATACGAGACAAAAGGGGAAAAAAGGTTCAATGGAAAACACACAACATTGCTTCTTACGTACCTATACGAGTGTCCTGATGCATGCTCACGGCTGAAGCATGATCACGGCGGATGCTTCCCACATTGCGGACAAAGGACCTTCGATTCACAGTAGCAGTAACCGTTTCAGAACAGCTGCACATTGTAGCGGTTTCAAAACCATTGCATATTGCAGGTAAACAGATTTATTGCATTTCGTCCAAAAAAGATGTTGCACATTTGTCTAAATTCACATGTATCTAGACACGTTTTACTATGCAGATACAGTATGTGCGAATCTAGATAAGTATGTGAAATGCTTTTTTAGACAGAAGGAGTACTTTTTTCCATCTTCTGGAACCAAACTTTCAGCTCGCCCCAACTTGCCCAACTGCTGTCTCTCTACAACATAACCCACGTACCAAAAACAAATAATACATCATTACAAGAAAATTCTTTTGAGAACCACAAAAAAAAGACGTATACTGCTTTTTATACCCTGTTCACACGTTTTTATGCTCGATCGTTTTCTTTTATGGCCATCACTTTGCCAAAAACATCTCGGGAAACATTTTACAGGTCAAAGCTAGAACTGAAAACTGAAGCTAACAAAAAGAAAAAAAACAAAGCCAAAATACAAACAAAACTATGTAAAAGGGGGGGAGGGGGGGGGGGGGGGGGCATTTGGTATGTACAGGCATTTGTTCAGGGAGCGATTTATCGTATTTTCGGAACATTATGATAGATCTTGATGTACAAAGAAAATCAAGAAGTTTGTGAATCTAGGAAACCACTAAGATAACATCTGATAATAGGTAGATAAACAGACAAGTTTCTTGCTCTACTCCTCGCTTGGAGATAGGCCACATATGTAGTTTTCCAGTCCTAGAGTTCAAGGTCATCAGAGCATCATGCAAGAGAAGCTTCAGGCGCCTCGTCCAAAAATACGTCCATAAGTTCATTCATGTTGTAATTATGACATGCACAATGGGTATGACATGAAAATTGTGATGGTCCAAGAAAAATAACTGAAAGTTGTTTGTTAGGTGAGAACAATGACAAATAACACCGGATCTAAAATGTGTGATACACTTGGCAGTAGTGTTGTATATATAGACGCTTCCTGGTTAAAGAGGCAGACCACTTACAGAGAAGGTTTCCTATGTTAGCCAAGGAGACATGCATCAACCCATGGATGGTCTAACTAGGGAGTCTATACTTAGAGTTTATCGTAGAATTAGTACTCAAATTTGAGATTTTGGAGTGAAGCAAAATAGAAACTATGCTAAATTGTGATTGGTTGTGTGATGGCGATGATATGCTACCATTTCAACCGTGCCTGATGGGCATCACTATTTATATCGGAAGAGTTTTGTTATTCTATCTGACTCTCAGCATTGGCGAAGATCATGAATGGCTTCAAAAGTTATACCGTTAAAAATAAGATCTCTAGTCATTTGCAGTTCAATGAACAAATTCCATCCGGGGATAATATATTCCCTACGGATTTGGATACTTTCATTTGATGTCTGCCTTGGGTTCAACATGTATGCTCCTTGTTGGCTGGAATGCTAATTAAACTGTTCAAAGGTAAATACAGTGATGTTAATGGATTTCTTGCAGTAGAACAAATCCATGGAACCTCTTTCTACTCATGGATTGCACTTGTAGATTGGATGCTGCGCACTCCTTTCATATGGAATAAGAGAAGTCTAGTGTGAAGCCCACATTGATGCGTGTAATTCTTTATATTATCTTACAAAATACTAATAACGGCCAAAGGAAAACCAGTTGTTTGGGAACCAATAGTACAATATATATTAAACTGAACACCAATTGTCACAGATACAAATAGTCCATATCCATTGCAAAATGTACAACCACCATCTCATACATATAAGGTTCGCCAACAATTGGATTAATAGTGTCCACTAGAGGCACAAAAATCCAACGTCTGGGACTGGCTACGTGATCTGGGACTCGTTGCAGCGACTGTTGGTGCGGGAAGACAACACAGGGGGTTCTCAGTCTTATCTTGCAGGGTGAAAATCCAAGGTCTGGTCTTAACTGGTTGTGCCTGGCAATGACCTTGTTGAAGGCATTGTTTTGTGAGCAAGGACTTTCTCCAGGGTGAAAACCTATGATCTTTGGTCGGGCAACAACGGCGCTTGGGCACTGTTTCCTTCTTGAAGACGTTATTATTGGAGTGGAGGACTACTGATGTTGTTCTGATGGTGTCAGTGTCGTTGCTTTGAGGATTAGTTCTCTGTAGCGAAACTTTTATTTTATTTTATTCTGAGCTGTGTGTATCCATAGGACCGCTAGGGCATGCGTTGTTACAGAGACTGAGTGTAATTGGTATCCCTGTGATATTAATATATACTCTTTTTCAAAAAAAACTAGAGGCACAAAATAAGTCAAGAAGTTACGGAACCAAGAAACCACTGAGATAAGATTTAGTATAATATGTAGACAGTGGCGAAGGACGAAAAAAAATTGAGGTAGAGCAAATTTTAGAGCATAAAAATTTGATACAAAATACGAAAGTAATTTGAACACATCAATATGGTACTTTATATCCTAAATGTAATCACTTGTACTATGTCCAAAGCATTTTAAAACCAAAGTATTGTAGAACTATCTCGTAGGCACACGATTCAACAATTTTGATAAATTGAGGAAGAATATTGTCATCCGTTTGGCTAGTGTCTCCGCCCCGTCTGTGAATGTCCGGAGCCATGCTAGTCTGTCGTCCCATCCGCAATCGCGAACGACATCGCCAGAGTCCCTCTACTCCCCATCCGCCATCAGTGAGGGAGGCTACTCTGCCACATTTGTAACCACCGCTAGAATCCGTCCATTCGTCTACGTCCTAGACATTGCACTAGTAGGAAAATGTCTATAGTGCAAATCCATCAGCGATGCACACAAAAACCTGCACACTACTAGTGTTATTGGCGGCGTTTGGGAATGACACACATTAGCACTGGCTTACTGGTAGCGCTCCTTCAAAAGTCACACACTACCGGTAAGTGGGGATCATGTAAGTGGGGATCTAAAATTATGGAAAAGAGGGAGTAGTCCATATACTGACCAAACTAAATTTGGTCCATATACAATCCAAATTGAACAAGAGACTGAATCCAAATAATTCCATCCGGTCTATATGATCATGTTTTTTTCGTTCGACTCATGTATTTACATATAAGTTGTGTTTATCATGTGTACCGCCTTGAATAAGTCATGTCCTAAAGACCCGTTTGCTCAACCATAGATTGAACAAGTTATCGATTTAACAGTCGGATCGGAACTCCTTTGCTTTCTCGATGCATATTCAAAATATCACCAAATCACGATGAAGGAGTCAGATCAAATCAAAACTTCGTTCATCACACCGTACAAAACCTTCTGTTACGTAACAATGTCTTTTGGCCTAAAAACGCACGAGCTACGTACTAGCACACAATATAGTGTTTTATCCATGATTAAATCAGACGCAATGTATATGCATGCATGGATGACATTGTGGTAATATCGAAAAATAAAGACAACCTTATTGGCTACTTAGAAGAAACGTTCGTCAGCCTCTGAAAATACAACATGATGCTCAATCCCAATAAGTGTTTCTTTGGTCTTTTAGTAAGAAAATTACTAGGCTTCATTGTGTCATAGAGAGACATTGAAGTAAACCAGGACAAGATCAAGGCGATCATCAACATAACCAGACCTATGCATTTGAAGGACGTGCAACATCTCACCTGCTGTGTCGTAGCAGTGAGTCAATTCATCAGCTGGCTTGGTGAAAAAGTCATGCCACTATACAAACTTCTGAAGAAAATCGACAAGTTCGTGTGGCACGACGAGGCAGAATCTGCCTTGTAGGATTGAACCGCGTACTTTCTTCCGCCCTAGTCCTTGCAGCGCCATAGGTTCGTGAATCGATGTTGCTATACATCGCTACGACTAACAATGTCGTCAACATTGTTATGGCTAGTTTTTATAGTCGAAGACTAGGGCGTCCCAGTTGTGGTTAGAGCCTATGGCTCCACGGGCAGCTCAGTCAACGAGACATATAGAGACCCATCCGGCTACGGAAAGACCCAGAAGAGTTGCCGACTTGAAGCTCGATACCAGTATACTTGGAGTACAAGATGTAACAGTTACGACTATGTTGTAATCTGTGATGTAGCCGGATATGCCTCTCTCCGGTCTACGGGCAAACTTTAGGGCACGAGCAATCTCACAACTCACACAGGCGAATCTGAATCCAGGTAAACATGTGTACTCCCCATCCCGGACATTCTTACGTCTCACCCTTCCTTTTTTTTCCACGCCTCGAGGACCCCCATGGCATACTTGTCATCAATATGATGACAACAAGCTTTGTCCGCCTCTAGTGATGGAGTGACGAGGAAGACGACCCGTCTTTGATTCGTGCTAGTGATTGTAGTCGTTGCTAGGTGGTCTAAAGATCTATTTGTAAAAAAAATCACTTGTGATGTTCTTTATAGTGTCATTATGATTTCTAATAGATCGGTGAAATTTAATACATGTCGGAGACAGCGTAGGGGGGTTTATGATCAACATAATCATCAACTGGGGGGGGGGGGGGTTATCGTCAATTGTCCCTTAATAAAGAGGGTGATCAGCTTCGGCTTGGACGGAATAGTCATCGGGTCGTCTTCTCACCCTCCTCCCTACGCCCAGAAATGCAACTCTGGCGTGGACGCGATCGATCGTTTTAAGATTAGGATTAGCTGGCCCACCTTGTTCAATCGTATATGCAGTGTACAGTATTTGTTTGGCTTTCTTCTTCCGTGTATCCCGACTGTTTGGCTTTCTTCTTCCGTGTGTTCCGGCTGTGTGTCAGCCTTTAGACCATCACCGCTGACATCTCATCTTTTTCCCACGACAGCCATATTCTCTCTTCTTCCTTAATTAACTCCTTGGCTTCTCGTTTGTTCAGCTCTCTTCCCAAACCACTTCTACTATAAATTATATCTTCACAACATCAAATATTGTGTATAATTATTCGATTATAAATACATCATAATGATATCATGCTTTAACTGATGGGCATTGGGTACTCCTCTTAGATCTAGAATTTTTTTCTCTGTTTCTAACAATGCACCCGTTACAGAAATATTGTTTCTACTTTATTCCTTTAACTGATAAACATTGGAAAAAGGGGTAATGTAACGTGTGAAAATCCAATTCACCCCATCTGTTAATAACAATTAGGACGTTTGTTTGGAGACTGTCAAAACCGAAGTTGCAAAGTTCAGTAGCAACATTGCGAGCAATCGAGTAAAAATCATTTTAACGTTGGAGCATTATGTTTCATCAAGACTACTAAAAGTTGCTACCATTCTTGGGTTGGTTTGTACATAGAAATAACTAAAATTCCAAAGAACTGTACAAACATTTGATAAGAAATATAAAAGGACGAGGTTATAAATTTTCTCACTCATGCACACGTGAGTTTTAATTAGCCACGTATGATGCAAACAGATTCATTTAGTTTCGTCATGTCATCTTACATCGTATATGTCTTATTGGGTGTCAGTGCATGCACTTTAGACTTGTGTCGGTTGAATCAAACAAATTTTCCAAATAGAATTATTTTTATGTAGTTTTATTTGGGTTATTTACGTTCTAGAGTGCTTCAAGAGGTTTAGTTATGTTGTTTTGCACTCCAAACATAATTGTTTTGAATTTAAGAGAATTATGGATAATTTAAGCATTTCATAATTGGAAGCTTGCCCAAAGAAACATAAACGGTTGCACAAATCTAGAAACACAATTTAAACCTTTTATAATTATGGACAATTAAAGCCTTTCTTAATTATAATTTTAAGACAATTGTGTCTAGAAACACAATGATAACTATGTTAGATTAATGATCGAACAAATTAAATATATAATCAACAAACTAAATATATTGGAAGTCCCCCATTTTGAAAAACAAATTAAATATATTGGAAATATAAGAACATAATCAACCTCCGTAAAAGTCTTGCCAATTTGGGGTGACACTCAAAGAATTGTTTCTATGAATTTGAAAAACATTGGTGTCCACAAAACACAATAATTTAACTAGACATGAAATAATTTTATTGTATCGTTTGTTTCACAAAGTTTAACGAAGTTTTACAAAGCTTCACCAAGTTTTAAATTTCAAATATTAATTATTTTTAAAACATATCCAATGTTAGTCTTGTTTTCAAGCTCTCGTCCATAGGTACCAAAATGGTCAAACAAATTTTTAATTAGAATTATGGTTCAAAATTTATAAAGGTTTTAATTATTGGAGGCAAATCTAAATTCATGGGCTACTAGTAGCCTAGTAGGACATAGAGTGGGTGTGGCTGCACTGTACTCTTTTAATGCCTACCAAACGCACCACAGTTCTGACACCGGCTCCATGCATGTATATACTCCCTCCGTCCCAATTTACATTGCGTATAAGGTTTTATCAAAGTCAAACTTTGCAATGTTTGACCAAATAGTTTGATACAAATATAAATTTATAAAATATAAAAATAATATTATTAGAATTGGCTTAGTGTATACTTTCATATTATATAAATTTTATATCATACAAATTTATATTATTTTGTATAATTTTGGTCAAACTTTCTATAGTTTGACTAGCACGTAAATTTATGCGCAACCTAATATCGGATGGAGGAAGTATACCGTATCTGACACAAGCTCCACTCTTTGGCATTTGTAGTCTGACATAGTGGCACAGATCCCCATAAATTATTTGTCGTGCACGCTAGAATCGCCGGTTTGTCCCTACGCCGCCTTTATAAATACCTGCCCGCATTCTCCGCTCCCCAGAATGCCCATCACCCCCGAGCCAAGCACGCGGTGCGGAAAAACCCTCGAGTCGAGCAGGCTCCGGATCCTTCCAGAAGATTCGAGGAGAGCCGGGCGCGGGCGCGGGATCGAGATGACGGCACCTCCCCTCGGCGAGCGCTGCGCCGTGTGCCGCGGCTTCGACATCTCCGTCCCCCACCAGGCCAACTGCTCCCACTGGTTTTGCGGTAATCGCTCACCCCCGGCGCCCGCCGCCACCTTCCCCCTTCTCTCCTTCCTCCTCCTGCTGCTAGCTAGGCTCCTCCGGCCGCCTGCATTCGCGCCTGGGCTGGCGCGTGCTGCTTAATTTGGTTGCTCGACCTCGCAATCTCGCGTCCGTACCGCACGTGCTTCGTCGCCACCGTGTGGGGTTTGCGTTCGAACTGGTTGGTTGGTTGGATGCAGATGTTCTGTGCCGCGTTTCGTTGGATTGCGGGCTCGGCTCGCATCGGTGGTTACTCTGCTCGTCCGTGCCGAATCGAGATGGATTGCCCTGTTACTGTTAGTGCTTGCATAGCTTGCTTTGGTGAGGTGCGATTTGGTTGCTATGTGCCGATTGGAGGTGGATTACTTTAGTTAGCGCTTGCTTTGTTGCTTTGGTGAAGTGTGATTTGGTTGGTGCATGCTGTCCGTGCTTGTGATCTGGTGAGGTCGGGGTTTTGCACTTCTCTGATGATATAATGTACCTAATTTCATATCGAATTGCTCAATCGGTTGGCTGCTGGGCGTATGTTATCTATGTGGTATGTGTGTGCTAGTGGAAACTGCATACATATGAGATTGTTGGACTACCAATGTTCGAGAGCATCTGCCGCTAGTACTAGATCTACCTGCTGCTTTCATGATCCTTCAGAATACCCAGCTGTAGATGATTATGAGATCATATGCTTGCTTTGCTTAATTAGATCTGATGTTAGACTTGGCATTGTGTTTTGCGCTGATTCTTCGGACTGGCAGCAAACATTTTGCTGCTCC
Source organism: Avena atlantica (assembly GCA_910589765.1). Lineage (NCBI taxonomy): Eukaryota > Viridiplantae > Streptophyta > Magnoliopsida > Poales > Poaceae > Avena > Avena atlantica. Next base: position 432,979,978 of record OU342738.1, read on the forward strand.
GGCCTGAACTCTTGATGAACAAAGATAAATCTCCGCTGCTGAGTGGATTACATAACTTGGTCATGCCATTGTGTTTTGTTCTGATTGTTTGATTGGCTGCACATATTTGCTGCTCCTGGACTCTAGATGAACAAAATCAAATTGAGCTGCACTGCTGTGTGCTCACATATCATGGCCATGTTATTGTGTTCTTTTTTTTGCGAGCTGATTGTTATACTGACTGCAAACATTTTGTTGGCCCATGCACTCTCCATGAACACAATTGAATCTCTGCTGCTGTGTGCTGAGATAACTTGGCCATGTCGTTGATTTTAACGAGTCACATGATGCTACTATTTGTGTTGTGTTCAGGACACTGCATCGTGGGTGTCTGGCTGCATGGATCTGTCCTTCGGCCATCCGATTGTCCTCTGTGCCGTCGCTCCATAACTCTGCTGGTGCCTTCTGAAGTTGCTTCCCTGCTGCGTAATGAACCAGAAATCTCTCCTGTTATGAACCGGATTCAGCAGTACAATGGCCGTTTCGCTGGAGCTCCTCACAATGTGATTCAGGTAATCCTGCCATATCTTCTGTGTGCCATTGCAATCTGGATTACAAACTTGAAAGAGCCTGAATTCCTTGATTACATCAGTACATGATTTTGTTCTTGGCTTCTTTTGTTATGTTAGGTTTAGCCGTTTAGACTGTTGGTGTACTTTGCAATGAAATGTTCCATTACCTGTGAAAATATACGGAGTTGTGCTGTTTTAGTTTTGTTTGATGAACTCATGTTAATTGTTCTACATCAGTCTGTAGAAGCAGTTCTATTATCTCCACATACTTGTACAATACAATGTGCCCAAAGTTGTTACGTTAATCCTTCGAATCTTCTTAGAAATTAATCCTGTGAATGAGACTGAAATGTCTATCAGAGGGTACAATTTAACTCAGTTGATGGTATACTGTAGTCACACCTAACTCGTTGGGCAATATGCATTATCAGAGCCATTCTTGGTAAACTGGCTTCTGCAGCATTCTGTGAAAAGACTTCACTCTAACAACAGTTCTGTCCAGCTGTAAAATTTGCTCCCCTCCATGTAGTCAACTAACTGTTTAAATTGATTGCATGCAACCCTCAGCATGCTGTCAAAATCATCTCATTGGAACCTTAATTAGCTGTTATATGCTATAGAATTAAAAAAAATCTTAACAGGTAACTAGTTCTCTATTTGGGACTGTGCATATTCACTATCGACGGCAGGTTCATGCTGTACGAATCACAAGCCAAGTCAAGTGTCAAAAGCATGTCCTTATCGTACAAAACTGCCTTATGCTTGTTCTATTTTACGTCTCATCTAATGGCATGCTGCTTTGTATTTGCTGGGTACCTGTGTTTTGCAGTGGTTGCTGGACCAGCCCTTTTACATCAGGAGGATGCTGACAGAATTCAGAGACACGCGCTGTGGACCTCCCTTGTTCTTCAAAATCCAAGTCGTGTTGGCAGTTAAGTCTATCCATGTCTCCATTAGTCAAGTTATATCATCTTCATTTATCATGTCATGTTATTTGGCCTGTCACTTGTTAGATAATGACGTTTACACAGTGGACAGCATTGTCTAGTGCTGCAATACGCTATTTTCTAGATTTTGTATTATGTCCGTGGACCAGTAAACTCATACCAGTACTCCCAAATCCCAGTTAAATACTTTCGTTATTCTGAGTCATCGCTTCTAAATTAGCAGTGTACCAACTGAATATCGATCCTTAGGTTACTCACCGTGTAGAAGGAATTCAGAGTCTATCGGTGTCAAACACCCAATTTCATTGCTCAATTGTTTTTTTGTAAAATGTGACAAAGTGTCAGATTACTATACAGCGCTGTGCTTTATTGGGACCTTTCATATTTCTGCAAGTCTCAATGGGCCAATATTTATCTTCCCTCTTTTTTTCATATACTTTACTATACTATTATTTTTTAAATATATTTTCACATCGCTCAAGCAATGCATTTTAAACAGCAACTGCTAGCTCATTGAAAATTTCTGTTATGAGTAATGGGGGACATTTCATAATTTATCAAGGGTTTTTTTTATTGGAAGAATTACTGGTTATATGGATGAATTTCATTTCCAGGATGCTAGTCGATTCTCATAATGCTGTCATTTAGAATTTACTTTATAGATAGTCAAGACAACCTAAATCATTTGGCATATCACCATCGCGATTGCTTATTAAAATCCTGCAACCTTTCTTTCGCTAGGTGAATTATCTTACTTGGGTATTAGCATATACTCTTCAGGAAACTTTACATGCAATGATTTTGAAACTGAAGAAAAAAAAAGATTTACTTGTTGCTGTCAAAATCTAAACTGTCAAAGATGAGAAGAACTACAATTTAATCTTGAAGAATCACATAAACATTTTCTTGTCCGTGGTGGTCTGGTTAGGGATGCTTGTTTACTATGTGGTCTGCTCGAAGTCTGGGTCATTGGCCAGATTAGATTTCGGCTACTTCTCTGTACCAGCCTGGTACTTGTTTAGTTTCAGAAACTGAATTTACGGCTGGCAATGTTTCAGTCTTATAGCAACCAATAACTAGCAGCAGTTCATGATACACATTCTTTGACCATGTAGTGCATTATAACATCATTCTGGTCGCATAGCAACTGCCCGTTCTAAATCAACTCTGTCGGATGGCTTGCAGGTAGTCCTCTCTCTGCTGTACCTCGTGAGCCCTATGGACCTCCTTCCTGAAGGTAAGAGAACCAGATGATTCAGTCACCTCAATCCTCTTGGCAAACGCCTCTATTAGTAGCTTCCGTGCATGACTATGCTGTTTTGTTTCCAGTTGTACTGGGGTATCGGGGTCTGCTGGACGACATCGTGCTGTTCATCGCCGCCTACGCCTACATCTCTGCTGCCTACCGGGCCGTCCTCGTCGCTCGACACGCCTCGTGAACTACTGAACTGCCTGGTATATATGATGCCAGCAGTTACTGACAGATACACACAGAGAACTGAACTTTGTGAAGCTGCACCATCTGAGGTCGATCGGCATGATTGGTGGACATATATATATATAGTAGATATTGGGCGGTATATATGCCTACTTTCGGTGGTAATATGGTTCTGGTAGATACATACCACGTACGAACATTTCGACTCGTGCTACAGTGTTAGGTTAGGGAGAACCCTGTGCCATGTTACGTTCAGGAGATATCTGAATATCTGTGTGGCAGTATGCGTATGTTTGTTTCCTGAATGAAGGTAACCTCAGCTCCTGGTTAGTGCTGCCATATGCAGTAACCCAAATTAGTTGCATCTGCAGTTGGTTAATTGCATTCTGTCTTGTGCTTCGCAGTTAGTTAATTGTATGTATTCTGCCTGATCTCATTGGTCAATTGTTTTCCCCTTTTATCTCCGTTTTTGGGACAGCCAGTTGCTGGAGATTTACCATGCGATCATGCTTTCTCCTGAAAACAAGGCAAAGTACCGACGTGTATGTTTGGTTTGGAGTCGACTAATCTACACCGCACATTCGCACATAAACATGCCTCCTATCAACTTCTAATCAACACTCCTGAAGGGTCTTAGCGAGCTGATAAGCATGGAATCAGCCATTCCAAGATTTGCAAGGAATAGCAAACAAATGCTTCCAGCCATAGAAACAGAACTGGCTTCGCTTCCAGTCATAGAAACAGAACTGGCGCAACCGTTCAGGATTCGAAAACTGGAAAAGGGTCAGAATCCCACAATCGCGCACAGCACCAACCAACATTATTCTACCTAGCGCCTATCATCACACAGCTAGTCGCGGCCACAGCACCAACCAACATTATTCTACCTAGCGCCTATCATCGCACGGCTAGTCACGGCCACAGCACCAAACAACATTATTCTACCTAGCACATCTTCAGTAACTCGCCGTCGGGCTAGTCGAGGGGCTTGTCCTTGTCGGCCAACAAGATGTCTTTCCATGCCTCATAGAACATCCAGGTGATGCCTGAATTCGGCATCACCTTCAGGCAGCTCGCGCCCCACCCGCGGTACATCCCCAGGAGGCCCTCCTCCTGGAGCACTTCTGATAAGGCGACCACCATGTTGGGTGGGCACTTCCCTTGCAGGGCGCCAACCATGAGACGCTTCCTCGCCACCTCCAGCGGGAAGCTGATTGTGCTCGCGGTCAGACCTGCAGAGCCGACAAAGGAAAATGTCACCGCCCGTTTACTCTCGAAGTTTCAAATTGTTGTCTAGGCAGCAACTGGAATTCCATTCCTTTCTGTAAACTGATAGTGGATTCTAAGGTATGCGCTCAGTTGGTAATTGAACAAAGCTAGTTGTAAGGCAGTGTTGAATCCTTTACCTGTCAGAGCTCCGATGATTAGCAGCTCAGGACGGCTCAATGATTTCTTCTTATGTAGGCGACAATACGAGGTCTTGATTGTGTCGTACATGAAGTAGTAGCATGTGCTGTAAGGAAGCATGCCGACTAGGGTCGGACACAGGCCAGCGTAGAGACCCCCGATACCTTCGGTCTGATATATCTTGCTCAAGGCAAGGCTAACGCTAGGATAAGCCGCTCGATCAACGGTCAAGCGATCCTGCCATGGAACAAAACGAAATTATGACACAAGCGGTATGATGATTTAACAACTGCATATATGGTTTTGAGTTTTGGCTGTCAATATGGTGGGAATCAGTTCAGCGATTACCTTGATGACTTCAAGAGGATGGCACACCAATGTGCCAGCTATCCCAGCAGCCGCACCGGCAATAGCAACTGGAGATAACAAGTGGAGCGGCACCTCGATTTTCATGCTGCCAAGCTGTATCTTTGGGCATCCATCCTCTTTCCATTTCTCTTGAGCTGATTTCATGCCCCTCTTGACATACTCGAAAGTTCCGAGCTCAATTGCTTGGGTTGGAATAATGCGGATCATGTTGATTGTATTACCCACCCAGAGCCCTTGCCACCCATTTTGTTGCACGATCTCCACTAAGCTACCACCGATATGTTTGGATCCTACACCTACAACCATTCTAGTCCTGAAAAAATATAAATACCATGATATTATGCGACTATTCCTTTTGATATACAGATGCATCATATGATTACAGAGCTCCATCAAGATACATGAGAAAATTAGTCTGTAATGTGTTGCATGTCTCAACACCAATAGCTCAGTTGCAACAATATTTTCACAAATTTTCTTTGAAAGGCAGACATAAGATCCTACCAAGAATACCACCTCTCTAGCATTTAGAGATAAACAAAGTAACATGTTTATATTCTGGCAAATAGAAGCTACATTTTTTAATCTGGAGAAACTTTGGTTGAGAGCTGATAGAGTCACAAATTGCATAGAGAAACATAAGTTGTTTTCTTAAAGTATACTTCAAAGCTCAACTGGAACTTGTTTGTGAGATGGTGTCCTGGAACTTGTTTGTGAAGGTTGTTACATATGTCTTTGAGTTTCAGGATTTTCTAGTCAGTTTCCAGTCAAATTCTTGAATCTGGTTACTGAATCAACCATAGTTTCATGACACCCAAATGCTTTAATGAACAACTTGATAACAAATAGAAAACCCAATATTGTGTAAAAGGTTATCTTGCCAAGACCAGTTAGCTGGAGCACTGAATTTGTCACATGCATCTTAACTCAAGCGCATGCACCAGCCACAGATCAGAAAATAAATAAAAAACCAAACTTACAATATCAAGGTTCAGCACATTAGGTGTAAAAATGACACTGTACTCCATAAGGAGTAAATAAATGGAAACCGCATGATAAAGTTGGTTACCTGATAGTCTCAAGGGGAGCAAGAATAGCTTTAGACATGGCACCAGCTAACGCCCCACTGGCAAATTCTCTAATCTCTCTACTCGTAAAAAATGCCTGCAGTGGATCAAAAAAACAAGTCTCAAGACAATCAGAAACAAACCGATGACCAGTTTCACAAGAATCATAAGGAATTTATGAGGAAATAAAAGAAAACACAGTTTTTGTGAAGGAAAAGCTCCCTTCAAGTGCACTCACATAGTTAATCTAAAAACAAGTGCACTCACATAGTTAACCTAAAAACAAGTGCACTAGCCTAGTATGGCTGCAGTTGCAATAAAGATGGTGTAGTAAGATTTTCCATTCTACACTATGAAGCTGGAGTTTCTTTTATTTTCAGGAAGTGTAGGTAATAAGATTATCAAAGCCATCAAAGTCAATAACAGTATCATGGAACTATTAAATCCAGCGTATGTATACAATAAGGGTTGACCCCATGCTACAACTCTTTGTGTTTTCCTATAACTAAGCAGGATCCACATATGTATATTTACTTTATTGGCATAAGGGTATTCACCTATCGTCAGTCAGCCACCAAAGCCCAATGGCTGGGTAGTATGAACAAGTAAATGCAAAGATCAAATGCGTATCCAGATACGTAAATTACAAGCACCGAAGGGCAAATGCTGTTTCATATATTTGCCTTCGTTCAAACCAATCATGGGGAACATTCACAACACAGCCGAAATTATTTCCTAAGCTACTTAAGCATATATACTAGTTGTATTATATCAATATTAAAACAAAACGGAACTTTAAAGTTTAAATGATAGTGGATGAGGCTTTCATTCTTTCCTCTGGAAGGTTCTCAGTCTCCACAAACTAACATTGATGCAAGAGGTGTACACGAAGGGGTAGATGTACTCATCTGTTAAGTTTTAAATATTATTTTCCCACTCCTAGCCCATGTCAACTCTATAAATCAGTGAGTCATGGAGTAATATGTTCAGATACTCTATATGGCAAAAGACGACACGATTCTTGTGCATCGATTGGTATAGACAATAGTAAAGAGAATCCGTATATTACGTATCCACAGGAAGGCGACAAAAAGCGTGAAAAAAAAGTAAGCTAAACCATTTTCTTCATGCACGAGACGACAAGAGACAAATGTTAACAAATATTAACAAATATTGAGATTAACTATGTTACTACCTGGGTGCATTGGGTGAATCGAATGGAGAAGCAAATTCACTCTAGGAAGGTAGCTACTTGTGATGTCCACATCACAAATTAAATACAGCTCGTGTGTTGTGCAGAAAACAGACATCCCTTAGGACAACAAGAAAAAGTTCAGACGATATTTGACACTATTGATATTTCCACAATCTAAACCGAAGCAAACGAACGCGTCCATCCATCCAATGGGAGAATCACCATTCTATCGATTTAACTGAACGGCAACAACCTAGACTCACGGATGGGAGGGAGGCATCCTTACCATCACGGCTTGCCCGACGTCCGGCAGCCCGGTGCCGAGGACCTTGGCGCCGTCGTCCTTGGGCAGCGCCATGACCAGGAGGTCCTTGTAGCTGCAGCTGCCGGCGGCGGCCCCTCTGGTCCCGACCCCAGCGCCGGCGAAGCCCACGCTGGCAAGGGACCCGCCGCCGCCGCCGCTAGGCGCGTCCTGGAAGCCCATGGCGGCGGGTGCAGCGCGACTGCTTCCCTCGCTGTCCTGCTTCCGGATTTGGAAATGCCGCAAGAGATGTCACTAATGTTCGGCGCGGCTTGTGCTCGCGGTCCCCATGGCCGATACCTAGCCCTAGCCCTAGGCGAGGGAGAGGCCCTCCGAAATCGTTGATGCTAATTTGGAGGCGGCAGGGCCAGGAGGTCGGCGACCAGGAAAATGATGAGCGAAGGACGGCGGCGGAGGCGAGTGGTCGGCGGCGCGTAAGATCCGCACGGTGTCGCCGGTGCCGTGGGCAGGCGTTTTTGTACCAGCCTGTTTAAGTGTATCGGTGGGCTTTGTGGGCCGTAAATTATGGGCCCAAATAACATAGTGGCGTGCCAGGTTCATGGCCATGCCACACCACTGACGGGACGAAACATAGGCCCATCAGTGTGCTCTCTAATGTCATGTGCATGGAAAAGTCTGAATTTGTGCATTAAAAACTTCATTTCTTTTCCATTCGATTTCTCCTGCATATAAACTTTGCTTCTTTGTTCTGATGATGTAAATGCGTAAGCTTCCTGTTTTCCGTGCTCTTGACAGGTAGAACACCTCTGTTCTGGCAATTACTGGTGAAGGCGGACATGTGGATATTGTCAGGTATCTTCTTAACCACGGTGCCAATCGAGATCATGTCGACAAAAAAAGAGGGTTTACTCCTCTCCACGAGGCCGTCAAAATAGGTAACTCTCTCTCTACTCTCGCCACTACTTTCACATATTCAGGTGATGAAAGTCGTGGCATAACTCAATTCCTACGAGTCCAAGGAACTAAAGTGGAGCATATAAGATATGATAATCATAAGGAATTGTCGTGGATTTGATTGTATTCAGGTTCCAAACGATCTGATTCAGGAACTGTGAAATAGTGGAACTCTCTCTCGAAATAGGCTTGCGCCCCGCTATATTCATATAGAAAACCACCGATACAAGAATACCACCGCTGGGAAAAAACAGCACAATCTGAGCCTAAGAGAAACAAAAAGAAAAGAAAGAGAAAACAATGCCGAGCACGGCGGTTCAACGAAAACGAAGGGGATTCTCCACCATTGCGCCCTCCGATGAAATTCCACCCCGCTGCTATCGCTCCGAAGCGCCGTGCACCAAGCAACACCTCCAAGAAGGAAAGCGACGATGACGCCGCTGCTGCCCGGATCGTTCCAAGGGGTCTCCCTGGAACCAATCCTGGGGTTTCCCCGGTCCACAACGGGGGGTGGGGAAGAGGGATCTCCGACGCTCTTCAGGAAGGAAGGTGACACCCGCAGGCGTCACCGTGTCGGTGCCGAGGTAGGGATTACTTCCGACCCCCAAAAAAACCACACCTCCGGGCCCTCCGAAACGTCCACCAACCTTGTCGTCCACCAGCGCGCGCCACCACGGTTTTGCAATCACCCCGCCATCTCACTGAGGCCCACGTCGCGAGGCCGATAAATACGATAAGCAAGGAGCACCAGCGAGGGTCAGTGGTACAGCGCCACGCCGTCAACCGGGAGCTAACTACCTCCACCACCTCCGTCGTCGGGAGGCGGTAGCCGACCGGGTGTAGCAACAGGACACACCAGGCCCGTCGGCCCGACCGAGCCCGAGAGGGCCCGTGAAGTCCCGCCGCAACACTGCAGCAGGGGCACCGCCGCCGCCACCAACCCATGCCCACGCTCTGCTACCTCATCCACCAGAAAAGCCGCAGCCGCGCCAGGCACAGACCGCCCAGCCCCAGATGGAGCCCTTTTGGGCCCAGATCTGGGCAGAATGGGCTCTGTCGGCCGCTCGTCGGCGACCAGCCGGCCATGCTTGCCACCGCAGCCCCTCGCAGCCAACGGCCGTGTCGCCGCATTGCCACCACCCAGTCGCGGGTCTCGCACCGCCGAGCCGGACCGTCCACCGCCGAGGAGCACCGGCGTCGTCGGGAGGACCTGCCCTTCGTTCGCTCGTCGGGAAGAGGCCGACCCGCCGCCGCCAGCCCCGCATGGGAGAAGCCCGGCGACTTACGCCGACGGCAGCGTTCGGGGAGAGGGAGAGGGAGGGGCGGTGGGTGGGAGGCCGGCGGGGGTTCGCCCGTCGCCCACAGGGCGTGAGCGAGCGAACGGGTGTCTTCCCTCGGTCGTTAGTTGCAACTGCAAGTGGTGCCCTGTTTCTGAACTCTTGCTCTCTAGAGGCGCTTATGTCGATCCATTCTCTACTTATGATGGAACACCATTGCATCTTGCTGCTCAATATAAGCAGGACGGTGCCATGAAGATTTTGTTGGATCACGATGCAGATGTAAGTTTCATCGTATGTTTCGTTATAGTTCTCTTGCAGTTATATTTGATAATCTTTGGGCATCTGCTATTTCCATTTTACTTTTAGTTGAATTTTGGCAGTAAGATCAGTAGTATTTTGTTGTTCTGTTCCTGGAATATGGACAACTACATAGATTCGTAAACATTTGGAAATTAGATTAGCATTCTCCTTAATCACCAATTGGTTGTACAATCATGTCCTGTCAATATTTCAAGTGATGCTGAAAAACTTGTTTTGTTATACTTACTGTCAATTTTCCAAGTGGTCTCTTTCTGTTGAGGAATCTGATATTTCACCCAAATAGCCACACGTACTGCCACGAACTATATCAGAAAATAACGGAATAAGTCCAACAAATTGATAACGATGGTTTAAAAGAATGATCAGAAGTTGGTGTCATATCGTATTAGAGATAAGATCTACTTATAGAAGCTTCCTTGCTTGTGGTTGTTGCTATGGTCATTCTAAAATATGAATTGTTGGAGATGATTAGATTCAGAATAAAGATCTATGCAAAAAAAATCAGAACAAAGATCTGTGGAACTGATGTGGTTGTTAGCTTCTTAGTGCTACCTTGCTTGTGGTTGTTAGCTTCTATAAGATCTACTTATATAAGCTTCCTTGCTTGTGGTTGTTAGCTTCTTAGTGCTACCTGAAAGAATTCCCATGTCATTTGAATTTTGTTTGTCTTCTGAGTTCTCAACCTTAAGAGTGTCTTGCGATACTGGATCTGTAGCTTGAATTGCTTCAACAATATTAAGAACCAATGATTCAGCTCTCAAACAATCATATTTATCTTGGTACTTCATGTGCTTTTGGAAACAAGTTGCAATGCACTCTTTCACCTATAAAAAATGGTAAATATGAATCAACATTACTTAAGATAATTAACGAATAAAACAACGTAATCTAAAAAAATAGCAGAAAAGGAACCTTACTTTGTCGCTAAAAAGATTAAAAATATTTTAGCTTATTAATTCTTTTGATATTGCAACTGCATAACTTTGAGCCTTCTGTAGCATGTTTCCTCAATGTCTTTTATCTAGAAAGAATTCATGTAAAGTTAAAATCATGAGAAAAAGAAAATTAAGACATTAGAATAGATTCGTGAGTCTATTATGTACTTACAGGCAGAGCACCGTAGTTCCCATTAATATCCATAAACATATAACTGAAGCATTTTATAAGTTTTCCTTTCCAAACCTTTATCCGAGGTAGAGTTGGAGGAAGTTTAATGTCTCCAAAATCAACAAAGTCAAGTCACCTAACTTGACAAAAATCAGGTAAAAAAGTTTACCACCTGATATCACATAGCATGCAGAAAATAAAAATAATTTCAAGGAATGTTTCAAGTGGTATGCCACTCACAACTATAGTGCAACTAGCTAATTATTGAAAACATAGTGTAAGAAGGAATAAATATGTATGGCATTCAATATAACATAGATACAAATAAACACTTACGACAAGATGATATATACAACCACCAAGGGTCATAGTTAACCGCTTCCCCTGTTTCTTCTCAGCCAAGTACTTTTTGATATACCACACCATCCACTCATATATGTACTTTTTCCAATCAAGATCAATTATCTTATGGACATCAACAAGTACCCCCATGTATTCTGTACTCAACTTAGTATTTGAGTTAGGGCAGAGAAAACATCAGAGGGAAACAAACACAAAACATCTATAGAAATCATCATCTTCAAGAGGCCCATTTAGAATTCCGTCTCCAAAGAATTTGATGGAAGGAACATCTTCCAGACCATAGAGGGCTAGGAAAGCTGCTTTCCCCAATTCCTTGCCAGTAGCAACTCTGCTAGTCCCGCAGTAGATTCCTAGAGTATCCTTGATAGACTGAAGATTGAGCCGGATATCTTTAGATCCGATTCTTATTACATCTTCAACAGTATCAACATGTTCAACAGTATCAACATAATATACACTTGCAACTAGGTTGCAAGTTATAAACATTGGACATAGTATGCAACTCCAAACTAAAGATTGAACCCCAAACTACCTGCAACTAGGTTGGTTCTTGTTTTAGAAAATTCAACACTTGCGACTAGGTTGCAAGTGGTAAAAATCATTGCAATGTAAAACAACAGTATACAAAACTGAACAACAAATGGAATGTTGAAAAAATAGTAAAATGGAAATGTTGGAAAAAATACTTACATGAGCTAAGATTATTCAAAACTGCTAGTTCTCAAGCAACGAAAACAATAACTGACATCAGAACATTTCCTTCCCTGTGATTATCAAAATACAAAACAACACATGAGCAAAAACACAGAGTATACAGTAAAAACTTCTACAAAAAAACTCAAAGTCCTATTGAAGTGTAGACTAATGAAGAAATTTCTTCAAATTTGCTATTCAAAACTAGAATCCTACTTACAAAACATAGCTACAATTATCAGGTTCTTAAATAATCAGAAAACTGCACTTGCGAGTAGGTTGCAATTGATAAATCATAGAAAATAGGGAACACTACGACTATGTTAAAATTGGTAATTCAGAAAAAACATAGTTTGAAGTAGGCAGCTTGTAAACCATTTTACTAGATTTTATAAAAATTATAGTTGCAATTAGGTTGAAATTAGTAGCTAAGCCAATTGCAACCTAGTTGCAACTGGTACACACATACCATATTCATATAGATGCATATAATTCGGAACATGGATGCTCTCACCATCAGATTTCGCTCCGGTCATCAGAGATATATCAGTTGCAACTAACTTGCAAGTAGGCAAGCCAATTGCAACCTAGTTGCAACTGGCTTACCCAAGTTGACTGGTACCACACATGGTAAATCATAGAAAAATAGGAAACATAATATACAGTTGCGACTAGGTTGCAATTGGTATTTTAGAAGAGGAAACACATTTTCAATTAGGCGGCAACTTGTAGACCATTTTACTATCTGTAAAATTTACAGTCGCAACCTAGATGTAACTGGTACTGCATAATATACCACACATACCAAAAAAAAAATATTGTACTACATCTAGATGAATATAACTCGAAAACATTGATGTTGTCACCATCAGATTTCAATCGGGACATCACATATGAAAGTTGGCTGCAGCCAAGAACTGACATCTAATCTGTACACTAAAGGACTGCATCACCATCAGATTTTTACACTAAAAAGAACCGCGTCGAAGCTTAACTGTAAACTATACTGGCATTGAGTAATGGTGTTCCATATCCATTAGCAATAGATCACACAACATGTCACACATCATATTACAACAATAGGTAAGCACTGAAAACATATCCGTCAGCAACTAGATCACACAACATGTCACGCGTCATATTACAGCAATGTATAAGCAGTGAAACCATACCCATCATCAATAGATCAATAGACTACCTGATTCCGTGAATTGCATAGAAGGTCATCTACACGAGGAAACATATCCGAGTAAAACATCTCTTAATCAGTGGGCAAAAACGTGGGCTACCGAAGGAATGCATTCAGACATATAAGGGACTATGTGAGGGTGAATCCATGGATGTGACGGCGCTGAGCATGATTCAGCAAATCGAAAAATGCCCCAGACATAACCTGGACCGTGGATTTGCGCTGTGTGACCGCGACGCTGTAGATTTAACCTGGCTTGTGGCGGCTCGTGGACTACAGATTCCTAAAGCATGAGGACGCTCAGCTGTGCGACGCAAAAAAAGCAAGGGAGGAAAGCTCGCTGGCGCTGTATCTCAAAGGAATAACTAGGAGCTTCAAGCGGATTTACCTCGGAACACTGCGGTGAGGCCAACGTCAACTTTAGATCTGAGAAGGTCAAGGTGCTGCGGCGTCTTTTTGTACGCAAGGAAGACAAAGACATCAAACCCTCTGTACGCGCGAGCACAAACAGCAACCCTTCGATGCGCCACCGGTGACGAGCGAATCCTCCTCGCCGACAAGGAAGATAGGATTTGGGGAAAAATGTTTGCAAGCTCTCTGTCCTTAGCGCTTTTCCCGAGATTTGAAAAGACAAGATGATAAAAGTCACTGCACGCTCATGTACATGTCGGTACGACAGAGGAGCAGAAGCAAGGCACGATCCATTTTCAGAGAAGAATCAACCAACCATTCGTGCGGGGGCACAAACTAACAGCGTCTCCACAAACTGCAAAAAGAAAAAAAGAAAAAAAAAACACAAGACAAAGCAAGGCCCAACTGTAAAAGAACTCACGGGCTGCATTCTCATTCTCTCCTTGCTTGCTCTTCCCACCTACCTCTGTTTCTGTACCATCTCGATCTCGTAGAGGTTGGGTCATTACAAATTGGTAGCCGGAGCCAAAAATTCTTCCCTCGCTGTTCGCTGCCTAGTCCGCTCCTTACTTTGGCATCGATCTGTGATTCCTTTGGTTTCGGTAAAATTGCTCAAAATTCCTCAGCTAGGTCGGATCTGCTCGGACAAGCGCGACGACACCAGCAAAAGGAATCGCACAGACCCAACGTAGTCTGATGGCGCCGGAGGAGAGTGCAGCGGAGACAAAGAAGCTTCTCAAGCACATCATCAAGCGCCTCGACGACCAGGCGGCGGTCGGCGACAGCCGACAAGCGTCATGAGGTGCAGGCAACCTTCAATGCGCAAGTTTCTCAAGATCTCCATAGAAAGCTCATTTTTGGTCGTGGCGAGGTTAATTTTGGTCGGGAAAAGCCGTTGGAGAGGATGGAGGTGGTGTAGCTCGACCACGGCCGACCAGTTCGTGGCCAGAACCGAGGTCCGTGGTCGGATTCCGAAAAACTTTGCCCGGCGGCAGAGACGTCTGTTCGTCGACGTCCGGTCGTCGCGCTGCCGCCTGGAGGGAATTTGCATTGTTGTTCGGTCGTCACCTAGCCCCCGTGGTGGTCGAGCCCCCTTTTGGCCGGCGCAACCGCCCCGACCGCGATATGCAGCACCACTACGCACAAGCTATTCGACCAAATTCCCATATGACATTTGGTTTCGTTTTTCACCTTTGTCCGCGACCTAGCTTGACCGAGAACACCTTCGGCTATAGATGAAGAAGTTGATGAGGGAGAAGATTTTCGACAATTCTTCGTCCAAGGAGGAAGATGAAGAAGACGAAGATTTGGAAATACTGAACAATTTGATTTGATAGAGGCTTATCTTGTTGAGCATCTCTAGCATCTCCATGGTTTGTAATATTGAATAATTTGATTTATTATATTTATTTGGGTTTATAATAATGAATTATTCATATTTTGGTTTAAAAGTTTTGATTTGCCAAAAACAAAATTTTACTTCCGTAAAATTTTTAGGATCGATTTTACGGGCGCTAAGTTAGAGGAAAATTTTGCTTTTTTAAGTTTACTCCGGCCGTTTTCTTCATACTCCATCCATACGGTTTTATTGGGCTAATACAGAACCTAAAATATATGTTTGACTATAAATTTGACCAATAAAATATGAATCATATCTCATCAAAATTATATTATTAAAAAGAGCTTTTAAATATCAATTTAATGGTATAATTTTTATGACATATAACTCATTTTTTATTAATAAATTTTATAGTCAATTTTTTTCTTAAACTTCCTATTAGTCTAATAAACGAGAGGTAGTAGAAAATACAGGACCACACCTTTCCCCATTTCGCCCGAAATGAGTCTCTCTTCGGGGACGGGGCAAAACACAGGCGCGTCCTTCTCAGCCGACGGCGACGGCTTGGACACCCGCAGCTCTATAAGGATGCTCGAAGACGCTCGCGACGGCGAGGATTTCCAGGCCAAGTGCGGCGACCCCTCGCCGGAGCTCCTCGAGGTGCCGCAACCTTGTACCAGATCGGAGCCCAGGTATCAGTCTGTTCGATCCGCTATCGGTTTCAGTTTGTTCGATGCCGCTAGCTGCAACCCAGTTAGTTCATTTTGTGGACGATTAATTACGTTTCTGCCGCCATGTATAGCTAGATGTTTTGGAAGGGGAAGGGGGAGGCGGATGTGTTTGTACCAAAATGACTCGTGCAGCCTTGTCCCTTCTAATCGATTATAGCAATTAACACTAGCAATTCAGCAATCGTTTATGTATAAGCATCATAATGTGCTGACAACATGACAAAACACAAATTATGACAGATGATAGGATACAAGCATGAGCACACAACACAGGGTGGCACATTACAACTTAGCTCCCTCCGGTAATAGCGTGTGGCTATACTTGCAGTCGGGGTCTTGTGATTTCAGACCGCATTACATAACGTGAAAATACACATGTGATTGAATGTAGATGGTAAGATGTACGCATGAGCGTATAGGGTGGCATATTACAACTTATAGCTCACCACAATAATATAATAGCATAACTGTACTGACAGTTAATCCCGTGCCTTCAGACCATGTTCACACAATCTCAATCCGTTTGCCGATTTTACCCCATTCCATTAGAATAGCTGCTGCGAATCCGATGCCAAAGCCCACACCAATAAAGAGAAGCAAGATAATATCGACATGATCTTCATATATGTTCACGTGTGCCTCATTTGGATTATTACTTGAACTGCCACACGGTTTGGACAGAGGCGGTCCACAGAGCCCTGCATTCCCTTCATAGGAAGTGTTGTCGAATGTCTCAAACTGACGCGACCATGGTATCATTCCATCCAGCTTGTTTTCACACAGGTTCAGGGTGCCCAGAAATGTTAAGTTAGTTAGCTCCTGTGGAATCTCCCCAGAAAACTCATTCCAGGACAGGTCTAGTGATTCCAGTTGATGCATCTCACCAATTTGTGCTGGAATCCTCCCTGTAAATGCATTATGTGACATGTTCAAAATATGCAATGAAACTAGCCTCCCAATTGATTCGGGAATTTCGCCATCCAGTTTATTATTTGAGAAGTCAATAACAGTTAAGGCAATCAAGATTTTCTCAATTGTCACGTATTGCCCTTTGTATGTGATTGCAACAATATCACGGTAGTATGAACTGATGAACGATATCTGACGACCTAAGATATTTCCTGTGTCGTTGAACTTTTCTATCATAGATGTCATCCTCTCAAACCACCTTGGATCCAAATTGCCAGAGAAATTATTTGAGGCTATATCAATGATTTTTAACTTTGAGAAGTGTTCCCCATATTTGCTATCTCCGGGAGGATAAGCAAGTGAGCCATAAAACTGGTTGGATCTCAAAACAAGGACACAGAGATCGGAAAGCCTTCCTAGCCAAAACGGGAAAGTATCAGCCATCTCATTGTTTCCAATGTCAAGAACCGCCAAATTAGCGCAGTTGGAAAGAGACCTAGGTAGTTGGCCTTGAATCTTATTGCCGTGTAAATCTATTGTTTGGAGATTACAGTGCTTAGTAACATTATAAGGAAATGTTCCCTCAAAATGATTGTCCCTCAAATTTAATACACTTAAGTAGCTATCTTCTATCAAACAGGATGGTATCAGCCCGCTGAAGTTGTTATATGACAGGTCGAGGACTTCGAGGTTGCTTGAATCACAAATAGAATGCGGTATATGCCCGCTTATGTTATTTTTGGACAATCTGAGATCAGTAGTTTGGCCAAGATAAGCAGTGAAGTTTGACAGAATAGAAGAGAATCTATTGTTTGAATAATCAAAGATTTGAGGGAAACTACTAAAACCTGTTTTTGTCAACAGGTTTGGCATCGGTATCTGGCCTTCAAGTCTATTGAAACTGAGATCAAGTAATGCCAAACAAATGTTCGGGAGAACATATGAAGTGAGTTGCATATGTGAGAAAATGTTGTTTGAAAGATTTAATTCTGTAAGGCTATCATCCCATTTTGCCCATATCCATTGGGGTATAGTTCCCTGTATTTTGTTGCTCGAAAGGTCCAATGTTATGATATGATGAACATGCATCAGTAATCTAGGAATTGTTGTCATGTTGCAAGAGGCAAGTCGTAGTTCCCAGAGTTTAGGGAGTATGGGTACCGTGGGTTTACCGCCTTCTTCATCCAGGACAGACAACTTGTTGTGTGAGAGATCCAAGGAAGCAAGCTTTCTCAACTTCAAAAGTGATCTCAAGTGTACCAAACCTGTTAAGTTGTTTGAGCTCAGATCCAGTATTGCCAAATTTGTAAATTGAAAGAATGATGAAGGAATCTGCCCACTAATTTGATTTTTGCCCAGAGAAATAACTTTCGCATGTGAATACAGCGTGTCAAATTCTTGTATTGGTCCAGAAAGTTGGTTTAACGAAAGATCCAACTGTAACATTGTTGAAGAGGTGAATAAAGATGTTGGAATTTCTCCTGCAAGTAGAGTTAAGAAATTTAAACGTTAACATTTTAGAAGACAACAAAATGCATCTATGGAAGAAAAGTGTGATTCCCATGTTAAACATTTCAACGTTTAACATTGATATAATCAAATGTTAAGAAAATCCAACATTGGATGTTGATATCTATGAGCGATAAACTATTGAGACAATATTCAAAGGTCAAACATAATCTATTGGAAAGAACTTGAGTGACTAATGTGTGTATATATATGCCATCTAAGATAAGAATATTGACACGTATAATTTGAATAAATCACTTGGAAAGTGTCTTAAAAATTTTGTAATTAATTTTTAAATGTGAATACAGTTTTACTTCCTCGATAATTTTTTTTTAATAGCTTCGTGTATGTGCTATTTAAGGTTCTTGTCTCCTTTTGGAAAGAAGTGGTGCCCATACTTACATATTATTTGGATAAAAATCCGGTATTTTATTATCTAGTTATGGCAACGCTGATGTGAACAATTTGTGCAACTTTTTGTTCAAGAATTTAAAATGCATTAGAGGATGCAATGTTGACATTGTGTGCAGTAAGTTTTTTATTTAAAACGAAGGAAATAATAAATTTGTGTAGTCTTACCTCGAAGGAGATTCTGTGAAAGATCCACATAAACCAGTTGAGTCAAGTTGGCAACTGAACTTGGTATTCTGCCAGAAAACCTGCATCCCTTTAATACTAAGACCTTTAGTTTGCTGAGATGCCCAATATGTGTTGTTATTGGACCTGGTAAGTCACTGTAGGAGATCTCCAAGATTCTCAGTTCCTTGAGATTTCCAATTGAAGATGGTATTATCCCAGAGAAGGGACAACTCAAGATTCTCAAGGAAGTCAACTTGTTGAGGTTGCCAATTGATGGTGGTAATGTCCCATAAAAGCGGCAGTCAATAATCTCCAAACTTGTCAAGTTGGTGAGGTTGCTAATCAAGGGGGGCATTATCTTGGAGGAATGGTAATCAGTTATATGCAACCTTTTCAAGTTCTTAAGATTACTGATCCATGAGAAAATTGGTCCTAACTCCCCTGAAAATGTAGCAAAAGAGAGCTGCAAGCTTTGCAAAGAGTTGAGCTTGTTGAACAATAAATCATTAGGCTCCACAGAAACTGAACTTCCATCAAAACCTAGGTTCCTCAGAGAGAGGAGGTTGCTGAAAGAGTTCAGCTTGATACCAGAGAAACTAGTAGATTGGAGATTCAACATCTCCAAAGAAGTCCCATTTGGAAAGTCTGGTAAATGACCTGAGAGTTCACTATTATATGACACATCAAGCACCCTTATATTCTTGAGTTGAAAGATTGTCTGAGGAAACCAACCACGGAAACTGTTAAAGCTGAGTTGAAGAAGGCTCAAATTCAGAAAGCCCGCAAAGAATTCAGGAACCACACCAGAAATGTAAGGATTATATCTGAGGTTGATCACGGTAAGGGAACGGAGACTTGACAAAGAGGAGTGGATTGAACCATGTAGTTCACAGTATGACATGCTAAGAACCTGGAGACTGGGAACAGCTTTACCTAGACTACTACACCACCCTTCTCCGCTGCCAGACATGTCTATTCCGTCAAGGTAGAGTTCCCTCAGATTGGTGAGGTTTGCCACTAAGGCCTGAAAGCTGGGCTCTCGTAGCAACAGATTGTTACTGTCGCCCAAGGAAGCACATTGACTCATGCTTGGATGGTAATCAGCATTTATCTCTGAAGAAAGATCCAACGCTACGAGGCTTGTGAGTTTGCCGATGGCTATTGGAATCTGACCGTAGAAGCCTGAGCAAGAAAGGTTGAGGTGAGTGAGCTTGGATAGCCTCTCGAAGCCAACTGCGGGTATGCGAGATCTGCCGAAATCGTTCATGCTGAGGTCGAGGTAGCGCAGGGAGGTGAGGTTAAAGAGCGCGGCATGGCAGCCGTAGCTGTAGAGGCCGCACCCACCGAGGTCGAGAACAGTGACTTGGCCAACACCAGATACATCGTCATCACAGGCGACGCCCTCCCAAAGGCAGCAGTCGGTACCAGGTTGCCACGACGGCAGTGTGGTGGTGGCGTAGTCGAAGATGAAGGATTGCTTTAGTTGGACAAGTGCTGCAGCTTGATCAGGGTGGCAGAAAGAAGCAGCTAGGGTTAGCAGGTAGAGTTGTATCACTGTGAAGAGGGGAAGCAGGTGAGTAGCAGAAGCCATTGGTTCGTTTGGACTCTGGACTGCAACCAGACTCCCGATAACGATAAATAACATCGCGTATCGTCTCTTCTTTGGGACAAATGTCATCGTCTAGCTCTTTCCCTAGAAAGGTGCCAGTTGTGCTTGTCTTGTTCTGAAACAGATGTGTTTGTTTTTCTCAGAGAGCTAGATGTGGTTCCATGGTGGAGGAACCCTCCTGCTGTGTAATGTTTGAAGCCAAGCTACTGTCATCAAGTCTGCAGTTTCGAGCTTCATATGTCGAGCCGATATTAATCTGATGGCTAAGTGGGCATACAGGTGAGTACAAATGTTTTCTGTTTAGAATTCAGTATAATGTTTTCTTATTAGAGGCCAGTACGATGTTGTTTGACAGACAATGACAAGAAAGCACTTGCACAATATTCCAAAGGAATCTTTTGCCTTCAACATCAGGTTGTTGGTTTACACATATAGAAATAATTATGGCATCTAACTTTTTTCTTCACTTGATTAATGCTTCTTCGAGTTTCTTCTGCCAAGACTTGTGAACCTGTCGACTTTTCAGTTAGGTTCGACACCTTGGTACCAATCTCAAAACAGAAAACGAATTTGTCAGGAAAAAAACATGGCAACGATGATATACAGAAATATGTTTCATGTATAAGGATTCAACTGCATAAATCAGCAAAAGCACCTGGCTCCAGACCGTGTCATCAGGACCAACATCGATGGGGGATTGCAGTCCCTGGCCAGCTAATGTTTTTGTGTGGGTCACCGGCACAGCCGGCGCCTTTGGCACCTTTTCTTGCGCTAAGTGCTTGTAGTTTAGTTCAGCCTGCAAATCTGCTCTGGAGTCCATCATAACTCAAACAGAATTATATGTCGCCTCCACTCCTGGGCTACCGAGGTCAAGTAAATTAACCTGACGGCCCCATCATAACTCAAACAGAATGGTGTGCTTTGGCCGCATCAGCGATCAGATAAAACACTTCAATCTAACTTAGCCTATATTAGCTTATCATGTCGGGATGACGATATATAGATTTCAAGCATTTACCTTTGAGTGGGAATAGAAGCACATGTCCTTGGCTTTCCTTCTAATTGCGGCGTACTTTAGCAATATGTAAATGTGGCATCAGGTTGTGTGTAACCGAAATGCCACTGCGCTATACATGTGATTTTAGGAATAAAGAAACTCCAGTGGTGGCATGATATTAACAGATGATCTGTAAGATTGTATAAACAAGACTAGCACCGTCTGTCTATGAAGGCGGAGCCTAAAATCATGTACTCCTAAGATCGGTTAGGATAAAAGACGGAGTAGGTTCCTCTTCTTCGCGTATGAACTTGTATTTATCGCTTCATTTAATGTTTTTGTGTATTTATGTTTGAGGAAAAATCGCATTTTATTATCTTAACTTAAATTTATTGCTTCATTTAAGGGTTTTTTCTATTTATGTTAGGGAAAATGCGATTTTTATTATTATCTTATAATAATGCTATTCCACATCTGCTTTCTTTTTGCTGAGGTGAAAATCTAGTTTATTTTTCAGGTCCGAAAGTCAGTAGTCTACTCGGATCACTGTCAGAAGTTGGCTGGTTGCAAGAGAGCTTGGCGTGATTCCTCCTGCCACATGTCTAGATAATTTTAGTAGATGCATCAAAATGCATGGGTCCAGGGTTTCGCATCTCTCAAATTCCTGCAGCGATTATTCAGGAGGAAGTGACCTTAGTTTGTACAGACTAGGCCACTTTGGTAGAATGCTATGATGTGCATGTAGAGAAGAAACTGGCTAACAGAATCATGATATATCGTTGTAATTAGCTCATCTCAGTGAAAGAAACAAGCCAGAAGAGTAAACTCGACATGACCAAGATGGCCCTTTCAGTATTTGCGTATAGATCATAGTTCATGTATATTGACTGACCGATCCTCCAGGAACAATGAGTCTGACATAACAAACTGAACAAGATGTACCTCTTTATTTTTTCACAGCTAACAGCTCAACCTTGCTGTATAGGCCAGATTCGTATCTCTTGCAGAGAAAGTTTGTTTCTGTGTTCATTAGAGACACAAACTGTTGCGTAGTCTAGTAAATTTAGTCCAAAACACAAATTGTTGCAACAACATAATATTAGAGACCATCGCAGCAATACCAAGGTTGATACACCCAAATTTGCAATCAAGCAAGCAAGACACTGCATCTGAAAGAGAATTAAATCAAACCGTGTTCTTATTTTTAATATAGTATTCAAGACAACGCGGAACAGCTTCTTGTTACAACCAATTAATCTGGTGCCCCCAGCACAACTCAAGACAGAATGGCAATCTCCAGACGGATCGACAAAATGATGGATCACATGGAAACACTTCGAGTGGACCGTGGGCTATCTCAGTTTGTTATGTCAGGCTTGTCATGATATATGGGTTCCAGACATTCTTTGGCTCGGTGAACCTTCGACTGGAGATAAAAGCTTCCGCTCTTGGCGTTCTTCTCAAACATCGTATCGTACTTCTGCAGAATATTTAGAAGGGAAAAATCTAGCATCAGTTGGCATTCAAAGGAAATGGCTACACATGTGGTTCTAACAATCTTAACTTTGTGATACAGAGCAAGTAAAATGACAGTATTCATGTTGTTGACTCTGTTTAATACTTGTCATATTTAACAACATCAGTTTTAAGATGAAGCAGTTACGTGTTTTAACAATCTTATTTTCATGATGCCCATGGAGAGAAATGTTAATTCATGTAAATATCATGGAAGAAAAAAAAGTTGATATAAGATAAAAAAGAAAACCAGCTTCTATTGTCTGTCACACACGCACCTTCAGGATCTCCTCCCAACTCGTCTTTTCACTGATACCTAATATTTGCCGGGCTTCTTGCTCAGTCATGGCCTTGCTAGCCTTCCGAATACCGTTCACAACTTCCTGGGCAGCTCCAGAACTATTCGCATCTGTAAGAAAAAATCATGAACGGTTAGTCACGTTCAGAAAAGTTCATGCTGCACGGCAACTGGTCAGCAAGATGTTTCTATATGCATCTAAGCAACCGAAAGAAGAAACAATATCCAAGCTAGTTTTACAATTGTATCAGAACTGTGTCAAGGTAGGACAGGCCAATTCAGTACACATGACATCAGTGTTCAAACATAATGACCAAGGACATCCTAAACTACTGTATGGCGTAGGCAGGCAAACAAGGGCCTTGATTTCAAGGCTTAAGCTCTGTCTGGTATGGAATGCACAAATTTCACAAGAAACAGTTCCAAAGAAGGGTCTAACGAAGCAAAGACAAATCAAGTGTTGATTAATAAACAATTTAATGAAATGATTATAAACACTGCTAAATGAAATCTCTATGTACATCCGAAGATACCAAGTACTACATGTCATAGTTGACAGAAACAAACATATAATGGAAAATAACACATGATCATCAATAACGAACAATTTAGCAAGGGACACTACGAGTTCAAGGTAGATATCAAGTCATCTAAAGAGAGCTGTAAAATCCTCTCCTAGCCACAGCCAATTACCATCCCCGCCACTGCGCAGCAGGCAAATGCGGCCATGGATTCTAACAGAAAACACATATTTCTACAAAGGGAAGGAGGGAGGGAAAGGAAGAGAGGGTGAGCACTCACTGATGATGGCTTGGCGATAGGCCTGGACAACCGCCCTGCCGACGACGGTGCCGCCCATGACGAGGAGGTTCGCGAGGAGCCTTCCTGCCTGCCGAACCAGCAGCAGAGCATCAGCCACGACCACGCGGTTAATAGGGCTCGAGCATGGATCAAATGGAGAAACGAATCGAAAGCCTGCGTACGTACCATCTCGCTCTAGTCCTTTTTCTCCCCTCTCTCTCTCTCTCTCCCTCCGGCGGCGGCGGTGGAAACCCTAGGCCGGGCGCGAATCGTGTCGTCCCGAGGCAGGCGCGGCGCCCGTGCGGGCTGACCGAGGAGAGCGGGATGGAGGACGCACCGGAGAGGCGGATGAGCGGCGGAAGGGACTCGCTCCCTCGGAGCTTGACGCCGGCGGCACCGGTGGCGGCGGCAGCGAATCGCTCTGTGGCTGGTGGGAGAATCGGGTTTGGCTTCGGCGAGTTGTGAGAGGAGAGGAAGAGGAGGCGAGTCCGGGCTTTGTGTGTTGGGTTTGGGTCATCGCTTGGGAAGCAAGAAAGATTTTGATGTGCTGGTAGGCCAGTGGAAGTGGACTGCGCACTTGCAGGATGGCCCGACTGGGCAAATAGGCCTGAAAAGATACTACATGGGCCGCATTCTGGCGGTGGCCAATAATTTTTTCTTTGGGATGTCAGGTTTGGCTTCCCTATGATCAACATTTTAGATTTTTTAATATAAAAGAGGCCACTCAATGCGCAAAAAACATATTTTTATCTCGAAGGTTGTTATTCTCAAAACGACTCTTGTTTTCCCGTCTAGGGATTTTGCATATCGCGTAGTCCATAGCGTCCTCGACAAGCGACACAAATCTAGGTATAGGTTTGTTTTAGTTTTATTTGAATTTTGTTCATATTTGGTACAAATCTTACCTATCTGAATGAAATTTTGCCGGTTCATTTCAATTTAGTGAGTATAACTATTTTTTATAAAATGCATTGGGAGAACCACTCAAGGAAGGCCCCCTCCCCCCGCTCTACCCCCCAACCCGCCGCGAAGGAGTTTATTTGCCCTCCTTTGTCTTTCTGATAGCTAAATTTGCCCACCGATAATTCTGCCAATCAAGGTTTTCAGTATTGGGATACTAGGCAATTTCCTTTTCTTCTTAGCAGTACTGTAGTATCGTATCGTAGTATCATTATACTTTGATATTATTATTTTTAAATAAAATACAAGGATAATTAAACATCCCAAGATTCTAAAAAATTGGGATTTCAAAAAAATTTGCAAATGCATTCCATCATGCAAAACCTTGATTAAAAATATCTTTTGTCAAAAATCCTATTTGGAATCCCCAAAATCATCTATTAAATTTTTATTTGAAAATGTTATTTTGTATTTTTATTGGAATAAGGTTCCTTAATCTCCTAAAAGTAATTTGGAAATTCTCTTAAACACTAATTCCTATTTTTCAGTTCTCCAAATATCCTTATGATGCTTTATATCCATAAGGGCATGTTTGAAATTTTTATTTTGACCAAAACTAGTCTCTATAAAGTCTAAACCATGTATCTTGATTTTACAAAAAATTAGGAATTGGTTTTATTTGAACCTAAATCAAAAACTAGACAAAAAATATGAAAACAGAAAAAAAAGGAAAAGAAACAAAAAATCTAAAACTAACCTGACTGGACAGCCATCCGAGCTGGCCCATCCATTCTCTCATGCAAGCGCAGTGCCTAGCAGGCTACTTTCGGCCCAACTAGCAGCGGACAACGCAACCCGGAATTTTCCGCCTTCCCGTTTCTCTAACGAGTGGACCTCGCCATCTTAACAAACAGAGAGTCACAAAAGTCCCATATATACAAGAGGTAAACACCAAATTATGTCAGAACTAAACTATAGCATCCAAGGAAGATTGCTAATCCATGATGACAACTCTAGCATATGTTTTTCGTTCACCCGATTCATATGCATGGTGATATCATTGACGAAAGCTCCCCTCCATGTAGGGTTTCGTAGCATGGAAAACAAAAATTTTCTATCGCATACAACCAATCAAGCCAAGATCTATCTATTAGATTGTAGCAACGAGTCGATGGAGTATCTTACCCTCGAAGATTCCAAAGTGTTTAACGAGAGCGGATTCTCGTGGACGATGTAGTCGTACTCGTTCCGATCTCAAGATCGCGCAGACGATCCTTCCGGCGCCACGTTCCGGCAGCGCTCCCGCAGTCGGTCACACGTTCGGTACTCGACGAAGACCTTCCTCTCCCTTGTTCCAGCAGGCAGCGGAGGTTGTAGCACTCTCCTCGCGATTCCGGCAGCACAACGGCGTGGTACCGGAAGTAGAGGGGAGATCCCGCAAGGCTTCGCCTTAAGCCGGTGCGAGTATGGTGGAGTATGAGAGAGGCTATTTAGAGGCTATTAGTGGTCTAGTAATTAGACACACCAATTAGAAGGCTCTAAACCATTAGAAGGCTCTAAACCGGGAGAAATAGATAGGAACAAGTGTGTGCAAGGAGGGGAGCCCTGCCCCTCCTTTTATAGGTGGGAGGGCCGGCGCCCAAGGGGAGGAGTCCCTCCCCAAGTCGGCCTTGGGTGGCGCGCCGGCCAAGGGACTCCTACCCCAAGTCGGCCTCCACCCAAACTCTCTTCTCCTCTTTCCGAAAACTGCCAGTTTGACTTTTCAAACTAGCCGTTTGACTTTTTAAACTAGGATTTGAATTAACCCTTTATTTCGGACAGCGATGACACTTAGTACATGATGCAATCATTCCAACTTGATATGACACACTCATGTACCCCTTCCCTCCCGGAGTGCCGGACATTCCGGAACCTTCTAGAATGTTCCCGATGAAAACACCGGAATCATTCCGTTACTCCGAAACGGGACTTTCCTTATATGAATCTTATTCTCCGGACCATTCCGGATCTCCTCGTGATATCCCGGATCCCATCCGAGACTCCGAACAACATTCGGTCTCTTTCTCATCATTCCATAACTACTCAAACAACGTTGAATCCTTAAGTGTGTCTCCCTACGGTTCGTGAACTATGCGGACATGATCGAGACACCTCTCCGATCAATAACCAATAGAGGAATCTAGAAATTCATATGGCTCCCACATATTTCTACGATTACTTTGCGATCGAATGAACCACTTACATACGATACCAATTTCCCTTTGTCTCACGATAGTTTACTTATCCGAGGTTATGATCGTCGGTATCTCTGCATACCTAGTTCAACCTCGTTACTGATAAGTACTCTTTTCTCGTTCCCGTGATATGTGATCCCTTGTGACCCAGTCACATGCTTGCAAGCTAATTGGATGACATTTCACCGAGAGGGCCAGAGTATATCTATCCGTCATATGGATGGACAAATCCCACTCTTGATCCATGTGTTTCAACCAACACTTTCCGAACACTCAATGCCACCTTTATAACCACCCTGTTACGGTGTGGTGTTTGATGTCATCAAAGCATCCATCCGGTAAAGGTGATATGCATGATCTCATGGTCGAAGGAATTAGGTTACTATGTATCAGAAAGCATATAACAATTTTAACTTATTGAAATGACTTGATCTTTATGCTATGCTTATCTATAGGAGTATGTCCACCATATCATTCTCCTAATGACATGATCTTGTTGTTAACAACATCTCAATGTTCATGATAGGGAAACCACCATCATATATTAACCAACAAGCTAGTGAAGTATAGAGGCTATACTAGGGACTTCAAATTAAGTTTACAAATCACACAAGTATTAATGTTTCCTTGTTAATACTATTATAGCATGAATGCAAACATTTATCATAAACACGAAGATATAATAATAACAACATTTATTATTGCCTCTAGGGCATATCTCCAACAGTCTCCCACTTGCACTAGAGTCATCTAATCTAGTTTACATGGTAATATACCGAACACCCATGGCAGTTTGGTGTTGGTCATGTTTTGCCCTCGGGAGAGGTTTAGTCAACGGATCCGCCACATTGAGATCTGTGTGTACTTTGCAAATCTTTATATCCCCATCTTGGATATGTTCTCGAATAGCGTGAAAACGTAGCTTGATATGCTTCAGCTTCTTGTGCGACCTTGGTTCTTGCGCATTGGCTATGGCGCCCATGTTATCACAATAGATAGACATTGGGTCCAGCGCACTTGGAACCACACCCAGCTCTGTAATGAACTCTTTCATCCATATCGCTTCTTGCGAAGCTTCTGAAGCAGCCATGTATTCCGATTCAGTTGAAGATCTCGCCACAACGCTTTGCTTTGCACTCCTCCAGCTAACTGCTGCACCATTCAAAATAAATACGTATCCGGATTGTGATTTAGAATCATCCGGATCAGTGTTCCAACTAGCATCGGTGTAACCATTAACAACGAGCTGTTCATCACCTCCATAAGAAAGAACCATATCCTTAGTTCTTCTCAAGTACTTAAGGATGTTTTTGACCGCTGTCCAATGATCCACTCCTGGATCACTTTGATATCTGCTAGTCAAACTAACAGCATATGCAATGTCGGGTCTAGTACATAGCATGGCATACATTAGAGATCCTATGGCTGAGGCATAGGGAGTCTTACTCATCCTTTCTCTATCTTCTGCCGATGTCGGACTTTGAGTTTTACTCAAGGTCATATTGGGCAACATGGTCAAGAACCCTTTCTTGCTATCTTCCATTCCAAACCTCTTTAGAACTTTGTCCAAATATGTACTTTGTGACAATGTTATTAGGCGTCTCGATCTATCTCTATAAATCTTTATGCCCAATATGTAAGCTGCTTCGCCAAGATCCTTCATTGAAAAACTATTATTCAAATATTCCTTGACACTATTAAGAAGGTCTACATCATTCCCAATCAACAATATGTCATCCACATATAGTATTAAGAATGCTACAGAGCTCCCACTCACTTTCATGTAAATACAAGCTTCTCCATAAGTTTGTATAAAACCAAAACTTTTGATTACCTTATCAAAACGTTGATTCCAACTTCGGGATGCTTGCTTCAATCCATAGATGGACCGTTGAAGTTTGCATACCTTGTTAGCATCTTTAGGATCGACAAAACCTTTCGGTTGCATCATATACAACTCTTCATCAATGTCTCCATTGAGGAACGCTGTTTTGACATCCATCTGCCATATTTCATAATCGTAATATGCAGCGATTGCTAACATAATCCTCACAGATTTTAGCTTCGCTACTGGTGAGAAAGTCTCATCGTAGTCAACTCCTTGAATTTGTCGAAACCCTTTTGCGACAAGTCGAGCTTTATAGACGGTAACATTACCATCAGCATCTGTTTTCTTCTTGAAAATCCATTTGTTCTCGACAGCCTTCCGGCCATCCGGTAAGTCCACCAAAGTCCACACTTGGTTTTCGTACATGGATCCAATCTCGGATTTCATGGCTTCTTGCCATTTGTTGGAATCTGGGCTCATCATCGCTTCCTCATATGTCTCAGGGTCATCGGTGTTGTCCACCAACATGACGCTCATAACGGGATCATACCAATCTGGAGTGGTACGAGTTCTCGTTGACCTCCGAGGCTCTGTAGCAACTTCAACCGAAGTTTCATGATCATCATCATTAGCTTCCTCCCTTATTGGTGCAGGCGCCACAGGAACTTCTTCCGGTGCTGCGCTACTCGCAATTTCGAGAGAAGGTTCGACAACCTCGTCGAGTTCTACTTTCCTTCCAGTCACTTCTTTCGAGAGAAATTCCTTCTCTAGAAAGGATCCATTCTTGGCAACGAAGATTTTGCCTTCGGATCTATGATAGAAGGTATACCCAATAGTTTCCTTCGGGTATCGAATGAAGACGCATTTTTCCGCTTTGGGTTCAAGCTTGTCCGGCTGTAACTTCTTTACATAGGCTTCGCAACCCCAAACTTTAAGGAACGACAATTTAGGTTTCTTCCCAAACCATAATTCATACGGTGTCGTTTCAACGGATTTAGACGGTGCCCTATTTAAAGTGAATGCGGCTGTTTCTAATGCATAACCCCAAAATGATAGCGGTAAATCTGTAAGAGACATCATAGAACGAACCATATCTAAGAGAGTTCGATTACGATGTTCGGACACACCATTACGCTGTGGTGTTCCCGGCGGTGTCAATTGTGAAAGTATCCCGCACTTCTTCAAATGCTCGCCAAACTCGTAACTTAGATATTCACCTCCACGATCAGATCGTAGAAATTTAATCTTCTTGTTATGTTGATTCTCAACTTCACTTTGAAATTCCTTAAACTTCTCGAAAGTTTCGGACTTATGTTCCATGAAATAGATATACCCATATCTACTCAAGTCATCCGTGAAGGTAAGAACATAACGATAACCACCGCGCGATGCTACACTCATTGGACCACACACATCGGTATGTATGATTTCCAATAAGTCCGTAGCTCGCTCCATCATCCAGAAAATGGAGTCTTAGTCATTTTTCCCATCAGACATGCTTCGCATCTTTCAAGTGATTCGAAATCAAGTGATTCAAGAAGTCCATCGGAATGGAGTTTCTTCATACGCTTCACTCCAATATGACCAAGACGACAGTGCCACATATAGGTCGAGTTATCGCTCAATTTCAAACGTTTAGCCTCAATGTTATTGATATGTGTATTTCCACTATCGAGATTCAATATGAATAGACCATCTATCAAAGGTGCATGTGTATAAAACATATTACTCATATAAATCGAACAACCATTATTCTCGGATTTAAACAAGTAACCGTCTCGCATTAAACAAGATCCCGATATAATGTTCATGCTCTACGCAGGCACTAAATAACAATTATTTAAGTATAAAACTAATCCCGATGGTAGATGAAGGGGTAGCGTGCCGACCGCGATCACATCAACCTTTGATCCGTTTCCCACGCGCATCGTCACCTCGTTCTTCTCTAGCTTCCGTCTATTCTGCAGCTCCTGTTTCGAGTTACAAATATGAGCAACCGAACCAGTATCAAATACCCAGGCACTGCTACGAACGCTAGTAAGATACACATCAATAACATGTATATCAAATATACCTTTCTTCTTGATGTTGCCGTTCTTCAAATCCGCCATGTACTTTGGGCAATTCCGCTTCCAGTGACCTTGTCCCTTGCAGTAAAAGCACTCAGTTTCTGGCTTTGGTCCAGCTCTGGTCTTCTT
Organism: Avena atlantica; assembly: GCA_910589765.1. Lineage (NCBI taxonomy): Eukaryota > Viridiplantae > Streptophyta > Magnoliopsida > Poales > Poaceae > Avena > Avena atlantica. Next base: position 433,010,979 of record OU342738.1, read on the forward strand.
CATCGGCATGGTAACTTTCTTACCACCCTTCTTGAAGTGATCCCTTCGCTTAGACTTGCCCTTACTGATTTTGGTGGTCTTATTGACCAAAAACACTTGGTGCTCTCTTTTGATCTCCACCTCTGCAGACTTTAACATGGCAAAGAGTTCTGACAACGTCTTATTCATGTTCTGCATGTTATAGTTCATCACAAAGTTCTTGTAACTTGGTGGTAGTGACTGTAGGACACGGTAAATCCCCAAAGCATTAGGAATCACAATACCCAAGCTTTGAAGTTTATCAGAGTGCCCTGACATCTTAAGCACATGCTCACTGACGGAGCTGCCTTCTTCCATCTTGCAGTTAAAGAACTTTTCAGAAGCCTCATAGCTCTCAATTGCCGCGTGAGTCTCAAAGATGAGTTTGAGGTCACGGACAATATCATACGGGTCTGAATGCTCAAACCTTTTCTGAAGCTCCGATTCTAAACCATACAAGATAGCACACTGAACTATGGAGTACTGAGTCTTCCGAGCGATGTAAACGTTCTTTACTTCATCGGGAGCATCAGCTGCAGGCGGGTCACCCAGCGGTGCATCCAGCACATAGGTCAAATTACCAGCTGTGAGGACAATCCTCAAATTGCGGAACCAATCCGCGAAGTTGCTTCCATTGTTTTTCAACTTTTCTTTCTCTAGGAACGCATTAAAATTGATGGTAGGGGCTGCCATTGATCTACAACATATTTGCAATAGTTTAGACTAAGTTTATGACAAATTGAGTTCTAATCAATAATTAAATTAATCTAGGTGAACTCCCACTCAAAACAACATCCCTCACATTGTTTTAGTGATCACACGAACCAAATCCACTATGTCAAAACCAATCATCACGAGAGTTGATATAGCTTCAATGGCGAACAATCGACATGTTCATCATATCTATTATATGACTCATGCTTTGCCTTTCGGCGATCCGTGTTCCTGAGGCCATGTCTGTACATGCTAGGCTCGTCAAGATCAAACCTTAGCTTCCGCATAAGCAAATCTGGCTTGCTTACGTTGTATACACTTGCGGAATCTAACACACCCGATCATCACGTGGTGCTTCGAAACAACAAGCTTTAGCAACGGTGCATACTAAGGGTGAACACTTTAGAACTTGAAATTTATGTGCATGAGGGATCATCTTATAATGCTACCGTTGTCAACCAAGCAATACAAGATGCATAAAGGATTAACATCACATGCAATTCATAATATGTGATATGATATGGCCTTTCTTCTTCGTGCTTCCGATCTCCATCTTCAAGCACGAACATGATCTCCATCATCACCGGCATTGCATCAAGGTCAATGATGCAACTCCATGGTTGTCGTCCACCAGCTTCAACTATTACAACTACTTTGAATAGACACGCAGGCCTTAACTGAAATTAAAGACAACCATATGGCTCCTGCCGGTTGCTGACTTACAATAAGGAACATTGCATACATCATATATAATCACAATCATGGCCATATCACATCACTGCACACCCCTGCAAAACAAAGTTAGACGCCTCTACTTTCTTTGCATGTTTTACGTGGTTTGGGGCTTTCGATAAGTGACGTTCTAACTTACGAACAAGAACCACAACATTGATACTAGTATTGCCAATCACCCGTTGTAAATTGGATCTCAACTATGCTAGGAGAAACAGACACCCGCAAAGCCACTTATGCAATACAAGTTGCATGTCAAACGTGGAGCAAGTCTCATGAACGCTGTCATGTAAGGTTAGCCCGGGCCGCTTCATCCCAACATCCCGCAAGATGCAAAGTACACAATAAGCAATCGATAATAAAAGCATCAATGCCCACAATGACCATTGTGTTCTACTCGTGCAACAGATCTACATATAGACACGGCTCTGATACCACTGTAGGGTTTCGTAGCATGGAAAACAAAATGCAGCCCACAGCTTTACAGGTGAATCAATCCTCACTCAATTCCACCTCTGTCTCTCACCGCCGGCGATGGAGAGCGTGCAGGCGACCGGAGCAGCACGGCAAGGACGACGTCGGGGCGAATATCACAGGCCACAAGGTTGGAGCCGCACAAATCTGACTTATGTTTATTAGTTATATATATGCATGCGTAGCGATGTTAAGCCCACTTCTAATTAATCATTTGCTAAAATCTAGCACTTTGGTTTCGGTATCCCTGTCCCCTCCCCCTGTTTTTGGGTGGGTTTCACGTTTGATCTAGACCCAGTCTAGTCGTTTTGATCCATGCATATGCATAAGGTTGTACGGACACGGTCAAGACTTCACCGGCCCAGCGAAAAAGTTTCACTCTGAATATGGTCACTTCCCGAGAAAAAGAAAGTTCACTCGCGATTGAAAAAAAAAAAATTCTACAGTCTAACAAAGTTCACTTCGTTCCCTGTTTAGTTATAGAGGAACTGTCTTTCGCTCCTTTATAAAAAGGTATGAATATTTATATAATCAAATGAATAGTACTAGAAACATAATGAAGCATATTTTCATATTATTCATACTTGAAACTGTGGATATTGATATTTTATAGTTTATACTTATTAAAACATTACAAAGATCGATTTTGATTAAACCTAACACGGGGAGTAATATGGAAGGGAGGGAGTCCTTATGACAAGATCCAGACCATCCTGACGTGCAAACTGATTCAAGTCACACGTTTATAACCATGCATTCTATTTGCGTTGCGTGCATCATCCTTGGTAGTAAGCATAGATACGTTCCCTGCTGTCGGGCCTACTCATTTCCCCACTTGAGTGAGGTGGCAGGCAAAGGTCGACATTCCTGGCGCCGTCCCTTTGGCTGAGATGAGATGCCTACCGTGTTCTACTCCGTCTCAGTATTCCGTGGATCATCAGAGACAAGACGCTTTGCTTCGGAGGAAGTTTATTACACCTGCACGGCACCCCACCACAGGGCAGGGAAATTATAAATAGCTACTAACAAATGCAGCCCACAGCTTTACAGGTGAATCAATCCTCACTCAATTCCACCTCTGTCTCTCACCGCCGGCGACGGAGAGCGTGCAGGCGACCGGAGCAGCACGGCGAGGACGACGTCGGGGCGAATATCACAGGCCACAAGGTTGGAGCCGCACAAATCTGACTTATGTTTATTAGTTATATATATGCATGCGTAGCGATGTTAAGCCCACTTCTAATTAATCATTTGCTAAAATCTAGCACTTTGGTTTCGGTATCCCCTGCCCCCTCCCCCTGTTTTTGGGCGGGTTTCACGTTTGATCTAGACCCAGTCTGGTCGTTTTGATCCATGCATATGCATAAGGTTGTACGGACACGGTCAAGACTTCACCGGCCCAGCGAAAAACGGTTCGTCCCACCCCCGTAGCGTCTCCCCACGCGAGGCAACCGGGGGTTCCCCAACTTCCTGTGGCCGGGCTTCTCCTCTACTCCTCCTCCCGTCCGCCGCCGCTGGTGTGCGCCACCGGGCGTTGCCCACGTGGTGTCGGCGGCGGCGGCCCATCCTCTTCCCACGCGCGCGGAGCCCCTGCTCGGGAGGGCGCGTCTGGCGGCGGTGCTATCTCGGCCGGCGACGGTTCCGGCGGTGACGGCGCGTCCGCCCCGATGGAGGCGGCGGCTCCGGGTGTCCTCGCGCGGTGGGCTACCGTTGGTGGAAGGGAGTCCTTGGTCGTGCTGGCGTGCGCCCCCTTCGGCCCATATCTGGGCACTTTGGGCTCCATCTGGGTTTGGGCGGGCTGGACTGCGACGATGCTCCCTCCTAGAGTTGGGTTAGAAGGCGCTGGTCCTGGGTGTGGTGGTGGCGCCGTCGGCCGGCTAGCTGCAGCGTGGCGGCGAGAGCTTCACGGGCCTAACTAGGCTCGGCCGGGCTCGACGGGGTCTGGTTTGCTCCTGCTGGTCGCGTCCGGTCGGCTACCGCGTAAGTGTTGGAGGCAGTTCCCTCCTGCTCGGCTGTGGTGCTGCTACCCATAGTTCCGGCTATGGTCCTATCCCCATCTTCTAGGCCTCGTGGCGATTCACAGTGAGACAAAGAAGATGGAGTCAAGACCGTGGTGGCGCAAGCTCGTGGGTGGATGGTTGGGTGATAGGCTTCGATTCGTTCGGGGTAGGGGGTTTTGGGGGTCGGGAGAAATCCTTGCCGGTCGCCCGGCACCGATGCGGCGACGCTTGCGAGCACCACCTTGCCTTCCTGAAGGGCGTCGGGTACCCTTCTCCTCTGACCTCCGCGTACCAGGGGAAACCCTAGGATCTGTCCGGGCAACAACGTCGACATCGTCGTATCCTTCTTGAAGGTGTTGCTTTGTGTGCGGCGTTCGGAGTGCTTGGCGTGCGGTGGGACAAAGTCGGAGGGCGCAGCGGTTGCGATCCATCTTTGTGTAGTCAAACTGCCGTTGTTGGCATTTTTTTTTCCTTTCTTTTCTTTTTTCTGTGGGGCGTTGCCCGTTCTGATGTATCATGTGGTTGCTATATTAATATAGCGGGGCGAAAGCCTGTTTTAAGAGGAGTATAATACGGAGATTACATGTATAGGAGATCAGCTCATCATGTAACGGAATCGATTACAACGTGAAAGAAGAAGATTAACGAACATGGGACCTGTATCTTTTTTTTTCTGGGGTCGTCTTATACAAACCGCCCCTAAATAGTATACAAATACAATATATGGGATAGTACGTCCAAATCTTAACCGGTACTCGCCTAGAACTCCCCAAAAAACCGGTTTTACAATCAAACTTTGCCCTATGGGGACACCGAAGCAAACCCTAAAATCTAGTGTAATTTTTTATTAAAAATTAATTAAATTTTGACAAATAAACTAAAGATGGGATTTTGGTGGGATTTCATTTGACACCCTATTGGTGCATTGATGACCCTTTACAGAGGTTGATAGCACCAGCAAAATTCTGATTCAGCCTGTAAATAATAATAGTCACTGTGTTAATTAAATCCCTAGTTTGCACGATTAACTTTCTGGCTCCTTTGGAGAAGACTCCCCACCCAGAGCATTAATTTCTTGGCTTTTTTGGAAGAATTTCTTTGCCTCATGTTGCCACACATGACGCCCAAACCTCAAGCCGTGAAGAACGAGCAGATCTGTAGTCTTGGATTTAGACCTTTCGGAGCAGATCTGGCTCGAACAGTTAAACAGTTTACTACTTGTTTTAACTTAGTATGTGCAGTACTACTAAGTCGGGGCCATTTACTTCAGAGAACAGCTTAAGTAGCCTCCACTAATTAGCTTCTAAGTAGAATGTCTATGCATGCTAACAGCTTGTACTATGATTAACTTGAGTGCAGAAGCCATGGCGGTTGTCCTGGATGCTTTGGCACCGTATGTGAAGAAGATGATCGCCGACATGGCAGAAGAAGAACTAAGCATGCTGCTAGGCGTTGAAGATGAGATTCAGAAGCTGAACAACAACGTCGTACACCTCCAGGACTACCTCACTGACGCCGAAAGAAGACGCATCACCGACAAGAACGTCAAGGCATGGGTGGGGAAGCTCAAGGACGTCATGTATGAGGCCACCGATATCCTTGAGCTCTGTCAGCTCGAGGTCATGGAGCGACCAGAGAAGAGTGACGAAGTTGGCGGTGCCTCCTCCTCACGCCGTCCAACTTCTTTTGTAGGGCACTTGAAGAAGAAGCTGCAGGGCTGCTTCCAGCCGTTGGTGTTCTGTCTGAGGAACCCCGTGTTCGCCCACGAGATAGGCGGCCGCATCAAGAAGCTCAACGAGGATCTGGACAACATCCGCAAGGATGCCAAAAGGCTCAACTTCATCAACATCGGCTCCTATGAGGAACGGAGTAAGCTCACAGATCCAGCTCATATTAAGAGCAAAAAGATGACGGCGGGGTTCAATGCGTCAGAAGTTGTGGGGGAGAACATCGAGAGGGACACAGAGAAGCTTGTGCAGAAGCTGATCACCCAGGATGGCAGAGACCTTAAGGTGTTGGCCATCGTTGGGCAGGGCGGCATGGGTAAGACCCTCCTCGCCAAGAAGATCTTCGCAAGCGAGGTCATTAAGGATGAGTTCAAAACAAAGATATGGCTGAGCGTCACTCAACACTTCGACAAGGTAGAGCTGCTAAGGTCCGCCATCACCCACGCCGGGGGGAAGCACCACGAAGAGAAGGATGAGTCCATCCTCGAGCGGACTCTCATCGAGGCGCTATCGGCGAACAAGTTCCTGCTGGTTTTGGATGATGTATGGAGCGATGGACCATGGAAAGACATACTCCATGTTCCCGCTGCTAATGCCAGTTGTACACAACCGGGCAGCCGTGTCCTGGTCACCTCTAGAATGGAAGATGTTGTTCAGAGGATGGGAGCCTCCAGCAGCGACCTACTCCGTGTCAGGAAACTAGACGATGATGATGCTTGGTCATTGCTCAAGAAACAGTTGCCGGAGCCAGAGGTCAGTAGCTCAGTACTAATATACACAGTCAAACTAATTAATTTACTCTTCACTGCATGTTAATTTGGAGATCTCTCTATGCTTTATGGTTGTACAATAGTTTTAAGGTTTTTCCAAGTTAACCGTTAAGCTTGTTTGAAGTTTGAATAGAAAGATACACAATTATATCAACATTTGTAATACTACTACAACACATTTTTTATGATGAACTTAATAAAATGAATTTGGTGTTTAACCATAATATTTTCTATAAAATTGAACAAATTTGAAGTAAGTTTAACTTAGGCAAACCTGAAACTATTACAATTCGGAAACATAGGGAGTAATTTGCAACATGCTTTCAAGTGCCTAACGTACAATAAGGTATATGTTTCAGAAGTAATTCTATGATTTGGCACTAATCCTTTAGAGCATCTCCACTTGGGGCCCCTAAAGCCCCCCCTAAAGGGCTATAGGGGGCTCCGGCATTGAAAATCACGCCCAATATCGCCCCTTCTTTTTTGGCGCCGGCGTAGCCCGTTTTGTTGTCGGGTGCCCCAGGCCGAACCCAACCCATAGGGGGCTAGCGGGGTGCCGTATGGAGATGAAAACAACGCGGGGCAGCCTTGGAAGTGAGATAGGTGCTTTGTTTCCAGAGCCGACGAGTCCTGTCGTTTGGCCACGCGTCGGCGCGCCATTTCATTCCCGCCCTTTCCAACTCTTCTCGCCCAGCTTTCCCGCTATATCTAGGGCGGCAGCCATTGCCATCCACATATCCACACAACCCTCTCACCATGGACACCCTGCACTGGGCCTATCTCGCCCTCGAGGAGACGAAGGCATTGTGCGCCTCCAGCTACCCATGTCCGCCGGGCTAGTGACTGTCCCTCGACTGGATACTGATCGCCGGAGGGGTGCCTGTCACCCTATGCCTCGAGGTTCCATCTGCCGGGCGGCCCCACGAGCCACTACTACCTCGAGCTCACGCCGGAGCAGCGGATGGATCCCAATTGGTGCCCCGACAACACTGTGACCTGGACCGCCTTCGTCGCCAATCGACGGAAAAGAGAGCTTGCCAGGTACGATGACAACAACCCTCTTCCGGTGAATCACAAAGAAGCCGATCGGCGGCTGTGGTGGGCGAACCATACCATCGCCGGTATGATATGCCACATCATCGACGGATATCACCCTCTCCTGCGGTACCCGCACTTTCAGCCACCGCGATGTCCAAGTAAGGGAAGCAGAGGCCACAGGTGCGGCGATGTTGCCAACCGAGGCAACCCACCTCCGGGCGTCCTGACTCCGAGGCCGGAGTGACAGGTGCCTCCTGAATGCCGTGTGGTCGCGCACCAGCTCAGATGCACTGGCAACCCGGAGGAGTTCACGGGGCAGCGCGCGGCCATGCGTGCCTCCTTGTACTACACGGAGGACGACATAGTGGGCCACTGCAGCAGCTGCGGCCGCCGGTCTCTGCTACCCGCATCAAACCGCGGAAGGACATAGGTTCCAGCCGAGCGCGCCAAGCGATGACGTAGACAACGACCCCGAAATCGTGTACTAAAGGACTAGGCAGGAGTATGACTAGTTTCATTTTTCAAGCATGTAGTAAAATGGCCGAATAAATAAATTCCAAATTTTTTATGTGCATATGACTGGGAGCTAGTGCCCAATCCCCCTCCATCCGGCCCAAAATCAGGTCGTGCCGGAAGCCGTATGGAGGGGGGGGGGGGGGGGGGGGGGCGAGTGGAGATGCTCTTACCCCTAGAATGCACATAGAGAAACAGAGAGAGTGGGAGGGACGAAGGTGTTGTGTGTGAATACGGTGTGGCTACCATGGGGATCGGCGGTAACGTTATTTTGGGTCCTTCAACAAAATTATCGATAGGTTAATTATATTTAAATAAAAAATGAAAACATAATTCATGAGCCTTTAATCTGATTGATGAATATAGTATGAGTTTTCTAAAAACCCAACTTGACCATTTTCTTGCACTATAGAAATATAACTTTCAAAAACAATTGTGTGTCATTTTTATCTCTAAAGTTTTGTGAATATTTTATATGTTCATTTAAATTTATTTTTCCTTGTTTTCTATGTTTGTGGGTTATTATTTCTAGTGATTTCCCTATATTTGGTGGTAGCAAAAAGTTTTTAGGGAAATCAGTTTCTATTTAATATGGAACCACACTTTAATGTGTTCAGCAATTTGATTATATATATGGATGCCACACATTATTATGTTTTTTCTGAAGTCAACTCTATTAGAAGTGTTGTTATCATAGTTCACTACATTAGTCATACATGGTGTTAGGTTACCATTGTTTAGTTTTCTATTAGAAGTGTTGTTATCATAGTTCACTACATTAGTCATACATGGTGTTAGGTTACCATTGTTTAGTTTTAAACTAATCTACTCACGAAATATGAATATGTGCACGTGCAACTATAGATCTTTGCCTTAATTAAGTACTTTATATTGTTGGTAGGTTATTGGTGAGAGTACTTTTGATCATCTCAAAGATATCGGGATGCAGATAATTAGTAAATGTGATGGTTTACCACTTGCTATTAAAGTGATGGGAGGACTTCTAAGCACAAGGCGCCCAAGCAAACTTGAGTGGGAAAATATTCTGAAAAAAATTATTGTATGGAAAGAAAATGGGTTGCATGAGGAACTGAACTCCTCAGTACACTTGAGCTATGATGATTTATCTCCTGAGTTAAAGCAATGCTTTCTATATTACTCACTTTTTCCCAAGGGTTCACCACGTGAATTCACTTCAATTATTAGCATGTGGATAAGTGAAGGGTTTATTCAAGGAGTCAGGGGGTCAGAATCAAACCAACATGATCTAGAAGAAATAGGATTTGAGTACCACCGAGAGTTGGTCACTAGGAATCTCTTGGAACTTGATTCACATGGGAACATGTACACCTACATCATGCATGATGTTGTTCGTTCCTTTGCTCAGTTTGTGTCTAGGGAAGAAGCGCTTGTGGTTCAGAAGGAGCAAACGGACATTAGAAATCTTCTTTTGACTACCCAAAATGTACGCCGTCTGTCTATAACACTAGAAGATTCAATAATGGAGTGGAGAATCCTAGAAAATCTAGAATCATTGAGAACATTAATGATAAACTGTAGCATTAATGGTGGTGGTTCATTGGCTAGTTTTGCCGGTTTACGGGTATTAAGTATAGAATCTATCAAGTCTGAGTGGATCCTTGATTCTTTGTGTCAGCTGAGGCATCTAAGATACCTGAGACTCAAAGGGGCAGATATATCTAGACTGCCAGAAGACATCCATAGGATGAAGCTCCTTGAGCACATAGCGCTCCTCCACTGTATGAGTCTCAACAAGCTTCCCAACAGCATTACAAAGCTAGAGCGCTTAAGATATTTGGCCTTAGATGATTCCAATGTTGATGATGTACCAATGGGGTTCAGCGCCTTGAAAAAACTGACGGCCATCTTTTGGTTCCCAGCAAAGATGTATGAGGGTTGGTGCAGTCTAGAAGAGTTAGGACCTCTTTGTGATCTGAGGAATCTTTCAATATATTATCTAGAAAATGTGCCTGATAGTTCAACAGCTGCAAGGGCCATGATCAGTAACAAGAAGAGTCTAGTATATCTGGACTTGAACTGTTACAGAGATGATGAGAATGTGGGGATGGGAGAAGAGGAACATACTACAGAGGAGGAGGGGCAACGAATTGAGGAAGTATTCAATGGGTTATGCCCTCCACCTTCCTTGGAGGATTTATTCTTGTCAAGATACTTTGGTCGTCGACCACCAATTTGGATGCAAGCTCCAATAGCTCTTGCCTTCAGAAGCTTGAGGTTTATTTGTCTGTGGCACCTGTCCAACTGCAACGAACTACCTAATGGTTTGTGTGGGATGCTCAATTTGGAAGAGGTACTGATCAGCTATGCTCCATCCATCGAGGTTGTCGGTCCTGACTTTCAGAGCCTGGCCAGTGGAGATGGAAGCGCCGTTGTTACTAGACCGTTCCCAAAACTAAAAAAGTTGGTGCTGAGCGACTTGCCCCGATGGAAGGAGTGGGACTGGGAGGAGGAGCAGGGCAAAGCCATGGCCATGCCTGCCCTTGAGGAACTCCGGATTTCAAACTGCAAGCTGAGCCGTCTTCCCCAAGGACTTGCTAGCCACTACAGGCGCAACTTGAGAACCCTGTACCTGTACCGTCTCAACATCCTAGAATCTGTGGAGAATTTCCCTTCCGTTGTGGAATTCGATGTGCTCTACTGCCCCGAGCTCAAGAAGATCAGTGGCTTCTCCAAGTTGCGGAAGATCTCCATCGACGGTTGCCCCAAACTGGAGTTGCTGGAGGGTTTCCCCGTGCTCTGTAGCATGGTGCTGGATGATGAGCCATGGGAGATCACCGGAACACCTGCAGTGTGCACACCCAAGGTATATCAAGTTGGAGTGGAGCCTGAGCTCCCTGAAAACTTCACTGTTACCAGATAGGAGGATCTCTGACCTCTCAAAGGAATTCCGGAATATTACAAGTTTATTACAACATGCGCCGTGCTGCTGTTCACATGCTAAAGATTGTAATACAAGTTTACAATGTCTCCTTGTTGTGTATTTCTCCTGTAAGAATCTGTTTTGCTGGCCATGTACTGTATATAAATTGTAGCTGATTCTTACACAGCTCGCAATACTTCCATTGATTCATATATATGGCACCATTGATTTACTCTTGTTCCCTGTTTATTCGTATCGCTGCATATATAGCAGAGCCTACCTCAACTCTGCACCTATATGGGTGCGGCGACCACCTCAAGGTACCCAGATAATGGTGGCCGAGACAGCCACGGAACACCACGATCATCTCAAATCTATGGTTCCGTTGGCTGAGGTTTCGGTCTCGTCTCGGCCTCTCGAGGTGGAGGAACGGTGAGCAAAGTATCGTGAGCGCCTCATCTCACCTCCCGTTGAACTTTGGGGTCCGGCCGGGGTGCGCTGCTGCCTTACCAACGGCCTGATTCTTCTTATCATTCACAATCAGGATGGCCTGATTGGCTAATTCTACGCAATTTTTTGCTAAATAAACAAAGGACATCTCCGTTCAGATCCCTTCTTTCATCATACTTATAAACAAGTACATTTGGACATATGCTCCAGCTCCGTAAGATATAGTACTAATAACGTTATCTGAAACTAAAGACACTTGGCGCAGACGGAACAACCAAGAACAAGCACTAATCCCTCTAAACATGTCATTTCCTCTAGAATCGGTTTCAGGGACATGGGTTTGCTGGACTGTTATGCATCAGCTGCTATAAACCTGTAATCTTCCCTGGGGTCAGGTGGTATCCACTCCCTGAAACTTCTGGGAGTTTTGTGCGCATGTACGTTTTGTAAAATGATGTTGTTGCACACTTACTAGGATTTTTTTGTGTAAAATGATGTTGGTGTACATTTTGTAAAATCATAGACTCTCGGCACGAAGAACACCACACGTGGTGATGACACCTAGACGCGGAAACAGGTTCTCCAAAACAACACGTCCAGGAAGAAAGGTAAGAGTACACAAACACCGTCGTCGTCCAGTCTAACCATCATGGTCAAATCATGGGCTTACACCCTGAAGAACATCCAATCTCTAAGCAATGCTTTCAACAAGGAAAAGACTACGAAGCCGCCATTGCCATGTACAAGTACCAAAGGTCATACTGAGGGTTTTCATCCTGGAGACTAAGACTACCAAGAACGAAGTCTGCGAGTGTAGCTTCCCCACTCGCCAAGAACACTGCTGCAAAAAACTGATCATCCGATATGCATACTTTTCCTGATAATCAACGAGTACTCCCTGAAAACTTCATTGCCTCTCGACGCAACCTAAGCATGCGAGATGGAACCTTTAGAACTAATCTGTTCTTCTTCAAACACGGCTTCCATGATCCCTCCTCAACACCCAAGCCGTAGAAATAAAAATGCCAAGGAGGATCCAAGATGAATCAGTGGCCCAGCCATAGGAACATGATGCACGCATGCCTCCTGAGCGAGTTGAAGTGTGCCGTGTGCGTCCCTGGCCAATGGAGCACATGGGGGACATCGACACACCATCTTCTGCGCCAACATGCTCACCCTCGCCATCCGTGATGGTGCCGCCCTACTCGGTGGCTTTGGCAACATCTCGACGGACTAGCGGGACGCCACAGAGAAGCAACAATGAGGAGAAAGATACACAATTATATCAACATTTGTAATACTACTACAACACATTTTTATGATGAACTTAATAAAATGAATTTGATGTTTTAACCATAATATTTTCTATAAAATTGACCAAATTTGAAGTAAGTTTAACTTAGGCAAACCTGAAACTATTACAATTCCGAAACATAGGGAGTAATTTGCAACATGCTTTCAAGTGACTAACGTATAATAAGTATATGTTTGAGAAGTAATTCTACGATTTGGCACTAATCCTTTAGAGCATCTCCACTCGGGGCCCCTAAAGCCCCTCTAAAGGGCTATCGGGGGCGCCGGCATTGAAAATCACGCCCAATATCCCCCCCCCCCTTCTTTTTGGCGCCGTTGTAGCTCGTTTTGTTGCCGGGTGCCCCAGGCCGAACCCAACCCATAGGGGGCTAGCGGGGTGCCGAATGGAGATGAAAATAACACGGGTCAGCCTTGGCAATGAGATAGGTGCTTTTTTTCCAGAGCCGACGAGTCCCGTCGTTTGGCCACTCGTCGGCGCGCCATTTCGTTCCCGCCCTTTCCAACTCTTCCCGCCCAGCTTTCCCTCTATAGCTAGGACGGCAGCCATTGCCATCCACAGATCCACACAGCCCTCTCACCATGGACACCCCGCACTGGGCCTATCTCGCCCTCGAGGAGACGAAGGCATTGTGCGCCTCCAGCTACCCATGTCTGTCGGGCTAGTGACTGTCCCTCGACTGGATGCTGATCGCCGGAGGGGTGCCTGTCACCCCTATGCCTCGAGGTTCCGTCCGCCGGGAGGCCCCACGAGCACCTACTACCTCGAGCTCATGCCGGAGCAGCGGATGGATCCCAATTGGTGCCCCGACAACACCGTGACCTGGACCGCCTTCGTTGCCAATCGACGGAAAAGAGAGCTCGCCGGGTACGAGGACGACGACCCTCTTCCGGTAAATCACAATGAAGCCGGTCGGCGGCTGTGGTGGGCGAACCAGACCCTTGTCGGTATGATGCGCCACATCATCGACGGATATCACCCTCGCATGCGGTACCCGCACTTTCAGCCACCGCGGTGTCCAAGTAAGGGCAGCAGAGGCCGCGGGTGCGACGATGTTGGCAACCGGGGCAACCCACCTCCGGGCGTCCTGCCTCCGAGGCCGGAGTGGCGGGTGCCTCCGGAATGCCCTGTGGTCGCGCACCAGATCGGACGCACCGGCGACCCGGAGGAGTTCACGGGCCAGCGCGCGGCCATGCGCGCCTCCTTGTACTACACGGAGGACAACATAGTGGGCCACTATAGCAGCTGCGGCCGCCGGTCTCCGCTAGCCGCATCAAACCGTGGAAGTACATAGGTTACAGCCGAGCACGCCAAGTGATGACGAAGACAACGACCCCGAAATCGTGTACTAAAGGATTAGGCAGGAGTATGACTAGTTTCATTTTTCAAGCATGTAATAAAATGACCGAATAAATAAATGCCAAAAAATTTATGTGCATATGACTGGGAGCTAGTGCCCAATCCCCCCTCCATCCGGCCCAAAATCAGGCCACGCGGGAAGCCGTATGGAGGGGGGGCGAGTGGAGATGCTCTTACCCCTAGAATGCACATAGAGAAACAGAGAGAGTGGGAGGGACGAAGGTGTTGTGTGTGAATGCGGTGTGGCTACCATGGGGATCGACGGTAACGTTATTTTGGGTCCTTCAACAAAATTATCGATAGGTTAATTATATTTAAATAAAAAATGAAAACATAATTCACAAGCCTTTAATCTGATTGATGAATATAGTATGAGTTTTCTAAAAACCCAACTTGACCATTTTCTTGCACTATAGAAATATAACTTTCAAAAACAATTATGTGTCATTTTTAGCTCTAAAGTTTTGTGAATATTTTATATGTTCATTTAAATTTATTTTGCCTTGTTTTCTATGTTTGTGGGTTATTATTTCTAGTGATTTCCCTATATTTGGTGGTAGCAAAAAGGTTTTAGGGAAATCAGTTTGTATTTAATATGGAACCACACTTTAATGTGTTCAGCAATTTTATTATATATATGGATACCACACATTATTATGTTTTTTCTGAAGTCAACTCTATTAGAAGTGTTGTTATCATAGTTCACTACATTAGTAATACATGGTGTTAGGTTACCATTGTTTAGTTTTAAACTAATGTACTCACGAAATATGAATATGTGCACGTGCAACTATAGATCTTGCCTTAACTAAGTACTCTATATTGTTGGTAGGTTATTGGTGAGAGTACTTTTGATCATCTCAAAGATACCGGGATGCAGATTATTAGTAAATGTGATGGTTTACCACTTGCTATTAAAGTGATGGGAGGACTTCTAAGCACAAGGCGCCCAAGCAAACTTGAGTCGGAAAATATTCTGAAAAAAATTATTGCATGGAAAGAAAATGGGTTGCCTGAGGAACTGAACTCCTCAGTACACTTGAGCTATGATGATTTATCTCCTGAGTTAAAGCAATGCTTTCTATATTACTCACTTTTTCCCAATGGTTCAACACCTTCCGATATTGTAATTATTAGCATGTGGATAAGTGAGGGGTTTATTCAAGGTGACCAGAGGTCAGAATCAGACAGACATGATCTTAAAGAAATAGGAACTGAGTACCACCAAGAGTTGGTCAATAGGAATCTTTTGGAGCTTAATTCAGATTGGAACATGTACCACTATAGCATGCATGATGTTGTTTGTTCCTTTGCTCAGTTTGTGGCTAGGGAAGAAGCGCTTGTGGTTCGGAAGGAGCAAACTGACATTAGAAATATTCTATTGTCTACCCAGAGAGTACGTCGTTTGTCTATAACACTAGAAGATTCAATACTAGAGTGGAGAATCCTAGAAAATCTAGAATCACTGAGAACATTAATGCTAAACTGTAGCATTAAGCCTAGTGGTCCATTGGCTAGTTTTTCCGGTTTACGAGTATTGAGTATAGAATGTGCTGAGTGTGATTGTATTCTCAATTCTTTGTGTCAGTTGAGGCACCTAAGGTTCCTGAGACTCAAAGGGGTAGATATATCTAGGCTGCCATAAGACATCCATAAGATGAAGCTCCTTGAGCACATAGAGCTCCCCCACTGTATGAGTCTCAACAAGGTACCCGAGAGCATTACAAAGCTAGAGCGCTGAAGATATTTGGCCTTAAATTGGTCCAATGTTGATAATGTACCAATGGGGTTCGGTGCCTTGAAAAAACTGACGACAATCTTTTGGTTCCCAGCAAAGATGTATGAGGGTTGGTGCAGTCTAGAAGAGTTAGGGCCTCTTTGTGATCTGAGGGATCTTTCAATACAACATCTAGAAAATGTCCCTGATAGTTCAACAGCTGCAAAGGCCATGATCAGTAACAAGAAGAGTCTAGTATATTTGGAATTGAACTGTTGCAGAGATAATGAGAATGTGGGGATGGGAGAAGAGGAACAGACTACAGAGGAAGAGGGGCAACGAATAGAGGAAGTATTCAATGGGTTATGCCCTCCACCTTCCTTGGAGGATTTATTCTTGACAAGATACTTTGGCCATCGACCACCAATTTGGATGGAAGCTCCATCAGCTGCTGCCTTTACGAGCTTGAGGTTTATTAGTCTATGGCATATGTCCAACTGCCACCAACTACCTAACGGTTTGTGTGTGATGCTCAACTTGGAATATATATGGATCAGGCATGCTCCATCCATCGAGGTTGTCGGCCCTGACTTTCAGAGCCTGGCCAGTGGAGATGGAGGCGCAGTTGTTACTAGACCGTTCCCAAAACTGAAAAAATTGGTGTTGGCCTACTTGCCTCGATGGAAGGAGTGGGACTGGGTGGAGGAGCAGGGCAAAGGCATGGCCATGCCTGCCCTTGAGGAACTCCATATTGAAGACTGCAAGCTGAGCCGTCTTCCCCAAGGACTCGCTAGCCGCAACAGGCACAACTTGAGAACCCTGTGCCTGTACAATCTTAGCATCCTACAATCCGTGGAGAATTTTCCTTCGGTTGTGGAATTGGATGTGCTCTACTGCCCGGAGCTCAAGAAGATCAGTGGCTTCACCAAGTTGCGAAAGATCTCCATCCACCGTTTCCCAAAGTTGGAGCTGCTGGAAGGTTTCCCCGTTCTCTGTAGCATGGTGCTGGATCAAGAGCCATGGGAGATCACCGGAACACCTGCAGTGTGCACTGATCTACCGCCAGGGCTGCAGAGACGAAGGCGTGTCGCCAGGAGCCTGGACGCGCGTTTCGAGATTTACCGTGCCCGAGCGCCGATGGAGCCCAGTCGTGAATGCGGCCTCTTTGATTGGAGCCAAGTGGTAGGACGCGCCGGAGAAGATCGTCCAGGAGACCGGACGATGGGTGACCGATCGTTTTCACTAAAATACCCGACCGTCGAAGAACCACCAAGGATTTTCTTAAAATTAAATCAGGTATATCTCTATCTCTATCTCTACTACTCCCTCCGTCCTGTATTAGATGTCGTGGCGGCTTTTTTGCAAAAAATATCCCGATGTTTTTCACCTGAAACCCGCACTCCCTGGCCATCTCCTTCCTCCTCGCGTTCCCCTCCGCGTCCCTGGCCCCGTCTCGCGCGACCGCCGCCGCATGTCCCTTCCCCTCGCTGTCCACGCCCACTCGTCTCGCCGGCCACCGCCGCCCAGCGTCTTCCCGCAGACCTTCCCTCGTCCGCTTCCCCTCCGAAGCTGAACCCAATCCCCCAAGATGAGCTCTCTTCTCCTGCCCCCATCTCAGCAATCTCACCTAAAAACCTATTCTTTGAGCTGGGGATGAAAGTCAGCTTCTCACCGGCATCTCGAGGAGAGAGATATAGAGAGGTCGACAAGCAAGGCGACGTCGTGGCGGCTGCTTATGCTTCTGCTCCTGGCGTTGGCGGCGCTGTGCTGGATCCCTCGGGCGATCTTGATGGCGAAGGCGGCGTCGACGGCCAAGGGGCGCGGAGGTCACTGCTGGGCTTCGTGGAGGCGCAAGGGAACTCATCCAACTTCTGCATCCCCTTCCAGTACTCCGAGAAGGTTAGGCCCCTGTATACTCTGCAGCCTCTTGGTTACTGTCAATTGAAACAGGCGAAAATTCAAGCCTTTGTGCTCAAAACGTCTTAGAAAGGTGGAATTTAGTTCGTTGTAGGTGAAGTAGAAGGTTCCCAAATAGGCGTATTCTCTTATCCACAATGTGACATTTCCCACAAACAAAATTATATTAGCCATATCCAGCAAAGCATTTTGTCTAAGATTTCAGTTGCAATGACTCCAGAATTCCAGGTATATAGCAGTTGCCCTCAACTAATAGAGGACTAAAAAACCTGTTGCAAATGGTCAGATTTATTTACATAGAACTTTGTGTAAGCTGTATTTGTTCCATGTTTATTTTATATTTTCTATTTTCAAGTTGGCTGTAATTGGGATCGGAAATGCTGAATATGACTAGATGTTTCACATCAATGTGTTGAATGCCTCTTTTAACCTGCCATGTTTTATGCCCCCATGCTATACTCAATTATTTGATGTGGCTTGAGTATAATCTTAACTGAGATTTTTTTTCTTATTCTTTGTTATCCGCACTGGGTGTGAGACCAGTGTTATTAGTAGACGTGCCTGTAGATTGGGGATCTCTTCCCAAACAAACTGTATTTCTTGTCCATATCTATGGTTTTGTAATGATTTACGAAGTTATCCTTGCAGTTTTTGTTATTGTAGCAACAATGTGATGTGCTACTTCTATTTGCTTAACTCTTCGCAGAAATGTGGGTTAAGGAAGCTAATATATCTGGTTGAAGGTGATCCAAACACTGTGGATTCAGTTGAGAGCGTTAAAACAGCGTATGTACACTGCTCATGAAACCTGGGTGATTGTTTTATCCCTGAATAGTAGTAACTTTTCCCACCTTTTAACATTATTATATAGTGTTTCTTACATTCAGAACCTCTTGTAACTGCTCCATGCCTTTTATTTCAGCCGCTTTACCACCGAGATTCTTGAAAGGTTTGATGTTCAGAGAACCACTGGGTATGCTGATACTGAAAAGAGATATGGCTGCCTTACGCTCTCGATAATTGATTACTACCGAACAAACTTCTCTGTTGGTGCCGATTCTTCTCGAGTTTGCATGACATATGATGAGTTTGTGAAAAGGTGTTCTGACCTTGCAAAGGTCACCGTGTGCGATATATTCGCCCTTCAACTTATGCAGGTAACAGAGCAACAACAATTAATTTCACCAAGTTAGACACTTATCCTTTTTGGGCCATAGTCTGCTCATTAATTTTTCTTGCAAAACAGATGCCACAAGAGACAGAAGAAGCCGTTCTTGTTGTTACAAGTCTGTACCCAACTCTTCTCTCACTTGCTCAGGCATACTCAATGCTTGTGAGTCCTCTTCCAACTTATTTCATGTTATTTTCATTTACAGCACTCAAATCATACTCGAAAGTCGTAACAAATGTGAGCAATGCATGTCAATATCTTATAGGAGTAATTGTATACATGAACCAATGTCACTTACAGGAGTAATTTCTTACATTTTTCTATCCAAGAAATATTAGTCAACTACCTTGCTGACACACAGTAGTTGACACAAAGTTTAAGCTCAGCTATTTTTCAACTACCCTGCTGCTATAAGGGCCAATGTATGTGCGATTAATTCTGCTGTGACACATGTAGCGATTGGTAGCAGTCATTCTGCTTGCCGTCTTTCCTTTTTGTTGTGTGGTGCCTCCCTGAAGACGCCACCTCCTAATTTCATAACCTCAAACATACAGTACTGTAGTGTCAAGAAGCTTCGAGCTAGCTTTTTGACATCATACTTATGGTATTCTTCCTGTACACCCTCTACCAATTCTTTTATAGTTGCTGGTGCTCTTGTATCTGTGAGAGACTGTAAAGACCTAAAATAGCACAAGTCAAGGACATTCATATCCGGACTATTGGGAGGTTGCTGCCACAACCTAATTTTCAGGTCAGTCTTTGCTACAACCCGTAAAAAAGACTTATCACCAGGAAGGAGATGTGGTTTTGCATTATCTTGTTGAATGAAGATTGTTCTTTTTTCATCTTCGTCGGGCCACCTTTCTTGGATAGCAGGAATTAGTTTCTCACACAAGTACTGCCTCATAATATTGTAGGGGTTCGTAGCATGGAAAACAAAAATTTTCTATCGCATACAAACAAACAAGCCAAGATCTATCTACTAGATTGTAGCAACGAGTCGATGGAATAACTTACCCTCGAAGATTCCAAAGTGTTTAACGAGAGCGGATTCTCGTGGGTGATGTAGTCGTACTCTTTCCGATCTCAAGATCGTGTAGACGATCCTTCCGGCGCTGCGTTCCGGCAGCGCTTCCGCAGTCGGTCACACGTTCGGTACTCGACGAAGACCTTCCTCTCCCTTGTTCCAGCAGGCAGCGGAGGTTGTAGTACTCTCCTCGCGATTCCGGCAGCACAACGGCGTGGTACCGGAAGTAGAGGGAAAATCCCGCAGGGCTTCGCCTTAAGCCGGTGCGAGTATGGTGGAGCTTATGAGAGAGGCTATTAGTGGTCTAGTAATTAGACACACCAATTAGAAGGCTCTAAACCAATTAGAAGGCTCTAAACCGCTGGCTAAAGCAATTAGAAGCTCTAAACCAAAACGGCTCTAAACCGGAGATCTAGAGGTGAAACTTGTGTGTCTCTAGGAGGAGCCCTGCCCCTCCTTTTATGGGAGGGGGGTCTTGGCGCGCCAGGGGAGGGACGGAGTCCCTCCCCAACTCGGCCTTGGGCTGGGCGCCGGCCTGGAGGAGTCCAACTCCTCCTCCAGGTTGGTTCCAACTCCTCTTGCTTGTTTCCCACAGTTTTCTGTTTCCCACAGTTTCCTGTTTTAGCCGTTTGACTTTCAAACTAGCAATTTGACTTTCTTGTTTTTGAAACAGCAAGAACACTTAGTACATGATGCAATCAATCAATGACACACTCATGTACCCTCCCCCCCGGAGTGCCGGACAATCCGGAACCTTCTAGAACATTCCCGATGAAAACACCGGAATCATTCCCGAACTCCGAAACGGGACTTTCCTTATATGAATCTTATTCTCCGGACCATTCCGGATCACCTCGTGATATCCCGGATCCCATCCGAGACTCCGAACAACATTCGGTCTCTTTCTCATAATACCATAACTACTCAAACAACGTCGAATCCTTAAGTGTGTCTCCCTACGGTTCGTGAATTATGCGGACATGATCGAGACACTTCTCCGAACAATAACCAATAGAGGAATCTGGAAATTCATATGGCTCCCACATATTTCTACGATTACTTTGCGATCGAATGAACCACTTACATACGATACCAATTTCCCTTTGTGTCACGATATGTTACTTATCCGAGGTTATGATCGTCGGTATCTCTGCATACCTAGTTCAACCTCGTTACTGATAAGTACTCTTTTCTCGTTCCCGTGATATGTGATCCCTTGTGACCAAGTCACATGCTTGCAAGCTAATTGGATGACATTCCACCGAGAGGGCCCAGAGTATATCTATCCGTCATGTGGATGGACAAATCCCACTCTTGATCCATGTGTCTCAACCAATACTTTCCGAACACTCAATGCCACTTTTATAACCACCCAGTTACGGTGTGGTGTTTGATGTCATCAAAACATCCATCCGGTAAAGGTGATATGCATGATCTCATGGTCGAAGGAATTAGGTTACTATGTATCAGAAAGCATATAGCAATTGAACTAATGAAATGACTTGATCTTTATGCTACGCTTATCTATAGGAGTATGTCCACCATATCATTCTCCTAACGATATGATCTTGTTGTTGATAACATCTCAATGTTCATGATAGGGAAACCACAATCATTTAATCAACCAACAAGCTAGTGAAGTATAGAGGCTATACTAGGGACTTCAAATTAAGTTTACAAATCACACAAGTATTAATGTTTCCTTGTCAATACTATTATAGCATGAATGTAAACATTTATCATAAACACAAAGAATAATAATAACTACATTTATTATTGCCTCTAGGGCATATCTCCAACAGTCTCCCACTTGCACTAGAGTCATCTAATCTAGATTACATGGTAATATACCGAACACCCATGGCAGTTTGGTGTTGGTCATGTTTTGCCCTCGGGAGAGGTTTAGTCAACGGATCCGCCACATTCAGATCTGTGTGTACTTTGCAAATCTTTATATCCCCATCCTGGATATGTTCTCGAATAGCGTGAAAACGCAGCTTGATATGCTTTAGCTTCTTGTGTGACCTTGGTTCTTGCGCATTGGCTATGGCGCCCATGTTATCACAGTAGATAGACATTGGGTCCAGCGCACTTGGAACCACACCCAGCTCTGTAATGAACTCTTTCATCCATATCGCTTCTTGTGAAGCCTCCGAAGCAGCCATGTATTCCGATTCAGTTGAAGATCTCGCCATAACGCTTTGCTTTGCACTCCTCCAGCTAACTGCTGCACCATTCAAAATAAATACGTATCCAGATTGTGATTTAGAATCATCCGGATCGGTGTTCCAACTAGCATCGGTGTAACCATTAACAACGAGCTGTTCATCACCTCCATAAGAAAGAACCATATCCTTAGTTCTTCTCAAGTACTTAAGGATGTTTTTGACCGCTGTCCAATGATCCACTCCTGGATCACTTTGATATCTGCTAGTTAAACTAACAGCATATGCAATGTCGGGTCTAGTACATAGCATGGCATACATTAGAGATCCTATGGCTGAGGCATAGGGAGTCTTACTCATCCTTTCTCTATCTTCTGCCGATGTCGGACTTTGAGTTTTACTCAAGGTCGTATTGGGCAACATGGGCAAGAACCCTTTCTTGCTTTCTTCCATTCCAAATCTCTTTAGAACTTTGTCCAAATATGTACTCTGTGACAATGATATTTGGCGTTTTGATCTATCTCTATAAATCTTTATGCCTAATATGTAAGCTGCTTCGCCAAGATCCTTCATTGAAAAACTATTATTCAAATATTCCTTGACACTATTAAGAAGGTCTACATCATTCCCAATCAACAATATGTCATCCACATACAGTATTAAGAATGCTACAGAGCTCCCACTCACTTTCTTGTAAATACAAGCTTCTCCATAAGTTTGTATAAAACCAAAACTTTTGATTACCTTATCAAAACGTTGATTCCAACTTCGGGATGCTTGCTTCAATCCATAGATGGACCGTTGAAGTTTGCATACCTTGTTAGCATCTTTAGGATCGACAAAACCTTTGGGTTGCATCATATACAACTCTTCATCAATGTCTCCATTGAGGAATGCTGTTTTGACATCCATCTGCCATATCTCATAATCATAATATGCAGCAATTGCTAACATAATCCTCACAGACTTTAGCTTCGCTACCGGTGAGAAAGTCTCATCGTAGTCAACTCCTTGAATTTGTCGAAACCCTTTTGCGACAAGTCGAGCTTTATAGACAGTAACATTACCATCAGCATCTGTTTTCTTCTTGAAAATCCATTTGTTCTCGACAGCCTTTCGGCCATCCGGTAAGTCCACCAAAGTCCATACTTGGTTTTCGTACATGGATCCAATCTCGGATTTCATGGCTTCTTGCCATTTATTGGAATCTGGGCTCATCATCGCTTCCTCATATGTCTCGGGGTCATCGGTGTTGTCCACCAACATGACACTCATAACGGAATCATACCAATCTGGAGTGGTACGAGTTCTCGTTGACCTCCGAGGCTCTGTAGCAACTTCAACCGAAGTTTCATGATCATTATCATTAGCTTCCTCTCTAATTGGTGCAGGCACCACAGGAACTTCTTCCGGTGCTGCGCTACTCGCAATTTCGAGAGAAGGTTCGACAACCTCGTCGAGTTCTACTTTCCTTCCAGTCATTTCTTTCGAGAGAAATTCCTTCTCTAGAAAGGATCCATTCTTGGCAACGAAGATTTTGCCTTCGGATCTATGATAGAAGGTATACCCAATAGTTTCCTTCGGGTATCCTATGAAGACGCATTTTTCCGCTTTGGGTTCAAGCTTGTCCGGCTGTAACTTATTTACATAGGCTTCGCATCCCCAAACTTTAAGGAACGACAATTTAGGTTTCTTCCCAAACCATAATTCATACGGTGTCGTTTCAACGGATTTAGACGGTGCCCTATTTAAAGTGAATGCGGCTGTTTCTAATGCATAACCCCAAAATGATAGCGGTAAATCTGTAAGTGACATCATAGAACGAACCATATCTAAGAGAGTTCGATTACGACGTTCGGACACACCATTTCGCTGTGGTGTTCCCGGCGGTGTCAATTGTGAAAGTATTCCGCACTTCTTTAAATGCTCGCCAAACTCGTAACTTAGATATTCACCTCCACGATCAGAACGTAGAAATTTAATCTTCTTGTTACGTTGATTCTCTACCTCACTTTGAAACTCCTTAAACTTCTCGAAAGTTTCGGACTTATGTTTCATGAAATAGATATACCCATATCTACTCAAGTCATCCGTGAAGGTAAGAACATAACGATAACCACCGCGCGATGCTACACTCATTGGACCACACACATCGGTATGTATGATTTCCAATAAGTCCGTAGCTCGCTCCATCATACCAGAAAATGGAGTCTTAGTCATTTTACCCATCATACATGCTTCGCATCTTTCAAGTGATTCAAAATCAAGTGATTCAAGAAGTCCATCGGAATGGAGTTTCTTCATACGCTTCACTCCAATGTGACCAAGACGACAGTGCCACATATAGGTCGAATTATCGCTTGATTTCAAACGTTTAGCCTCAATATTGTTGATATGTGTATTTCCACTATCGAGATTCAATAAGAATAGACCATCTATCAAAGGTGCATGTGCATAAAACATATTACTCATATAAATCGAACAACCATTATTCTCTGACTTAAACAAGTAACCGTCTCGCAATAAACAAGATCCTGATATAATGTTCATGCTCAACGCAGGCACTAAATAACAATTATTTAAGTATAAAACTAATCCCGATGGTAGATGAAGAGGTCGCGTGCCGACTGCGATCACATCAACCTTTGATCCATTTCCCACGCGCATCGTCACCTCGTTCTTCGCTAGCTTCCGTTTATTCTGCAGCACCTGTTTCGAGTTACAAATATGAGCAACCGAACCAGTATCAAATACCCAGGCACTACTACGAGTACTAGTGAGATACACATCAATAACATGTATATCAGATATACCTTTCTTCTTGATGTTGCCGTTCTTCAGATCCGCCAAGTACTTTGGGCAATTCCGCTTCCAGTGACCTTCTCCCTTGCAGTAAAAGCACTCAGTTTCAGGCTTTGGTCCAGCTTTGGTTTTCTTCGCTGGCGTGGTAACTTTCTTACCACCCTTTTTGAAGTGTCCCTTTTGCTTAGACTTGCCTTTCTTGAATTTTGTGGTCTTATTGACCAACAACACTTGGTGCTCTTTCTTGATCTCCACTTCTGCAGACTTTAACATAGCAAACAGTTCTGGCAACTCTTTGTTCATGTTCTGCATGTTGTAGTTCATCACAAAGTTCTTGTAACTTGGTGGTAGTGATTGGAGGACACGGTAAATCCCCAAAGCATTAGGAATCACTATACCCAAGCTTTGAAGTTTGTTTGCGTGCCCAAACATCTTAAGCACATGCTCACTGACGGAGCTGCCCTCTTCCATCTTGCAGTTAAAGAACTTTTCAGAAGCCTCATAACTTTCAATTGCCGCATGAGTCTCAAAGATCAATTTGAGATCCTCGACAATATCATATGGGTCTGAATTCTCAAACCTTTTCTGAAGCTCCGATTCTAAACCATACAAGATAGCACACTGAACTATGGAGTACTGATTCTTCCGAGCGAGGTAAACATTCTTTACTTCATCGGCAGCATCAGCTGCAGGTGGGTCACCTAGCGGTGCATCCAGCACATAGGTCAAATTACCAGCTGTGAGGACAATCCTCAAATTGCGGAACCAATCCGCGAAGTTGCTTCCATTGTTTTTCAACTTTTCTTTCTCTAGGAACGCATTAAAATTGATGGTAGGGGCTGCCATTGATCTACAACATATTTGCAATAGTTTAGACTAAGTTTATGACAAATTGAGTTCAAATTAATTAATGAAATTAAACTAGGTGAACTCCCACTCAAAACAACATCCCTCACATTGTTTTAGTGATCACACGAACCAAATCCACTACATCAACACCGATCATCACGAGAGTTGATATAGTTTCAATGGCGAACAATCATCATGTTCATCATATCTACTATACGATTCATGCTTTACCTTTCGGTAATCCGTGTTCCGAGACCATGTCTGTACATGCTAGGCTCGTCAAGATCAAACCTCAGTTTCTGCATGAGCAAATCTGGCTTGCTCACGTTGTATACACTTGCAGAATCTAACACACCCGATCATCACGTGGTGCTTCGAAACAACAAGCTTTAGCAACGGTGCTAACTAAGGGTGAACACTTTATGATTTGAAATTCATGTGCATGAGGGATCATCTTATAATGCTACCGTCGTCTACTAAGCAATACAAGATGCATAAAGGATTAACATCACATGCAATTCATAATATGTGATATGATATGGCCTTTCTTCTTTGTGCTTCCGATCTCCATCTTCAAGCACGAACATGATCTCCATCATCACCGGCATTGCATCAAGGTCAATGACGCTTCACCATGGTTGTCGTCCACCGGCTTCAACTATTACAACTACTTTGAATAGACACGCGGGTCTTAACATAAATTAAAGACAACCATATGGCTCCTGCCGGTTGCCAACTTACAATAAGGAACATTGCATACATCAAATATAATCACAATCATGGCCATATCACATCACTGCACACCCCTGCAAAACAAAGTTAGACGTCTCTACTTTCTTTGCATATTTTACGTGGTTTGGGGCTTTCAATAAGTGTCGTTCTAACTTACGAACAAGAACCACAACATTGATACTAGCATTGTTGATTACCCGTTGTAAATTGGATCTTAACTATGCTAGGAGAAACATGCACCCGCAAAGCCACTTATGCAATACAAGTTGCATGTCAAGCGTGGAGCAAGTCTCATTAACGATGTCATGTAAGGTTAGCCCGAGCCGCTTCATCCCAACATACCGCAAGATGCAAAGTACACAAAAAGCAATCTACAATAAAAGCATCAACGCCCACAATGACCATTGTGTTCTACTCGTGCAACAGATCTACATATAGACACGGCTCTGATACCACTGTAGGGGTTCGTAGCATGGAAAACAAAAATTTTCTATCGCATACAAACAAACAAGCCAAGATCTATCTACTAGATTGTAGCAACGAGTCGATGGAATAACTTACCCTCGAAGATTCCAAAGTGTTTAACGAGAGCGGATTCTCGTGGGTGATGTAGTCGTACTCTTTCCGATCTCAAGATCGTGTAGACGATCCTTCCGGCGCTGCGTTCCGGCAGCACTTCCGCAGTCGGTCACACGTTCGGTACTCGACGAAGACCTTCCTCTCCCTTGTTCCAGCAGGCAGCGGAGGTTGTAGTACTCTCCTCGCGATTCCGGCAGCACAACGGCGTGGTACCGGAAGTAGAGGGGAAATCCCGCAGGGCTTCGCCTTAAGCCGGTGCGAGTATGGTGGAGCTTATGAGAGAGGCTATTAGTGGTCTAGTAATTAGACACACCAATTAGAAGGCTCTAAACCAATTAGAAGGCTCTAAACCAATTAGAAGGCTCTAAACCGCTGGCTAAAGCAATTAGAAGCTCTAAACCAAAACGGCTCTAAACCGGAGATCTAGAGGTGAAACTTGTGTGTCTCTAGGAGGAGCCCTGCCCCTCCTTTTATGGGAGGGGGGTCTTGGCGCGCCAGGGGAGGGAGGGAGTCCCTCCCCAACTCGGCCTTGGGCTGGGCGCCGGCCTGGAGGAGTCCAACTCCTCCTCCAGGTTGGTTCCAACTCCTCTTGCTTGTTTCCCACAGTTTTCTGTTTCCCACAGTTTCCTGTTTTAGCCGTTTGACTTTCAAACTAGCAATTTGACTTTCTTGTTTTTGAAACAGCAAGAACACTTAGTACATGATGCAATCAATCAATGACACACTCATGTACCCTCCCCCCCGGAGTGCCGGACAATCCGGAACCTTCTAGAACATTCCCGATGAAAACACCGGAATCATTCCCGAACTCCGAAACGGGACTTTCCTTATATGAATCTTATTCTCCGGACCATTCCGGATCACCTCGTGATATCCCGGATCCCATCCGAGACTCCGAACAACATTCGGTCTCTTTCTCATAATACCATAACTACTCAAACAACGTCGAATCCTTAAGTGTGTCTCCCTACGGTTCGTGAATTATGCGGACATGATCGAGACACTTCTCCGAACAATAACCAATAGAGGAATCTGGAAATTCATATGGCTCCCACATATTTCTACGATTACTTTGCGATCGAATGAACCACTTACATACGATACCAATTTCCCTTTGTGTCACGATATGTTACTTATCCGAGGTTATGATCGTCGGTATCTCTGCATACCTAGTTCAACCTCGTTACTGATAAGTACTCTTTTCTCGTTCCCGTGATATGTGATCCCTTGTGACCAAGTCACATGCTTGCAAGCTAATTGGATGACATTCCACCGAGAGGGCCCAGAGTATATCTATCCGTCATGTGGATGGACAAATCCCACTCTTGATCCATGTGTCTCAACCAATACTTTCCGAACACTCAATGCCACTTTTATAACCACCCAGTTACGGTGTGGTGTTTGATGTCATCAAAACATCCATCCGGTAAAGGTGATATGCATGATCTCATGGTCGAAGGAATTAGGTTACTATGTATCAGAAAGCATATAGCAATTGAACTAATGAAATGACTTGATCTTTATGCTACGCTTATCTATAGGAGTATGTCCACCATATCATTCTCCTAACGATATGATCTTGTTGTTGATAACATCTCAATGTTCATAATAGGGAAACCACAATCATTTAATCAACCAACAAGCTAGTGAAGTATAGAGGCTATACTAGGGACTTCAAATTAAGTTTACAAATCACACAAGTATTAATGTTTCCTTGTCAATACTATTATAGCATGAATGTAAACATTTATCATAAACACAAAGATATAATAATAACTACATTTATTATTGCCTCTAGGGCATATCTCCAACAAATATCTCTAGTAACCTTTATAGATTTCAACTCGAGTGTCCCTTTATCTCTGTTTTTATTATTTTTTATTGCTGGCTTCTCTTGGACAAATGCCCATGTGCTAATTTTTCCATCAAATGTCACCGCGCCACCTTCACCAAACCTTGGCTTCGCCACGGCAGTCAGGAACATTACTTTCCCAATGTTGTTCTTGTTCCACACGGTGCGCAAGGGTAGGGATTCTTCAGGAAGTAGATAGTAGTTGTTATTCTTCCTTGTCATATCAAACCATTTCTCGTCAATATGGACAATGTTGTCCATTAACTGGAAGGAAGGTCGGGGATATGTCAACTCGTTTTGCTCTAGCATGGAGACGCAGAACTTTAGTCTCTTAATCTTGTTTTCTTGTGTCATCATAGGCTTCAAGCTGCTTCTCCGACGCACCAACTTACCCATCTGAAACCTTTTGTGTAAGGTTGACCGGGCTATACCCAATGACATTTCTAGTCCTCGGATTGTCTTCCGTTTGTTCAGTGGTACTGTCAATACCCTTGACAAACCCAGGTCTTTCTTTTTTCGTCCCACATTACCCTTTCTCTTGTTTGAAACATCTACTTCTTCGCCTCGTTTAATCTGGCCCAGGGCTTTCTCCCATATTCTTTCAACTGTCCATACACTTGTATCCACGAGGCATGCAATAAGTTGCTTGTCCTCTGTTTGTATTGCTCCATCTCTGCACTTGATTACCGCCAAGGCAAAGTAGACACCAAATCTCTGCTCATTTGTTAGTTCTGGTTTTGTATGGTGAACACCTGGAACATCTTCTTCCATATCATCCAAATCAGGAGCATCTTCTTCCATATCATCCAAATCAGGAGCATCTTCTTCCATATCATCCAAATCAGGAGCATCTTCTTCCATATCATCCAAATCAGGAGCATCTTCTTGTAAATATGCAGCTTCTGGAGCAATCACATTCAAGTCGAGACCAACTTCTTCTGGAGCAATCACATTCAAGTCGAGACCAGCTTCTTCTGGAGCAATCACATTCAAGTCGAGACCAGCTTCTTTTTCTGGAGCAATCATATTCAAGTCGAGACCAACTTCTAGTGGAGCAATCACATTGAAATCAAGACCAACTTCTTCTTCTGGAGCAAACACGTTCAAGTCGAGACCAACTTGTTCTTGGGGAATCCCATCTTGTTCTTGAGGAATCTCGGCTTCTTGTTCTTGAGGAATCCCAGCTTCTTGTTCTTGTTCTTGAGCTTCAGAGTCACTTGTCCGAGGGAATTTCTTCTCGTAGATATTGTGTAGGTTAGTACACATTCCTGTATAAGACCGGTATTGGGGGCATGATGCCGTTTCTTTTGAGAACAAGAATACACATTCCTCCAAAAGAGCGAGATTGGAAGCATGGCATGGCATAGCATGGTTTCTTACCGTGTACCAAAGGTTCAGAGAAGATGTTCTTTTGGTGCATCCTGTTATATGTCCACATATCCGCTGCTTTATATGGTAGTTTCTTCCTCCTGGAAACCAGCTTATGTAGTTCTTTGCCATCAAATTGTTTCTTCAAAAAGCTGTGCAAAGAGAAGATTAAATGATGAGCACCACCATCCTAAAATTGCTCAAAACAAAAGTAGAGAGAAATTAAAACTTACACCCCGGATAACTGTGTATGGATATCAATTTTGGGCCTTCTCTTGTTCATCCTGGCTTCTTTATCTGTATCATGACAATAATGTCACGAAATGAAAATACAAGTAGTAGGTCAGTAATAACCAACAATGAAATATGTGGGTCTAAGTAAATTGATGCAATCTAGTGTACAGGTGCAATCTAGTGTACATGTTTCTACATTTCACAAACTCTTCCTGATGACTGTTTTTGCTCTATTTTCAGGAGGGCGATGTTAAAGATTTTAAGGAGCTGATTGCAGGGTATGACCATAGCTATTGGTCATGCAGTGTTGCAAGGCTTGAGTATTCAGGGACTGGAGTAATTTCAGTGTTTGCCATAACATATCAGTTGCTGTAAAGTCGGTCTTATCATTTTTTTGGCTTGTGGTTCCATTGCATACATAGGTAAAACCAATTTCTGTCCAATATGGAATTGGTACAGCAGAACATGATCAGGAGGGCAGGGTGATAACTTTTACTTGGTCAATTCTTATGTCCCAAATTCTGGCCGTGGTTTAAAGAGACTGGTAAGGCTGATGTTCCTTTTCACTATTACCATTACCTTTTGTTTTAACTGTCATCGCTTCTCATCAAAATATTACTCAGGAGTATTATTTTTCTGGTCAATTTTACTTGGTCAATTTTCAGGAGTATTATTTTCTAATCTTTATTTATCTTCATGTGTACAGAGTTGATGATTGGGAACCATGCTTCAGCGATTTTGTGGAAGTACGTCCGGTTAGCTAGCTTTCCAATCTTAATTTCATACCTGCAGTTTAGCTCAAGCTCGTACTGGAAGACGCACAGGGAGCAGCGGCACATGGAGCAGTGGAGAGCTATCCAAGTGGACAGTATTGTGGATTCACAATCTGCAGCACAGAGCTATCCAAGTGGTTACAAAAAATGACATTCAGAAGGTTGCATCGAATAGTTTTCTAGAACACTGCTATCAGACAGGAACATCTCATATTAGCAAAGACCTTTCAGTGACCAAGAAAGTTGATGTTGAGGAAGATGATTCTCAGTATGAGGATGGGGAACTTAGGGAATCTGGTGACCGTTATTGGGTGGATGATGGGTATGAAGAAGTTAAATGTGCCAATCATCAGGTATCATATTACAAGCATGAAAATGCTGCTCCAGACATTCATCTTGCACAAGTTCAGTTCCTTTACTTGTCATCTTACAGGCAGTTTAGTTCCTGTTTGTTCAGTATCATAATCCTAATAACTACTGCCACATTTCCCTTCCTTTCCAATCTTAATTTCATACCTGCAGTTTAGCTCGAGCTCGTCCTAGAAGATGCACAGGGAGCAGCGGAGCAGGGAGCAGCGGCCAGGCAGCGGCACACAGCGGAGCAGGCGCGCGCAGAGGCAGGTAGCAGGCGCGCGCGGAGCTGGCGCGCCGGAGCAGCGGCACACAGCGGAGCTGGCGCGCGCGGAGCCGGTAGAAGCCGCGCACGGACGAGCGGCAGAGGGAGCAGCGGCACGAAGCGGAGGCGGGGAGCAGGCGCGCGGAGGCAGCTCTCTCTGTGGTTGATCCCAGATCGATTGGCCAAAGACCAGGACGGGGGAGACGGTGTTGATCCCAGACCGATCGATTTCCTGACCTCTCCCCCGTCGTTCTTTGCCGATTCTGTCGATCGGCCACCGTCGAGGACGACGGAGATGGAGACGAAAGATTAGCGTTTGAATTTCAAGATTAGGGGTCTATTTGAAGCGTTTTGAGTTATTTAGGGACTTTTTGCAAAAAATGATATTGTACAGTGCATGCGACATCTAATACGGGACGGAGGGAGTATATAATTTGTGTAGAGGTGGTTTTCGTCACCCATATTTTCGTCCGTCGGGCACCTTTTCAGTTTAGCCCTTGAAAAGTGATAAATTAACCCGCAGTCCAATCTCCACCAGACGTCTATGCACGCGATCAACGCGGAAAAGATCCCTCGACGGCCCGGGATAACCGCGTCGAGCTCCAGCTAGCACGTGCATCCCAGCTTACGGTCATGTACCTTGAAGAATCACTGAACCTCTTCAGTCGCCGGAGCAATGAGTATGCCCGTCGCCTTGACGCCACTGACGAGCCACAGGACCCATGCCCGCCTCACGCCCCTACCTCCTCCAATCCAAGGTCAGCTGCCACTTTCGGCCTACCCGTGAGGTGCTATTTCTGTGCTATTCTACTAGCTGAGATGCTCGTATGCCATGTTTGATTCATGTCCAATCCCGCCCCAGGCCTGTATTCTGCTAGCCTAACTGGTTGCATGCCTGCGGCCTGCCCTCTCTGAACCTGTTATACAGTGAGAGCCTACTGGCTCGACGAAAGCAGAGCTGGTTCGGACAAAGTAAATTGTGTCTGCAAAGATACACAAGAATTCGATCACTGCCTCATGGGGTACGATGATTAGAAACAATCTGTGGCGACTACAATTACCCAAATCGGACGGAGTGAGTCGTTAGCGTTGTGCCTGGCCCAGTTTCGGCATGTGTGTCGACATTTTCTAATTAGTACACACAAACCTTCTCAATCAAATCAGAAAGAAAAAAATGATTGACAATTTCATTCCTCGCTCGTCCACTCCTTTCGGTCAAGATAGGCAACTCTGCCCTGCTGCACCACAGGAAGCTTTGACCTGGTATTGCTGGATCCCAACTTAAATGTGCACTTCTGCATCTCTCATTCTTAGTTCTTACTGTCTATTTTAGAAACAAGAGTCGTGGAGGCTGACTTGCCACTTTGTCAGGCTCGGTGGAAAGAAGAACTCCAGCAAGGCATTGATTTGCATCCTCAAGTTTTGTTGCACTGCCTTTAAGTTCATTTTCATTTTAGATGTTGTCAAGAATTAGCGCATGCTATTTTTTCTGTGTGTGATAATTCCCGGTCAGTTGTCATGCAAATCTCAGTCGTACTTATAACTAGAAAAACCCCACTTGCAATTCACATGACACTTTTGATGCAAATCCAGTGTATTTGGACCTGCACATTTTTATTTGAAAATCACGGAGCTAGACGAATCACACAATAATTTATATTTATCACGTATGCATCCAATGGATACCATGTGAAATATGAATAGTAAAAGACACGCAAAAAAAGAATAGCAAAAGGGAATTTTAAGTTCCGGCCCAACACCATATTCCATGAGAATAAAAATTCATAAACATAACTCTCAGCAAAAAGTTGTTCACCGTCTATCATGGCATTGCACTGTAGAGTCCGATGCCACTCTACACGGCGCTGCAAAAAGGGGGGTTATTGGTGTGAAATAATTTTGCCACGACTTTAGTTTGTCTTTTAACTTTGGGTCAATTTTTATCCAAAAACCATTCACCGTGCAAATTGGATGTGTCGAGATAAAAAAACTCCTAGATCTGATGCCAGCGAACAACATAAATAAAGGTCTACCCGAAAATTGGATTGATCAATTGATCTAAGATCAAATCGGACCGTGACCGAGGACGGATCGGTGTAAATAGACGAGATAAAAAGGCTACCATGTGTAAGGCTTCGTTCGATGAAGAAAACTAAAGAATGACACGATGACGTCTCCCACGATCATAAAAAGCCAAGAAACTCATGACAAAATCTTTTATTTTCTTTGTTCTTCATAAAAAATATTTATTTATTATTGACCCCGTTGCAAAGCACGGGCATTCAACTAGTTTTTTAACTGGCCGATCTGTGGTTTAGTTGGTTATTAAGGGATCTGACCCCTAGAGAGTCCATGTAGAGCACGGATGTTCAAAAATACAATCCAAAGTTGAGTCTAAGGATGGCAATTTTATCCATGGATCGGGGTATCCATGGATATCCGACCCGGTGGGTAAGGGTATGGAGGCCTAATTACATCCACGGATTTCATGGGGCGGATATCCGCTAATTCATGGGGCGTGCATGGGTAGTACTTTGGCTCCACGGATATCCAAAGGATACCCGACTGACACGTGGGACCCACATGTCAGTGAGATTATTTTTTTATGTATGCAATATTTACTAAATAAATGACCCCAAATTTCAAGCCATAGGCCCAAAAGCCCACCTAAATAGGAATCCTAATTAACCCTAATTCCTCTGGCCCCAATTACTGTACGGTGTAACCCCAGGCCCCAGCCAAGGTCGCACTTGTTGCCCCATCCCCAGACCCCAGGTGATGAGGATCGATCTCGTCAATGCCCATTGTTATGAGCTTGGGTTTTGGAGAAGATGGGGAAGCTGGAGATCGTGAAACGGTTAACAGACAAGCAACCAGGGTACACGAGATTTACCCAGGTTCAGGCCCCCGAAGGGAAAACCCTACTCCTGCTTGTCTGCTCTTGATTACGGCGAAATCGAGAGTTACAGGGGTGCACAGATGCAATCTGGCGTGGAGGTGTGTATGCGGTGGTTTTCGAGGTGCCCTCCTCGTTGTGCCCTCCTAGACTTTATATAGAGGTAGGCAGGTCCCGGGCACAGATTGAGTCGGTTACAGGTTTTAGGGTTTGCCCCTTTGAATATTCTATCTATTCTAGTCTTGCTCTCCAAGGATCCGAAGACTTCATGGGTTTGGGCCACCCGAAAGTCTTCATGGGCTGCGTGTATTCTCGTGGGCCTTCCTTGGGCTGGACTAGGTATGCCAAAGTCGTGTACCCGTAGGGTATAACCATGTTAGTAGCCCCCGAGCGTTCAGTCGAATCGTAGATTCGGCTGAGGACTCTTCAATCTTTCGGGTGCAGCTGTCTCTGTTTACTAGAGAATGATTTGAGTGTGTAGGGATTGTTGATGCGTGTGCCTGACTCTCTCGACGGATCAGGGTCAGTTAACTGTCTTAGGACAAAACAACATGATCTTCTTCAGATTCGAGTCCCTCGACTCGAACCCGGAACATATGCTGGTGTAATTCGACTCAGGCCGTTGAGGACTTACAGGAGTGGAATCCCAGTAGATTTTAAATGATGTACCCAACGCGTCCGTCGGGATTTTTCATCGCGCCTGCTGGCACGTATTTTTACTAGTAGAGCGCAGTCGTGTGCGTTGCCAGGCCATCAAATGATATCTGTAGATCTTATCTTTGTGTCGCAGACACAACATCCGAATGTTTATCACCACGGAGGTATTTCGTGTGGCCAAGGAGGATGTTTACTCACTTAGCGTTAATTGGGGCAGAGTTGCCGAATTTTTTTTGCATGCTGATCCGAAGGATTGCAGTCGAAGAATTCATAGGGTGCGCGACCAGCGCTCCCTATGGGAGTAGCCCCGGAGTGTCTGTTCGAGTCGTAGACTTGAGCGGAGACTTTAGTTCAGCTGTTGCTTGCTTCAGGTCCGTAGGACACAAATTTTTTTGGATGCTTGAATCAGTCCTCCCTATGGGAGTAGCCCCCAAGTCCGTAGTGGAGTCGTAGAATCGACGTAGGACTCGAAGAAATAGTTCAGTGGTGTAGTACCTTAATCATACTTCGGGTGCGCGGCCAGTGCTCCTGATAGGAGTAGCGCCCGAGTAGTTACTCAAATCATAGATTCGAGTGAATACTTTAGCTGTATAGCCGAAGATTTGTAATCGTTGCTAGTATAGCCTTGATGACATCAATGCTAACGATCGGTGACCTCAAGCGTCTGCGGCACCAGAGATGACGTGACTGGACGAACGTGGGTCCCACCTTCTGACTTTGAATTAACTGGTCACGCGCGTCATGGAGATAATTACGGCGCCGCCTCGGTTTCCGTGCGTAGTGGATGGCGTGCGAGCGACGGTTCGCTGCTGTGCTGACACGTGGACGGTTGGATTTTGACGCTAGCTCTAGGGCTTCCCAATGAACGGTCCATTTTCATCGTCTTTGTCCTTATAATCTGTGGGGGAAACGTTTGTTTGTTTTCACTGCAGCCATTTTCTTTTCACATCGGCGGCTGGATCATTTCCCTTAAACCCAACTTTCTCTTCTTTTCTTTTTCTATGTCTGAGTCTGTCTAGTACTGGCGGAGGCGGTGGTTTTACATCCGCGACTCCCCAGTGGACGGGCAAAATTTTGGCCTTGCTCCTTTCAACTCCTCCCAGAAAATCCAGCCGAAGAGGTCCTGGAAGAACCACATCTTGGATGGTGAGGTGGCAAAGATAGATGAGCTCTATCGTCGGGTGGAGGACCTCCAGGTGATTCCAGATAAGGAGGTGAACGGCGTGGATATTATCTGCACCTTCCTCAAACGTCGGGTGCAGCCACTCCAGGCTAGGGTGCACCCGATGTTCCTTTACTCTGTCCGCCACGATCCGACTAGGGTTTCGTCTGAGGAGCTCTCCAGGAGGGATCTCGACAGAATCCTTCGGCCGCTGCTGACGTACAAACCTGAAGAGGACATTCCGGGGAAGTTGCTAACCCCTCCGTTTACTGCCGCTCGTCCGGTTCCGCAGGTGTAGATCTGGGGTGTGCGCGTAGCGCTATTTTGAGTGCGTTTTTCTTGTGTCCGTTTGTTCTGAAAGTTTGATTTCTTTGTGCAGGAGTTCAAAGTACCAGGTATGGTGCCTCCACTACCCGAACGTTTTCCGGATGCGCCGGACAATGACGTAGTGGACTCCATGTCTGAGCTTCCCTCGGCGCAGTCACCAGCAGAAGAAGCCCCCGAGTCGAGCGAGGGGCAGACCCAAAAGCGGGCATGGAGCTCGAGCGAATCGTTAGATGCCTCGACTCCGCCAATGCCTAGGAACCCGTCGTGCCTTGCGCGTCACAGTGGAGGTGATGGTGGCTCTTCCTCCCCTATTCCGGCCGTGCCTATGCGGGATATAGCGCCACAGCCGCCGGCGAAGCGAAAGAAGGAAGAGAAGAAGGGCAAGAGGTCCTTTCCTGTCTTCAATTTGAGTGATATGGATTCATAAGTTCTTTCGAGCGTTTTTTGCTATCCTTCATTGTTGTTTGATTTTATTTGACTGATGTTTTCCGGTGCAGCCACTCCTTTGATGGCTCGTTTAGTGATGCCACTCAGGAGAGGGTGGGGGATTCGATGGTGACGCCTCCCCCTTCGCAGACGGTGGCGACCTCTAGGGGCGTTGCTCTGAACCCTTCTCCACAGGAGGCTCGGGTGATTGTCTCCTAGAAGACTACAACCGGACCTTCGGAGTCGCCGTATGATCATGTAAGTTCTTTCGTTCTTGCCTTGGGGGGATCCCCCGAGCATTTGTCGTATGATATGCTGATCATTGCTTCTGTTTTGTGCGCGTCTCGGGGGGGGGGGGGGGGGGGGGAGCCCCCGAGCGCTTTTCGTATGCTTGATTTGTTTTGCTCGTTTCTTGGGTGCAGCCCCCGACCCCTTTTCCTGAAAAGTTGCTTCTTCTCGCAGCCTTTTGTGCAAGGCGCCAACCAGTTGGTGAAGCAGCACCTGGCATTGGAGTCCACCCTCCAGCGGCTTGAGGGTACATCCGCAACTAGGTCGTCTACTTCTTCGTCTGCTTGCTAGCTTGTGAATCTGATACGTGTTCATTTTTGCAGATGAGAACAATACTGCTCTCCGCGAGCTTGATGCCCTTAAAAAGAGCCTCGGGCAAGCGGAGAAGAAAGCCGAAGATGCCGTTGGTGCGAAGGAGCACCTCGAGCGGGAGTTGGCCGACGCAGTTGCGGCCAAGGAGCGCCTGCAGCAGGAGGCGACGGACCGCGAGGAGCATCTTGCCACAGCCGCGTCTTTGCGCGAGAGGGAGGTAGCCGAGAAGCTGATGGCTGCAGCCAAGGCTA
Organism: Avena atlantica; assembly: GCA_910589765.1. Lineage (NCBI taxonomy): Eukaryota > Viridiplantae > Streptophyta > Magnoliopsida > Poales > Poaceae > Avena > Avena atlantica. The sequence goes on from OU342738.1 coordinate 433,049,109, forward strand.
TTTCGGGTGAGTAGTTTTCGCCTGTATGATCTTTTCCAGCTACCTTTGTCTCTCTGGATTTATTTGATTGTTACTTTCGTTTTTCAGATGCCGTAGGAATTGAGTTTGACTGCGGTACTCTGGAGCACGGCAGTGCTCTGGATGATGCTGCTGCGGTGGTCAAAGACCGCTGCAGTACTGTGGTTGGCTTACTTGCCACGGCTAAGGAGGTTCTTGGACGCTTCTACAAGGAGCTCGTTCCCAAGGGCGTTGCCCTTGAGGATGTCGACTTGTTGGCGGATGCATTGTCACCCGACACGCCTGCGGCGTACAAGCGCAAGCAGAAGGGCATCGGTGCATCCATGGGGCTGGCGATGGCCATGGCTTCTGGAGCGGAGTTGGATCTTCATCAGGTCACCTCCCAGATGCCAACGGCTCCCGACGGATCCGAGGTAGCCTTTGCCCTCTATGTTGCCCGCTGTAAATGCTCTGGGCCGAAGCTGATTGACCTGCTGGCGGAGTACGCGGTGAGGCAGCAGGGAGAGGCCAAGAACAGGCCGTCTGGCTCCGAGGCCACTCAGGATGCAGCTGCTTAGGCCTTGTAGTTGCAGGGTAGTTGTCGTCTTCTTTTGTTGTAATATACTTATGAACACTTCTTGTGCCACGTAGTGGCTTTTTGTTGTATATAATGAATCTTCGAGCCGTTGGCCATTCATATGTTGTTCATATACTTGTCTCTTTTACTCTAGGGACCTTCAGTTGATGACCCTATCGATACTGCGCATGTTCCGCAGCCGCGACCATCCTTGGATGATGCGTCACAGCTTGTGTTTCTTCATGACTGTGTATGCAGTCTTGAGAAGGAGTTGTTAGGCATCCGAGGTCATGCGGACGTTTGGAAATCGAAGGAAGAACGAGGCGCCGCCAGAGAGGAGTATTTGATGGAGGAGTTGTGGCATTTAGCCGAACAACTGCAATGTGAGTTTCTTCGAGCTGCTGCTCATTTTCGGATGCGCTTGTTGGCCTGTCATCTTACTTTGTAGGTGTTGCAGGGTGCTAACCTTGTTCCTCAGGAGGAGAAGGAGCGTGTTGCAGTTCGAATCAATTGCTTGACCTAGCAAGATATGGAGGCTGGTGGATTTTTCTGGATGGATCGCGATCGTGCCATGATCCTTGCGGCTGTGTAGGATCATGCTCACGAGGTTTCGCGAGTGTTGCGGCAGGTGAAGACTTCCCTGGCGTCTATTCTGCATGTCATGTTTCCTCTGGATGAAGCGCCATCGACTCTCTAGGGCTTGCTGGCGAAGTTTCGAGACGTGCGTCACGTCAAGGAGCTAGTGCCGCACCAGTTAGTTGCTAGGGTGAAGGCTGCGCTTTCCCTCGTGCAGCTGCATCGCTCTGATGTGGATCTTGATGCTGTTGCGATTGGGCCGCCCCCTCGGCCGGATGGTGATGTGTGGGACATGCGCCCTCACTATGCGGCTGTGAGGCAGTATGCCGAAGAAGTTATAGATCTTTTTGAGCATCGTGCGCATGTGATTCTTCAGAATAGGTAGGACCTATAAAAAGATAGATGTAAAAACTTGTATGTATTCGACTGGGCGTGCTATGCCCTTTGTTGTAAAGGTTGATTGTATTAACACGTGGTGCTTTTTGTATGCGTGCCCATTTTGTTAGCCTGACGTGATCAGCTACTCAGGTGTACATGCGTTATCCTCAGTCGACGAAGTCGTGAGGTGAGGGGAGCCCCCGAGTATGTTGTAGTATACAGAAATGCGAGTAAGAGATAATGTTTTGGGGCAAGACACTTAGCTTTATTCATATCGTAATGAGGAGGTACATTGTTCGGCTGGGTAGCCTTGGCTGAATAGCCTTATTGAAAGTAAAGGGGGGGGGTAGCTAGGGGTAGAAGTGTCGCATTTGTGGGACGTTCCATGGGTTGGAGTATGCGACTCCAGACTCCATGTTCTTGAGGCGATAGGCGCCACCTGGGATGACTTCGGTGACGACGTAGGGTCCTTCCCAGGGTGACTCGAACTTCTTCGATCGCTCTTGCTTGAGTCGTAAGACTAGGTCTCCTTTGACAAAGGATCTTGGACGCAGCCGACGGCTGTGATAGTTGCGGAGAATCTGTTGGTAGACCGCCGATCGAGCCGCGGCTATGTCGCGTGCCTCGTCGAGTGTGTCGATGGCATCTTCAAGTGTGGCCGTCGATTCGCCTTCGCTGTAGGCGACGACCCGTGGGGCCTTATGGCGTACTTATGCAAGCAACATGGCTTTGGCGCCGTGCACCATGAAGAAAGGCATGTAGCCAGTTGAGCTGTTTGGAGTTGTGCGCAGGCTCCAAAGGATGGAGGGTAGCTCTTCTGGCCAGGCTCCCGCAAGTCGCTGCAGTGGGCTCATCAGGAGTTTCTTGATGCCGCCGCCGACGAGGCCGTTGGCCTTTTTGACCTGTCCGTTTGTTTGCGGGTGCGCCACAGAGGCGTAAGTTATGTTTATTCCGAGGCCTTCGCAGAAGTCCTGAAATTCTTTGTGTAGGGGTTCGTAGCATGGAAAACAAAAAATTTCTACCGCATGCAAACAAACAAGCCAAGATCTATCTACTAGATTGTAGCAACGAGTCGATAGAGGAACTCACCCTCGAAGATTCCAAAGTGGTTAACGAGAGCGGATTCTCGTGGGTGATGTAGTCGTACTCTTGCTGATCTCAAGATCGTGTAGACGATCCTTCCGGCGCTGCGTTCTGGCAGCGCTTCCGCAGTCGGTCACACGTTCGGTACTCGATGAAGACCTTCCTCTCCCTTGTTCCAGCAGGCAGCGGAGGTTGTAGCACTCTCCTCGCGATTCCGGCAAGCACGACGACGTGGTACCGGAAGTAGAGGGGAGATCTCGCAGGGCTTCGCCTTATGACGGAGCGAGTATGGTGGACTATGAGAGAGGCCTTGGCGATCAAGGGTTTAGAAGGCACCAAGGGAGGAGGCTAGCCGGCGGCTAGGGTTAGGGTTCACCCCAACTCGGTCAGTTGGTGGTTCCCTAGGCGGCGGTGGCGGCAGCAGCAGGGGTGGTGGCGCCGACGGCTTAGGGTTAGGGTTTTGGGGTGTGAGAGGTGTAGGCTAGAGGGGGCACCCCTGCCCCTTCTTTTTTAGGTGGGAGGGTGCCGGCCAGGTGGAGGGAGTCCTCCCCCAAGTCGGCCTCCTTGGCCGGCGATGGAGGGAGGAGGACTTCCTCCCCAAGTAGGTTTCCTACTCTCCCTCCACCAAGCAAACTTGTCGTTTGACTTTTCAAATTGGCGTTTGACTTTTCAAACTAGGATTTGATTTATTCCTTTATTTTGCTTAGCCATGATACCTAGTACATGATGCAACTATTCCACATTGTCATGACACATTCATGTACCCTTCCCCTCCAGAGTGCCGGACCTTCCGGAACCTTCTAGAACATTCCCGATGAAATCACCGGAATCATTCCCCAACTCTGAAACATGATTTTCCTTATATGAATCTTATTCTACGGACCATTTCGGATCTCCTCGTGATATACCGGATCCCATCCGAGACTCTGAACAACATTCGGTCTCTTACTCATCATTCCATAACTACTCAACAACATCGAATCCTTAAGTGTGTCTCCCTAGGGTTCGTGAATTATGCGGACATGATCGAGACACTTCTCCGAACAATAACCAATAGAGGAATCTGGAAATTCATATGGCTCCCACATATTTCAACGATTACTTTGCGATCAAATGAACCACTTACATACGATACCAATTTCCCTTTGTCTCACGATAGTTTACTTATCCGAGGTTTTGATCGTCGGTATCTCTACATACCTAGTTCAACCTCGTTACTGATAAGTACTCTTTTCTCGTTCCCCTGATATGTGATCCCTTGTGAGCCAGTCACATGCTTGCAAGCTAATTGGATGACATTCCACCGAGAAGGCCCAGAGTATATCTATCTGTCATATGGATGGACAAATCCCACTCTTGATCCATGTGTCTCAACCCATACTTTGCGAACACTCAATGCCACCTTTATAGCCACCCAGTTACGGTGTGGTGTTTGATGTCATCAAAGCATTCTTCCGGTGATGGTGATAAGCATGATCTCATGGTCGAAGGAATTAGGTTACTATGTATCAGAAAGCATATAGCAATTGAACTATTAAAATGACTTGATCTTTATGCTACGCTTATTTATAGGAGTATGTCCACCATACCATTCTCCTAATGATATGATCTTGTTATTAACAACATCTCAAATGTTCATGATCAAGAAACCATGATCATCTATTAATCAACAAGCTAGTATTATAAAGATGCTTTACTAGGGACTCTAATTTATTTTACAAATCACATAAGCATTAATGTTTCTGGTTAATACTGTTATAGCATGAATCCAAACATTTATCATAAACACAAAGATATAATAATAACTACATTTATTATTGCTTCTAGGGCATATCTCCAACACTTTGGAGATGAAGTTCGACCTGTTGTCGGTGATGATGCTGTGCGGCACGCCGAACCTGTAGACTATGGATTCGAAGAATTTCACGGCCGTTTTACCCTTTTTGTTGGTGACAGGCATGGCTTCGACCCACTTGGTGAACTTGTTGACTGCGACCAAGAGGTAGACGTGGCCTCCTTTCGAGGATTTGGGCATTTTGTCGATCATGTCGAGGCCCCATTGGGCGAAGGGCCAGGCCAAGGGTATGGGCCTGAGCTCCGATCCTGGTGCGTGCGGTTTATCTGCGAACCTCTGGCACCCGTTGCACCTGCGAATGATATCCTTGGCATCGTTCATGGCCATTGGCCAGTAAAACCCAGCTCGTAGAGCTTTGGCGACAAGGGCGCAGCTGCCCGCAGATTCCCTCGTGGATGTCTTGGAGGATGGTTTTGCCATCACCGATGGTGACGCACCTTTGGATTACACCCGAAATGTTGTGCTTGTACATCTCGCCATTGATGATGGTGAAGGCCTCGGACCGGCGAGATATGCGTCGGGCATCTGTCGGGTCATCAGGTAGTTCCCTGTTTATCAGGTACCGCAGGTACGGATGCGTCCATGTTTCTTTGACTGCCATGACCTGCATCAGGTTTACCACTGTGACCTCTGTGTCGAGCTTTTCGAGTCCTTCATGTCCTTCGGGTAGCGCAGCGCCCGAGTGCTCTACTTCTTCGGGTGATCCCTTGGGGAATTTCCTTTTGATTGAAGGCACGCAGATCTATTCGAGGAACACACCTGGTGGCACCCGTGCGCAGGTGGAGCCGATGTTGGCGAGTCTGTCGGCCTCTTCGTTGCTTTCTCTCCCAACGTGTCGAAGCTCGCAACAGTCAAAATCTCCTTCGAGTGAGTTATAGAATGCACGGTACGCAATCATGTTGGCGGCGTGCGCGTCGCACTCGTTCATCGTCTGTTGGACGACGAGGTTTGATTCACCGTAGATGACCAGGCGCGTTGCGCCGCAGATCTTGGCCATCCTCATTCCGTGGATGAGGTCCTCGTATTCGGCTTCATTATTGGAAGCTCGAAATTTTATCCGGAGGACATACTTCATCTTGTAGCCCTGCGGGGACGTCAGTATGACTCCGGCTCCTGCTCCGGCTTCGCGCTTGGAGCCGTCGAAGTGCATCGTCGATGACTGTGTCATATCTGGTGTGTCTGGCAGCTGCAGCTCCATCCAGTGGACGAGGAAGTCCGGTAGGACCTGGGACTTGATCGTATGACGCTTCTCGTAGACTATGTCTAGAGGAGACAACTCGATGCCCCACAGGGCCACACGTCATGTGGCCTCTGGGTTGTTTAGGATGTTGTTTATGGGTGCTTCATTGACGACCATCACTTTATGCTCCTGGAAGTAGTAGCTCAGCTGACGAGCCATCATGAACATGCCGTAGGCGAGTTTCTGGTAGTGGGGGTACCTCTGCTTTGTTGGTGTCAATACCTCGCTGAGGTAGTAGATTGGGCGTTGGACCCCATGGGTCTTGCCTTCTTCGGGTTGCTCGAACACGAGCATGGTGCTTACCACCTGGTGTGTGGCTGCTATGTATAGCAGTAGCGGCTCGCGTTCCTTTGGCGTGACCAGGACGGGCAAGGTGGAGAGAAGCCGCTTTAGGTCTTCGAATGCATCGTCCGCTTCAGGTGTCCACTCGAATTTGTCTGCCTTGCGCAGCAGCTGATAGAAAGGCGGGGCCTTTTCGCCCATGCGGCTGATGAACCTGCTTAGTGCCGCGATGCGTCCGACGATTTGCTGGACACCTTTCAGGTTCTTTGGTTTCTCCATGGCCATTATGGCCTGGATTTTCTTCGGGTTCGCCTCAATTCCTTGCTGGGAGATGAAGTAGCCAAGCAATTGACCAGATGGGACGCCGAAGGCGCACTTTTCTGGGTTCAGCTTGATCTTGTATCGATCAAGGTTGGCGATCGTCTCGCGGAGATCGTCGATCAGTGTCTTGTCCTCCCTTGTTTTGATTACTATGTCGTCGACATAGACTTGTATGTTGGGGCCGATCTGGTTTTTCAAGCATGCTTGCATGCATCGCTGGTACGTGGCACCTGCGTTCTTCAGCCCGAAGGGATTGTGCTGTAGCAGAACACTCCGAATGGCGTGATGAACGCCGTTTTCTCCTAATCTTCGAACTTCAGCCGAATCTGATTGTAGCCTGAGTAGGCATCAAGGAAGGAGAGTTTCTTGCATCCTGTAGTCGTATCGATGATCTGATCGATCCGAGGGAGAGGGAAGTGATCCTTTGGGCAGTGCCTGTTCAGCGATGTGAAGTCCACGCACATCCGCAGGATGTCCGTGTCCTTTTTGGGGACCATCACGGTGTTGGCGAGCCATTCGCTTTCCTTGATGTCCCTGATGAAATTAGCGCCGAGCAGTCTGTTGACTTCGACTCCGATGGCTTCGGCCTGTGGCCCGGACAATCGTCAGATGGATTGTTTGACGGGCTTGGTATCTGGGAACACATTGAGTGCATGCTCGGCGAATTTCCTGGGAACTCCTGGCATGTCCGCAGGACACCAGGCAAAGATTTACCAGCGCTCACGGAGGAATTAGACGAGCACGCTTTCCTATGCGGGGCTAAGGTTGTTGGCGATCAACGCCGTCTTGGAGGCATCCGTCGGGGGGACCTGCACCTTCTTCGTGTTGACTGTTGAGTCGAACGACATGTCAGGTGCGTTTTGCCTCGATACTGGGGGTGCCCCGTTGTCCGTCACCTCTCGGAGCCTTGTGAGCTCCTCCTGCATGCCGAATGACTGGGAGATTCTGTTGAAGTACCTGTCGCAGTGGTCCGATCGGGTGAAGATCCCATGGACTGTGATGACGCCCCTAGGTCCTGGCATCTTGAGTAGTAGGTACGCATAGTGCGGTACTGCCAGGAACCTTGCGAATGCCACACACCCGAGGATGGCGTGGTATTGTGATGGCCAATCCACCACTTCGAACTCGAGTCGCTCGCACCAAAAGTTGTCGGGTTGGCCGAAGATGACGTCGAGCCATATCTTTCCCAGGGGAAATATGCCCTTCCCTGGGACGATGTCGTGGAATGTCGTGTCGGATTGTTCCAGGCTGCACAGCGGGATCCGCATTGCTTCTAAGGTGCTAGCGAACATCAAGTTGATGCCGCTGCCGCCGTTCATGAAGACGCGGCTCATATCGAACCCTCCGATCTGCGCCTCGAGCAACAGAGCAACATGACCTGGGCGAGGGATCTAGCGGGGGTGATCCGAATGGCTGAACGTGATGTAGGACTCCTAACCGCTGAGGTACTCATGGATGGCTAGTGGAGCAGTCACAACCAAGCTGACTTGGCGGGTGATTTTCTTTTGCACCCGGTTTGTTGGGCGCCCCTTTTGGATCATCAGTGATCCTTTCGACGCGAGGTACCCGTTTCCGCCGTTGTTCTGCGCGGGTGCGATTGGGTGATCCGAAGGTCCCGCGGGTTGTGGTGGAGGAGCTCCGTGGGCGATCTCGCCTCGCGCGGGTGCGTGCCCGTACCCAGGGTTCGGGGCTTGCTGCCTCATCTGGGACATGCTTTCGCTGAGTTTCTGGAACTCGCGGCAATCCTTGAGCATGTGTCTTGCCTTCTTTTTGCCATCCTGCTTGTCGATGTAGAAGTGGATGGTACATGGGCCCGACAATTTGTCGTATGCCGAGGGCTCGTCATCGCGGCTGTGGCGTTGCCACGATTGCGCTGGGCGTCCTCCATCGTGGAAGTTGTTTCCGCGGTATCCGCCGCTGTTGCGGTTGCCCTTGTTGCAGCGGTCGGTGTTGCTAGCCGCGACCATGTCGGGTCCATCGCGATCGTCGTAGGCGTGCGATCTTTGTTTGCTACGGTGCTCACGTCGGCGACCGTAGTCATCTTCCTCCTCCGAATGTGCTCGGTGGACGGAGTCCTCACCATCTGCCCATCTATTGGCAATGTCCATGAGGTGGTCGAGTGTCTTGGGCTTGACGCGCCCGAGTTCTTCCTTAAAGTCCTGGCGTTTGACGCCATCCTTGAAGGTGTCGATCGCTTTCTCCTCAGAGATGTGTGTCGTGGAGTTCTTGGTGTTGGACCAGCATAGTATGTACGAGCGAATGGATTTGCCCGTTCATTGGGTACAGACCCGTAACTCCTCGATCGAGGCTGGCCTCTTGCTGGTGCCCTTGAAGTTTCGGATGAAACTACACGCCAGTTCCTCCTAGCTTCGAATCGATCCCGAGGATAGGCTGCTGAGCCAGATCCGGGTGGCGCCTGTCAGCTGCAGCTGAAGGCATTGTAGGGTGGTGTTTTTGTTTCCACCGTGCAGTTTGAATGTCGCTTAGCCACGCCTTAGGGTCCTGCGTGCCATCGAACTTCGGAGTATCCGAAGGAAGCTTGAAGTTCCGCGGCATCCGCGTCCGCCGAACGGATCTGCTGAAGCATCGAGCTCCGCAGAGTTCTCCTTCATCGTCGTCCTCTTCGGATTCGTATGAGCACACGCGCTTGGCGCGTGCCTTGTCGATCTTGCGTTGGGTGAGCTTGCTTCTAGCGTCATAGTCGCGGCTGCGACGCTGTGAGCTCTTGTGCCGTCGAGGCAGGTCGTGTTCTTCCTTGTCGGATGAGGGTGTGGGACTGCGGTTGAATCTGACAGCATCCTTCTTCTTTGGCTCCTCAGGAACTTCCCCATGGAGCGCAGCTCCAACTAGTCCGAGTCCGGGTAACGCGGAATTCTGCATGGCCCTCTCGGGTCCCCCACCGGAGGTGGATAGGATGCGAGGTATGTGGTGGCTGCCATGATCGCAGCTTGCGGCGTCTTCGGGATGACGTTGCCGTTGGCATCCGTCTCCATGAAGGATGTGTTGAGGGTTCGGGTCACCTCACGACGTGCGGTGGGGTCCATGTTCTCTACGCGAGAACGGTGCTTGTTGCCGTGGTTGCCATGCGAGATGGAGCCGCCGACGGCAGAGAGCGCAGCTTGCCGTGCGCTGGACTCCAAGGCTGCTTGCTTTCGTTTGTCAAGCACCTCATGCATCTTCACCTGCTTTTTGTGTTCTTCGATGAGGAGCAGGTGGTATGCCATTAGTAGGTCCAGTGAGGCACCCACAGGTAGGATCTTGTTGCCAGCTACAGCTTCGTGAGCTTGGTTCCATCCTTCATCGCAGAGGTGTATTACCCGACTAGCGTCGGTGTCATCCTCGTTGGGTGGGGGGATGGTCGTCTCCCGTTTTCCCATTCCTGCCCTGCGGGTTGGGTGGCAGGTTAGGTTCTTGCTGATCCACATCGCTCTGGATAACTGCGGTGCATTCGTAGCATCCGTAAGGTGGATCGCTGCTGCCGCAGCTTTCGGATCCGGAACCGTAGGTCCCTTCATCCGACGGAGGATCGCACAGATCTGAGTTGCAGCTGCTGCTATCGTATGACTCATCTGTCGATGGTGATGTGCGTAGCACAGGATGTGGGGTCCATGAGGCGGGCCTGATCGATGGCATGGGCACCCGCTTTGGGAGGCGGAGAGTGCCGGTCTTCCGCACTTGGAAGCAGAAGCTCCCGAATAGAATCTCGAGCCCATTGCCAACGGGCTCGAAGTCCTTCAGGGTGGCTGGCGAGTGGGCGGTAAAGTCGAAAGCGCCGAAGAGGAGATGGCTCTCCGTCATCGAGGAGTTGTAGATCGCTTTGGTCGGGACCATCACGATCGCACAATCAGCGCCCCCGATTCCCACAGACGGCGCCAATTGACGAGGATCGATCTCGTCAATGCCCATTGTTATGAGCTTGGGTTTTGGAGAACATTGGGATGCTGGAGATCGCGGAACGGTTAACAGACAAGCAACCAGGGGACACGAAATTTACCCAGGTTCAGGCCCCCGGAGGGAAAACCCTACTCCTGCTTGTCTGCTCTTGATTACGGCGGAACCGAAGTTTCAGGGGTGCGCAGATGCAATCTGGCGTGAAGGTGTGTATGCGGTGGTTTTCGAGGTGCCCTCCTCGTCGTGTCCTCCTAGCCTTTATATAGAGGTAGGCAGGTCCCGGACACAGATCGAGTCGGTTACAGGTTTTAGGGTTTGCCCCTTTGAATATTTTATCTATTCTAGTCTTGCTCTCCAAGGATCTAAAGACGTCATGGGTTTGGGCCACCCGAAAGTCTTCATGGGCTACGTGTATTCTCGTGGGCCTTCCTTGGTCTGGACCAGGTATGCCAAAGTCGTGTACCGTAGGGTATAACCATGTCACCAGATCGTACTCAACTCGAGCCAGCGACCACGCCAGGGAAAGCGAAGGACGGACATAGACGGGACCTGGCGCCGCCGCCTCTCTCGCTACCGACGGCAACCGCTCCTCTCCTAGGAAATTGACGGCGACCGCTCCTCCTCCCTGACCTCTGCTAGGAAATCGACGGCGACCGGCGACCGCTCCTCCTCCCCGACCTCCCCGACGGCAAGAATCGCCAATCGTCGCCGACCTCCCCGATCTCCCCGACGGTAAAAATTCCTAGTTCCTACCTCTATCATTCAAAATCATTCAACACTCTTTTCTCATGTAGTCATTAGGGATTACTGCTGTGCATCAGTGCGTGTATGTTCCTTTAAAAGGGATTACTGCTGTGCGTGTATGTTCCTTTATAAAAGGATTACTGCTGTGTATGTATGTTGGCTCGAGTATTCAACACCCTCTAATATCTATTCTATATATACTAAAAGCAATATAAGGATGTGTTTCGAGGCATCAAGTTAAGCCACATCACTTAAAATATTTTTGATAGTTAGATCTAAAATATACGGCTAAGATTTAACAAGATACCGAAAGTTACGTAACAGTGTAATTGGACATGACACCATGCATAATGAAGACACTTATAAAATAAAAAGAATTATCTTACCAGATTAAACGCTTAAGACAAACCGTGTTAACGCATGTCTCATAGGACTCTATCAGCGTTTGAGAAAAAAAATACTACCTACAATAGATAGGTTGACCGTGGAGACGAATCCGGTCCTGAGAAATCACATCCGATCCATGATGGAAAAAAACTGATCGGTATACGTCCGGAATCAAACTCAAAACTGATGGGGAAAAAAAGAATGATCGGTACGTCCAGGAAGCAAACTCCAAAACTGATCGGCAGATTAGTTGATACGTACTATATATGTGTGAAGGAAACTGGAAAACTGATCGGCCATGGGAAAAACTCAAAAACTTATCAACATGATCTGATTTTTGGACATGCTTTAAATTTTAAAATAATCTGATTAAGTAAAAATTATATCATGCATCTCCGGAACATATACATAATTTTTTAAAACAGTTGGTTTAAGTAAAAGTTATATCATGTTGACTTTAAATAGTAAGACCCAAGTTGTCAGATTTATGCTAGAGACAGTTCCTCGCAAACCAAACTGTCCAAAGGCCACTCTATCCAGATCGCTAAGGTATCTAGAAAAGAAAAACTATAGCCATGAAAATCACCAATTACATGGACTACTTCACGATAAACATTGATCCATAGAGAAAATACAAAGAATTAGATGCGGCCAATATTCATTTATTCTGTACAACACCATAAAAAAAACAAGTCCAAAGCAAATAAATATGAGGTGTGATTTTATCTTTCTTCCGTGCGTGTAATGACATAAGAGTACTACAATATGACATGGTGGTATCCTCGCAGGGAAAATACATGACGGGATCTGAAATTAAACATATTTTTACATATATAGAACATAGATAGAAACTTAAAGAATATAATTTGTAAAACCCAAATTAACCTCACATGTTTCAAAAAATATGTATCAAACATTGATTCCAGAGACTAGGACTCAGTCGTGAGAGATAAACTTGTGCAGAGACTCATTCATCACAAGTAGGGCTGGAATTCGAGCCGAGCCGAACCAACTCGGTTCGGCTCGCTAAAGCTCGTTCAACTAACGAGTTAGCTCGACTCGGCCCGTTTACAGAACGAGCTCATATTTAAAACTCGGCTCGACTCGGTAAACTCACAAGTAGCTCGCGAGCAGCTCGTTTAGATTGTTATAAGTTATGAATACGATTACATATAACAAAAATTAGTAATTATCCTACTAATTTGAAACTAGAACAATAATAGTATTTTCATAATAACACGAAGAAAGATCAATGAAAAATATAGTAGCTCTACACCATTACAGGTTCAAGGAACATTCATAGTATGACACTTATCTATGAAAAATTTCAACTTTATATTTGAACAAGTTTAACGAGCTAAATGAGTAGCTCGCGAGTAGCTCATTTAGCTTGGGTGAACAAACAAGCTCAACTCAAAAACTTGACTCGACTCGTTAGACACCAAGTTCGAGCCGAGTCGAGCTGTGTCACGAGTTACTCATTTAGCTCGCGAGTTTCGAGTTATAATTCCAGCCCTAATCACAAGGCAGACTATCCAACCAATATTCTATTGCAAATCACCAAATTGCCGAGAAAAAGAAAGAACAAGCCATGGCAACCATCAATTAAACAGAGTATTGCAAAATAAACATTGATCCATACAAAAAATACCAATAATTCATGTATGACACCATCTCAAACAACAAGGCTATTTGGTGTAAAACATACTAACATTACTTATGAAATTACGCTCTAATATAAATATTGATTAGTGCTTCCATCACCGCCTGGAGGCTTCATCAGTTGTTAAAAGGTCAAATGATGTGAGGAAGATTTAAACAAGTTGTTTTTATTCAAAATAAATGGGTATATAGGAGTTTTGACGCATCTCTACTCAGTACGACACCATATCAACCACCAAGACATTGGTGCCAAAAACAAACTAAGATAACATACCTAAACTACACTCTAGAGACTGATTAGTGCCATCATAACCTCCGAGAGCCTTTATTTGTTGCTCAAGTTCAAGTGAGAAGGGATGAGATTAAACGGGCTATTTTCATTGAAAATGAGATGGGTAGATAGTATGTTCAACGCAATGAGAACTTCAGAGACAAAGAAGTGGCTAGGCTCCATCATGGATGATTCATGTGGCAGTACACCATAACTATGTGTAAGCAAGATCAAAACAATTATCATATTTATGAAGGGTTTCGCAGCATAGTAAATCAAAAAAATTCTACGAATGCGAACAAGAAAGCTAAGATCTAATCTAGGAGATGCAATCAACGAGAGAGATGGATGAGATCTTCATACCCTTGAAGAAATCGCACATCGGAAACGTTCAACAGAACGTGGTTGATGTAGTCGTACTCGCCGTCTCCTCCTCGTGATCCGATCCGATCCTACGCCGCAAGTGGCGGCGCCTCCGAGAGATGCACACGTACGGTGCCGCGACGTCTCCTCCTTCCTCGGTCCAGCAAGTAGGGTGGAGAGATAGATTGGATCTGCATCACGATGGCGTGGTGCTAATGGTGGAGAGTTTCTGCGGCAGGGCTTCGCCTACGCGCAGTCGAGAGAGAGAGAGGTGGAGGGGCAGCAGGATGGCGGCTAGGGTTGGAGGAGTAGGAGGGGGAGGGTGCGCCCCTGCCCACCTTATATAGGGGGCTGGCCGGCCCCCACTTGGCCCCTCCTCCAAGCCCTAGTGCGGCGGCCCCAAGGGTGGAGTGGGGGCAAGTTTCCCCCTTCCTTCTAGAAGGCTCCCCTAGGGCTGGCCGGCTGGGCCTTGGGGGCCTTGTGCCCCTGGCCCAAAGTGGCCAGGGCACTTCCCCTTAGGCCCACGCAGGCCTCTGACAAGTGGGCCCATGTTTGTCCCAATCCGGAACCTTATAGAACCTTCCGGTACAATACCGATAAACTCCGAAACGATTCTGAAATCCAAAAATTGCTTTCCTTTATATGAATCTCATTCTCTGGACCATTCCGGAACCTCTCGTGATGTCCTGGATCTCATCCGAGACTCCAAACAAAAACTCATAAACCAATCATCCATTCTATCCTAGCGTCGATGCACGTTAAGTGTGACCCTATGGGTTCGAGAATATGCAGACATGATCTTCTATCTATAATCAACAGCGGGATCTGGAAACCCATATTGACTCCCACATATTCATCGATGATCATATCGGATGAACCACGATGCCAGGATTCAATTAATCCCATATATTTATTCCCTTCGTCACGCGATATTTTACTTGCCCGAGATTCGATCGTTGGTATCGGCATACCTAGTTCAATCTCGTTCACATCAAGTACTTTACTCGTTCCGTAATCCGATATCACTTTGTGATTAACTCCTTAACCACGTGCTTGCAAGCGGTGTTGATATCGATTAACGAGTGGGCCTGAAGTATATCTCTCCGACTTGGGAGGGACAAATTCCATCTCGATATATACAGCCCAAAAAGTACTTTCCAATCACCTGAGAGGCACCTTTATGATCACCCTCACAGAGGATGACGTTTGATGACCTCAAAGCTTTCTTCCGATACCAGGGAGTTGTATTATCTCATAGTCTAAGGAATACAATACTTGACATAGGAAAAAGCTTCGCAAAGATGAACATGATGACACGATCTAATTGCTCTGCTTAATTTGGGTCTGTCCATCATATCATTCTCCTAATGACATGATCTCATTATTAATCGAAAACTCATGTCTATGGTCAGGAAACCTTAACCATCATTAATCAATGAGCTAGTCCATAGAGGCGTACTAGGGACACGGTGTTGTTCATAAACCACACAAGTATCAAAGTTTTTGCTTAATACAATTCTAGCATGGAATATAAACTTTATCATGAACGAGAATTATAATAATAACATATTTATTATTGCCTCTAGGGCATAATTCCAACAGTCTCCCACTTGCACTAGAGTCAATAATCTAGTTTACATTTGGCAACAATCTAACACCCATGGCATTAAGGTGCTGATCATGTTTTTCTCGTGGAAGAGGTTTAGTCAACGGGTCTGCGACATTCAAATCCGTATGTACTTTGCTAATCTTTAGATCTCCATCTGTTATATAATCTCGAATTATATGAAAACGGCGGTTGATGTGCTTGGTCTTTGGATGATATCTTGGTTCCTTAGCCAGTGCTATGGCGCCAGTGTTGTCGCACAATATCTCCAGTGGGTCCAAGGCACTAGGAACCACACCAAGCTCAGTGATGAAGTTCCTGATCCAAACTCCTTCACTTGACGCTTATGAAGCAGCCATGTATTGCGCTTCTATTGTAGATCCCGCGATCACGCTTTGCTTGCAGCTTCTCCAGCTCACAGCTCCACCATTCAAAATATAAAAGTATCCTGTCTGAGATTTAGAATCATCCGGGTCGGTGTCAAAACTAGCGTCGACGTAACCTTTTACGATGAGTTGCTCATCACCTCCATAGACCAAGAACATTTCTTTAGTCCTATTTAAATACTTTAGGATGTTATTTACGGCTGTCCAGTGTTCCACTCCTGGATCACTTTGGTATCTGCTCGTCAAACTAAGAGCATTGGACACATCCGGTCTTGTACATAGCATGACATACATGATAAAACCTATGGCCGAGGCATATGGCACTTTGCTCATAGTATCTCTATCGTTTACCATAGCTGGACACTGAGCCTTTCTCAATATCTTACCTGACAACATGGGAAATGAACCTTTCTTTGCTTTATCCATTCTGAACCTTTTGAGAACTTTGTCTAGATATGTACTTTGGCTTAAAGCTATTAGGCATCTTTGTCTATCTCTATAGATTTTTATGCCTAATATATAACCAGCTTATCCTAGGTCTTTCATTGAAAAACATTTATTTAAATAACTCTTCACATCGTTAAGCATACCAATGTCATTTCCAATAATCAATATGTCATCCACATATAGTACTAAAAATGTCACTGAGCTCCCACTCACTTTCTTATAGATACAAGCTTCGTAGCAATTTGGAACAAATCCAAAGCTCTTGATCACTTGATCAAAACGAAGGTTTCAACTCCGAGATGCTTGCTTCAGTCCATAAATGGAACGCTGAAGTTTGCACACCTTATTAGCATCCTTAGGATCCAAAAAACCTTCGGGTTGCATCATATACAACTCTTCATCAATGTTGCCATTGAGGAACACAGTCTTGACATCCATCTGCCATATTTCTGTTGGAATTATGCCCTAGAGGCAATAATAAAGATGTTATTATTATAATTCTTGTTCATGATAAAGTTTAAATTCCATGCTAGAATTGTATTAAGCGGAAACTTTAATACTTGTGTGGTTTGTGAACAACACCGTGTCCCTAGTACGCCTCTATGGACTAGCCCATTGATCAATGATGGTTAAGGTTTCCTAACCATAGACATGAGTTGTCAATTGATAATGAGATCATAACATTGGAGAATGATATGATGGACAGACCCAAACTAAGCGAAGCAATTAGATCGTTTCATCGTGTTCATCTTTGCGAAGCTTTTCCTATGTCAAATATTGTATTCCTTAGACCATGAGATAATACAACTCCCTGGTATCGGAAGAAAGCTTTGAGGTCATCAAACGTCATCCTATGAGAGGGTGATCATAAAGGTGTCTCTCAGGTGATCGGAAAGTATCTGTTGGGTTGTATGTATCGAGATGGAATTTGTCCCTCCCAAGTCGGAGAGATATACTTCGGGCCACTCGGTAATTGATATCAACACCGCTTGCAAGAATGTGGTTAAGGAGTTAATCACAAAGTGATATCGGATTACGGAACGAGTAAAGTACTTGCTGTGAACGAGATTGAACTAGGTATGACGGTACCGACGATCGAATCTCGGGCAAGTAAAATATCGCGAGACGAAGGGAATATATATATGGGATTGATTGAATCCTGGCATCGTGGTTCATACAATATGATCATCGATGAATGTGTGGCAGTCAATATGGGTGCCCAGACCCCGATGTTGATTATTGATAGAAGATCATGTCTGCGTATTCTCGAACCCGCAGGGTCACACACTTAACGTATCTCAACGCTAGGATAGATTGGATAATTGGTTTATGAATTTTTGTTCGGAGTATCGGATGGGATCCGGGATATCACGAGAGGTTCCGGAATGGTCCGGAGAATAAGATTCATATAAGGCAGTGCAGTTTTTGGAGTTCGGAATTGTTCCGGGTTAATCGATATTGTACCGGAAGCTTCTAGAACCTTCTGGAAGGGTACCAACGTGGCCCCACCTTCCGGGAGGGGGCATGGGCCTATGAGGGAGCGTCCTGGCCGCATTGGGCCAGGGGCACAAGGCCCCATAGGGCCCAACCGATCCTAGAGAGTTTAAATCGTTTAAACTAGAGATAGGGTTTCTAGAAGAGGGGAGAGTCCATGCCCCCCACTCCTTATCCTTTGGGCTTGGGGGAGGGGCTAGGGCTGCGCCCCCCCCTCTATATAAAGAGGGGTGGGGGCGCACCAACCCCCCACACCTCTCCTCCAAACCCTAGCCGCCTTGCTAGCTTTCCTCTCTCCCTCCCGACTGTTTGTAGGCGAAGCCCTGCTGCAGAAATTCTCCACCATATACACCACGCCGTCGTGTTGTAGATCCAATCTATCTCTCCACCATACTTGCTGGTCCAAGGAAGGAGGAGACGTCGAGGTGCTGCACGTGTGCATCTCACGGAGGCACCGCCACTTGTGGTGCTAGATCGGATCGGATCGCGAGGAGGAGAAGCGAGTACGACTACATCACCCACGTTCCGACGAACGTTCCGCTGTGCGAATCTTCAAGGGTATGAAGATCTAATACAATCTCTCTCGTTGATTGCATCTCCTAGATTAGATCTTGGCTTTCCCTCTGTTCGCATCCGTAGAAAATTTTGATTTACTATGCCACGAAACCCTTCAGTGGTATCAGAGCTAGATCTATCCGTATATGTGTTTCACGAGTAGAACACAACATGGTTGTTGCGGGCGTTGATGTTTTCTGTTGCAAGCCTCTTGTTTGTGTTCTTCTTATGAAGCGGGATAGTGAGATTGAAGCGGTCCAGGCCAACCTTACGCGACGTCGTTCGCGAGACCGGCTCCGCACTTGACGTGTGGCTTGTACCACACATGCGGCTGGTGGATGTCAGTTTCTCTCACTATAGTTGTCATGGGATTAACACCGGAGTTTGGCAACCATAATATCACCGTTGTGGCTTTCCGTAGGTAAGAATCGTTCTTAGCATCTACTCCCATAAGCCACGTAAAACATGCAACAACAAAGTAGAGGCGTCTAACTTGTTTTTGCAGGGAGTGTTTTCTGTGATATGGTATGGCCCAAGATGTGATGTGTATATTGTATGCGATGATCATGTTTTGTAATGTTTCACGACTTGCATGTCGATGAGTACACAACCGACAGGAGCCATATGGTTGTCTTTATAATTGTGTATGACCTGCGAGTCAACTTCTTATACGCCATGTAATAGCTTTACTTTATCGCTAAGTAGTTAGCAATAGTTGTAGTTGCTATTCGTGGTGGAGGCAATCATGGTGGAGTGATGGAGATCATGCCGGAACGCACAAGATGGAGATCATTGCCCGAGGATTGGCTATACCATGTCACATAAAGTTATATGCATGTGATGTTTATCCCTTTATGTATCTTATTATGCTTAGATCGCGACGGTAGCATTATAAGATGATTCCTCACTTAAAGATCAAGATAAAAACTGTGTTCTCCCCAAGTATGCATCGTTGCGAAAGTTCGTCGTGTCCAAGCATCACGTGATGATCGGGTGCTATAGACTCTACGCTCACATACAATGGGTGCAAGCCAGTTTTGCATGCGCGGAAATACTTGGGTCTAGCTTGACGAGCCTAGCATGTACAGACATGGCCTCGGAACACAAGAACCAAAAGGTTAAGCATGAGTCATATGAATGATATGATCGACACTTGGTTGTCCACCATTGAAACCACATCTCTTCTCGTGATGATCGGATTAGGTGTGGTGAATTTGGATCGTGTTCACTAAACAACTTGAGGGATGTTGAATTTAGTGGGAGTTCATCTAGTAATTTGATTAAGTTGAACTGTTTATCATGAACATAGTCTAAATTGTACTTGCTAATACTGTAGATCACATGGCCAAGTCCAACTTCAACTTCAACGTTTTTGCTGAGAAGGAAAAGCTTAGAAACAATGGGTCTAACTTCACCAATTGGTTCCGCAATCTAAGAATCATTCTGTCTGGCGGACAAAAGGACTATGTCCTTGGGAAAGCGTTAGGTGACCCCCTTGCTGCAACTGCGCCGGCTGATGAGAAAGCTGTCTATCAGTCGCGCAAAGATGATTATGGTGTGATTAAGAGCACCATGTTGTTTGCTATGGAACCGGAACTTCAAAATCGTTTTGAAGAGTATCCCTGGCCCTTTGAGATTCTCGAGGAGCTGAAAACCATGTTTCAGACTCAGGCCCGTTCTGAGAGATATGAGATCTCCGAGAAGTTCTTTAACTGCAAGATGGAGGAAGGGAGTTCCGTTAGTGAGCACGCCATAAAGATGACGGGCTACACTCAACGCCTTGAGCAACTGGAATGCACGATTCCAGAGGAGCTCAAGATTGACAGGGTTCTGCAATCACTCCCTCCCAGCTACAAAAGTTTTGTAGTGACTCACAATCAGATTGGCTCCACTGATACGATCACCGAGCTCTTCGCAAAGCTGAAGGCTGCGGAGGTGGACATCAAGAAAGATAATCATGTGTTGATGGTCAACAAGCCCTCCTTTAAGAAAGGTAAGGGAGCAAAGAAGCCCTTCAAGAAGGGCGGCAGCAAGCGCAATGCTCCTGCTGAGAAGAAGCTCAAGTCTGGTCCTAAGCCAGACACTGAGTGCTTCTATTGCAAGGACAAGGGTCACTGGAAGCGCAACTGTCCGAAGTTCTTAGCGGACAAGAAGGCTGGCACCATCAAAGGTATATTTGATATACATGTTATTGATGTTTTCCTTACTAGCCCTCGTTGTAGTGCCTGGGTATTTGATACCGATTCAGTTGCTAATATTTGTAACTCGAAACAGGAGCTACGGAATAGACGGCGGCTTGCGAGGGATGAGGTGATGATGCGCGTTGGCAATGGATCAAGAGTTGATGTGATGGCCGTCGGCACGCTCTCCTTAGTTTTACCTTCGGGATTAGTTTTAAACCTTAATAAATGTTATTATGTGCCTGCGTTGAGCATGAACATTATTTCTGGATCGTGTTTATTGCAAGACGGTTATTCATTTAAATCGGAGAATAATGGTTGTTCTATTTATATGAGTAACATCTTTTATGGTCATGCACCTCTTGTGAATGGTTTATTTATTCTAAATCTTGAAAGAGATGAAACACACATCCATAACATTGAGGCTAAGAGATGCAAAGTAGATAGTGATAATACTACTTATTTGTGGCACTGTCGTCTAGGTCATATTGGTGTAAAGTGCATGAAGAAACTCCATTCTGATGGACTTTTGGAGTCTCTTGATTTTGAATCGTTTGACACATGCGAACCATTCCTCATGGGAAAGATGATCAAAACCCCGTTCTCCGGTATGATGGAGCGAGCAACGGACTTGTTGGAAATCATACATACCGATGTATGCGGACCGATGAGTGTTTCGACGCGCGGTGGATATCGCAATTTCCTCACTTTTACCGATGACTTAAGTAGATATGGGTATATCTATTTAATGAAACATAAATCTGAAACATTTGAAAAGTTCAAGGAATTTCAGAATGAAGTGGAGAACCATCGTAACAGAAAGATTAAGTTTCTACGATCCGATCGTGGAGGTGAATATTTGTTATGATTTTCTCACGCATCTTAAAGCAAGTGGAATCGTTTCACAACTCACGCCACCCGGAACACCACAACGCAATGGTGTGTCTGAACGCCGGAACCGAACCCTATTAGATATGGTCCGATCAATGATGTCTCTTACTGATTTGCCGTTATCATTTTGGGGTTATGCATTAGAAACCGCTGCATTCACTTTAAATAGGGCTCCATCTAAGTCCTTTGAGACGACACCGTATGAACTGTGGTTTGGTGCTAAACCTAAGTAGTCGTTTCTTAAAGTTTGGGGATACGAAGCTTACGTCAAGAAGTTGATGCCAGACAAGCTCGAACCCAAAGCGGAGAAATGCGTCTTCATAGGATACCCTAAGGAAACTATTGGGTATACCTTCTATCATAGAACCGAAGGCAAAGTGTTTGTCGCAAAGAACGGTTCCTTTCTTGAGAAGGAGTTTCTCTCGAAAGAAGTGAGTGGGAGGAAAGTAGATCTTGACGAGGTTATTGAACCTTCTCTTGAATTGGAGAGTAGCGCAGCAACTGAAATTGTTCCGGTGCCGCCTGCACCAACAATAGAGGAAGCTAATGACAAGGATCATGAAGCTTCGGACGATGCTGCTACTGAACGTCGCAGGTCGACAAGGTCGCGTGCCCCTCCTGAGTGGTACGGCAACCCTGTCTTGACTGTCTTGTTAGTAGAAGACAGTGAACCTACGAACTATGAGGAAGCGATGATGAGCCCAGACTCTGAGAAATGGCTAGAAGCCATGAAATCCGAATTGGGATCCATGAGCGAAAACCAAGTATGGACTTTGGTGGACCCTCCTAGCGACCGAAAGGCCGTTGAGTGCAAATGGATCTTCAAGAAGAAAACGGACGCGGATGGTAATGTTACCGTCTATAAAGCACGGCTTGTCACGAAAGGTTTTCGACAAGTTCAAGGTGTTGACTACGATGAGACTTTCTCTCCCGTAGCGATGTTTAAGTCCATTCGGATTTTATTAGCAATTGCTGCGTTTCATGATTATGAAATATGGCAGATGGATGTCAAGACTGCTTTCCTCAATGTCAACATTGATGAAGAGTTGTATATGATGCAACCCGAAGGTTTTGTCGATCCTAAGGATGCTAATAAAGTATGCAAACTTCAGCGTTCCATTTATGGACTAAAGCAAGCATCTCAGAGTTGGAACCTTCGTTTTGATCAAGTGATCAAGAGTTTTGGATTTGTTCCAAATTGCTACGAAGCTTGTATCTACAAGAAAGTGAGTGGGAGCTCGGTGACGTTTCTGGTACTATATGTGGATGACATATTGATTATTGGAAATGACATTAACATGCTTAACGATGTGAAGAGTTATTTGAACAAGTGTTTTTCAATGAAAGACCTAGGTGAAGCTGCTTATATATTAGGCATCAAGATCTATAGAGATAGACAAAGATGCCTGATAGCTTTAAGCCAGAGTACATACCTAGACAAAGTTCTGAAAAGGTTCAGAATGGATAAGGCAAAGAAAGGTTTAGTGCCTATGTTGTCAGGTAAGATATTGAGCAAGGCTCAGTGTCCAGCTACGGTAAATGATATGGAAGCTATGAGCAAAGTGCCTTATGCCTCGGCCATAGGTTCCATCATGTATGTCATGCTGTGTACTAGACCGGATGTTTCCAATGCTCTTAGTTTGACGAGCAGATATCAAAGTGATCCAGGAGTGGAACACTGGACAGCCGTGAAGAACATCCTAAAGTACCTAAATAGGACTAAAGAAATGTTCTTAGTCTATGGGGGTGATGAACAGCTTGTCGTAAAAGGTTACGTCGACGCTAGTTTTGACACCTACAAGGATGATTCCAAATCTCAGACAGGATACGTTTATATTTTGAATGGAGGAGCTGTGAGCTGAAGAAGCTGCAAGCAAAGCGTGATCGCGGGATCTACAGTGGAAGCGGAATACATGGCTACTGCAGAAGCGTCAAGTGAAGGAGTTTGGATCAGAAACTTCATCACTGAGCTTGGCGTGGTTCCAAGTGCATTGGACCCACTTGAGATATTGTGTGACAACACTGGCGCCATAACACTTGCTAAGGAACCAAGATATCATCCAAAGACCAAGCATATCAACCGCAAGTTTCATATAATCCGAGATTATATAGCAGATGGAGATCTGAAGATTAGCAAAGTACATATAGATCTGAATGTCGCAGATCCATTGACTAAACCTCTTCCACGTGTAAAACATGATCAGCACCTCAGTGCCATGGGTGTGAGATTGTTGCCAAATGTAAACTAGATTATTGACTCTAGTGCAAGTGGGAGACTGTTGGAATTATGCCCTAGAGGCAATAATAAAGATGTTATTATTATAATTCTTGTTCATGATAAAGTTTATATTCCATGCTAGAATTGTATTAAGCGGAAACTTTAATACTTGTGTGGTTTGTGAACAACACCGTGTCCCTAGTACGCCTCTATGGACTAGCCCATTGATCAATGATGGTTAAGGTTTCCTAACCATAGACATGAGTTGTCAATTGATAATGAGATCATAACATTGGAGAATGATATGATGGACAGACCCAAACTAAGCGAAGCAATTAGATCATTTCATCGTGTTCATCTTTGCGAAGCTTTTCCTATGTCAAATATTGTATTCCTTAGACCATGAGATAATACAACTCCCTGGTATAGGAAGAAAGCTTTGAGGTCATCAAACGTCATCCTATGAGAGGGTGATCATAAAGGTGTCTCTCAGGTGATCGGAAAGTATCTGTTGGGTTGTATGTATCGAGATGGAATTTTTCCCTCCCAAGTTGGAGAGATATACTTCGGGCCCACTCGGTAATCGATATCAACACCGCTTGCAAGAATGTGGTTAAGGAGTTAATCACAAAGTGATATCGGATTACGGAACGAGTAAAGTACTTGCTGTGAACGAGATTGAACTAGGTATGACGGTACCGACGATCGAATCTCGGGCAAGTAAAATATCGCGAGACGAAGGGAATATATATGGGATTGATTGAATCCTGGCATCGTGGTTCATCCGATATGATCATCGATGAATGTGTGGGAGTCAATATGGGTGCCCAGACCCCGCTGTTGATTATTGATAGAAGATCATGTCTGCATATTCTCGAACCCGCAGGGTCACACACTTAACGTATCTAGACGCTAGGATAGATTGGATAATTGGTTTATGAATTTTTGTTCGGAGTCTCGGATGGGATCCGGGATATCACGAGAGGTTCCGGAATGGTCCGGAGAATAAGATTCATATAAGGCAGTGCAGTTTTTGGAGTTCGGAATTGTTCCGGGTTAATCGGTATTGTACCGGAAGCTTCTAGAACCTTCCGGAAGGGGACCAACGTGGCCCCACCTTCCGGGAGGGGGCATGGGCCTATGAGGGAGTGTCCTGGCCGCATTGGGCCAGGGGCACAAGGCCCCATAGGGCCCAGCCGATCCTAGAGAGTTTAAATCGTTTAAACTAGAGATAGGGTTTCTAGAAGAGGGGAGAGTCCATGCCCCCCACTCCTTATCCTTTGGGCTTGGGGGAGGGGCTAGGGCTGCGCCCCCCCCTCTATATAAAGAGGGGTGGGGGCTCACCAACCCCCCACACCTCTCCTCCAAACCCTAGCCGCCTTGCTAGCTTTCCTCTCTCCCTCCCGACTGTTTGTAGGCGAAGCCCTGCTGCAGAAATTCTCCACCATATACACCACGCCGTCGTGTTGTAGATCCAATCTATCTCTCCACCATACTTGCTGGTCCGAGGAAGGAGGAGACGTCGAGGTGCTGCACGTGTGCATCTCACGGAGGCACCGCCACTTGTGGTGCTAGATCGGATCGGATCGCGAGGAGGAGAAGCGAGTACGACTACATCACCCACGTTCCGACGAACGTTCCGCTGTGCGAATCTTCAAGGGTATGAAGATCTAATCCAATCTCTCTCGTTGATTGCATCTCCTAGATTAGATCTTGGCTTTCCCTCTGTTCGCATCCGTACAAAATTTTGATTTACTATGCCGCGAAACCCTTCAATTTCATCATCATGAAATGCAGCAATTGCTAATAAAATCCGAATGGACTTAAACATCGCTACGGGAGAGAAAGTCTCATCATATTCAACACCTTGAACTTGCCGAAACCCTTTTGCGACAAGACGAGCTTTATAGGTAGTAACATTACCATCCGCGTTCGTTTTCTTCTTGAAAATCCATTTGCACTCAATGGCCTTACGGTCGCTAGGAGGGTCCACCAAAGTCCATACTTGGTTTTCGCCCATGGATTCCAATTCGGATTTCATGGCCTCTAGCCATTTCTCAGAGTCTGGGCTCATCATTGCTTCCTCATAATTCGCAGGTTCACTGTTGTCTAACAACAAGACGGTTGAGACAGGGTTGCCTTACCATTCAGGAGTGGCACGTGACCTTGTCGACCTGTGAAGTTCAGTAGTAGCATCATTCGAAGTTTCATGATCCTCGTCATTATCTTCCTCTCTTGTTGGTGCAGACGACACTGGAACAATTTCAGGTGTCGCGCTACTCTCCAACTCGAGAGAAGGTTCAATAACCTCGTCTAGCTCTACCTTCCTCCCACTCACTTCTTTCGAGAGAAACTCCTTCTCAAGAAAGGATCCGTTCTTTGCAACAAACACTTTGCCTTCGGATATGTGGTAGAAAGTATACCCAATCGTTTCCTTAGGGTATCCTATGAAGACGCATTTCTCCGCTTTGGGTTCGAGCTTGTCCGGCATCAACTTCTTGACGTAAGCTTCACATCCCCAAACTTTAAGAAACGAAAACTTAGGTTTAGAACCAAACCATAGTTCATAAGGTGTTGTCTCAACGGATTTAGATGGTGCCCTATTTAAAGTGAATGCAGCGGTTTCTAATGCATAACCCAAAAATTATAACGGAAAATCTGTAAGAGACATCATTGATCGCACCATATCTAATAGAGTTCGATTCCGGCGTTCAGACACACCATTGTGCTGTGGTGTTCCGGGTGGCGTGATTTGCGAAATGATTTCGCTTGCTTTAAGATGCGTGAGAAAACCATAACTCAAATATTCACCTCCACGGTCGGATCGTAGAAATTTAATTTTCCTGTTATGATGGTTTTCCACTTCGTTCTGAAATTCCTTGAAATTTTCAAACGTTTCAGATTTACGTTTCATTAAATAGATATACCCATATCTACTTAAGTCATCAGTAAAAGTGAGAAAATAGCGATATCCACCGCGCGTCGAAACACTCATTGGTCCGCATACATCGGTATGTATGATTTCCAATAAGTCCGTTGCTCGCTCCATTATTCCGGAGAACGGGGTTTTTATCATCTTGCCCATGAGGCACGGCTGGCACTTGTCAAATTATTCAAAATCAAGAGACTCCAAAAGTCCATCAAAATGAAGTTTCTTCATGCGTTTTACACCAATATGACCTAGACGACAGTGCCACAAATAAGTTAGATTATCACTATCTACTTTGCATCTCTTCACCTCAATGTTATGGATGTGCGTTTCATTGCTTTTGAGATTCAGAAGAAATAAACCATTCACAACAGGTGCATGACCATAAAAGATGTTATTCATATAAATAGAACAACCATTATTCTCCGATTTAAATGAATAACCGTCTGGCAATAAACACGATCCAGATATAATGTTCATGCTCAACGCGGGAACATAATAACACTTATTAAGGTTTAAAACCAATCCCGAAGGTAAAACTAAGGAGAGCGTGCCGACGGCCATCACATCAACTTTTGATCCATTGCTAACACGCATCGTCACCTCATCCCTTGCTAGCCGCCGTCTATTCCGTAGCTCCTGTTTCGAGTTACAAATATTAGCAACTCAACCAGTATCATATACCCAGGCACTACAACGAGTAAGGTAAACATCAATAACATGTATATCAAATATACCTTTAATGGTGCCAGCCTTATTGTCCGCTAAGTACTTCGGACAGTTGCGCTTCCAGTGACCCTTGTCCTTGCAATAGAAGCACTCAGTGTCCGTCTTAGCTCCAGACTTGTGCTTCTTATCAGCAGGGGCAACGCGCTTGCCGCCGACTTTCTTGAAGGATTTCTTTGCACCCTTATCTTTCTTAAATCTAGGGGTCTTGTTGACCATCAACACATGATTATCTTTCTTGATATCCACCTCCGCAGCTTTCAGCTTAGCGAAGAGCTCAGTGATCGTATCAGTGGAACTAATTTGATTGTGAGTAACTACAAAACCTTTGTATCTAGGAGGGAGTGATTGCAGAACTCTGTCAATCTTGAGCTCTTCTGGAATCTTGCAGCCCAGTTGCTCAAGACGTTGAGTGTAGCCCGACATCTTAATGGCATGCTCACTAACGGAACTCCCTTCCTCCATCTTGCAGTTAAAGAACTTCTCAGAGATCTCATATCTCTTAGAACGGGCCTGAGTCTGAAACATGGTTTTCAGTTCCTCAAGTATCTCAAAGGGCCTAGTGAACTCCTCAAAACGATTTTGAAGGTCCGGTTCCATAGCAAACAACATGGTACTCTTAATCACTCCATAATCATCTCTGCGTGACTGATAAAAAACTTTTTCATCAGCCGATGCATCAGTAGCAGGGGCGTCACCTAGCGCTTTCTTTAGCACATAGTCCTTTTGTGCACTAGCAAGAATGATTCTCAGATTGCGGAACCAGTTGGTGAAGTTAGACCCATTGTTCTTAAGCTTTTCTTTCTCAGCAAAAACGTTGAAGTTGAAGTTGGACTTTGCCATTTGATCTACAAAATTTGCAAATACAATTTAGACTATGTTCATGATAACTAGTTCAACTTAATCAAATTACTAGATGAACACCCACTAAATTCAACATCCCTCAAGTTGTTTAGTGAACACGATCCAAATTCACCACACCAAATCCGATCTTCACGAGAAGAGATGTGGTTTCAATGGTGGACAACAAAGTGTCGATCATATCATTCATATGACTCATGTTTAACCTTTCGGTTCGTGTGTTCCGAGGCCATGTCTATACATGCTAGGCTCGTCAAGTCAAACCCAAGTATTTCCGCGTGTGCAAAACTGGCTTGCACCCATTGTATGTGAACGTAGAGTTTATAGCACCCGATCATCACGAGGTGCTTGAAAACGAAGAACTTTCGCAACGGTGCATACATGGGGAGAACACAATTTTATATTGATCTTTAAGTGAGGAATCATCTTATAATGCTACCGTCGCGATCTAAGCATAATAAGATACATAAAAGGATAAACATCACATGCATATAATTTTATGTGACATGGTATAGCCAATCTCCGCGCAATGATCTCCATCTTTTGCGCGCCAGCATGATCTCCATCACTCCAGCATGATTGCCTCCACCACGAATAGCAACTATAACTATTGCTAACTACTTAGTGATAAAGTAAAGCTATTACATGGCGTATAAGAAGTTGACACACAGGTCATACAGAGTTATAAAGACAACCATACGGCTCCTGCCGGTTGTGAACTCATCGACATGCAAGTCATGAAATATTACAAAACATGATCATTGCATATATCTCAATTCATACACATCATGTCTTGGGCCATACCATATCACAAAACACTCCCTTCAAAAACAAGTTAGACGCCTCTACTTTGTTGTTGCATGTTTTACGTGGCTTATGGGAGTAACAAGCTAAGAACGATTCTTACCTACGGAAAGCCACAGCGGTGATATTATGGTTGCTAACATCCGGTATAAATCCCATGACTACTATAGTGAGAGAAACTGGCATCCACCAGCCGCATGTGTGGAACAAGCCACACGTCAAGTGCGGAGCCGGTCTCGCGAACGAGGTCATGTAAAGTTGGCCTGGACCGCTTCGATCTCACTATGCCGCGCCATAAGAAATACACAACAAGAGGCTTGCAATAGAAAACATCAACGCCCGCAACAAGCATGTTGCGTTCTACTCGTGAAACACATCTACACATAGATCTAGCTATGATACCACTGAAGGGTTTTGCAGCATAGTAAATAAAAAAAATTCTACGGATGCGAACAAGAAAGCCAAGATCTAATCTAGGAGATGCAATCAACGAGAGAGATGGATGAGATCTTCATACCCTTGAAGAAATCGCACAGCAGAAATGTTCAACAGAACGTGGTTGATGTAGTCGTACTCGCCGTCTCTTCCTCGTGATCCGATCCGATCCTACGCCGCAAGTGGAGGCGCCTCCGAGAGATGCACATGTACGGTGCCGCGACATCTCCTCCTTCCTCGGTCCAGCAAGTAGGGTGGAGAGATAAATTGGATCTGCAGCACGACGGCGTGGTGCTAATGGTGGAGAGTTTCTGCGGCAGGGTTCGCCTACGCGCAATCGGGAGAGAGAGAGAGGTGGAGGGGAAGAAGGACGGCGGCTAGGGTTGGAGGAGTAGGAGGGGGAGGGTGCGCCCCTTCCCACCTTATATAGGGGGCTGGCCGGGCCCCACTCGGCCCCTCCTCCAAGCCCTAGGGCGGCGGCCCCAAGGGTGGAGTGGGGGCAAGTTTCCCCCTTCCTTCTAGAAGGCTCCCCTAGGGTTTCCCCTAGGGCTGGCCGGCTGGGCCTTGGGGGCCTTATGCCTCTATCCCAAAGTGGCCAGGGCACTTCCCCTTAGGCCCACGCAGGCCTCTGACAAGTGGGCCCACATTGGTCCCACTCCGGAACCTTCTAGAACCTTCCGGTACAATACCGATAAACTCCGAAACAATTCCGAAATCCAAAAACAGCTTTCCTTTAAATGAATCTCATTCTCCGGACCATTCCGGAACCTCTCGTGATGTCCTGGATCTCATCCGAGACTCCGAACAAAAACTCATAAACCAATCATCCATTCTATCCTAGCGTCGATGCACGTTAAGTGTGTGACCCTACGGGTTCGAGAATATGCAGACATGATCTTCTATCAATAATCAACAGCGAGATCTGGAAACCCATATTGACTCCCACATATTCATCAATGATCATATCGGATGAGCCACAATGCCAGCATTCAATTAATCCCATATATGTATTTCCTTCGTCACGCGATATTTTCCTTGGCCGAGATTCGATCGTTGGTATCGACATACCTACTTCAATCTCGTTCACATCAAGTACTTTACTCGTTCCGTAATCCGATATCACTTTGTGATTAATTCCTTAACCACGTGCTTGCAAGCGGTGTTGATATCGATTAACGTGTGGGCCCGAAGTATATCTCTCCGACTTGGGAGGGACAAATTCCATCTCGATACATACAGCCCAACAAGTACTTTTCGATCACCTGAGAGACACCTTTATGATCACCCTCACACAGGATGTCGTTTGATGACCTCAAATCTTTCTCCCGATACCAGGGAGTTGTATTATCTCATGGTCTAACGAATACAATACTTGACATAGGAAAAATATTCGCAAAGATGAACACGATGACACGATCTAATTGCTCTGCTTAATTTTGGTTTGTCCATCATATCATTCTCCTAATGACATGATCTTATTATTAATCGACAACTCATGTCTATGGTCAGTAAACCTTAACCATCATTAATCAATGAGCTAGTCCATAGAGGCGTACTAGGGACACGGTGTTGTTCATAAACCACACAAGTATCAAAGTTTCCGCTTAATACAATTCTAGCATGGAATATGAACTTTATCATGAACGAGAATTATAATAATAACATCTTTATTATTGCCTCTAGGGCATAATTCCAACAATTTATTCATAGGTCACTTAGTTAGGAAAGTGGATGTACAACCGAGTCACCCAGGTTCAAATCCTAACGAACGTAGATTTGGTTCTTATTATTTAAAAAACTCGTTGTAGCTCGTCCCCTACCGCTTTCCTTAAAAAAAGTCAATAATTTTTCATAGTGTACTGACGCAAATTAAAGTTAATAAACCAGCATAGATGAACACATCGCCTTTCTACATTGTAACAAGTTTAACAATCAATAACAGATCCTCCTAATGTGTATCATGGTTTTAGATGATAATAGTATGACTTGAACTTATTGCAACTGAAAGATTTCATGAGTTTACTTAAATGCCATATACTAATTTTCCAATGAATTTACAAGTTGAAGGATTAAATATGAAAAAGCAATTGGTTAGTTCAATTTTTATGGAATCGTTATATGTCATATATACAAGATGAAGTGACATTCTCACCTTACCTTATGAAGATGATACTAAAGGGTGTCTCTATAACCTTATGATTTAATAATCAAAAGGTGAACCACACAAAAGGGAGATTTGTAACTATATTTGAGCAGCTATCCCTAAAGTATTGGTTGTGAAAAGTCGTGGCCATTCTTTTAGTATGTTCTTGGTTACGGATAGTAACTAGAATAAGTTCTTTGTTTTATCTTATTAAGTCTTTGTCCCATAAAAATGTTATAAACATATCCTACCTCAGGTAAATCCTAATTATTTGGTAGTTTCTATGTTATCATTGCATAATGATCTAAGATCCCTTAATAACTACAAGCTACGGTTTTAATATCATGCACAAACTTCACATATGGTCATTAATGCGGTGTTTTCCCAAGTACCCTAAGGTGGCTATATAATGTAATAAATAGCATCACCCATACTAATGTAATATTATCATCAAAGGTGGCAACATTATGTAATATTTTCTATTGCACAATGTGACTGTCCATAAAATGTGATTTAAGGTATTGTTCCATAAATTATGGCTCACTAAAGACGATGTCCCTCTCTAAAAAAATTAAAGGTGATGCCCTCGCATTTGCGAGGGCCACCATCCTAGTTCCTTTAAAAAGGATTACTGTTGTGCGTGTACATCTAGGGAATTTATACTGCTGTGTGTGTATGTTCAATTCTTTCCCACTGGTAGCAACCTAGCACGCATAAAACCTGAAGCCTAGCACGCATAGAACCTGAAGCTGAAGCTAGCACGCATAGAATCAACACTCCTATTTATCTCGCTAGCAGCCTAGCACGCATGGAACCTGAAGCTAGCTGCCGTCATACATACTCTAATACTGAACTACTGAACGCACAGGCCGGAGGAGACAAAGTGCTGCTAGACGTCATGGCTCTAGTGGGAAAGAATGGACGCGGTGGGAGAGGAGCGGCAGCAACCACTGCACAATCTGCTCCGGCAGCCACCTGTCACGGCAAGATTGCTAAAATTTCCTCATCTTGTATTTTTTTTGTTAAAGATTACTTGATCATTGTCTCATGTATTGGAGATTACTATTGTAACAGGAACACCTACAGAAAGTACACAAACTCCAGGCAGCAACGCTTCACAAGCAGCGGAGAACTCAGCTGTTAGTTCACCTCGTGCACATCCGGAGTCCTCTCAAGGTATTGATATCGGTGGTGCTGATGTTGAGGTGGCAGTAGACCAAGCTATAGCTGGTAAGGGATCAAATAAGAGAAAGCTTAAATCTGATGTGTGGGATGATTTTACAAAAGAATTCTTGAAAGGGAAGTGGAGAGCTGTATGTAATTGGTGTCATCATGATTTTGCCGGAGAATCAAACTCCAGCACAACACACTTACGGAACCATCGCAACACATGTCCTTCTCGACATGCACCAATAGGCCCTAAACAACATAAATTGAAGTTGTCCAAAGATGTGGATGGAAGTGTAAGTTTAGAGAATACTAATTTCAACCAAGAAGTGGCTAGAAAAGAACTTGCACTGATGATATGTGTGCACGAGTACCCATTATCTATTGTTGATCATGCTCGCTTTCGTAAGTTTTGCAATTGTTTACAACCATTGTTCAAGGTGGTGTCAAGAAACACTATTAGGCAGGATATTATAAATATGTATGAAGTTCAAAGGGATAGCATGGTGAAGTACTTTGCAAATTTTCCAAACCGTGTTGCCATAACTACAGATTTGTGGACTGCTAACCATCAAAAGAAAGGGTACATGGCTGTTACAGCACATTATATTGATGGTTCTTGGAATCTAAAGAGCTTTCTTTTGAGGTATATAAACAACTAATGTATGGTTTTGGGTTTATTCATCTATCTATTTATTTATTTATTGTTGATCCATCTGTATGCATCTCTTTTGACTTAGGTTCATGTATGTGTCGCGTGTCCACATAATGTTGAAGTGATATGTGAAGCCCTACATGCATGTCTTGTTGAGTGGCACCTTGAGAAGAAGATATCAACGGTGACCTTGGATAATTCACTACTGGAAAACAGGCCTTCGGATCGATTAGAGCAACGTCACCAGTCCCGGCCCGTCACGAACCGCGCTAGTCCCGGTCCGTCAGGCCTCCAACTACAAATGGCCATAAGCACTAGTCCCGGGCCGGACCAGAGCATTATTCCCGGTCCGTAATACGGCCCGGGACTAATAAGATGGAGCGGGGCAACAGCTCTTTTCAGGGACTATTAGTCCCGGGTCGTATCACGGTCCGGGACTAATTGTCCATCACTATATATACAGCTCCCTGGCCAGCTTCCCTAAAGCATATGGTGGCCATTTTTCTCAAAGAAGCAAGAGAGTTCATCCATTTTTTTCTCAAGATTTAGTTTGCAACACCTAAATCCAAAGCTTTAAAAGGTTAGAATTTCATCCTTTCATCTCTTATTGCTACTTTAGCTCTATAATGCTCTAGAAGTATAGAGATATGGATCAAATGCATGCATGCTCTAGAAGTAGCTAGAAGGATTTTGATATATATGTGTCACAAATTTTGATTAGGCACATAGTTACTAAAAATTGAAATGTGTAATTTTAGAGTTCAGAGCTTAGAATGGAATGAGGTTTTCACTGATAGAACAATAATAAAAAACTCCACATTTATCATGTTGATTGTTTTCTCCAATTCACAAATTGGTGCATGTAAATTTTTCAAAATTCAAAACTAATGCTCTAGAAGCTCTCAATATAACTTGTAATAATTTTATCATGTTGTGTAATGGTTTTTGATATACTTTTACTATAATGCAGATGGTTCGGGAATGGATGTACGGTACTGACCGACGCTCTGGCGAGTTCATTAATGGCGTGCATGAATTCATTCGTGTTGCTGATGCAAACAAGCACAATGGTTTTGTATTCTGTCCATGTAATGGATGTAGGAATCAGAAGGATTACTCTGACTCAAAAACCCTTCACAGCCACCTGTTGAAGTCCGGCTTCATGCCCAGTTATAATTGTTGGACCAAGCACGGAGAGAGAGGGCTTATAATGGAAGACAATGAAGAAGAGGAGGAGGATGACAACTATCATGGTTTCCCTGAGTACGGAGATACTTCCATGGGGGATGCTGAAGGGGAGGATGAATAAGAGACACATGATGAACCCGCTGATGATCTTGGTCGGACCATTGCCGATGCACGAAGAGATTGTCAAACTGAAAAGGATAGGGAGAAGTTCAATCACATGCTAGAGGATCACAAAAAGTTGTTGTACCCAAATTGCGAAAATGGTGTGAAAAAGCTGGGCAGCACACTAGAATTGCTGCGATGGAAGGCTGAGTGTGCTATACCTGACTCCTCATTTGAAAAGTTGCTGAAAATGATGAAGAATATTCTTCCAAAAGATAACGTATTGCCCACCAGTACATACGAAGCAAAGAAGGTTGTCTGCCCTCTAGGTTTATAGGTTCAGAAGATACATGCATGCCCTAATGACTGCATCCTCTACCGCGGTGAGGAGTATGAGAATTTAGATGCATGACCGGTATGCACTTCACTTCGGTATAAGATTAGACGAGATGACCCTGGTGACGTTGAGGGCGAGCCCCCCCGAAAGAGGGTTCCTACGAAGGTGATGTGGTATGCTCCTATAATACCACAGTTGAAATGCTTATTCAGAAACAAAGAGCACGCCAAGTTGTTGCGATGGCATAAAGAGGAACGTAAGTCAGATGGGATGTTGAGACACCCCGCTGATGGGTCACAATGGAGAAAAATCGATAGAAAGTACCCGGACTTTGCAGATGACGCAAGGAGTTTAAGGTTTGGTCTAAGTACAGATGGCATGAATCCCTTTGGGGAGCAGAGCTCCAGTCACAGCACCTGGCCCGTGACTCTATGCATCTATAACCTTCCTCCTTGGTTGTGCATGAAGCGGAAGTTCATTATGATGCCAGTGTTGATCCAAGGTCCGAAGCAACCCGGCAACGACATTGGTGTGTACCTAAGGCCATTAGTGGAAGAAGTTTTACAGTTGTGGCACGAACCCGGGATACGCGTGTGGGATGAGCACAAGCAGGAAGAATTTAACCTCCGAGCATTGTTTTTCGTAACAATCAATGATTGGCCTGCTCTTAGTAACCTTTCAGGACAGTCAAACAAGGGATACAATGCATGGACACACTGTTTAGATGAGACTGAAAGTATATATTTGGAACATTGTAAGAAGAATGTATACAATGAGCATCGTCGATTTCTTTTGGCCAAGCATCCCTTTGTTATCGCCATATTTTGGCCAAAGAAGGAGATGGGCCGTGATCAAGATGGGCTTGGAAGATGCGTATATTCAACGTGTTGTTGGATCGGCCTAGTGCGTAGAATTGGGCTAAATTGCCCGTGTATCTTGTATCATAGTCGGTTTCGTTTCAGTTTAGGTAAAGATAGATTTGTAGAGTTATTCCAAAAGTAGAGAGTCTCCGGACTATAAATATGTACCTAAGGTTATCAAGAAAGGGAGGACAATCACGTTCACAACAAACACAATCTCGGCGCATCGCCACCCCTTGTTTCTAGGGTTTCTTTCGGGTAAGTGTCATGCTGCCTAGATCGCATCTTGCGATCTAGGCAGTATTTTTACTTATGCGTTATTTAGTGTTACTCGTACTGAAGCCTTGTTGATGGCGAGTAACACTACTATCATAGATTTGTTGAGGCTAGCATCGGTGCTTTTCGCTATAATTGTTTAAAGTTATGCCGCCTCTAGTTACCTCGCTACCTTTGCACTGTTTCCCAAGTGCGAGGGTAGCATCTTGCTTGATCTTTATTTAGCTGATTCGATCTGTTGTGGTTGTGCCTTGCTCGCCAAGGTTTAGTTTGATATCTACGTAGTCAGGCCTTACAAACGGGTTGAACGATCCAGTAGTACATAAGGACGTAGTTTACTCGCCCTAGAGAAGTTGTTCCGGTAATTGACTTTACGTTGGTTATTAGGCCTCCTCTAGGGTTAGTATTCTTCATCTTTTGTATATACCAGGCTCAATTACGTGTAGGACGTTCCAGTTACGTGGTGAAAACGTTAAACTATCGTAGATCGATTTAACTTGTAATGATAAAGCAAAACCCCATGTTATCGTAAATCTAATGCAGAACCATGGGATAATCGGCTCTAGGAGCCGATTCACGGGGAAACCTGGGAGCCGGTCACGGCTCGAATTTTACGTATACTTGTTTACCATGCAGGAAATCAATCGGAGCAATCCTTCACCTTCCTGACCAGGTATAGGTCAGGTGGCACGCCCTCGAACCAAGCCAGGACGTGTGCCGGAGTTTTGCGGGCCGTTGCCCGAGGGACCAGGGCCCACCAGCAGTTCTGGGAGCCTCCCGGCTCTTCGTGTTGCTCGTCGCTGCTCGCCGGTGAGTTTTGGCAGGCAACACATTCTGGCACGCCCGGTGGGACCAACACTACATCTGCATCAACATCCGACGCTGCGATGGAGAATAGACCAGTTACGTACGACGAGCTGCCTGAAGAGCACAAGGCGAAGTATGACGAGATCAGAACGCTCTTCGAAGCCGATCTCATCGGCTCTTTTGAGAGGACCCGTAAGCATGGCATCAGGTGGAGGGGGTTCTCCCCCGAGGGTGCTCTTGATGAGGTGGATCTGTCTGTTCCTTCGGAGGAGCGCACCAGAGCGCTACGACAGGAAGTCAACTACATGGTCGCTCATTCTCTGCACCGCCATTCTGAGAGCCTGGTGAACGCTTTCGAGCGGGTCGCGGTTCGCGTAGTTCAGGAGATCATGAAACATCAGTACTCTCCGTCGGGGCCCACTTTAGGGACTCACCAGGGAGAAAGACCGCTCCAGACCAGGCCACAGCTGCCATTCACACTCGCAGCTCCAGAGCCGCCAGGAGCAGCGGCGTACGTCGTCTACAAGGTTGGAGGCGACCCAGGCGATTACCAATTCCTGTTTGAGCCACCTAAGGAAATCCCACACGGATATATATGCACCTACGTGCCGGACTGCAATAACCTGGCACGCACCAACCAGATTGCAACCGCAGGAGTTTCTGCGGCAGGGGTTCCTGGGGCAGGATCTTCAGGAGCAGGCGTTTCTGGAGCAGCGATGTCTGGGATGGACGCTGACAAACAGGCATGGCTAGCCAAGTATGCCACTGGAACAAGTCATGAGAATCTAGCCCCTGCAGCTCAAACAGTGGAGCAAATCCGTACCATCTTGAGAGACCAGTTCGTCTTCGTGCCGAAGAGAAGGACAATCGGCTATTCAAAGCCGTACCCCAACGAGTTTGATCTGATTCCGCTGCCACCCAAGTATCGGCTCCCTGAGTTCTCAAAGTTTAGCGGGTCAGAAGGGTCGAGCTCGATCGAGCACGTAAGCCGATACCTGGCACAGCTAGGCATAATTTCGGCATCGGATCAGATGCGCGTAAGGTTTTTTGTGCAATCTCTGACAGGACCAGCTTTTGGGTGGTACACCTCGCTGCCACCTGATTCGATTCAGACCTGGAAGCAACTGGAAGGGCAGTTCCACATCCAATATCATTCAGAGGCTACCGAGGCTGGCATTGCAGACCTGGCACAGGTGCGGCAGAAGCGGGGAGAAACAGTAGCCGAGTACATCCAGCGCTTCAGGACCGTCAAGAACCGATGTTACTCAGCTCGTTTAACTGAGAAGGAAGCAGTCGAGCTGGCAGTGTTGGGTCTCTCAGCACCCATCAAGGATCTGGCTTTCCAAGTAGAGTACAACTCATTGGCGCACATGGCCCAGAAACTGACGATGTACGAACAGCGCCACCCTGAGTTATACCAAGACAAGTTCAAGCGTCCGATAGGCCTGGTCGATACAGAAGAAGATGATCCTATACAGGACCAGGAGGTGGCCATGGCTGAATGGGCTCGGGGGGCAGATCCTGTATCCTGCAAATGGGTGAAACAGCAAGGGCCTGCAAAATGGTTCGACTTCGATGTGAGCAAAGCCGAGCAGATATTTGATTTACTGCTGAAAGAGAAGCAGCTGAGGTTACCCGAAGGCCATAAAATCCCCACGGCTCAGGAAATGAACGGGAGACCATACTGCAAGTGGCATCACTCGTTCACCCACACCACCAATGATTGCAAAGAGCTACGTCGCCAAATCCAAATGGCGATAGAACAAGGCCGTCTGATCCTTGGGCAGTTCGCCATGAAAGTGGACACAAACCCATTTCCCGGCGTCAACATGGTAGAACTCAGTCGCTCCGCGAGGCGTCAGCTGGATTTTTCGTTCGGGGTTAAAATGGCAGGGTCTGGGTACCACCATGACACGTACAAGGAGGAAGGTGGTCGCTCTCGGGGCAAAGAAAGAAAGGAGGCTGGTCCATGCGACCGGCCCAGCCGCAATGACAGGCGGTACTTAACAGAGGAACAGGTGAGGAGAGTGGGGTATCAGAAGCCACATTCCACACATCTCCTTAACAAGTATGAGCGTCAGTATGACCAACGGCGCCGGCGCGATGGAGACGATGAGGGATATGAGCACCTCGCTAGGGGACCGTCAAAAGAAAAGGAAGGCGCAGACAAACATTGGGATTGTCCATTCTTCAAGTATTGCTGGGACGCGGGAATGAGCCGATTACCTACAGTCGACAACTGCCCGGAATGCGGACAGCAGAAGGAGGACACGAGGCCAGTTTCAGTGTTTAAACGTCTAGGGCCTCTCCCACCTCAGAACCGTTACAGGGAGTCCGCTCGAGCAAAGGACCTCGAGAAGCCAAGGGATGACAAGGAAGAAGACAGATATCACCGTCCAAGGTGGTGTCCCGACGGACTCAGACATACCCAAAAGCGTAGAGTGCAGCGGCTGCGTAACTTGGAGGAAGCTGAGGTGCAGTATCTCCACGCTTTAAAGAAAGCGCGACCCGATCTGGCCGTCAAAATTAGGCAGACCTTGGAAACGGGAGACCGCCCGACAAGGAAAGAGTGGCGCCCCAAACCAGGAAAAGCCGATGCACAGACATCGGCTGGCACAAACATGGTGTTCATACTTCCGTCAGAATTCTGCGCGCCAAGAACCAATGAGCTACCAGTGGCACAGTTCGACTGCGGCCCACGGCCGGTTATCTTTGAGAAGCCACGTGAGAAGGGTTACAAACATCTGAAAGCCCTGTACCTACGAGGTTACATTAATGGGCAACCTGTCAGCAAGATGTTGGTGGACACCGGAGCGGCAGTCAATATCATGCCATACTCCATGCTACGACGTTTGGGACGCTCCACTGCAGATCTGATCAAAACCAACGTCACGTTAAGCGACTTCAACGGTCAAACTTCGGAAACGCAAGGCGTACTGAACGTGGATCTGACAGTGGGCAGGAAAACCATACCCACGTCATTTTTCGTCGTGGACAGCAAAAGCACCTACGCTGTCTTGCTAGGGAGAGATTGGATTCACGCGAACTGCTGCATTCCGTCCACAATGCACCAGTGCCTAATACAATGGGATGGAGATGAAGTGGAGGTCATCCATGCAGATGATTCTATCGAGATCTCCATAGCTGGCATGAACGTCTGGGAAGCAGAAGACCAAGAGCCGATCTCTGGAATCAGTCTAGACGGCTGTGAGCGCATTGAAGCTACAAAAAACGGGGTGAGGCTGGTCTTATCCACTGGCCTGACAGAGTAGAAAAGACCACAATCATCCGTGGTACGGCCGATCCCTGCGATCGGCCACAAAAAATAAAAAGCAGCAATCATACGACAAGCAGGTCACGTAGTCGTAGCAGGGAGATGCCCTACCATTGTAAAACAATAAGGTGTAAACCATCCTTGACTAATGCAATCAAAAAGGGGGCCGATTCAGGCAATCGGCCCAAATTATTTTTGTTATCCTCACCTACTGCTTGCCCTGTGTTTAGCATCGATTTGACAGGTGACGGAAAGCTAGGGTATGGGTTTACATCCGCTGATGAACTAGAAGAAATCGACATTGGTCCTGGGGATAAGCCACGACCAACATTTATCAGCAAGAAGTTAGATCCGAGTATGCGGGGTCCGATGATAGCCCTGTTAAAAAAGTATCCAGACTGCTTCGCCTGGGACTACACGGAGATGCCTGGGTTAGACAGGAGCATTATTGAGCATCGACTCCCGCTTAAAAAAGGGTTTCGGCCATTCCAGCAGCGAGCACGACAGATGAA
Organism: Avena atlantica; assembly: GCA_910589765.1. NCBI lineage: Eukaryota > Viridiplantae > Streptophyta > Magnoliopsida > Poales > Poaceae > Avena > Avena atlantica. Next base: position 433,089,589 of record OU342738.1, read on the forward strand.
GGCCGAAATTCTGGAGGAAGTCAAGAAGGAGGTCGAGAAAATGTTGACAGCCAAGTTAATCAGGCCATGCAGGTATGCTGAGTGGATTTCTAGTATCGTACCTGTAGAGAAAAAGGATGGCCGTTGGCGTGTTGCCATAGATTTTCGGGATCTCAACAGAGCTACCCCAAAGGATGAGTATCCGATGCCGGTGGCAGAGACGTTAATCAACGCAGCGGCTGGTCATAAGATCTTGAGCTTCATGGATGGCAATGCCGGTTACAACCAAATTTTTATGGCTCCGGAAGACATACACAAGACTGCGTTCAGAGTACCGGGTTCGGTGGGGTTGTTCGAGTATGTAGTCATGACGTTTGGACTGAAGAATGCCGGCGCCACGTACCAGAGAGCCATGAATTATATTTTCCATGATCTGATCGGCAAGCTGGTGGAAATTTACATCGATGATGTGGTGGTCAAGTCTGCTTCAGTGCAAGGACATTTGGACGATCTGCAACGCGTCCTGGACCGAACAAGAAAATTCGGCCTACGGATGAATCCAAAGAAGTGCGCCTTCGGGGTGACGGCCGGTCAGTTCTTGGGTTTTTTGGTCCATGAACGAGGGATTGAGATCGGCCAGAAAAGTCAGGAGGAAGTACGAACAATGAAGCCACCTACCACAAAGAAAGAACTGTAGTCTCTCATCGGCAAGATCAACTTCGTCAGAAGATTCATCTCCAATCTGTCAGGAAGAATAGAACCGTTCATGGGACTGGTGAAAATTAAATCCGACGAGGAATTCCGCTGGGGGGCAGAACAACAACGAGCCTTCGACGAGATCAAAGAATATCTGACGAAGCCGCCAGTGTTGGTTCCACCCCAGCCGGACAGACCGTTCTACATTTACTTGTCAGTAGCCGACACGTCCATCGCCTCGGTGGTGGTGCAAGTTTATGATGGGCTGGAGCGAGTCGTATTTTACATAAGCAGAAGGATGCTGGACGCAGAGACAAGGTATCCTGATATCGATAAGTTGTGCCTCTGCCTGTTTTTCACCTGCACCAAGCTGCGCCACATTTTGCTATCAGCGGAGATCATCATCATATGCAAATCAGACGTCATAAAGCACATGCTGTCGGCTCCTATGTTGAAAGGCCGACTGGGCAAATGGATGTTTGCATTATCAGAGTTTGACATCCGGTATCAACCCGCGAAAGCAGTTAAGGGACAGGCGTTGGCCGACCTTATCGCTGAAAGGATCAACACTAACATAGCAGCACTGTCTATAAGAGCGTGGGCTATGTTTTTCGATGGATCGGTTTGTGACGATGGTTGCGGCATCGGCATGTTACTCGTGTCGCCCCGGGGGGCAACATTTTCCTTCTCCATCAGATTGTCTACCTCTCGCACCAACAATGTCGCTGAGTACGAGGCGATACGCAAGGGAATGGAGTTACTCCTCGAAGCCGGAGCAGAAGCAGTGGAAATTTTTGGAGACTCCAAGTTGGTGATTTCCCAACTCACGGAGGAGTACAAGTGTGAGAGCGAGTCCCTCTTCCCATTATGGTTGCACTGCCGTGAGCTGATGGCACAGTTCCGGTACATAAACTTCACCTGGATCCCGCGGTCGCAGAATACAGAGGCAAATGATCTTGCACAAATGGCTTCAGGCTACAAGGATGTAGCAGAGGGAGCCGATGTTCAGGTACAGTTCCTGGAAGCTGACGACTGGAGAGCCGATATCTTCAATTACTTGAAGGATTCGGCTCGGGGGGCACCTAAACGGATAAGGTACAAGGCCATGAAGTATGTGCTTATTGGGGATGACATGTTTTACAGGACTCTGGAAGGGTTATTGCTCAAATGTCTGGGGACAGCCGAGGCCAATCGGCTCCTACACGAGGTACACGAAGGCGCCTGTGGAACTCACCAATCGGCTCACAAGATGAAATGGTTGATCAGGCGATCAGGGTTTTATTGGCCCACCATGCTTGAGGACTGTTTCAAGTACTACAAAGGGTGTCAAGCATGTCAGAAATTTGGGAAAATTCAGATGGTACCCGCGTCAGCAATGAACCCCATCATCAAGCCTTGGCCATTCCGAGGTTGGGGCATGGATATGATCGGCAAAATCAATCCTCCTTCAAGCAAAGGCCACATGTGGATTTTGGCCATCACTGATTATTTCACTAAATGGGTGGAGGCTGTCCCGATGAAATCAATAAGCTCAAAGGATGTTATCAACTTTGTGAAAGAACATGTCATCCATAGATTCGGGATTCCCCAAACTATCACGACCGATGGAGGTTCGGTCTTTATTTCTCAGGAGTTTAGAAAGTTCTGCGAGGACACGGGGATTAAGCTGATCAGATCATCTCCATACTATGCTCAGGCGAATGGGCAAGCTGAAGCATCCAACCAGAGCCTCATCAAGCTGATCAAGAGAAAAGTCGATGAGCACCCTAGGCGTTGGCACGAGGTTTTGTCAGAGGCATTATGGGCTTATCGCATGTCATGCCATGGGGCGATTAAAACCTCGCCATACCATCTAGTATATGGACAAGAAGCCGTATTGCCCTGGGAAATTACGGCTGGATCGAGACGTGTCACTTTTCAGGACAATCTAACAACTGAAGAATATGCAACCCTGATGAGTGACAGTGTTGAGGATTTAACTGAGCTCAGGCTGTGGTCGCTTGAGAAAATCCAAGAGAACAAGTCCAAGGTAGCTCGTGCATATAACAAGAAAGTGAGGCCAAAGGAGTTCCACGTTGGTGATCTGGTATGGGAAGATGTGTTGCCATTAGGGACTAAGGATGCAACATATGGTAAATGGTCTCCAAATTGGCACGGGCCGTACAGCGTCGATCAAGTTTTAAGAGGGAACGCATACATGCTTGAGGAGTTGGACGGCGTGAAATTCCCAGTGGCGGTCAACGGTCAACATCTCAAGAAATATTTCCCAAGCATGTGGGATGTTGGACAGTAAAACTTGAGGGTCCGATACATGAAATCGGTTAAGTAAAAGCACGTGAGACGATGGACAGTAAAAATGTGGGGGCCGATGCTGAAAATCGGCCGAATAAAAGCAAAAATATATAGCCGATGCACGGTCATCGACTCTAGAGGTTCACACATGTTACAAACAGGTGCCAGTTCGCACATACAAGCTACTAAAGAAATGCTTCGAAGGCGTGGAGGGCGTCAGCACGGACACGGTCCACCTCGGCGATCTCGGCTTCGTCATCTTCATCCTTACCCGACACTAGCTGCTTGTTCAGGGCACGTATGTCTGCCAGATCGGTCTTCAGTTGAGCCTTGAGGCCTTCCGCCTCGTCTTGGGAACGGGCGATGGATTCTTCCTTGTCGCGGATGAGCTGTTTAGTCACCCGGACCTTCTCCTCAAGATCTTCCAGCTCCCTTTTAAGGGATGCGAGCTCGGCGGCACTGACGGAGGTGTTAGTTTTAGCATCCAGAGACGCCTTTTTCTCGTTGAGTTGCTGACATCTGTCTGCAATATCGGCTTTCAATGGAAGTTGGGCGTGGCGCAGGTTGATCCTTTCACGAGCTAACTTCACCCGCGGCCCGAAAAAGGACAGATTTGCAACTGACCAAAGCTTCACCTGCAATGCTACTGGAAGATGGTCCTGGATTTCGGCAAGAACGCTATTCACTTCCTCAGAACCCTCGATCAACTCCTCGATTGGGGAGGACAGCAAGGTTTTAAGACGCTGGAAATGAGGAAGAGCAACCCTGGCTTGTGGTTCAGTGTGGGCAACAGAGGGAGTTGGTTCGATGGATTCAGGATCGAACGACAGCAAACCTGAAAGATCACAACTCTGGCAGCCAGAAAAGCGTCAGTATGCGTCTAAACGTGCAAGGATGGACCAAAAGAACTTAAACGTACCTCTCCTATCGAGGGGATAGCCGATGAGGAGACCATCGGTCTGTGTGTGGTCGCTGGAGGCTTGGCCAGATTGGTAGCCGTTTCATCTACACCTTCGGGGATCCCCAGATCCGGCGTCGGCATTGCCCCAGCTGTCCCGCTGAGGACGTCAGTTGTCTGCATGAAGGGTGTTCTTAGCCGGTGTAAATAACGATAAATCGGCAGACTAAAGGAAACAAGTAGTAAGAGTATGAAGGGTGGTGATTTTTTGAAACCTCCTGGCTCGACGAAGAAGCTTGTTGTCCTTTGCGAGCTCTCTTAGGACCCGCAGTTGGCCCCGCCTCGACTGGTGCTCGGGGGGCAGTAGGTTCAGGGAAAGACCTTTTCCTGGAAGCCGATGGTGATGAATCTGGCTGGCTCGGTGTGATGGTCCTCTCAGAATCTGTTGGGTCCAGTTCTCCTCGATTGGTCTGAGTGTTCTCGCTGGAGGTGTCTTCGACGGAAGCCTGTAAAGAAGGAGGACCAGTGAGCACAAGCAGGTCTGCAAAGATGGAAGAATTAGAAGGATCGACCAAGGTATAGATCACCCTACGTGCGAGCTTTCTGGAGAAGGGCTCCGGCGCTTCAAGGTCTTCCTGGCAGCTACCTTCCTCGTCGTCATTCTTGTTTTAGTTGGAACTCGAGGGGCAGCTGGCTTAGAGGTTGCTGGGTTCTTGGAAGCCGATTGTGGTGATATCGGCTGTTTCTGCATTATGACCTTTTTTAGAGGTGGCGAGTTTTTGCAGAAAAGAACCACAGGAGCTGGCGGAAAGAACTCGAAGGGGGATCCATCACTATGTGTAGGCTCAGGGCCATCTTGTTGCTGCGAAGAGAAAGAATGGATTGATAAAAGGATCAATTGCAAGATGCATCAAGAAAATTTGCAAGTAGTGGTACCTGTTCCACGGGGATGTCATAGTCAGCGTCGAGCTGTTTCAGCAACGGTCCCAGAGCTCTCCTGAAGGCGTGAGTCTTCCACATCGACCACCAGTCTTCAAAGCCATCGGTTGATGAGGCAAAGGTGAGGTTGTTGGGAATTGGGATGGTCAGAGCATCAAAAAAGGAATAACACCTTTGGCTGGTGAGAGGATCAGGCAGGTCGGCTCTGCTCTCTGTAAGGTGATGGAGAAAGAAGTGGGGAGCTACTTGTCCAAGGCCAAATTGGCGGGCCACTACGACTGGCTGGTAGAATTCATACCCAGGTTTGATTATTCTGTTGGACGTACTCATGCCAACTGGAAGGAAACAGGGACGAATCACAGTGGAAAAGAGCTGCCAAGTGCTAGTGTCATCGGCAAAATGGTCCAGCCTGAAGGAGAGTGGATTTTCAAAGTGTTCCGATTCCTCCATATAAGGGAAGAAGGTAGGGTTGTCCAGGCCCTGGAAGAAAGTGCTGAACCACTTGGATGCTCCCTGAGGGGATAGTTTGCTGCCTGGCAGCCTATACAAAGCTTGGCCATAACTAGTGCATCGGGTCTGTTTCCCTTTGACATCTGGGAAGGTGCAGCCTATACCACCTGTTTTGACTGCTATGCCAGAAAACAGCTTGACAGACATCAACTGGAGGTATCGATAGACTTCTCCCAGAAACAGTTTGCCGAGGCCAAGTTGGGTACCTTTGGCCAGTTCGTGGGCTAAGGAGAGATAGTTTTTGGTTGGAGCAAGGGAAGGGCCACAGAATATGAAATGCTCCAGCCAGAAGTTGAGAAAGGTTGTATGTTCTTTCTCTGAAACAGGGCCCTTTGTTTTCATGTGGCGTTGGAGGTAGGCACCCCAGTTTGTGCAGTCTGTTTTAGAAGACAGCTTGTAAGGGACTTTGGTCAGTTTAAAGGCAGAGGGGCTGGGTGATGTAACATCCAGACCAGTGATCATCACCACATCTAATAAAGTTGGTGACATAGGGCCATAACCGAACATGAAGCAGTTCAGAGCGTCAGACCAGAAGTAGCCGATGGTTTTGAGAAGATTCTCGTGTTTCTCAAGAGGAGACAATGATAGATGCAAGGCATCGGCTATTCCCGTAGTTTCCCATTGGGATTGGTAAGCTCTAGCTACCCTACTAAACCAAGAAACCCAATGTTCGGGGGGGTTAGGCCAGGCTCGCAAGCAGTCGGCCCAAGAGTTCAGATCTAGATCTTGGCTTACGAAGGGGATTCTATTTGCTTCGCAAGAAATCAGATGGGCAGGACTAGAATCTGTACGAGGGCCAAGACAAAGGGAATTTGGGAGAGAAGGATGCGGCAGCAGGATGTTTGAAACCTAGAAAGTTTAATGTTGGAATAAAGGCATTAATTCAGGTGTTTGCCATTAAATTCTAATATCGCGTTCAGACTGCGAGGAGTGGGCGTACCTTCAGACCGAAGACTTCTGGATTGGTGTTGGACGATTCCGCCATCTAGTTTGCCGGCGGAGATGGATCCATGCAAGTTGAGGATTGAGGGTTCTTGGTGCTGTGAGCTCGATCTGGTCGATGAGCAATTGGAGATCTAGGTCGCCCTTTTTGAAGAGGGTCGCAGGTTACCGTTTGAAACTAAGAAGTGGCCGTTTAGGTTTGCCTGAGTATGTGACCAAGTCGGACCTTGTCAACGTTTTTGGGAAAGCCGATATGCATCGGCTCTTTGAGCTGTGGCTTGGTTGACTGTGTAAACGTAACAAGGTGAAAGCCGATGCGTTGCTATCGGCTTCTGGAGCATCGACATGTTTTGGTTATCGGAAAAATTGGGGCGACAAGAGCAATCTTCGAGAAGACAGATTTTTCATTTCATTCAGAAGCTGGTTGCTTACAAAAGGCTGATTGATTACAAAAGGGAGCTTATTGCTACTACTACTACTGCTACTGGTTCCTAATCTAGGCCGAGGTCGTCGTCGCCGTCGTCACCGCCGTCTTGTGCGCTATCCTCAGCGCTGCTACCGGCGTCGTCTTCGCTGCTGCTGCTGAAGAAGCCAGCAGGGGCCTCCTCGTCCTCGTCGTCGGCGGTGTCCTCACTGGACCCGGTGCGGAAGTACTTCACCGGCTGGTACTCCTCGGAGGAGGTGTCCTCCTCTTCCTCCTCCTCTTCGGAGGAGTCGACGCCGTCCCAGGACATGGCGTCGTCGGTGTTGTCTGCCTCCAGTTCCCCATCAGCAAGGAACTGCAGGTCTTCTTCGCCGTCAGTCAAGACCGCGTCGTCCTCCGACCAAACGGCGAAGTCCCAACCCCTCTCGTCCCACCATTGTGGGGCGAGAGTGTTGTACGCCCCCATCGGCGGGTGTTCTGGCGTCGGCTCTCGGTCGCTCATTGAGTTAGAGGCGTGGGAGGACAGGCCAGAGGAAGCAGAGGAGGCCATGGCGGAGAAAGAGGGTTTTCTGGCTACTGGAGGAAGATGGGGACTGCGAACTGCTCAGGCGAATTTAAATAAGGGGAATAGTGGAGAGACGGTTCAATGCCATAGCGGTTTCCCAGATTGTGCTGCCAAAATCGTCAAATCATGCACTGCGGAGGAGTTGAGAAGACAGGGCATCATGATGAAGGGGTAGCGTGACGATTCTGTTCTGCCACGCATTCCGTCAACGCGCAACCCGATACAAGAAAAAAGGAGGGAAGGCGAAGGAAAAAAAACAGAGTGGTTTTGGAATTATTATTGCCAAAACCAGGGGGGCATGTGTTATCGCCATATTTTGGCCAAAGAAGGAGATGGGCCGTGATCAAGATGGGCTTGGAAGATGCGTATATTCAACATGTTGTTGGATCGGCCTAGTGCGTAGAATTGGGCTAAATTGCCCGTGTATCTTGTATCATAGTCGGTTTCGTTTCAGTTTAGGTAAAGATAGAGTTGTAGAGTTATTCCAAAAGTAGAGAGTCTCCGGACTATAAATATGTACCTAAGGTTATCAAGAAAGGGAGGACAATCACGTTCACAACAAACACAATCTCGGCGCATCGCCACCCCTTATTTCTAGGGTTTATTTCGGGTAAGTGTCATGCTGCCTAGATCGCATCTTGCGATCTAGGCAGTATTTTTACTTATGCGTTATTTAGTGTTACTCGTACTGAAGCCTTGTTGATGGCGAGTAACACTACTATCATAGATTTGTTGAGGCTAGCATCGGTGCTTTTCGCTATAATTGTTTAAAGTTATGCCGCCTCTAGTTACCTCGCTACCTTTGCACTGTTTCCCAAGTGCGAGGGTAGCATCTTGCTTGATCTTTATTTAGCTGATTCGATCTGTTGTGGTTGTGCCTTGCTCGCCAAGGTTTAGTTTGATATCTACGTAGTCAGGCCTTACAAACGGGTTGAACGATCCAGTAGTACATAAGGACGTAGTTTACTCGCCCTAGAGAAGTTGTTCCGGTAATTGACTTTACGTTGGTTATTAGGCCTCCTCTAGGGTTAGTATTCTTCATCTTTTGTATATACCAGGCTCAATTACGTGTAGGACGTTCCAGTTACGTGGTGAAAATGTTAAACTATCGTAGATCGATTTAACTTGTAATGATAAAGCAAAACCCCATGTTATCGTAAATCTAATGCAGAACCATGGGATAATCGGCTCTAGGAGCCGATTCACGGGGAAACCTGGGAGCCGGTCACGGCTCGAATTTTACGTATACTTGTTTACCATGCAGGAAATCAATCGGAGCAATCCTTCACCTTCCTGACCAGGTATAGGTCAGGTGGCACGCCCTCGAACCAAGCCAGGACGTGTGCCGGAGTTTTGCGGGCCGTTGCCCGAGGGACCAGGGCCCACCAGCAGTTCTGGGAGCCTCCCGGCTCTTCGTGTTGCTCGTCGCTGCTCGCCGGTGAGTTTTGGCAGGCAACACATTCTGGCACGCCCGGTGGGACCAACACTACATCTGCATCAACATCCGACGCTGCGATGGAGAACAGACCAGTTACGTACGACGAGCTGCCTGAAGAGCACAAGGCGAAGTATGACGAGATCAGAACGCTCTTCGAAGCCGATCTCATCGGCTCTTTTGAGAGGACCCGTAAGCATGGCATCAGGTGGAGGGGGTTCTCCCCCGAGGGTGCTCTTGATGAGGTGGATCTGTCTGTTCCTTCGGAGGAGCGCACCAGAGCGCTACGACAAGAAGTCAACTACATGGTCGCTCATTCTCTGCACCGCCATTCTGAGAGCCTGGTGAACGCTTTCGAGCGGGTCGCGGTTCGCGTAGTTCAGGAGATCATGAAACATCAGTACTCTCCGTCGGGGCCCACTTTAGGGACTCACTAGGGATAAAGACCGCTCCAGACCAGGCCACAGCTGCCATTCACACTCGCAGCTCCAGAGCCGCCAGGAGCAGCGGCGTACGTCGTCTACAAGGTTGGAGGCGACCCAGGCGATTACCAATTCCTGTTTGAGCCACCTAAGGAAATCCCACACGGATATATATGCACCTACGTGCCGGACTGCAATAACCTGGCACGCACCAACCAGATTGCAACCGCAGGAGTTTCTGCGGCAGGGGTTCCTGGGGCAGGATCTTCAGGAGCAGGCGTTTCTGGAGCAGCGATGTCTGGGATGGACGCTGACAAACAGGCATGGCTAGCCAAGTATGCCACTGGAACAAGTCATGAGAATCTAGCCCCTGCAGCTCAAACAGTGGAGCAAATCCGTACCATCTTGAGAGACCAGTTCGGCTTCGTGCCGAAGAGAAGGACAATCGGCTATTCAAAGCCGTACCCCAACGAGTTTGATCTGATTCCGCTGCCACCCAAGTATCGGCTCCCTGAGTTCTCAAAGTTTAGCGGGTCAGAAGGGTCGAGCTCGATCGAGCACGTAAGCCGATACCTGGCACAGCTAGGCATAATTTCGGCATCGGATCAGATGCGCGTAAGGTTTTTTGCGCAATCTCTGACAGGACCAGCTTTTGGGTGGTACACCTCGCTGCCACCTGATTCGATTCAGACCTGGAAGCAACTGGAAGAGCAGTTCCACATCCAATATCATTCAGAGGCTACCGAGGCTGGCATTGCAGACCTGGCACAGGTGCGGCAGAAGCGGGGAGAAACAGTAGCCGAGTACATCCAGCGCTTCAGGACCGTCAAGAACCGATGTTACTCAGCTCGTTTAACTGAGAAGGAAGCAGTCGAGCTGGCAGTGTTGGGTCTCTCAGCACCCATCAAGGATCTGGCTTTCCAAGTAGAGTACAACTCATTGGCGCACATGGCCCAGAAACTGACGATGTACGAACAGCGCCACCCTGAGTTATACCAAGACAAGTTCAAGCGTCTGATAGGCCTGGTCGATACAGAAGAAGATGATCCTATACAGGACCATGAGGTGGCCGTGGCTGAATGGGCTCGGGGGGCAGATCCTGTATCCTGCAAATGGGTGAAACAGCAAGGGCCTGCAAAAGGGTTCGACTTCGATGTGAGCAAAGCCGAGCAGATATTCGATTTACTGCTGAAAGAGAAGCAGCTGAGGTTACCCGAAGGCCATAAAATCCCCACGGCTCAGGAAATGAACGGGAGACCATACTGCAAGTGGCATCACTCGTTCACCCACACCACCAATGATTGCAAAGAGCTACGTCGCCAAATCCAAATGGCGATAGAACAAGGCCGTCTGATCCTTGGGCAGTTCGCCATGAAAGTGGACACAAACCCATTTCCCGGCGTCAACATGGTAGAACTCAGTCGCTCCGCGAGGCGTCAGCTAGATTTTTCGTTCGGGGTTAAAATGGCTCTAGGAGCCGATTCACGGGGAAACCTGGGAGCCGGTCACGGCTCGAATTTTACGTATACTTGTTTACCATGCAAGAAATCAATCGGAGCAATCCTTCACCTTCCTGACCACGTATAGGTCAGGTGGCACGCCCTCGAACTAAGCCAGGACGTGTGCCGGAGTTTTGCGGGCCGTTGCCCGAGGGACCAGGGCCCACCAGCAGTTCTGGGAGCCTCCCGGCTCTTCGTGTTGCTCGTCGCTGCTCGCCGGTGAGTTTTGGCAGGCAACACCCTTAAGAAAGAAAGGCAAGCATTTCAACGGTCTGGCATGTCACCAGACGAAGCCTAAGGACCGTACTGGTGCTGATATATTTGATATGGTCAAAGATTTGGATCAACTGGTAACCTTTGGAAAGGGTCCTGGAGGAAAATCTGTTCCGAAAGACTCTGAAGGACACGCACCCATGTGGAAGAAGAAATCTATATTTTGGGAGCTACCATATTGGAAATTCTTAGAGGTCCGCTCTGCAATCGATGTGATTCATGTAACGAAGAATCTTTGCGTGAACCTGCTAGGCTTCTTGGGCGTGTATGGGAAGACAAAAGATACACCGGAAGCACGAAAGGACCATCAACGTATGAAAGACCCAGATGGCCTGCATCCAGAATGGTTTCAAGGTCATGCCAGCTACGCTCTTACCAAACAAGAGAAGGAAATATTTTTTCAATGCCTAAGCAGTATTAAGGGGATAATAAATATGGCAGAAAAAAGTTCCAAAACCTAAAGTCTCATGACTGCCACGTGATTATGACGCAAATGCTTCCGAATACATTGAAGGGGATTCTACCAGATAATGTTCAAGTACCCATTGTGAAGCTATGTGCATTTCTTAATGCAATCTCTCAGAAGATAATCAATCCTGAAGATCTACCACGGTTACAGAATGATGTGGTCCAATGTCTTGTTAGTTTTGAGTTGGTGTTCCCACCATCCTTCTTCAATATTATGACGCACCTGCTGGTTCACCTAGTCAAAGAGATTTCCATTCTCGGTCCTGTATTTCTACACAATATGTTTCCCTTTGAGAGGTTCATGGGAATCTTAAAGAAATATGTTCGTAACCGTTCTAGGCCAGAAGGAAGCATCTCCAAGGGCTATGGAATAGAGGAGGTCATTGAATTTTGTGTTGACTTCGTTCCTGACCGTAAGCCGATTGGTCTTCCTCAATCGCGGTATGAGGGGAGACTAAGTGGAAAGGGTACTCTAGGAAGGAAATCAATAATATGTAGGTGACACCATCCGGGACAAGGTACAAGCCGCACGACATAATGTCGACACTCACCCCTGTTATTAGTGTTGCCTGGCCCAGTCTGCCGCAATCCCTTCAGTCGCGGTTGGTTTCTCCAACCGGGAATAAAGATGAATCCTCTCTTTATATAGGCATTTCCCTCTATTTATTAGGTAACACTCAAGACATTTATTAATATTAAAAACCGGGACAAACCGGGACTAGCTAACACTCAGGACTAAAGCCGCCCCCTTTAGTCATAATCATGCCTAGTCCTATAGTACGCAGCTTCAGGGTCTTCATCGTCATCGTCATCGTCACCTGCCACTCCAGGGATCCTCAGCCCATCCATGGCAATACCAGGGGCCATTCCAGCCTCGGATTCACGGCGGGCGGGGGAGGGGTCTCCTAGAAGACGATGCCGCTACCGTCGGGCCGGTGTGGGGCCTGTGGCGGGTGGACTCGTGGGCACCGCAGGCGAGGATGGTCTCCCCCGACGATGTACCGCATCACTCCGATGATAGTACGGTTCGCCCACCATAGACGACGGCCGGCTTCGTTGTGGTTCACCGGTGGCGGGCCATCACCCTCGTACCTGGCAATCTCCCTTTCCCGCCTATTAGAGAAGAAGGCATTCCAGGTGTCGTAGTTGTCGGGATCCCACTGGGGATCCATCTGCTGCTCCGGCGTGACCTCGTGGTAGAAGTGATTTGTGATGGCCGACTGGCGTGCGAAACCTTGAGAGACAGGAGGGACAAGAACCCCTCCAGCGCTCAGCATCCAGCCGGTGGGCGGCCGGTAGCCCGACGGACAAGGGTAGTTGGAGGCGCACAGCGCCTCGATCTTCTCGAGGGTCAGAATGGCCCAGTAGGCGTTGTCCATTGTTCTAAGAGAGGAAGGTGTGGATGTGTGGATAGCCATGGCGTGATCGCCCTAAATATAGAGGGAAAGGGCGGGAAAACTTGGCGTGAAGCTTTGGGAAATGGCGGTAAATATCTTTAGTCCCGGTTAGTGACTACATCCGGAACTAAAAGCTCTCGTAGAAAGGAAAGGGCGAGAAAACTTGGTAGGAAGAGGTGGGAAATGGCGGAAAATATCTTTAGTCCTGGTTTGTGACTACAATCTAGACTAAATGGATATTATATTAAGATTCTTTATATTTTTCTGATAATAATAATAGACATATTATTTGTTTTATTTGGATTATTACAATAAAAGATATGATTTTCCAAAGTTTTTATATTAATTTTGAATTTAAAAAGAAAATTTACAAATGAAATAATTTATAAATGATGCAAACAGATAAATGGATATTATATTAATATTATTTATATTTTTCTGATAATAATAGACATATTATTTGTGTTATTTGGATTATTACAATAAAAGATACGATTTTCCAAAGTTTTTATATTTGATTTGAATTAAAAAAGAAAATTTACAAATGAAATAATTTATAAATGATGCAAACAGATAAATGAATATTATATTAAGATTCTTTATATTTTTCTGATAATAATAGACATATTATTTGTGTTATTTGGATTATTACAATAAAAGATATGATTTTCCAAAGATTTTATATTTGATTTGAATTAAAAAAAGAAAATTTACAAATGAAATAATTTATAAATGATGCAAACAGATAAATGGATATTATATTAAGATTCTTTATATTTTTCTGATAATAATAGACATATTATTTGTGTTATTTGGATTATTACAATAAAAAATATGATTTTCCAAAGTTTTTGAATTAAAAAAAGAAAATAAAAAAAAAACAATTAGTCGCGGGTCGTGGCTGGACCCGGGACTAAAGGGTGCCTGCGCGCGCAAAAACGAAGCGGCCAAAAAAACAATTTAGTCCCGGGCCGTGGCTTAACCCGCGACTAAAGGGGGGGGTCTTTAGTCGCGGGTTAAGCCACGACCCGGGACTAAAGACCCTTTAGTCGCGGGCGATGGCTTAGCCCGGGACTAAATGTCCGTCTGTATATATCCTGTGCGCCAGGGGCTGCACAACACTTAGCATTTCTTGACGAACGAAGTAGACGAAGACGAAGCATCGAAGACGCAGGGGAGGTGTTGCCCAAACGCCGATTCCACCGCGCCGCCGCCCTCGTCTCGAGCCGTGCGTGCTCCGCCGCTCCGCCGTGCCGTGCTCCGTCGTGCCGTGCTCCGCCGTGCCGACACGCCGCCGCGCGCTGTCCCGCCGCCCTGCAACGCGCGCCGCCGCGCGCTGTCCCGCCGCCCCGCAACGCGCGTCGCCGCACCGCCGTGCCGCCACGCGTCGTCCCGCCGCCCGCAACGCCGTCGCCTCGACGTGCGTTTTTTAGCTAGGAATTTTTAGGTTCTTTTTTTATATCTTATTAGCATTTTTAGTATCTTAGCATTTAGTTTCTTTTTTTAGGAATATATAATTTCTTTTAGTCTCTTTTTTAGAATATATATTTGTTTATATAATTGTTTTTAGTTGTTTTTAGGAATATATAATTGTTTTTAGTTACTTTTTTTAGGAATATATAATTTTTTATATAATTGTTTTTAGTTTCTTTTTTAGGAATATATAATTGTTTTTAGTTATTTTTAGGAATATATAATTGTTTATATAATTTTTTTAGTTTCTTTTTTTAGGAATATATAATTGTTTATATAATTGTTTTTAGTTGTTTTTAGGAATATATAATTGTTTTTAGGAATATATAATTGTTTTTAGTTTCTTTTTTTAGGATTATTGTTTTTAGGAATATATAATTGTTTTTAGTTTCTTTTTTTAGCATTATTGTTTTTTCTAACCTGTTTAACTCTATTTTTGTTAAAGATAATTTAGTTATTAGAATATATAATTGTTTATCAATTTTTTAGGATTAGGATTAGGATTATTGTTTTAGAATATATATTTGTTTATATAATTGTTTTTAGTTGTTTTTAGGAATATATAATTGTTTTTAGTTTCTTTTTTTAGGAATATATAATTTTTTATATAATTGTTTTTAGTTTCTTTTTAGGAATATATAATTGTTTTTAGTTGTTTTTAGGAATATATAATTGTTTTTAGTTTCTTTTTTTAGGAATATATAATTGTTTATATAATTGTTTTTAGTTGTTTTTAGGAATATATAATTGTTTTTAGTTTCTTTTTTTAGGAATATATAATTTTTTATATAATTGTTTTTAGTTTCTTTTTTAGGAATATATAGTTGTTTTTAGGAATATATAATTGTTTATATAATTGTTTTTAGTTCCTTTTTTTAGGAATATATAATTGTTTATATAATTTTTTTTAGTTGTTTTTAGGAATATATAATTGTTTATATAATTTTTTAGGATTAGGATTATTGTTTTAGTGATTTTTTTGTTTTATTTATTAAGATTAGAATTAGGATTAGGATTAGGGTTATTTTTTTTAATTTATTATAATTAGGATTATATTGTTTTAGTTATTAGGATTATTGTTTTTTCTAAGCTGTTTAACTCTATTTTTGTTAAAGATAATTAAGTCATGGATCCATCCGAAGATCCTGATCGCATCGGTGAAGGTTTTCTTCAGGGCATGATAAGAGGTGAAATTTCTCTTATTACTACCGGCGCCGAAGATATTTTGCTTGAGGAAGAGATATCCTCATATCTGAATCCATCCGGTGATGGACTAGAGGAAAACCTACCAAGGGGAAGACCAGATGGACGAAGGGCAAGCAAATAACAACAATAATGATGGCCCCTCGACAGGATCCGGGAAGGTACATATATATATATATAAAGTCTCGTGTTACCCCTATTCATTAACTGATCTAGATATATATTAATCACTCTCTCTTCCTCTTTTAGCCCACCGGATCGAAGCAATCGACAGCTCGAACGAAACGAAGTCCGAACAAAAAGTTGGATGGTAATCAGAGGTAAACCATCGAAGGAATAGATGATGATGGTGAACCGATTGCTCCAGATAAGCACCGGAGGATGTTTATAAATCAATGCGGGGTGCTTGTTAGGGACAACCTGCCGATCACCGTCGAAGAATGGAATAAGTCAAAGAAAGCCGGTGAAGAATCCAACAGCTATGTCACCGATGATGCCAAAGATGACCTTTGGCAGAAGCTCATAGCGCATTTCATACTACCTCTAGAGTATGAGGAATTTGAGGTAGATGGTATTACCCCAAGGCCGGGTGGGCTTGAAAATAGAGCGAAAGTCAAGGAGTGGGCACTAAGCAGATGGCTGAACTGTACCGGAACCACAAGAAAAATTTATACGCTAAATATGTCATGAAAAAGAAAACTCTAGACTTCAAAGGAGTAAACGAGAAGTTGAGAGAACAGTGGCCCGATTTTGTACAGTACAAGAAATCTGATAAAGCAAAGGCAAAGTCGGCAAAGAACGCGTTAAATGCTGCCAACAAGAAATACCATCATAAAATGGGGACAGGTGGCTACAAGAGTGCTATCCCTAAGTGGGAAACTATGGAGAAGGATATGAGGGCTAGAGGCGTCACTCCTGGTACCGACTCCAAGGAATCCAAATCCACCCCGCATCGAATATCGTCAACCTCCAAGTCCACCCCAACCTGATTATCGCCAACCTCCAAGTTCACCCCAACCCGATTATCGCCAACCTCCAAGTCCACCCCGCCCCGCTGACGATCGCCGCAGCAGGAGTACATCAATTTGATCTCCGCCTCCGCCTCCGCCTCTGTGCAATACTACTACCTCATCGAAGAAACGGAAGCTCGACGGTCCCCCGCGCCCCACATCGAAGAAAGGTCAAACGCCGAAGATAGTCGATATCCCGCCGGCTCTTCTAAAGAGACCTTATGACAAGACCGATGAGGAAACTAACACGGATGTGGATGCCCAAGTTAAGGCGCATTTTGCACCCAAAAAGTCTGAGCCAAAGCCGGTATATAACGAAAAAACCAAAAAGTGGGCTAAGTCCTTTCTTGAGCAACCATCCTAGATATCGATGAATCTGGAATCAGACTATGACCGGGAGATTATTAAGCAAGCACATAAGAAAAAAAATCACAAGTGCAAAAAAGCGGGAAGCAAGTTGCCCAGCTCGGAGCACAGAAGAATCAATCGGTCGCCCCGCTCAAAGTCATTTCAGACCTCGACAAGGCCTTCAGAGCTGAAATGGATATGGACATGCAAATAATGGACCCTAGAGCCCGTAATAATGCTGCACTTATGGGAATCACTGTATCGCATGCCAAAGCACTTGCTAACGAAGCAAATATGTCTCTTGGTCAATATTTAGGCTATGAAGATACGCCGGTGGGTCAGATAGTATGGCAGTATGTTCAAGGGGAGCCTCTAGTTAGTAATGAGGAGCTCACGCGTCTATCCACACATATGCGAAATCTGCACGAATGGTACATGTCGCAAGCACAAAAAAAGCATCAGAAAGATTGGTTTCCGGTGGACGTTAGATTGGAGCATCACTTCAAACAATACTCGATACAGGTTCAAATGACTGAACTGTTTCAGTTATACAACCAGCGTGCCCTCGACAAATCTATCATTGGTTGCTACTGTTTGTAAGTTATTTATTTCTATAATTAAGTTTGTAGCTTTAGCTTGTTCATTGCATTTAATATATTATCCTAACTATATACTCCCTCCGTTCCTTGATATAAGGTGTATAGTTTTTTATAAAAAAATCCAGAATATAAGGTCTATGATAGGATTGTGGGATTTTTTGAACACAATTTAGGAGTTAATCTAATTAGGAGAGATAATATACAGATATTTCCCTATTTTTTCTCTATTCTCACATCGATCACCTACCTTATTAACGTCTACAAGTATCAAAATTTGCTATTTTAGCCTGTGCGCTAATATTCGTGCAAAAAAACTATACAGCTAATATTAAGGAACGGAGGGAGTATCCTTTTGTATGATGATATTATATTCTGCAGAATGAAGATGCTTAAATGCAAAAGAGCTAGAAGATACGACGTTGCATTGACCTATATATCGTTAATGAATATACGTTAAAGAATCACCCCAAGGACATGGAGGAAGACCTGTGCAGGTTTTTAACCGAGAATAATTTTGTTAAGGAAATACTATTTCCTTACAACTTCAAGTGAGTGTTTATATCTTGTACATATTTTATTTTTGCTTACTCGATGAGCTATGCATGTGTGCTTATGTAAACGTCCGCAGATTCCACTGGATCTTGCTAAACATTCAAGTTGACAACTCCCTAGTTGAAGTCCACGACTCATTAAGTTGGGACCAAGAGAAGTGGAGCGACATGAAAGCAATGCTCCATAAGTAATTTCAATCATTATCGCATTATATCGTCCTCTTTCATTCATTTCCTGATATCAAGTAACTAATAACTCCTTTTTTTATTTTCTTTGCCGAGCAGGTGTTGGACACGGTTCAGACAGAAAATACTAGGTCCATTCAAAGAGGAGCTAACTTATAAAATGGCGAAGAGTTTACAGCAGCCACCGGGAACTCATTTATGTGGATACTACGTCCGCGAGTACATCCGCGAGTTGACCAGTGAGCGGAAAGTTGACTCACATTATATTTATGATTTGCTAGAGAAACTAGAGCCACACCAACGCATAAGAGCAATTCAAGAGGAGATGGCGGGATTTATGATGAGGGAAGTCCTTGATGTACATGGAGAGCATTATGCGGATGACGTGGAACTCGATTTGCCTTAGTCATCTCCATGTAGCTCATATGATATATATATTCATCAATGACCATGTAATTTCAAAACATTTCTTCCTTTTGATATGATTGATTATATGTATGCTTGCAAGGGATCGATTAATTATATAAATGCATCGACTTGTAGTGTGTATGTAGTAGCGTATAATATGTATACTGAAATATATGTTTGTTATAGTGAAACACAAAACGAAAAAGGAACAAAATGGCTAAAAAAAGGAAATACACAATCTCTGCCGCGGCAGAGAAATGTGGTGTTTCTCTGCTGTGGCAGGAAACCTTTTAGTCCCGGGTGGTGTTACAGCCCGGGACTAGAGGGTTTCTGCCCCCCGCGGCGCTGGAACAGCCACGTGGCTGTTATCAGTCGCGGGCCATTGTGAGCCGGGACTAGAGGGGGGCCTCTAGTCCCATTTTCGCAGTCCCGGGCCCAAAACCGGGACTAGAGCCCGTTGCGGCCCGGGACTGGAGGTCCTTTTTCCACCAGTGATTGCACATCAAATGATAAAGCTATGCAAGTTCTGCCAGATAAGTTGGACACTAATGCTCTTATGTTAGAGGGTAAATATGTGCATATGTGTTGTGTTGCACATATATTAAATCTGGTAGTAAAAGATGGTTTCGCTGTCATGGAGCCTGGGATTGAGAGGGTATGTGGTAGTGTTGGATTTTGGTCAGCTACACCTAAAAGGCATGAGAAATTTGAAAAATGGCTCGTCTTATGAACATTGAATACACATGTAGGCTATCTCTTGATTGTAAAACAAGATGGAATTCTACCTACATAATGCTAAGTGGTGCTTTGCAATACAAAGATGTTTTTGCAAGACTTAGTATACGTGAAAAAAAATTTACTTGTCCAACTAATGAAGATTGGGATTTTGCAAAGGAGGTTTGTGAGAGGCTGAAAGTGTTCTTTGATATAACAGAGTTATTGTCGGGCTCTAAGTATGTTACAACAAACATATTTTTCTCCAAAATTTGTGGTATTCGTTTGGCAATACGTAAATGGCGTTCAAGTGAGAACAAACTTATAAAAGCTATGTCCGAGAAAATGAAGGATAAATTTGAGAAGTATTGGTCAGATGTTCAACTTGAGTCCTATCGTGCACAATACATGTCTACCGATCAGAGTTAATGAATAACCAAGCACATAAAAATATGCCCATGTGGAGGTGCTAACGGTGGACACGACTATCAGAGGTTTTGAGTTGGTTTTAGAACCATGGATTAACCAAGCACTCCAATTTCTTTCATAGGGACTCTACACATATGTCTAAGGATAATTTGCACCAGGAGCGGAGGAAATAAATTGCGAGCAGGAAAATACCGGTTTTGCTAATTCTCAATTGTCCAAGAATATCTTATTTCTCGGGTGATGTAGAGAACCGTTTTGTATGACAAAACAAACATGTAAAATTCATTTTTTTAAATCTAGGAAAAAAATATTGCATGCACATAAAAATATGCCCATGTGCAGGTGCTAACGGTAAATACTACTGTCAGAGTTCCTCACGGTTTAGAGTTGGTTTTGGAACCACTGATTAGCCAAGCACTCAAATTTATTTCATAGGGGCTCTAGACATATGACTAAGGATAATTTGCACTAGGCGCGGCAGAGGAAATAAATGGAGAGCAAAAAAATGCCGGTTTTGCTAATTCTTAGTTGTCCAAGAATATATTATTTCTCGGGTGATGCAGAGAACCATTTTGCATGACAACATAAACATGTAGGATTCAATTTTTGATCTAGAAACAAATATTACATGTTTTCAGCTATGTTAGTGAATTAGTACAATAAAATATATTATGCAACAAACCTTAGTACATGTTGAAGTCATTGTTTCCTAGAATATTTATTAAGCAATTCTCCTTTTCAAATAATGATTAGATCGAGATAAGTGTAGTGAACAAAAATTACTAATATTTTAATAAAATCAAGAACCATCAAAGTCCCTTGAAGTAAATTTCCTAGATTGGTCTTTCGCACTTTGACTTAGCCCATGTCTGCAGCAAAGAGATGATGTAAAACATGCAAAAGCTATACTAACATCTTTATTTTGCAATGCCACTTGCTGCCAATCATAAAATATGGACTCATAAGATAACTGAATGAACTTTGTCCTAGGGAAAATCTCATGCACGACATACTGCCCAACCTCTGCACCCTTATATTGTTGAGAAAGAAGACCAAAGCTACACTGGTGTACAGAACTATATGACATAGAGTGCGATTGCCAAGATAATATGGGGATGATTTAGTAGGCATTCATGTTGTGTGGTGGATATCCATAATCCACACAAAGTTTCAGTAAATACTCAGACCAAATATTGTACCTAATTACACATTGAAGTATGATAAAATATATCCCTTTTCTCCCATCACCTGGTCATTGTTAAAGGTGGAGGGGCATAATAGGGCTGGAACAAAGGACAATGCACTGGAATTGATAAAAGAACTTGAGTATTCCCCATTAGCGCAATAAAAAATGGTTTAAGTATGAATTTAAAGAGATAGAAAATAACAAGCATTCGATCATCCATTTAATTTGTAAAAAAATAGGGTACTTATGAAAATAAAACTATTAAAATTAAAATAATAAAAATTCCTGCCATAATATTTTATATTGCAGGATGGGAACAATGAACTATCGATGATGCCCTCGCGTTTGCGAGGGCCACCATGATATTTATGTTAACAATATTATGTCCTCTTATAATTTTCCTTGAGATTTTTGTTCCATAATCTATTTGGAATATTTCTTAATAAAATTTGAATATTTTCAAAATATACCTTGGTCAGTATGTCTTAATTCTGGTGTATTTCGGGTATCCTTAAATTTGTATAAGTAGGGACGCGAGTGCATTTGCACATTTACTACTAAAGTATAAACACACATGCATGCACAAGCAAATCAAACCAAATCACGTTTAACCACACTAATTAGAGCATCCCTTAAAAGAACACTCCAACTAGTACGCATAATACAACTTAATTTGTCTCCGATGGGCCACGTCAAACATTGCAGAGTTTGACCAACTATATATACATAAAAAGGTAGAGAAGGACTAAAGAGGAACCCCTTAAGTGATTCCTATATAGCTTATACAGGAACCCCCAAAATAACCACCTCCTTTTCTCGACCCGGTCCACACCCCTACCTACCATGCATCTTCTTCCCCTGCCCGTGACGGGATTCCGTGATCCCCGCCTTCCCTACCTACTGTCGGCGCCCGGTGAGCCATCGCGCCGCCCGTTCTTTCCTTCTCCGCGTGCCGGCGAGCCACCGTGCCGCCCTCCTCCTACCTACTGTGGGCAACGGTGTGCCACCGCGCCGCCCTCCCGCACCTTCTCTACACACCGGCGAGCCACGGCCCCGGTTCCCCAACCTCCCGCACCTCCTCCCTCCTGCATCGCACCGCCCCGGATCCCTGGTCGCCCATTCCTTCTGCGTCATCCAGAGCGCCGCGGGGGAGCCACCGCGCCGCCACCCCACCAGCGGCGTGCAGCAGAGGGAAGCCTCACTGCCCTTCCCCACCTACTGCGCATATCCAACACTAGCACCCTTTTTCCTCCCATATCCTCTCACCCCCACCATCTTCCCCATCGCCTCCGGCCTACTCAGAACTTCTTTTTTTGTTGAAAAAAGAAGTTCACTCTTCTAGAAGATTTTTTCCTCAAATCTGGCTAGGAAAGCTTTTCGAGAAAAACAAAATTCACAAGAGTAAAAAAATTCACTCTTCTTTCTAAGAAAGTTCGCATTTCATTTGGAGGTTCACTTCATACATGGCTATTTTTTTTGAAAGTTCACTTTGAAACCATGGTGGTTTTCGAGAAAAAAAAGTTCACTCTAATCGAAATAAACGTTCACTCTAATCGATAAAAAAAGAAAGCTCGCAAGTATTGAAAAAAGATAGTTCACTCGGTTGTCCAAAAAAAATTCACATGCATTAAAAACACTCTACAAGAAAATATAGTTTACTTTGAACGCGAACACCACAGGTCACTTCAGGAAGGACTAAAAAAATCAGATGTCTTCTACGCAGTTTATACCGTTTAGAGACAGCAACTCACCTACTGATAATCAGTTAGTTATACAGAAAGATATAACCATTATTATTGGCAATGCTCTACTAATTGTTGTTTTTATTTCCCCCCTAACTCTACACTATTATTTCACTAATTTCAGCTCTAGTGCCAACCTCTAGCCGTTTTAAGCGAAAGCGGGGTGGTCGTAGACCAACTATGGGTCATGGACTGCATGAGTACACATGAAGGAATGATGGAAACAAAATGGAAATTCAGTTCACCCCAGGCTTGAAGAGACCCACAAATCCTCTCCATGCAGCAAAACTAAGATCTGAGTGCGATGTGCACATCCGCTCCAAAATGCCTCTAGCAACACACTGAAAGCTCTACAACAAAGATGACGCTCTACAGCATGTTATTCCGGATGCTATTAATCATGTAGCGGTGAGTCGACATGCTTAATTTTCTAGTCATTCTTTTTTACATTGATGTAACATATGTTACCTATGACCTAATGCATCTATATTCTGTAGGGAAAATTTACCATGAACGTAAATGATGAAGCTGCAAAAGAAGTGTGCACAGATATTATACAAAATTGTGTTTGCCAACACCGGTATAGGCTTAAGAAGATGTACTGGGAAAAAATAAAGAAGCTTACTCCTGAGCAAGCTTATCAGCTGAAACCAAATAATGTTGAAGAAAAAAGTTGGAAAGAACTTCAAACAGGTGGTTTGATGAGCACTACAAGGTACATCAACCAACTTCCTCTCTAATTTAGCTACTAAAAAAATTATTTAATTTAATGCATACTCATTCCATGTTATTTCAACATAGGCAATGTGTGGGAAGAATAATGATAACCGTGCAGCTATCAAACAGAAACATACCACTGGATCTAGATGCTACGGTGCACACTACGAGCATCTTGTATGTATATGAACTTTCCTTGTGCACATCATACTTCTTTTAAATGCCTTATGGTAATAATGTTCATCATGTTATAATTATTGTAGAATGCTGAAATGGAGGAACAAGAAACATCTCCAATAGAGTTTTACAGGATAAGCCACACGAACAAGGATGGCTTCATGACAACTGAAGCACAAACAGCATATGTGAGTAGTTCTTATGTTCAAATGAATATAAAAGACTTACCACTCTCTCTTATTACTATGTCCACTAACAACTATGTTGATGT
This sequence comes from Avena atlantica, assembly GCA_910589765.1. Classification (NCBI taxonomy): domain Eukaryota; kingdom Viridiplantae; phylum Streptophyta; class Magnoliopsida; order Poales; family Poaceae; genus Avena; species Avena atlantica. The sequence goes on from OU342738.1 coordinate 433,113,342, forward strand.
TACTGTAGGATGCAATGGTGAGCTTAAAAGCAGCACCACCTGCAGAAAATGAGGCTGTCAAAATTGATGCGGAGATTGTTGTCATGTAGTGAAGGAAAAAAGCTCCTCAAACTCAGCCATGAGCACATTCCTCACCAGATTGGGCATCGCCTCGAGCTCCAGGAAGAACTCAGTTTATGCTACACGCATCTGAGATCTAGAAGAAAGGCTTGCAGAACAGGAGCATCAGTCTGTAGCAGCAACTGAAAGGTACCACCGTGAGACAGAGGCGAGGCTGCAAGCGCAAGAAGAAAGATTTGAGGAGATGAGAAGGAAACGGGAAGAAGAATTAGCAGCTATGAAGAAATCCCAGGAAGAGAAGACTCGAGCAAATGAAGAAAGGCAGCGAGAAATGGATGGCATGCTTAGTTACCTCTTGAGGACGTCCAAGCAAGCATCACAGGACAATGCACCACCTGCCTAAAGCGTTCATCTTCAAATGAATTTCAACATGATTTTAATGTCTTCTTTTTGAAAAAAAATTGTCAGTCTTGGACCAATTTGTGTCTGACAGGATTACAAATTATGTGTGATATTTTATCCTATAATATTATTCTGAAGTTATCATATTGGTTGGTTTCAAATTTATTATCATGTTGTTATCATATCGGTTGGTTCCAAATATATTTTAATGCAGCAATCTAAATATTGCAATATTCATTAATTACTGTCAACGTCACCGGCCTCTGGTCCCACGTCTCAGATATGTGCTGGTCCCACATGTTAGCAAGTGGTCGGTCCTATAACTAATTAATGTGAGGGTCCACTTGTAAGATCCGGACTGGACCCACATCCCCTAAAAAAATTGACCCACATCCCCGAAAAAAATGGACCCACATGTCATAACGCAACGTCAGTTCGGTCTGGACCCACATGTCAGCATCCATATCAGCACGGTCAAACCTACGAATTAGCACCCACGTCAGCATTAGGGAACTGATGACCCACAAGTATACGGGATCGCAACAGTCTTCGCGGGTAGTATTACCCAATTTATTGATTCGACACAAGGGGAGCCAAAGAATACTTGCAAGCCTTAACAACTGAGTTGTCAGTTCAGTTGCACCTGGAAATAGTTCTTGCTCACAGAAGTTTATCAGTAGCAACAGTTTGAAGTAGCAATAGCAAAGCAACAGCAACAACAACAGTGAAACAGGAGCAATAGTAACCGTAACGGTAACAGTAGGATTCGAGTGCGGTAGGCATAGGCATGGATGGACGGGCGTTGCATGGACAAGTCTAAACATGCAACTTCAAGATCTAGGGCATTGCAGATAAATAATAACAAGCATCCAAGTACTAAACAATCCTAGGCATGTGCTCCAAATATAATCATACGTGCTCGCAATGAGAACTTTCACAACATCTTCTGTCCAGCTAGCCCGTGGTAGCGGGGCCTGTAGGGAACTACTGGCAATTAAGGTGCTCCTTTTAATAGAGCATCGGAGCAAAGCAAGAACACTTCATGAACACATGTGATCCTCACACCACAACATCCCCTCCGGTTGTCCCAATTATTGTCACTTTGGGGCCTTTGGATCCGGACAATGATATGTGTACACAACTTGCAGATAAGATCACAAACAATACTATCATAATGATTCAATAATAAGTTTAGATCTGAGATCATCGCAATCGGGCCCTAGTGACAAGCATTAAGCACAATAAGTTGCAACAAATTCAAATAGCACTAATAGAGATACTAGACACTATGCCCTAACAGATATTATTCGATTACATGATAGAACTCATCCAATCCCTACCATCCCTAAGCCTACAGCGGGGGATTACTCACTCATGGATGAGGAAACATCGTTGGTTGATGGAGATGCGTTGGTGATGACGAGGGCGATGATCCTCTCCAAGTTCCCCGTCCCGACAGGGTGCCAGAACGGAGTTTCTGGATCCGAATCTTGGTTTCTGGTGGCGGCGGAGCGGAACTATTTTTGGAAAACTATCGAACCCCCCTCAGATTTTAGGTCGAAAGGCAACGTATAAGCGCAGAGGGAGGCCAAGGAGCTGCCTGGGGTGGCCAAACACCCTCCAGGTGCGGGGTCGGGTGGGCCTGTGCCTGGGATGGGTCTGGGCCCCCCAGGCCTCCCCTCTGTCTCTTCTTCTGGCTCCGTGGATCTTCTGGTGAAATATAATTTTTGGCATATTTTCCGGGATTTTTCCTGATAGTTCATTTTCTGCACAAAAACAAGACACCAAGGTAATTCTGCTGAAAACAGCGTCAGTCCATGTTAGTTGTATCCAAATCACACAAGTTTAGAGAATAAACAATAGCAAAGTGTTCGAAAAAGTAGATACGTTTTGGACGTATCAACTCCCCCCAAGCTTAGCTTATTGCTTGTCCTCAAGCAATTCAGTTGAAAACTGAGTGCGATAAAAGATCTTTTAAGAACACTTTGCTTCATATGATGTAAATAATCTCAGCACATGAGTAGATGTTAGACAATTCATAATAAGGAGTATGCAACTAAGTCTACTCAATAGTCATTACAAGCTATGAAGAGAAACTAACCCAATAATAATAAGTAGCATGAAACATAAGCATAAGCAACATTGCAATGCTCATAATAAGGTATGATAGAGTGGTATCTCGCTTGCCTTTGTTTGAAGAGCACAATATAAATGCCAAGGCACCTCTGAAGTTCACATGAAGACTAGAGATAAAGATATCAGATATACAAGCATCAAAGTCATGACATAATTAACCAAGTTTTGGAACAAACAGAAGAATGACAACTATGCTCTCAAGAAGGTGCTCATAGAATAAGTGGTGACTCAACAAGGTTGTGAAAATGGTTTTGTAAAGGTTTGAAAGGCTTCCCAATGCTGAAAGGAAGGTACTAGTTAGCTTTGAGCTCTCATTGCCCCTATCATAGGCATCTTCATGTGGTTAAGGTGAAAGTGAGGTCCACTCTGAATCATATGCTTGACAGACCATAGACTAGAAATCCCAATTCCCTTGAGTACGAGGGTCGCTCCGCATGCTACTCAACTTTGGTCACCTGGAAGTTCTTGTCTTTGTAAATACATGCATATCATCGAGAACCGCCAACGGGGTACCCCTTGCACATGGTACAGGAGCTTTCCCATAACCAAAATGACAAGGCAAGCAGACAATAAGCATCTCAGCAATCTTTTATTTACCATATGCATAGATTTTTATTGAGGATGCTTCATAGATGCTCATTATAGTGATGCTGCAAGTTTCCACAATGATTAGGCATGGCTTAGGCTAGCGGCCCAAACGTTTCTCTAACGCAATGTATAAACTCCATGAACTAACAACTTCCCCTTTTATTTCACATCATCGACATCCTTAAACAAAAGAGCAAGGAATCAACTGGATGAGATATCCAAAAAGTGTTGAAAGCGTACCCCATGACAGCACGATTCTGCTGACTTCCATTATATAATTAGCAAGCATATAACTTTCATGGACTAGTCACAATGGTTTAGAATTATTAAGAGCAAGAAATAAAGTGTGCCATTAAGTTCGTGAGAGCTTTACTAACTAACTTTCTCAAAACAGACAAACATTTTATTTTGGAAGAAAACACGGCATAAGGAATATGCACTGAAATAGAAAATGATGCTAATAGGTAGGTATGGTGGACACAGCTGGCAATATTGGTTTTGGGGAGTTGGAAACACAGGTAGAGCACATACTCAGTGCAAGTAAAGGCTAGCAATAGAGAGGGAGCGACAAATGAGAGAGAAATATCTGTCATAATCATGCTTGCAACAAAACAGGACTAACTATGGCATGAAAGTGATACAAGAACTCTGAGGCAAAATAAATCATCGAGGCTTACTGACTATTGATTAGTCATATGCATGCGTGAGCATGTGCCAAGTCGATTCACATGAACAGTCAGAGGAGGATACCACAATATCATACCAAAGTATGAATAAAACAATGCAAGAAAACATTCATGTAACATGCTACAAACTATTAGCAAGCTGGAGCTAATCATAGACAAGCAAGAACTACTAAGCATCCATAAAATGACATACACCTTACACAAACATGCTAAGCATGCTCACAATGATGAGTATATGTACAAAAATGAAACTACCAGCCTCTTACCACACCTCGAGTTGTCTTAATCTTCATTATTTCCCTTCACTTTTGTGACTTTAATAATTAACATGAAACCAAAATCCACTGAGGATGGCTGAACCCTCCAAAGAACTCACAAAACCAAAGAAGAACAACAAATATTTTTGGTTTTTTCGATTTTTTAGAAACAAGCAAACAAAGAAAAAAAACAAAGCAAATCAAACAAAGCAAAAGAAAAAACAAAAACAAAAACTAAGACGCTCCAAGAACAACACAACTATGCATGAAATAAAAACGAAGTGTCTAGAAAGACCTGAGATTTTCACTGATGAAGAAGGGGATGCCTTGGGCACCCCCAAGCTTTGACGCTTGTACCTCTTAAATATTTCTTGGGGTGACACGAGGTGGCCCCCAAAGCTTGGGATTTTGTCCATTCTTCATATCATTGCATCATTCTCTCTCTACACCTGAAATTTTTCCTTCACACAAAACTTTAAACAATCTTCATTAGCAACATTAGTGTATTCAAAAGATAATAGACCTTCGGGTTTATTTTGGAATAGCAAAACTTTTCACTAAAACACAAGCTACTGTAGCAACTCCTTCAAAAAGCTCAATTCCCCAAAAGAGAACTCAAAAGGAATCAATAAGATGCAAATACATATAATGGGAGAAATCTGTCAAAACAGACCATCAGGTAGAAACCGATTTTTTCGAAAATCTTCTGTTGCTCAAATCAAAAAGTGTTGAACTAAAGAAAGTTAGACAACATACTGGGGGATTTATTCATAAATTTTCAGCTCAATATGACTTACAGATACGCCTCACCAATTTTTATGGTGGAGGACAGAAATCTGTTTCGCGATAGCAACTCCCCAAATCTTACTTCCCTCTCATTAGAGGTCATTCTTGGCACAAAAAGCAAACAAAAAGAATAAGGAGAGGCCATTACTGAAGTAATAACTTCCAAGGCTCAAGGAAACTCTTGGGTTATATCCCAACAAGTACTTTTATTTAACGCCTTTAAGTTAGGCACGACGAAGAGCAAAGGTTGGAAAGGAGAAAAATAAAAGTGAGCAAGTATAACCATAGTGAAAGCATTATTTTGTTCATTAAAATCCTTTTGTTAACAAGGTTGATCAAATCTTGTTACCAAAACAATCTTATATGAAACAAAACTTTGCATTCCATAAGGTGATTATGTTACCTCATACTTGATAGCAATGGTCCCAATCATAATAGTTTCAAAATTTTATTGTGGAATGGGACAATATATTTCTCCAACCTTGATGCCCTCAATATTTTCAATGGAATTCAGGCAATAGCTCTTAACAACCTTCTTGGGGAAGTAGACATTGTGCTCTTTATCATTAATATTGAATGTTACTTTTCCTTGATTGCAATTGTTTCTTCAACTTTGCTATTGTTTCTCTTTCTCGAACACTTTGCTATTGTTTCTTCTCTAAACTTGTGTGATTTGGATACAACTAACAAGGACTGATGTTGTTTTCAGCAGAATTACCTTGGTGTCTTGTTTTTGTGCAGAAAATCAACTATTAGGAAAAATCCCGTAAAATATTCCAAAAATTACATTTCACCAGAAGATCCACAGAGCCAGAAAGGGAGACAGAGGGGAGGCCTAGGGGGGTATAGACCCATCCTAGGCGCGGGCCCACTAACCCCGCGCCTGGGGAGGTCTGGCCACCCCAGGCAGCTCCTCGTCCGTCCTCCGCGCCTATAAGTTGCCTTCTGACCTAAAATCAGAGGAGGGTTCGATAGTTTTTCAGAAAGAGTTACGCTCCGCCGCCACCACGAGAAACCAAGATTCGGATCCAGAAACTCCGTTCTGGCACCCTGCCGGGAAGGGGAATTTGGAGAGGATCATCGCCATCGTCATCACCAACGCATCTCCATCAACCACCGATGTTTCCCTCATCCATGAGTGAGTAATCCCTCGCTGTAGGCTTGGGGATGGTAGGGATTGGATGAGTTCTATCATGTAATCGAATAAGATCTGTTAGGGGCAGAGTGCCTAGTATCTCTATTAGTGCTATTTGACTTTGTTGCAACTTGTTGTGCTTAATGCTTGTCACTAGGGCCCAAGTGCCATGATCTCAGATCCGAACTTATTATTGAATCGTTATGATAGTATTGTTTGTGATCTTATCTGCAAGTTGTGTACATATATCATTGTCCGGATCCAAAGGCCCCAAAGTGACAATAATTGGGAAACCGGAGGGGATGACTGTGGTGTGAGGAACACATGTGTTCACGGAGTGTTTATGCTTTGCTCCGTTGCTCTATTAAATGGAGCACCTTAATTGCCAGTAGTTCCCTAGAGGCCCCGCTGCCATGGGCTGGCTGGACAAAAGATGTTGTGCAAGTTCTCATTGCGAGCATGTATGACTATATTTGGACCACATGCCTAGGATTATTTTGTACTTGGATGCTTATTATTATTTATCTGCAATGTCCTAGGTCTTGAAGTTACATGTTTAGACTCGTCCATGCAACGCCCGTCCATCCATCCCTATGCCTACCGCACTCGAATCCTACTGTTACCATTACTCTTACTACTGCTGTTGTTTCACTATTGCTGTTGCTTTGCTGTTACTACTACAAACTGTTGCTACTGATAAACTTCTGTGAGCAAGAACTATTTCCAGGTGCAGCTGAACTGACAACTCAGTTGTTAAGGCTTGCAAGTATTCTTTGTCTCCCCTTGTGTTGAATGAATAAATTAGGTAATACTACCCACGAAGACTGTTGCGATCCCCTACACTTGTGGGTCATCAGTGGACTTCTAGTCATAGATGCAGTTGGATGGCGGTCTATGTATCTTGTTGGATTTCCCAATCGAATCTCATAGGATCTTTCTGACCAGTAATTGCATTGTTATGCCTTGCTCAGTTCCTATCAATTGCCCTGCTGTAATTTGTTTACCCCACCTCTAGTGAACTATGGACCCTGGTCCAATCTTTACCATTGATATATCTTCCACTGTTACTTGTTTACTTGTTGCAAACCATTACCTTCCACACCATACGTTTAATCCTTTGTTACAGCAAACCGGTGAGCTTGACAACCTCACTGATTCGTTGGGGCAAAGTCTTGAGTTTGTGTTGTGAAGGTCTCCGCGTTGGTTGCAACACCTATGTGGCGTTTCCTTCCTCCTTCTGGTTCGATAACCTTGGTCTCTACTGAGGGAAAGCTTGTTGATGTGCTCATCATACCTTGCTCTTGGGGTTCCCAACAAAGTCTTCTCTGACAGGCAACACTGACCGGCGGCATCCTGCGCCATCAATGGCAACGAGACGGCACGTTGACTCACTAGACGCCGCCTGCGTTCTCGCTCCGACATTGATGGTGAAGGAGCGGGAAGCTACGCGCGTTCACGGGAGAAGGAGCTATTTAACTCGGTGCCCGTCGGTGCCGCACTCCTCACCTCTCGCCATCACAAACCCTAGCAGTCGCCACCGCAGCCACCAAAGATGAAGACACCTTTCTGGCCCAAGAGGACCAAGAACGACCACGAGGCATCTGGCTCTACCATCCAGCGCTCTCGGCTGTCGGCCTTCCTCCGCGACACGTCCTTGCCGCCTCCTCCGTGGCTAGAGGAGTTCCAGAGCGACCCCGTGGGGGACTACCCGCCACCGTGGGATCTCCACACCTAGTGGTACTACTGCGTAAGGGAGTGCGAGCGCATGTGGAGGGAGGGCCGCGACATCGATCACAGTAATGTATCCCTCCCCACCTGTTGGCACCTCAACGGGACCGTGTCCCGGTGCCGCCACCGCCCAGGGCGGGAAAAAGGGCTGACAGAGGAGGTCCGCCGCCGGATCAACAACCTCTCCCTGGCCCAACGGTGGGAGAGGGGCTACCACTCCGAGGTGTACTAGATCGAGTTCCTCGAGTGGGAGCACAAGGTGCGGCGCGCCACCACCATCCTCTACGACCTGTAGCCGGGGGAGTTCTAAACCATCGACATCGACTCGGACGATGATGGCGTCGTGACAGCACGATTCTGCTGACTTCCATTATATAATTAGCAAGCATATAACTTTCATGGACTAGTCACAATGGTTCAGAATTATTAAGAGCAAGAAATAAAGTGTGCCATTAAGTTCGTGAGAGCTTTACTAACTAACTTTCTCAAAACAGACAAACATTTTATTTTGGAAGAAAACACGGCATAAGGAATATGCACTGAAATAGAAAATGATGCTAATAGGTAGGTATGGTGGACACAGCTGGCAATATTGGTTTTGGGGAGTTGGAAACACAGGTAGAGCACATACTCAGTGCAAGTAAAGGCTAGCAATAGAGAGGGAGCGACAAATGAGAGAGAAATATCTGTCATAATCATGCTTGCAACAAAACAGGACTAACTATGGCATGAAAGTGATACAAGAACTCTGAGGCAAAATAAATCATCGAGGCTTACTGACTATTGATTAGTCATATGCATGCGTGAGCATGTGCCAAGTCGATTCACATGAACAGTCAGAGGAGGATACCACAATATCATACCAAAGTATGAATAAAACAATGCAAGAAAACATTCATGTAACATGCTACAAACTATTAGCAAGCTGGAGCTAATCATAGACAAGCAAGAACTACTAAGCATCCATAAAATGACATACACCTTACACAAACATGCTAAGCATGCTCACAATGATGAGTATATGTACAAAAATGAAACTACCAGCCTCTTACCACACCTCGAGTTGTCTTAATCTTCATTATTTCCCTTCACTTTTGTGACTTTAATAATTAACATGAAACCAAAATCCACTGAGGATGGCTGAACCCTCCAAAGAACTCACAAAACCAAAGAAGAACAACAAATATTTTTGGTTTTTTCGATTTTTTAGAAACAAGCAAACAAAGAAAAAAAACAAAGCAAATCAAACAAAGCAAAAGAAAAAACAAAAACAAAAACTAAGACGCTCCAAGAACAACACAACTATGCATGAAATAAAAACGAAGTGTCTAGAAAGACCTGAGATTTTCACTGATGAAGAAGGGGATGCCTTGGGCACCCCCAAGATTTGACGCTTGTACCTCTTAAATATTTCTTGGGGTGACACGAGGTGGCCCCCCAAGCTTGGGATTTTGTCCATTCTTCATCTCATTGCATCATTCTCTCTCTACACCTGAAATTTTTCCTTCACACAAAACTTTAAACAATCTTCATTAGCAACATTAGTGTATTCAAAAGATAATAGACCTTCGGGTTTATTTTGGAATAGCAAAACTTTTCACTAAAACACAAGCTACTGTAGCAACTCCTTCAAAAAGCTCAATTCCCCAAAAGAGAACTCAAAAGGAATCAATAAGATGCAAATACATATAATGGGAGAAATCTGTCAAAACAGACCATCAGGTAGAAATCGATTTTTTCGAAAATCTTCTGTTGCTCAAATCAAAAAGTGTTGAACTAAAGAAAGTTAGACAACATACTGGGGGATTTATTCATAAATTTTCAGCTCAATACGACTTACAGATACGCCTCACGAATTTTTATGGTGGACGACAGAAATCTGTTTCGCGATAGCAACTCCCCAAATCTTACTTCCCTCTCATTAGAGGTCATTCTTGGCACAAAAAGCAAACAAAAAGAATAAGGAGAGGCCATTACTGAAGTAATAACTTCCAAGGCTCAAGGAAACTCTTGGGTTATATCCCAACAAGTACTTTTCTTTAACGCCTTTAAGTTAGGCACGACGAAGAGCAAAGGTTGGAAAGGAGAAAAATAAAAGTGAGCAAGTATAACCATAGTGAAAGCATTATTTTGTTCATTAAAATCCTTTTGTTAACAAGGTTGATCAAATATTGTTACCAAAACAATCTTATATGAAACAAAACTTTGCATTCCATAAGGTGATTATGTTACCTCATACTTGATAGCAATGGTCCCAATCATAATAGTTTCAAAATTTTATTGTGGAATGGGACAATATATTTCTCCAACCTTGATGCCCTCAATATTTTCAATGGAATTCAGGCAATAGCTCTTAACAACCTTCTTGGGGAAGTAGACATTGTGCTCTTTATCATTAATATTGAATGTTACTTTTCCTTGATTGCAATTGTTTCTTCAACTTTGCTATTGTTTCTCTTTCTCGAACACTTTGCTATTGTTTCTTCTCTAAACTTGTGTGATTTGGATACAACTAACAAGGACTGATGTTGTTTTCAGCAGAATTACCTTGGTGTCTTGTTTTTGTGCAGAAAATCAACTATTAGGAAAAATCCCGTAAAATATTCCAAAAATTACATTTCACCAGAAGATCCACAGAGCCAGAAAGGGAGACAGAGGGGAGGCCTAGGGGGGTATAGACCCATCCTAGGCGCGGGCCCACTAACCCCGCGCCTGGGGAGGTCTGGCCACCCCAGGCAGCTCCTCGTCCGTCCTCCGCGCCTATAAGTTGCCTTCTGACCTAAAATCAGAGGAGGGTTCGATAGTTTTTCAGAAAGAGTTACGCTCCGCCGCCACCACGAGAAACCAAGATTCGGATCCAGAAACTCCGTTCTGGCACCCTGCCGGGAAGGGGAATTTGGAGAGGATCATCGCCATCGTCATCACCAACGCATCTCCATCAACCACCGATGTTTCCCTCATCCATGAGTGAGTAATCCCTCGCTGTAGGCTTGGGGATGGTAGGGATTGGATGAGTTCTATCATGTAATCGAATAAGATCTGTTAGGGGCAGAGTGCCTAGTATCTCTATTAGTGCTATTTGACTTTGTTGCAACTTGTTGTGCTTAATGCTTGTCACTAGGGCCCAAGTGCCATGATCTCAGATCCGAACTTATTATTGAATCGTTATGATAGTATTGTTTGTGATCTTATCTGCAAGTTGTGTACATATATCATTGTCCGGATCCAAAGGCCCCAAAGTGACAATAATTGGGAAACCGGAGGGGATGACTGTGGTGTGAGGAACACATGTGTTCACGGAGTGTTTATGCTTTGCTCCGTTGCTCTATTAAATGGAGCACCTTAATTGCCAGTAGTTCCCTAGAGGCCCCGCTGCCATGGGCTGGCTGGACAAAAGATGTTGTGCAAGTTCTCATTGCGAGCATGTATGACTATATTTGGACCACATGCCTAGGATTATTTTGTACTTGGATGCTTATTATTATTTATCTGCAATGTCCTAGGTCTTGAAGTTACATGTTTAGACTCGTCCATGCAACGCCCGTCCATCCATCCCTATGCCTACCGCACTCGAATCCTACTGTTACCATTACTCTTACTACTGCTGTTGTTTCACTGTTGCTGTTGCTTTGCTGTTACTACTACAAACTGTTGCTACTGATAAACTTCTGTGAGCAAGAACTATTTCCAGGTGCAGCTGAACTGACAACTCAGTTGTTAAGGCTTGCAAGTATTCTTTGTCTCCCCTTGTGTTGAATGAATAAATTAGGTAATACTACCCACGAAGACTGTTGCGGTCCCCTACACTTGTGGGTCATCAGTGGACTTCTAGTCATAGATGCAGTTGGATGGCGGTCTATGTATCTTGTTGGATTTCCCAATCGAATCTCATAGGATCTTTCTGACCAGTAATTGCATTGTTATGCCTTGCTCAGTTCCTATCAATTGCCCTGCTGTAATTTGTTTACCCCACCTCTAGTGAACTATGGACCCTGGTCCAATCTTTACCATTGATATATCTTCCACTGTTACTTGTTTACTTGATGCAAACCATTACCTTCCACACCATACGTTTAATCCTTTGTTACAGCAAACCGGTGAGCTTGACAACCTCACTGATTCGTTGGGGCAAAGTCTTGAGTTTGTGTTGTGAAGGTCTCCGCGTTGGTTGCAACACCTATGTGGCGTTTCCTTCCTCCTTCTGGTTCGATAACCTTGGTCTCTACTGAGGGAAAGCTTGTTGATGTGCTCATCATACCTTGCTCTTGGGGTTCCCAACAAAGTCTTCTCTGACAGGCAACACTGACCGGCGGCATCCTGCGCCATCAATGGCAACGAGACGGCACGTTGACTCACTAGACGCCGCCTGCGTTCTCGCGCCGACATTGATGGTGAAGGAGCGGGAAGCTACGCACGTTCACGGGAGAAGGAGCTATTTAACTCGGTGCCCGTCGGTGCCGCACTCCTCACCTCTCGCCATCACAAACCCTAGCAGTCGCCACCGCAGCCACCAAAGATGAAGACACCTTTCTGGCCCAAGAGGACCAAGAACGACCACGAGGCATCTGGCTCTACCATCCAGCGCTCTCGGCTGCCGGCCTTCCTCCGCGGCACGTCCTTGCCGCCTCCTCCGTGGCTAGAGGAGTTCCAGAGCGACCCCGTGGGGGACTACCCGCCACCGTGGGATCTCCACACCTAGTGGTACTACTGCGTAAGGGAGTGCGAGCGCATGTGGAGGGAGGGCCGCGACATCGATCACAGTAATGTATCCCTCCCCACCTGTTGGCACCTCAACGGGACCGTGTCCCGGTGCCGCCACCGCCCAGGGCGGGAAAAAGGGCTGACAGAGGAGGTCCGCCGCCGGATCAACAACCTCTCCCTGGCCCAACGGTGGGAGAGGGGCTACCACTCCGAGGTGTACTAGATCGAGTTCCTCGAGTGGGAGCACAAGGTGCGGCGCGCCACCACCATCCTCTACGACCTGTAGCCGGGGGAGTTCTAAACCATCCCCGACATCGACTCGGACGATGATGGCGTCGTCAACCAGTCCGACGCCGACCTCGTCAGCGAGGACGTCAATGACGAGGGGGAGGACGAATCATCATCATGCAGGAGGCGGTGGACGACGTCGTCGCGAACCTGCCCCCAGAGTATCGCGAGGTGCTGGCGCGGGGCTACGATGAGGACGCCTTCACCGAGCAGGCCATTGTGGCCAGCTCGCGGGAGGAGGAAGCTCAGTGGGCCGGCTTCGAGGAAGCCGTCTAGCTCATCGGCATGGTGGCGCAGGCGAACGCCCAGCTGCCTCCACCGCCGCCGCTGCTGGGTGGGCGCCACTGATCGTGTCGGAGGTGGGGATGGAGCTGGCGTACCTCCAGCACGGTTGGGCATCGTGGCCTGGGCAGGTGATCAATCCACCTGCGCCCGCTCCCGCTCCGGCCCTGCCACCGTCCAACCTCTAGACGTCGCCGGAGTACATCGACCTCGACCAATTCTGTTTTTTCTATTTTGAATGCAAATTAAGTATAAACTTTGCCTGTTTTTAGCGCGAACTGTTTGTGTTTGAATTTGCAAAAAAAAAATCCACAGCCAGAACGGACAAATGGATGACGCCGCTAGACAGGTCGAAACCCCTCCCTAAATCATCCGTGGCCCGACCGTTTGAGGCAACCGGATAGACCGGCCCGGTGCAGTTTCCAGGGGCAGGCCAAGTGCAAACCAAACTTCCACACCACGAGAGTCCAGTCCACGGTCCACAGCTCGATGAGTTAGTATGGTGTTGTTATGGGCCGGCTAATTTGTCATGTAATATGCAACTTGCATAATCAAGAACACTGTTGTTTCTGCTGGCACGGGTATGTTCCTCCATTTCGATCACGCTTGACCTGACGAAATGACCTCGTGATGTACCACAAAATTTTCCCCTTCCATGCTCATGTGCTGGAGATAAAATAATTCTCAGTGCAGTATTTTTTTTTTTTGAGGGATCCTTCTATTGTAGAGCGCAAATGCCGGATGAAAACTCTTATTTATCTATACTTGCTTCTTTATACTTGCTTCTTATTTATACTTGCTAGGCCGGAGATAAAATAACTCTTATTTATACTTGCTTCTTTCATTTTTTAGGGCAGGCCGGAGACATTACAATAGGCAATCTTATTTATCTATTCAGTCAGCTTTCGGGACATTTTCTCGGCCTGATTAGGTTCCGTTTGTCTGACCTCCTACTAGCTGCTCCAACTGCAGGAGGGGTCGGTCACTTGTAACCATCACACCTATGAGCGTATTACTTTTAAAACTGCAACTTGCACAAATGATGTGCTGGAGACAATAAACAATCTGTACTAAAATCACGACTAGTCGAACGATGCAGCACTTCATTATCACGCCACATATGCCACTAGCATTCCTATTTACTTAATGTCAAGTTGATGTTTAAGTAATCACTCCATCCCAAAATAAGTGTCTTGTGTTTTTTTAAAATTCTCATGTATCTATGTATTAAAATACGTCTAGATACATACGAATTTAAACAAATTGATATTACCTATTTCTAAACGGAGGGAGTGATATCTTTAAGCTTGGACGCTCTGGTCGGCTCCATGCTTTTGTTCCACTTATCACTTTATCTCATTCGGTAGTCGGTACACCCCTCCATAAAATTTAAACCCTGCTAATGCCGATACTTCTCCGTACCCTTCAACCTTCATAATTAAGGATGTGATGGCCATTAGGGAATAGTGAGGATTTATGTATGTCCCTATTAAAACACGTATGTCCAATTTTTATCCGTAGATATCAAACACTTGGTATGGCCATACTCATACCTTGCATTTGTACAGTGAGTATGACTCCATACTCATCGCCGAAGTGCAGAATGCGCACAAACAGAATTGGGCCCAGTTTACTAGAGAATACAAGTTTCATCTGCCATGCTCATGTGTTTCATAAAGATATCCATGTACTACAATGTATTTCGTTGTGCAGTCCCTTTACCATAGAGCACAGAAGCCGGATGAAAATCTCTGCGATTTCCAAAAGAAAGGCAGTGAACTGGATAGTGTCGATCTACTAACACATATACTTGTTGCTTTCATTGTTCTAGGCCAGGAATCAGTATAATTAGCTGTCACTTTTATCCATTCAGTCAGATTTCTGGGCATTTTCCTTGCCTGATTAGGTTTCATTTAATTTGTTTGATCCTCCTACCAGCTGCTCCAATAGCCAGCGGGGTGGGTGTCTTGTAACCATCGGCTATCAACGTACTACTTTCAACAACTGCAACTCACGCAAATGACGTGCTGGAGACAGTAAACAATCTGTTTTCAAATCACAATCACGACAAGCTAAACGATGCTTATAGTTGGTTGAGCGGTATTTTATTATCACGCCACATATTCCAATAGCATTCCTACTTACTTAATATGAAGCTGACGTTTAGTATAATTTTTAGGCTCCTGGATGTTCTCATCTGTTCCATGCTTTCTTTCGACTTATTACTACTGATTTGGTACGCCCCTCCCTAAAACTTGAACATATCAACGGTCTAGATCTCTCTATACTCTTTCATAATTAAGAGCACGATGGGCATTAGAGAATAATTAAGAGTTATGTACCTCCCTATTAAAACGTGTATGGCCTATTGGATCTGTATGCGTCGAGCACTTGCCATGGCCATATTCGTACAATCGCTTTTGGATGGTCTGTACAGCTCCATAATTTTTTTTTCGGAAATAACCCCAGATCTATTAGCCATCACAGTTGGTACAACACACCCATACTTAGCGTCAAAGTGCATATGTGTGTGCGCACAAACGTGAGTATTGCCCTTGGGAATCCTATTTATCTATTCAGTCAGCTTTCGGGACATTGTCTTAGCCTCTCTAGGTTCTGTTTGTTTGACCTCCTACTAGCTGCTCCAACTGCAGGCGGGGTCGGTGTCTTGTAACCATCACAACTATGGACATATTACATTGTAAATTGCAAGAGTTGCACAAATGATGCGCTGGAGACAATAAACAATCTGTACTAAAATCACGACGAGTCGAACGATTTCTTATAGTTGGTTGAGCAGTATTTTATTATTATGCCACTAGCATTCCTATTTACTTAAGGCCTTTTATAATGGAGTGTTTCTTAACACGTTATCATAGACAAAATAAATACTTAAAAGACCACCCCTTCAATGGATTGTATCTTAGATGTTGTCTTTACATTTAATGATTTTGGTGATTTGTGGACATGCTATTGGACTAGCCATTCTTTTTTGCCTATGGTCTCGTGCAAGCTTGTATCTTAGCTAAGAGAAAGTTTAATAAGAGAGCCCATTGCTGGCTATATGGCCTTGCCATGTCATCTAGAGCCTTCATAAAGCCTAGTAGTACAATAAGTAGGCTATTAGACTGGCTATAAGATGATTTTAATTAAGATACAATTGTTTAAAGCATGCATGCAAGGCACTTTTCATAGGGAGCTGTGCTACAACCTGGCTGTAGCAGAAGCGCCGGTTCAAGCCACTTTACACCCTTCTCTCTCATCCACATCTGAATTTGATTGACACGTCAATTCTTATAGCCTGCTGAGTAGGCTTATTGTACTTGCTCTAAGATACAACATCACCTTCTCTCTTCATTAAGTATAGTGCCACATAAACAATTTGCCTATGATACCGCGCTAAAAACCACCCATTGTGAAAGGGCTAATGTCAAGTTGATGTTTAAGTAATCACTCGGTCCCAAAAATAAATAACTTGTGTTTCTCTAAACTCGCATGTATCTACGTACTAAAACATATTTAGATATATGCAAATTTAGACAAATCCATATCATTTATTTCTGGATGCAAGGAGTAGCAATCTTTAAGCTTCCGGATGCTCTGATCGATTCCATGCTTTTGCGCAGGTAGGCATATGCTTTTGAGGTGTGCTTTGGTCCCCCTTTCCTAAACTTAATTTGCATGGGCCGTTTTATTTTTTTGACCCATCGAAAACATATTGAGGCCACATATATCTCTGTATATGTATACTCGGTCAAACTGGGTATAATCCATATTCTGGTCGGTTGATCCCACCTTTCATTATCGCGATCTATGTCTTTGCATATTATGTTTTATTTTTTTTGTTGCTGTTATATAACTTCTGATTTTCGCCTTCTGCAGGCACATGAGTATACGTATATAGTGAGTATACGTTTAAAAGGATCATACAGACTTCGGATGGGTTTGTACGGTCCGCTAAACAATCAGTATCGAGTTTTTGTTTGTCAAAGTTTAAAAGAAGGGGGGACCGAAGCAAAAGTGCAGATGCAATATAATAGCCCACAATCCAAAATATAAATGACATTCAAAACATGAGCTCGGCTAGATTTCCGCAACCTGAGGCAGGGCGGGGCGGCCGGCGTCGGAGGAGGAGTACGCGAGGGCTTATCTACTTGTCACACCTTAGTGAGTGGTGCAACACTCTCCTATATAAGATGATCCAATTTCCTTCTACTAGCAATGTGGGACTGAACTTTAGTCCCACCTCTTACCATGCATGCATGTATTTAGGCATTGAGAATTTTAGAATTTTAGTTGGGCTAAGAGTTAAGGCCCACTAGTAAATTCCATCATATACTTGTTGCTTTCAATGTCTAGGCTAGGAATCAGTATAGTTAGCCATCACTTTTATCCATTCAGTCACATTTTCCTAGTTTGATTAGGTTTCATTTGTTTCACTAGTAGAAAACAGGGCTTCAGTTCGGTCCAAATTCCGGTACTAGTCCCGGTGTATTACGGGTCGTGACTAGTGTGAGCATGTAATTTCAAAACACACTACTAGGAAAACCTCCATCTGTGGCGCATGGGTATTGCCCTTCTGTGGCACATATCAGATACGCCACTAATACGTCGCCATAACTAAACTTTCGTGGCGCATATTGTCAATATGCGCCACATAACTCTCTTTTTGAATTTAAAAAAGGGCTAGATCCCGCTCAGGTTTAAAGTGAATCTAGACACTAAAAAGAAGTCTATATACTTTTTTTTCATTGCTTAGGACAGGTCTACTCAGTCAGCTTTCGGGTCATTTTGTCAGCCGGACTAGGTTCCGTTTGTCTGACCTCCTACTAGCTGCTCCAACTGCAGGCGGGGTCGGTGTCTTGTAACCATCACAACTATGGACATATTACTTTGTAAACTGCAAGTTGCACAAATGATGCGCTGGAGACAATAAACAATCTGTACTAAAATCACGACGAGTCGAACGATTTCTTTTAGTTGGTTGAGCAGTATTTTATTATTATGCCACTAGCATTGATGTTTAAGTAATCACTCGGTCCCAAAAATAAATAACTTGTGTTTCTCTAAACTCGCATGTATCTACGTACTAAAACATATTTAGATATATGCAAATTTAGATAAATCCATATCATTTATTTCTGGATGTAAGGAGTAGCAATCTTTAAGCTTCCGGATGCTCTGATCGATTCCATGCTTTTGCGCAGGTAGGCATATGCTTTTGAGGTGTGCTTTGGTCCCCCTTCCCTAAACTTAATTTGTATGGGCCGTTTTATTTTTTTGACCCATCGAAAATATATCGAGGCCATATATATCTCTGTATATGTATACTCGGTCAAACTGGGTATAATCCACATTCTGGTCGGTTGATCCCACCTTTCATTATCGCGATCTATGTCTTTGCATATTATATTTTAATTTTTTTTGTTGCTGTTATATAACTTCTGATTTTCGCCTTCTGCAGGCACATGAGTATACGTATATAGTGAGTATACGTTTAAAATGATCATACAGACTTCAGATGGGTTTGTACGGTCCTCTAAACAATCGGTATCGAGTTTTTGTTTGTCAAAGTTTAAAAGAAGGGGGGACCGAAGCAAAAGTGCAGATGCAATATAATAGCCCACAATCCAAAATATAAATGACATTCAAAACATGAGCTCGGCTAGATTTTCGCAACCTGAGGCAGGGCGGGGCGGCCGGCGTCGGAGGAGGAGTACGCGAGGGCTTATCTACGTGTCACACCTTAGTGAGTGGTGCAACACTCTCCTATATAAGATGATCCAATTCCCTTCTACTAGCAATGTGGGACTGAACTTTAGTCCCACCTCTTACCATGCATGCATGTATTTAGGCATTGAGAATTTTAGAATTTTAGTTGGGCTAAGAGCTAAGGCCCACTAGTAAATTCCATCATATACTTGTTGCTTTCAATGTCTAGGCTAGGAATCAGTATAGTTAGCCATCACTTTTATCCATTCAGTCACATTTTCCTAGTTTGATTAGGTTTCATTTGTTTCACTAGTAGAAAACAGGGCTTCAGTTCGGTCCAAATAACGGTACTAGTCCCGGTGTATTACGGGTCGTGACTAGTGTGAGCATGTAATTTCAAAACACACTACTAGAAAAACCTCCATCTGTGGCGCATGGGTATTGCCCTTCTGTGGCACATATCAGATACGCCACTAATACGTCGCCATAACTAAACTTTCGTGGCGCATATTGACACATAACTCTCTTTTTAAATTTAAAAAAGGGCTAGATCCCGCTCAAAATTTCACATCGCAAACTTCTATGGCACATATTGCAATATGCGTCACGGATTTTTTTTTCAAATTTCAAAAAAAAAAGCAGACTAGATCCGACAGAGTAGGAGATGGGTGGAGGAGGAGGGTCGCCGGAGTAGGAGGAGTAGGAGGAGGGGTCGGTAGTCATGAATTGGCAGTCCGCTTATACAGTTTAACATCCCCTAGACAAGAGGGGGATAACATCAATTTATAGAATAAATTGTGAAAACCAGGACTCGAACTCAAGGCCCTGGCTCTGATACTATGTTAAGCTTCATGCACTAACCAACTATTTTAAAAAAACCGATCTGATAAAAAGAGCTAGGCAATCCACTTATATAGTTTAACACATACTTAGCGTCAAAGTGCATATGTGTAGGCGCACAAACGTGAGTATTGCCCTTGGGAATCCAAGCTTGTAGAGCCCTAAAATGGACGGTCCGAGCACATTGAGATCTCTAATCACGTTAGCACACAAGCGCGCACACGCAAATGGACAGTCCGGACGCTGGAGTATAAACACACAGCCTAGTTGTACGCTCAGATCAGTTGCTCACACATTCAAGCTCGAGCGAATGGAACCGAATAACACATGCAAGCACGAGCAAATGGAGTAAGTCTAGCATTATTGCAAATGGAGTCCTCTGTAAACTCGATGTACACAACGGCGCCTGCAACAAGATGCACTACTTTATAATACTATTGCAATTTACAGGACCGAGACTCGATCCAGTCCACGGGGTATGGCGTGCGCTGCACAACGGCTACTGTTTCATCTTCCAATGGCCGGTCACGTGAGGCATGGCCGGCCATCGAGATGTACAATGTAGTACATCTTAGAAAGTGCATATATGTGTGTGCGCTGCACATACTATTTTTGTCAAGATCCAGACCAGCCTCACATGCAAATGGAATCAAGTCACGTTTTAACCAATTGCGTTGCGTGCATCTTCCCCTTGGAGAGTGTAGTTAACCTTTCAGCACAGTCGTATAGTATAGATACGGGTCCCTGCTGGACTGTTCATCTCTCCCCCTTCACCGCTGAATACTCCACTTGGAAAGCGCCCAAACCCCCCTCCCACTCCGATCCGGTGCTGCAAACTGAGGTGACAATCAGTTGCTTACTCGTTCCTCTTTTTATGATACATCTACCTGCGGTTTATGTACTATTGAGTAGGGGCCATTAATAGGTTCTAAGTATATGTATCGACGAATCTCTTGCTAACAGCTTGTATGATTAACTTGGATGCAGCGGGAGACATGGCGGTTGTCCTGGATGCTCTGGCGCCCTATGTGAAGAAGATGATCGCCGGCATGGCCGAAGAAGAATTGAGCATGCTGCTGGGCGTTGAAGCCGAGATCCAGAAGCTGAACGACAACGTCATACACCTTCAAAACTACCTCACCGATGCCGAGAGAAGACGCATCACCGACAAGAATGTCAAGGCGTGGGTGGGAAAGCTCAGGGACGTCATGTATGAGGCCACCGATATCCTTGAGCTCTGCCAGCTCGAGGCCATGGAGAGACCAGAGAAGAGTGACGAAGTTGGCAGTGCCTCATCCTCCCGTCGTCCAACTTCTGTTGGAGGGAAAATGAAGAAGAAGCTACAGGGTTGCTTCCACCCGTTGGTGTTCTGCCTGAGGAACCCCGTGTTCGCCCACGAGACAGGCAGCCGCATCAGGAAGCTCAACGAGGATCTGGACAACATCCGCAAGGATGCCAAAAGGCTCAACTTCATCAACCTCAGCTCCTATGAGGAACGGAGGAAGCTCATAGATCCAGCTCATATTAAGAGCAAAAAGATGACGGCGGGGTTCAATGCGTCGGAAGTTGTGGGGGAGAACATCGAGAAGGATGCAGAGCAGCTTGTGCAGAAGCTGATCGCCCAGGATGGTAGAGACCTTAAGGTGGTGGCCATAGTTGGGCAGGGAGGCATGGGCAAAAGCCTCCTTGCCAAGAAGATCTTCGCAACCGAGGTTATTAAGGATGAGTTCAAAACCAAGATATGGCTGAGCATAACTCAGTACTTCGACAAGGTAGACTTACTAAGATCTGCCATCAGCCACGCCGGGGGGAAGCACAACGAAGAGAAGGACGAGTCCATCCTCGAGCGGACCCTCATTGAGGCCCTATCGGCAAACAAGTTCTTGCTAGTCTTGGATGATGTATGGAGCGACATAGCATGGAAAGACATACTCCAAGTCCCCGCTACTAACGCAAGTTGTGCACAACCGGGAAGCCGTGTCCTGGTCACCTCTAGAATGGAAGATGTTGTTCGGAGGATGGGAGCCTCCAACAGCGACCTACTCCGTGTAAAAAAACTAGACGATGAAGATGCTTGGTCCTTGCTCAAGAAACAGCTGCCAGATCCAGAGGTTAGTAGCTCAGTACTAATCCACATAGTCAAACTAATTAATTTTCTCTATACTGCCTATTAATTTGGGGTGACCTCTATATTTTATGGTTGTACAATAGTTTTAAGGTTTGTCCAAGTTAAATATTAAGTTTGTTTGAAGTTTGACTAGGACGATACACAATTCTATCAACGTTTTATACTACCAGAACACATATTCTATGATGAAATTAATAAAATAAATTTGGTGTTTTGGTCATAATAACTTTTTTATAAATTGACCAAACTTAAAGTAAGTTTAACTTAAGAAAACCTGAAACTATTACAATTCCAAAACATAGGGAGTAATTTGCAACATGCTTGCAAGTTCCTATACATAAAATAAGGCATATGTTTCGGAAGTAGTTCTACCATTTTGCACTAATCCTTACCCCCGGAATTCACATATATATATAGACACTACAGGAAAGAACTAAGGCGCCGCCGGCCGGCCGGATATGCCGATGGCCAAATGTCGGGGCCATCGGCGTAGCTGCCTTTCCTGGCCAGCTGACCAGCCCGGCCGTCGGTGTAGATAACGGTGCCGAGGGTAGCCGTCGGCGTAGTAGAGAAGGTTGTGCCGACGGTGGCCCTCGACGTAGGTACAACCCTCGGCGTAGATCCAGTTTAGACACGGCGATGAAAACGGCGTTAGACAGACAGGCTGTACCGACGGCCTGGCCGTCGGCACAGCTCTTTGGAAAATTTTGTTTGGTCTGTGCCAACGGCTAGGCCTCCAGATTTTTTCCTTTTATCTTATTATTTTTTGAAAAATTATAACTAAATCATTCTAATTCAGAAAAATACAAATAATATATAAAAATTTGCAGAAAAATAAGATCTATCTATCTACACTCAAATATTACACATCTATAAAAAAATTAAGTGAAACATAAAACATTATATATAGTTTAAAACGGGCATTATAAATTCAAAAACGATCCAAACAACGTGAAACCTTCGCGTTATGTCATATTATGTGACATAGTTAAAAGGCAAAATATCAAACTTGGTATATTGATTATGTCTCAAAAAAACCTTCACAAAATGAACTATCTCGTTCAAGGTTTCTTGGCTTTCAGACAAATGACCAATGTTGTGGCTAGAATGAAGGCATAGTCTGTATAATATGTTCATATTGTGCATAAGTGTGCATCATAAGATGACGAACAATATTTCAGGAGGAAGTTTTCCTTTTCGTCGCACCAAAAAGCCGTTTTCCATTTTTCGAGTGCAAAAAAGGACGGTTTTATGAAGCAATCAAAAAATAGCTAATTCAAAATACTACCTTCATATTTTTCAAAAATACTAGACCACCTTACATGGATAATATCATAACCAGAGGATCTCAAACATTTCCGTCTATCCCTGGTAAAAAGACAAATTCCTGCCGAATCGGTAGGAAGTGGGTCAGATATGAACTAAAGGTACATGATCGGATGCTCATGATTTTTTACAAAAATTATTTTTAGGTTCAAAATATGTTGTTTTATCATAGATCCACTTCAAGTTTAGCGAGTCTCAGCCCCGAGCTAAGAATCTTTATGCATGCCGTTTTAAACGGGCAAATAAAATTATGATAAGAATCACGGCATAGTTTGTGATAAGTTGATATTATATTTGGATTCCTCTCATTTTTATAATAAATTTAGACATATTATTTGCCGAATTACGATTTACAGATTTAAAGACATTAATTATTACATAATAAATAAAAAATACAAAAAATAAAATCATTATATTTTTGTTTGAATTCAATAATATATTTACTTATTCATTGTTGTTTACTTAAATAATTGTTTGTAATTTCAAAAAATATAACCATGTGACATTATGATATAAGAGTTAATAGGAATGATATCATAGTTTTGACAACAGTATGTAAATTGCTTTGCGGGAAGAGATTCTAAAGAAACGAGGAAGTTAAGCGTGCTAGAGCTGGAGTTGTTATCATAGTTCACTACATTAGTAATACATGGTGTTAGGTTACCTTTGTTTAGTTTTAAACTAATGTACTCACGAAATATGAATATGTGCACATGCAACTATAGAAATCTTGCCTTAATTAAGTACTCTATATTGTTGGTAGGTTATCGGTGAGAGTGCTTTTGATCATCTCAAAGATATCGGGATGCAGATTATTAGAAAATGTGATGGTTTACCACTTGCTATTAAAGTGATGGGAGGACTTCTAAGCACAAGGCGCCCAAGCAAACTTGCGTGGGAAAATATTCTGAAAAAGATTACTGCATGGAAAGAAAATGGGTTGCATGAGGAACTAAACTCCTCGGTACACTTAAGCTATGATGATTTATCTCCAGAGTTGAAGCAATGCTTTCTATATTACTCACTTTTTTCCAAGGGTTCAGCACCTAGCCTCCAAACAATTATTAGCATGTGGATAAGTGAAGGGTTTATTCAAGGTGACCAGAGGTCAGAATCAGACCAACATGATCTAGAAGAAATAGGAACTGAGTACCACCAAGAGTTGGTCAATAGGAATCTTTTGGAGCTTGATTCATATCACAACCCGTACAACTATAGCATGCACGATGTTGTTTGTTCCTTTGCTCAGTTTGTGGCCAGGGAAGAAGCGCTTGTGGTTCAGAAGGACCAAACTGACATTAGAAATCTTCTATTGTCAACCCAAAAAGTACGTCGTCTGTCTATAACACTAGAAGATTCAATACTAGAGTGGAGAATTCTAGAAAATCTGGAATCACTAAGAACATTACGGATAAACTGTACCATTAAGCCTAGTGGTTCATTGGCTAGTTTTGCCGGTTTACGGGTACTGAGTATGGAATCTGCGGAGTCTGACTGGATCCTTGATTCTTTGTGTCAGTTAAGGCACCTTCGGTACCTGCGACTCAAAGGGACAGGCATATCTAAACTTCCAGAAGACATTCATAAGATGAAGTTTCTTGAGCACATATCGCTCATCAACTGTATGAGTCTCAACAAGCTTCCTGACAGTATTACAAAGCTAGAGCGCTTAAGATATTTGGCATTAGATGGGTCCAATGTTGATGATGTACCAATGGGGTTCAGTTCCTTGAAAAAACTGACGACAATCTTTTGGTTCCCAGCAAAGATGCATGGGGATTGGTGCAGTCTAGAAGAGTTAGGACCTCTTTGTGATCTGAGGAATCTTTCAATACAAAATCTAGAAAATGTGCCTGATAGTTCAACAGCTGCAAGGGCCATGATCAGTAACAAGAAGAGTCTAGTCTATTTGGAGTTGCACTGTTACAGAAATGATGAGAATGTGGGGATGGGAGAAGAGGAACAAACTACAGAGGAGGAGGGGCAACGAATTGAGGAAGTATTCAATGGGTTATGCCCTCCACCTTCCTTGGAAGATTTATTCTTATCAAGATACTTTGGCCATCGACCACCAATTTGGATGCAAGCTCCATCAGCTGCTGCCTTTAAGAGCTTGAGGTTTATTTGTCTATTTGGCCTGCCCAATTGCAACCAACTACCTAATGGTTTGTGTGTGATGCTCAACTTGGAAGAGATACGGATCAGTGATGCTCCATCCATCGAGGTTGTCGGCCCTGACTTTCAGAGCCTGGCCAGTGGAGATGGAGGCGCCATTGTTACTAGACCGTTCCCAAAATTGAAAAAATTGGTGCTGTACGACTTGCCTCAATGGAAGGAGTGGGACTGGGTGGAGGAGCAGGGCAAAGCCATGTCCATGCCTGCCCTTGAGGAACTCTGTATTCAAGACTGCAAGCTGAGATGTCTTCCCCAAGGACTTGCTAGCCATAACAGGTATAACTTGAGAACCTTGCACCTGTACAGACTCAGCATCCTAGAATCTGTGGAGAATTTCCCCTCCGTTGTGCAATTCGACGTGCTCTACTGCCCCGAGCTCAAGAAGATCAGTGGCTTCTCCAAGTTGCGGAAGATCTCCATCGACGGTTGTCCCAAACTGGAGTCGCTGGAAGGTTTCCCCGTTCTCTGTAGCATGGTGCTGGATCAAGAGCCATGGGAGATCACCGGAACACCTGCAGTGTGCACACCCAAGGTATATCAAGTTGGAGTGGAGCCTGAGCTCCCTGAAAACTTCACTGTTACCAGATAGGAGGAGGTGCTGGATGATGAGCCATGGGAATTCCGGAATATTACAAGTTTACAACATGCGCCGTGCTGCTGTTCACATGCTAAAGATTGTAATACAAGTCTACAATGTCTCCTTGTTGTGTATTTCTCCTGTAAGAATCTGTTTTGCTGGTCATTATGTATCAATAAATATTGTTGAGGCTGATTCTCACACATCTCGCGGTACTTCTGTCGATTTGTATTGCAGATAATTCATATATATGGCACCGTTAATTTTCCTTGTTCCCTGCTTATTTATTGGCATCGATGCATATATAGCAGAGCCTACCCTGCTTCTGCATTGCTACACGGTCGGCGTTGGAGCACAGAGAAGATATAATGGAGGGAGCCGAGGAGCGGTGATCGAAGTGAAGCATGTTGAGCGCCTCATCTGACCACCCGTCGAACTCAATCTGAAACTAAAGATTGTAATACAAGTCTGTAATGTCTCCTTGTGTAATTCTCCAGGCCCAGCGAGAGCCTCGTGAGTCGTGAGTCGTGACTCGTTCGGCGGCGGAGACGAAGCCGTGTCGCAGGGATAAGACGCGTTCCTCTCGATCGCTACCGTAGCTCTGACCCCTGAGATGATGTTACAAGTTTACAACATGCGTGCTGCTGTTCACATGCTAAAGATTGTAATACAAGTCTGTAATGTCTCCCTTGTGTAATTCTCATGTTAGAACCTGTTCTGCTGGTCATTATATATCAATAAATACTATTGAGGATAATTCTCACACAGCTCGTGATACTTCGGTAGATTCATATTGGAGATAATTCATATATATGGCACACACTTTATTTTCCTTGTTCCCTATTTATTTAGGAAAATGATACGTCTAACCCGGGGGATCGCGCGCTCGCGTCCCCCCCCCCCCCGTCCTCCGTCTGCCACGCGTCCAGAACATGCGGGAGTTGCTGAGACAGAGTCCACCGTCGGAACGTTATCTCTTCAACGATGATTTTTTTTTACGGGTCGTCTCCTCCGTCTTCTCTCCATCGATCGCTGATGTCGGACCGAGCCCCGCCGCCGGACCCCGCACGTGCTAAATATCCACCGCCGCCACTCGCTTGAGCGCCGCCGCCACTCCCTACCGCCGCTTCGCACGCCGCCGGCTCTCCCCATCTCCGACGATTCAAGCCTACGACCTCTGATGGCCATGGCCTCCTGCAGTCGACGCGGTGGTGCCTATACCGGCGCCCCCGCTCCGCCATGGCTCACACGTCGTCGGTTCCCTATGCACGTCGTCAGTTCCCCTCGCGTCGTCGTCGGTTCCCCCGCTCGAGCCCCGCCATGTGCCATGGGGCCGCTGCTGATGCTGCTCAAGGCGTCGAGGAGGTTGGCGACGAGGGGCACAAGGAAGGCGCCGGTCCTGTCAAGGCCGCCCACCCTCTTTCTCTCGTACTGGGTTGATTCTGCTGCATAATCTTTTTGGGTTCTGCTATCAGCTGGTTTCTTTTTTGCTACATAGATGTTTCTGAATTGCTCCAATAATTTCTAGCAATGTGTCTGGCGAAATTAGTTTTTTTGCTACAATTGCTGAACCTTTTTGCTATAACCATTTCCTGGTTTTGCTACACCCGTACAAATTTTTGCTACAAGATCTACCGGTGAAAATCTCCATGAAACTCCGGCGATATGTAGATGAAGTCAGCTCCGGCGATATCGATTGTTGCTACATTAGTATACATTTTTCGCTACAAGTGTTCTCCAATTTTGCTACAATAGAGCAAATGTTTCGCTACAAGGTCTCCGGTGTGGTCTCCCGTCAAAAGTCTCCGACGAGGTGGGATATGCTACAATGTCACATTATTTTTGCTACAACTATTTTATGATCTTGCTACAATAGTACAAAAATGTTGCTACGTGATCTCCGACGTGGTATCTGGGGAGCTCTCGCAGCGAAAGTTCCCGGCGTGTCTCAGACGAGGTCGGGTTTCTGCTACATTAGCACATTTTTTCTGCTACCACCGTTATCTGGTTTTGCTACAATAGCGTAAAACTTTTGCTACGAGGTCTCCGACGAGGTTTTTCCCAGCGAGTCTCCGGTGATATTTTCCGGCAAAGTCGGTTTTGCTACATTAGCATATTTTTTTGCTACAAGGTCGCCGACGAGGTCTCCGGCGAGGTCTGATATGTCTGTTCTTTTCTCTAGACCGAACCGTTTTCTGCTATAATGTAGCAAAAACGGGGCAAATGTAGCAAAAGCGGGGCAAATCAAATGTAGCAAAAGCGGGATTTTGAATCCAAAAAAAGGACACGTGCACTGGTGGAAACGGGGCTATAGGTCCCGGTTGGTACGGGGCTTTAGTCTCGGTTGCCCAACCGGGACGGGGCAATCGGGACTAAAGCTCTAACCTTTAGTCCCGGTTGCCCCACCAACCGGGACTAAAGGTTGCACACGTGGCAGCGGCAGAGGACGAAGGGGGGTGGAGCATTAGTCCCGGTTCGTAACACGAACCGGGACTAATAACCTTCTGCCGCGGCAGAGATTTGGCCCATTTCTCTGCCGCGACAGAGAATTCATTTTGGCACATTTTGTTGCCGCGGCAGCATTTTCGCCACTTTTTGTGCCGCGGCAGAGAATTCATTTAGGTTGTTTTATTATTTATTTAGTGATTTGCACTTATCAATAAAGGAACCTTATATTACATCATGATGACAATATTATATTCAATACAAGGATCGAGTTCATGCACTACATACAAAAGTTGCTACTCGATGCTACCGGCCATTTTCTTCAAAGTTGCTATTTTTACAATTCCTATTGTCTATACACAGCCGAGTAGTATTCCCCTTTTGGGTCTAGGACTTCTGCATCCAAGAATCCCGCCAATTCCTCCTGAATTGCTCGTACGCGATCCTTTGGCAGAAGACCGTCCCGTAGACGTTCGATCTGATTTAAAAAAGGAGTCAGCCTATATGAATATGAAACTAAACACAATTTGATTGTAATTAAAAACTATAGAAATTGTTTACGTACGTGGAGTTGCTCTAAGTTTCTGCCCTTCTCATCGCACGTCTGCCGGATGAACTCGCATACATAGTATCCATATAGATTGTTACCTGGTCCCTGCGTCAGGCACTTTACGAGAATAGAGTTCAATCAAAATAATAATCAAGCATGATAATAACTGTATCAAAACTAGAATCAAAGAGATGCGCGGATATAGCTAGTGGTGCTTACATCTAGTGGTTGAAATGTAAGCTCCTCTTTCCAAACACCCTAGCCTTGTTGGTGAACCGTTTCCAAGCGCTGTCCGGCGTAGAAAACGAATAAAATAAGTTATTAAGTACTTGATATCATAAAATTCACGAATGTTGCCGATATAGTGTCGTAATGATTAGAATTACCGCTGGAGAAGTATCTTCATGTCCTTCCACATCTCAAGGGGTTTATATTTCGAGTCCATGACTAGTACATGCCCTTTTTCAAGTTGAATGATTAACAGAATATAGTGGAAGCTGCAAATGCATAACTAATCAATTATATACTTAACTTCGAGTAAGCGAAATAGAAAGTGTATACAAGACAATAACACTCACTCGAAGTTGTAAGGAAATAGTATTTTCCTTTTGGTTTTTTGAAACCTTAACGCGTGTACTATATTATCCTCCGTATCCTGGGGGCTTATTTTGAGATTAGCTTCATGAACCCAATATGGGTCAATGAAGCCAATGTCATAGATTTGTCCTCTGCTGCATTCGAGAATCTTCATTCTGCATATTACAGTATGATTATATACATGCAATAAACAAAATAATATAGATGGAGACTAAATTAATTACAGAATTATTACTTACAGACAATAGGCACTGATGATCGATTTGTCCAAGGCGTCTTGATTGAATAATTGAAATAGTTCATCAAATTCAATGGATATCATGTCATCCTTTTCTTTCCCATGATGCTTTTTTGTAACCCTCGGCACTATCCAGTTAGCCCCGGCCCTTGTGGCATGCATGTACCAGTTATGCAATCTTCGCATTTTTGTTGAAAGATTGTTTACCTCCTCAGGTTTGACGAGAGGTTTGCCGTACTGGTATCTGTATGCTACTTCACTCACGGGGAAGAACTCTAACTGGGATAAGTACTGGGCAATACTCATACCTTGAGCAGCGGCAGCTTCTCCGTATTGTGCAACTACCTCTGGATCATACTGCTCTTCGGCCCCATATTTGCTCGACCCCACATTGGTTTGAGAAATCACCTTGAGAGGGGCGCAAGTCTGTTTTGCTTGTTCTCCGAGCTGGGCAACAGATTTCTCGCTTCCATCAGTACTGCTCTTCAAGGCTTTTTGTGTCGCATGTGACTTGAGAATAGAACGCTCATAGCCTGATGACAGCTTTGGCTCGGGTTGATGAAGATTCTTTAGCATTTTCAACACTTTGGCTTTTTCTTCTTTGGTGTTGGGGAACTCTGGCTCTTTCGGCCGCCTCAGCTTAGCGAAAAACGCTGTCGTTTCCGCATCAACGATCGCCGCAGTCTCCTCTTCAGTACAGTCATAAGCTCTCTTGGGAGGAACCTTTGTTACTTTTGGAAGAGGCGCTTGTTTACGTTTAGGCGATCGCTTACCACGAGGCACAGTAGCGGTACGCTTACGCTTTTGACCCTTAGGCGCCGGTGATGGATCCCGCGGCGATGGCTGCGCCGGAGAATGGTGAGGCGACGGAGCCGGGTGAGGCGACGAAGACGGCTGCCGCGGCGGCGACGACCTCGCTGGAGACGGGTGAGGCGGCGGCGAAGATGGCCTTGGCGTGTGATTTCGAAGCACGATACATTCCTTCGGCCATAGAATGGTGACGTTTTTTGCGTCTCCCAGCACAGTCACATCCCCTTCACCTGCAGGGTAGTGAAGATCCAAAACTTCAAAGGTGGGCATGATTTCATCCACGCCGACAACAGCGTAGCCCTCTGGAACCGGACGACAGTGGTAAGTTGGTGTGGGTCCAATTGGTAAGGCATAGCCGACCGCCACCTTCATTGATATGTTCACAACTTTGACATGTAGCTCGCAGTGTGTCATCTCTGTGATATCATCCACTGGGTAGCCAACAGGAGCCATCGTCGGTGCATCATCGTCATCGCCATTGTCATCACCCGGGACCTCAGTGGAAGCCACACTGCTTTTTCGATTATTCGATAGGCCGGTAGCATCGAATGCAGTGTGCTGCTGAGATGGGCCGGTAGTACTTTGCTCTTTAAGTGTGTTAATTTCATCTTGTTGTTTCTTTAATCGTTCTTCAATTAAACGCATTCGCTCTTTCTGACTATTTGCTTCAACTTCCACCCTGTCCTTTCTCCTCTGACGGCTTCTATCAGGATATTTCTTCCTCTCTTCGGGAAACCCAGTCCTCCATGGTTGGGAGACTCTTGTGCCTCGTGTCCGTCCATCATGTTCCTTATTTCCAAGGGCGAGTGTGAGCTCATCATTCTCTCTATCAAGAATGAAGTCCCCATCTTTAATATCCTTTACTGCTTTTCTGATCCTCTTGATTAGCAAGGGGTCTTCTTTATGTCGTATGTTATATATACACCTCCCTTCCGAGTCCAACGTGCCCCCATGCCCGTAAAACCAATTCCTTGCACGTTCTACCCAATCGTATGTCTCTGGGGTGATCTTTTTAGCACACAGTTCATTCTCAAGTTTCTCCCACTTAGGAATGCCAGCCCTGTAGCCACCTTGCCCCATAGTATGGTGATACTTCTTGTTAACAGCATTCAGCTTATTCATTTCAGACATTTTCTTAGCTTTTTCTGATTTCTTGTATTCCACAAACTCAGCCCAGAATGGTTTTATCTTCTCAAACTGAATATTCTTGAAATCGGGAGTCTTGTTTTTCACGACATAGTCAAGGTGCAATCTTGTCTTCCAGTTGGTGAAACACTGGGCCATCTTCTTCAAAGCCCACTCCCTGACCTTAGCCTCCATGTCTCTCCCATGTTGTAAGGCGTCCTCAACTGGATCCTCCGCATTTGGATCCAGCTCTATCTTCGGTAGTTTGAAATTAACCATGAGTCTCTTCCACAGTAAATCTTTGGCGTGGTTAGGGACAAATAAACATGTTCCCTCTTCATACGCATTAGCAGGCCTATTCCAATTTCTAATGGTGATCGGGATTAAGTCCCTAACGATTACTCCGCATTGTGCCACAAGTTTGGTTGCGACAACTTCGGGAGCTGTCGGTTTGCCGTCATCAGCGACATCTTCGATCCTGAACCTCTCATGGTCTTGCAACTTTTTTGTTGGGCCTCGTCTGATCTTTTCAGTAGATTCCTTCGATCCGGAGGGCTAAAAGAAGAAATATCGTCGTTACTATTTCTATATAGATAGCAGATGATTAATTAATGAATTGATTTATATTACATGCACCTCGCCGGAGCGGTCGTCTTCTCGATTACAGAAGGCATCGCCTTCTCCCTCGCGGAAGGCAACACCTTCAACCTCAAACAAGTTGTCTATTCCGGTAAAAAGAGGATCACCCTCACCGGAGTTGTTCAGAAACGTTGATACGTCTAAATTATCTTCCCCACGGATCACACCTTGGATCAACTCTTCCTTTTCTTCGTCTCTGACGTGTGGGTCCATATTTTCTGCATAGGTGGAAAAACGAATAAGTCAAAGCGGCTAAAGGAGAAAGTTAGGTACGGTGTTGAGAGATATAAACCCTAATTCAGAGACACCCTAATATATACATACACAATAATAAAAATGAAGAGAAATCCTAAACCCTAAACCTAGCGAGGTCGCGGCAGCGGCAGCGACACAGGGCGTCGACCGGAAGGAGACCGGCGGGATGTCGGACGCGGCGGTGTACCTGCTGCTCGAGCACTTTTGGAATATTTTTAAGCCATTTCGGCATAGATTAATTACAGAAATCAACATTACATAAGCAAACAATAGCATATCTAAACACATACAGCCAAACACGCACATCTAGTAGATATATAAATCTAGCAACGGCTAGTGCAAATAAAGTGAATAATATCACATAAACTTCATCGCAGGAGCACCATGTTCATTATTGTTGTCGCTCATGGTATGGTCGACGACGCCAGTTTCCGGATCCCAGACGGTAGTGCATGCGGTCGCCGGAGGCAGTGGCGGGCTCAGGAATTTCACAATGGGTATTCATAGTAAAAAATGAAGGAAAAAATAACAATAAATGATGCAAGACTAGCACTTGATCTTGCGATCAATTGGGTTGTAAACATTTGTCCTAACCAACTACTCCTATGCATACTGGTGCTAAAATTTCAATCAGTTTTCTATACAAACATACTAAAATATAAGACGATTCTCCAGTCCATGTATACCAAGATACTTGAGGCGATTGAGAGGACCCGACTATTCCAAACTACACCAATCACCCTCTACCCGTGGTGAATCTTGCCACCGGCCAGTGGCGGAGCCAGAGTTCCAGGTTTGTGTTGTCATTTCAACTATGTGATGTCAAATACATGTATTTCTACTGGTTTTTTTAATATTTTTTGCTGAATTTATACTTATCAATAAAGGATTTGCCAAAAACCTATGTGGTCAAGTGACCACACAGCTCTCTATGTGGCTACGCCACTGCCGCCGGCGGTCTCTGCCCGTGGTGGCCGGTGCACCGGCGGGCGCCCCCTCATCTCGCGCTCCCCATGGCGCCAACCCTCTCCCCGGCCACCCCTCTCCCCGACGAGCCCCTGCCGCTTCGGTGGAAGGCGTCGTCCTCCTCCGTCTTTGCCGGCTGCTGGCCGGGCTGGACAGCAGCCACCCTCCTCCTCTGACCTGCAGGATTGAGGCTCGTCCTCTTCCGTCTTCGCTGGCCGCCACCCACCAGCAGCAGCACGAGGGAGGGGGAGGACAGAGGCAGGGGGCGTACCTAACGCGCGGCGGTGGGGGAAGGGCGCGGGCGGCGCGGTCGTCGGCAGGAAGAGACGCGGGCGGCGGTCGTCGGGGAGCGCGCGGCGGTGGCGGCCGGAGGCAGTGCGCGGGCAGCCTGGCGGCGTCGTGGATGAAACAGAGAAGCAGAGAAGAGAAGCAGAGAAGAAGAAGAGAAGTTATAAAGGGGAGGGAGTATACGTCCCGGTTGGTGGCTCCAACCGGGACTAAAAGGGCATATGTCCCGGTTGGAGCCACCAACCGGGACGTATACTCCAATTTTCAGCAGCCGAAGGGGCGCGCGCGCAGGGGGTCTTTAGTCCCGGTTGGTGGCTCCAACCGGGACGTATTCCCCTGTTTTCAAAGTTTTTCAGTTATTTTCTCTCTGTTCCCGCCTTATTTTTTATTTTGGGGTTTAAATTTGTAATGTTTTTTAAATGATAATTACTTTGGAATTTAGAAAAACTTTAAACATAAAAAGTGTTTGAATTTGAATAACTAATTCGAAACCATTTTATTTTTTGAAAAATAATTAATGTAACCTTTTAAACTATGAACCATTTAAAATTAATAATGAAATAACTTATATTTTTTAAATATTAATTTGGAATTTAGAAAAACTTTAAACATAAAAAGTGTATGGATTTGAATAAATAATCCAAAACCAATTTCTATTTTTAAAAAATAATTAATGTAACCATTTAAAATTAATAATGAAATAACTTTTATTTTTTAAATATTTATTTGGAATTTAGAAAAACTTTAAACATAAAAAGTGTATGGATTTGAATAAATAATCCAAAACCATTTTCTATTTTTAAAAAATAATTAATGTAACCATTTAAAATTAAAAATGAATTAACTTATATTTTTTAAATATTAATTTGGAATTTAGAAAAACTTTAAACATAAAAAGTGTATGGATTTGAATAAATAATCCAAAACCATTTTCTATTTTTTTAAAAATAATTAATGTAACCATTTAAAATTAAAAATGAATTAACTTATATTTTTTAAATATTAATTTGGAATTTAGAAAAACTTTAAACATAAAAAGTGTTTGGATTTGAATAAATAATTCAAAAACATTTTCTATTTTTAAAAAATAATTAATGTAACCATTTAAAATTAAAAATGAATTAACTTATATTTTTTTAAATATTAATTTGGAATTTAGAAAAACTTTAAACATAAAAAGTGTATGGATTTGAATAAATAATCCACAACCATTTTCTATTTTTTAAAAAATAATTAATGTAACCATTTAAAATTAAAAATGAATTAAATTATATTTTTTAAATATTAATTTGGAATTTAGAAAAATGTAATCACATATTGCGAGTCTAAAAATGATTGTTTCAAAAAATCACGGGCGATAGATCATGTACATGTAGTACAAACAGGACCCACTTCCTGCCGATTAGGCAGACATTTGTCCTTTTTACCCGGGATGGACAAAAAGGTTTACCGGTTGGGAGATAGTCCATGTAAGGTGGTATAGTATTTTAGGAAAATGGGACGGTAGCATTTTGAAACGGCATTTTGGTGGTTACTTCACAAAACGACCCGTTTTTTGCGCTCGGAAAATGGAAAAGGGCTTTTCGTTGCGACAAAAAGGAAAACTTTCTCCTGCAACATTGTTCTCCATACCAATGTCCACAAACATGCATAATATGGGCACAACATCACAAACTATGCCGTGATTCAGCACATAACATCGGTCATTTGGACCGAAAGCCATGAAACCTCGAACATGATAGGTCATTTTATGAAGGTTTTTTCGAAACATGATCAATATACCAAGTCTGGTATTTTTCCTTTCAACTATGTAACAAAATATGACACCACGCGAAGGATTTTCATTGTTCGGATTTTTTTTTTAATTTATTATGCCCGTTTTGAATTATCTGAATTTCTAACTATGGTCGAACTGGTGTGCATGAATATAGGGGGCGAGCATCGTTAGAACTTGCATTGGATCTCTGAAGAAACCACATATTGCGAGTCTAAAAATGATTTTTTCAAAAAATCACGGGCGATAGATCATGTACCTGTAGTACAAACCGGACCCACTTCCTACCGATTCGGCAGACATTTGTCCTTTTTACCCGGGATGGACGAAAAGGTTTGAGATGTACCGGTTGGGATATAGTCCATGTAAGGTGGTATAGTATTTTAGGAAAATGGGACGGTAGCATTATGAAACGGCATTTTGGTGGTTACTTCACAAAACGACCCGTTTTTTGCGCTCGGAAAATGGAAAAGGGATTTTCCATGCGACAAAAAGGAAAACTTCCTCCTGCAACATTGTTCTCCATACCAATGTCCACACACATGCATAATATGGGCACAAGATCACAAACTATGCCGTGATTCAGCACATAACATTGGTCATTTGGACCGAAAGCCATGAAACCTCGAACATGATAGGTCATTTTGTGAAGGTTTTTTCGAAACATGATCAATATACCAAGTCTAGTATTTTTCCTTTCAACTATGTAACAAAATATGACACCACGCGAAGGATTTTCATTGTTCGGATTTTTTTTGAATTTATTATGCCCGTTTTGAATTATTTGAATTTCTAACTATGGTCGAACCGGTGTGCATGAAGATAGGGGGCGAGCATCGTTAGAACTTGCATTGGATCTCTGAAGAAACCACATATTGCGAGTCTAAAAATGATTTTTTCAAAAAATCACGGGCGATAGATCATGTACCTGTAGTACAAACCGGACCCACTTCCTACCGATTCGGCAGACATTTGTCCTTTTTACCCGGGATGGACGAAAAGGTTTGAGATGTACCGGTTGGGATATATTCCATGTAAGGTGGTCTAGTATTTTAGGAAAATGGGACGGTAGCATTATGAAACGGCATTTTGGTGGTTACTTCACAAAACGATCCGTTTTTTGCGCTCGGAAAATGGAAAAGGGATTTTCCGTGCGACAAAAAGGAAAACTTCCTCCTGCAACATTGTTCTCCATACCAATGTCCACACACATGCATAATATGGGCACAACATCACAAACTATGCCGTGATTCAGCACATAACATTGGTCATTTGGACCGAAAGCCATGAAACCTCGAACATGATAGGTCATTTTGTGAAGGTTTTTTCGAAACATGATCAATATACCAAGTCTGGTATTTTTCCTTTCAACTATGTAACAAAATATGACACCACGCGAAGGATTTTCATTGTTCGGATTTTTTTTGAATTTATTATGCCCGTTTTGAATTATCTGAATTTCTAACTATGGTCGAACCGGTGTGCATGAAGATAGGGGGCGAGCATCGTTAGAACTTGCAATGGATCTTTGAAGAAACCACATATTGCGAGTCTAAAAATGATTTTTTCAAAAAATCACGGGCGATAGATCATGTACCTGTAGTAGAAACCGGACCCACTTCCTACCGATTCGGCAGACATTTGTCCTTTTTACCCGGGATGGAAGAAAAGGTTTGAGATGTACCGGTTGGGAGATAGGCCATGTAAGGTGGTCTAGTATTTTAGGAAAATGGGACGGTAGCATTCTGAAATGGCATTTTGGTGGTTACTTCATAAAACGACCCGTTTTTTGCGCTCGGAAAATGGAAAATGGCTTTTCCGTGCGACAAAAAGGAAAACTTCCTCCTGCAACATTGTTCTCCATACCAATGTCCACACACATGCATAATATGGGCACAACATCACAAACTATGCCGTGATTCGGCACATAACATCGGTTATTTGGACCGAAAGCCATGAAACCTCGAACATGATAGGTCATTTTGTGAAGGTTTTTTCGAAACATGATCAATATACCAAGTCTGGTATTTTTTCTTTCAACTATGTAACAAAATATGACACCACGCGAAGGATTTTCATTGTTCGGATTTTTTTGAATTTATTATGCCCGTTTTGAATTATCTGAATTTCTAACTATGGACTACCACGCGAAGGATTTTCATTGTTCGGCAGACATTTAGTCCCGGATGTAGTCACAAACCGGGACTAAAAATATTTTCCGCCATTTCCCACCTCTTCCCGCCAAGTTTTCCCGCCCTTTTCTTTCTACTAGAGCTTTTAGTCCCGGATGTAGTCACTAACCGGGACTAAAGATATTTCCCGCCATTTCCCAAAGTTTCACGCCAAGTTTTCCCGCCCTTTCCCTCTATATTTAGGGTGATCGTGTCATGGCTATCCACACATCCACACCTTCCTCTCTTAGAACAATGGACAACGCCTACTGGGCTATTCTAACCCTCGAGGAGACCGAGGCGCTGTGCGCCTCCAACTACCCTTGTCTGCCGGGCTACCGGCCGCCCGCCGGATGGATGCTGAGCGCTGGAGGGGTTCCTGTCTCTCCTGTCCCTCAAGGTTCCGCACGCCAGGAGGCTATCACAAACCACTTCTACCACGAGCTCACACCGGAGCAGCGGATGGATCCCGAGTGGGATCCCGACAACTACGACACCTGGAATGCCTTCTTCGCTAATAGGCGGGAAAGGGAGCTCGCTAGGTACGAGGGTGATGGCCCGCCACCGGTGAACCACAACGAAGCCGGCCGTCGTCTGTGGTGGGCGAACCGTACTATCATCGGAGTGATGTGCTACATCGTCGGGGGAGACCATCCTCGCCTACGGTGCCCACGAGTCCACCCGCCACAGGCCCCACATTGTCCCGGCGGTAGCGGCATCGTCTTCCAGGAGACCCCTCTAGGCATGATTATGACTAAAGGGGGCGGCTTTAGTCCTGAGTGTTAGCTAGTCCCGGTTTGTCCCGGTTTTTAATATTAATAAATGTCTTGAGTGTTACCTAATAAATAGAGGGAAATGCCTATATAAAGAGAGGGTTCATCTTTAGTCCCGGTTGGAGAAACCAACCGCGACTGAAGGGATTGCGGCAGAGTGGGCCAGGCAACACTAATAATAGGGGTGAGTGTCGACATTATGTCGTGCGGCTTGTACCTTGTCCTGGATAGTGTCACCAAGTGTCGACATTATGTCGTGAGTGTCGACATTATGCCGAGCTGCTTGTACTATAAATAGGCATCCTTGTGAGTCCAGTCCTCCAGCCAGTTTGAGGCATCTCCAAGATGGTTTTAGAGAGCAGGGACACCACTACGGCCAGTTTCAGGGAGATGCCGACGGAGCCCAGTCCTCCCGCATCTCCGAGAAACTGGTCATAGAGGCACTCCCTAATATGTGAAATTAGTTCGCTCCGAGGCGTATTGATCTAGTTAGAGAAGTTACAAGCTGCAAGATGGTTTTCGAGAGCAGGGACACCACTACGACCAGTTTCAGGGAGATGCCGCCGGATCCCAGTCCTCCGGCATCTCCGAGAAACTGGTCATAGAGGCACTCCCTAATATGTGAAATTAGTTAGCTCCCAGGCGTATTGATCTAGTTAGAGAAGTTACAAGCTGCAAGATGGTTTTCGAGAGCAGAGACACCACTACGACCAGTTTCAGGGAGATGCCGCCGGATCCCAGTCCTCCGTCATCTCCAAGAAACTGGTCATAGAGGCACTTCCGGTCCAGCCACAAAACAGGACTAACACTCAAGACATTTATTAATATTAAAAACTAAGACTACAAAATCGGGACTAAAGGCCACAAACCGCGAAAGATATTACATAATATGAGCATGAACTTCTTGGCATATGTCATTCCTTATGACCGCTTCAGACGTAACCATGGAGCATCTTCTTTACTTAACGGAATGCTTGGGTCAGTTTTCACTGTGAAGGGCGGATTTTCATCAAACTTATTATAATCTTCTGACATGTCTGTCTTGTCCTCGATTCCCACGATGTTTCTTTTCCCTGAAATAACTATGTGACGCTTTGGCTCATCATATGATGTATTCGTTTGCATATTTTTTATTTTTTTCGGTCTGGAGGACATGTCCTTCACATAGAAAACCTGAGACACATCATTGGCTAGGACGAATGGTTCATCTCTATAACCAAGATTGTTGAGATCCACTGTTGTCATTCCGTACAACTGGTCTATCTTTACCCCTTCCCCATTCAGGTTGACCCATTTGCAGCGAAACAAAGGGACCTTAAAAGAGACTCCATAGTCTAGTTCCCATATCTCCTCTATGTAACCATAATATGTGTCCTTTTGTCCATTCTCGTATATTGCATCAAAGCGGACACCACTATTTTGGTTGGTGCTCTTTTTATCTTGGGCGATCGTGTAGAATGTATTCCCATTTATTTCGTACCCTTGGAAATTCAATACAGTAGAAGATGGTGACGCGGCCAACAAGTATAGCTGATCTCCAACAGTGGTGTCATTCAAGAGATGTGTCCGCATCCAACCACCGAAAGACTTCATGTGTTCATCTGTAATCCATGATTCAGGCTTCCCCGGGTTTTTGGAGCGTACAATATTCTTGTGTTCCTCGATATACGGAGCTGCCAAGGTGGAATTATGTAGAAATGTGTAGTGTGCTTTAGTGAAAGAATCCCCGTCCCTACATATCATTGCTTTCTTTCCCAGCGTGCCTTTTCCACTTAGTCTTCCCTCATGTCGCGAGTCAGAAACACCAATCGGCTTAAGGTCAGGAATAAAGTCAACACAAAACTCAATGACCTCCTCTGTTCCATATCCCTTGGAGATGCTTCCTTCTGGTCTAGCACGGTTATGAACATATTTCTTTAAGACTCCCATGAACCTCTCAAAGGGGAACATATTGTGCAGAAATACCGGACCGAGAATGGCAATCTCTTCCACTAGATGAACCAGGAGATGCGTCATAATATTGAAGAAGGATGGTGGGAACACCAATTCAAAACTAACAAGACATTGTACAAACTGCTGTTAGTAAGACATACATATTCCTTTCCTTTCCTTAGATTGGATTGGATTGGAATGTGCCTTGTATTGACTCTTGCAGTCTTCTGTAACCTTGGCAGAATATCTGGATTGATTACCTTCTGAGATATTGCATTGAGGAATGAACACAGCTTCACAATGGGTACTCGAACATTTTCCGGT
This sequence comes from Avena atlantica, assembly GCA_910589765.1. Classification (NCBI taxonomy): domain Eukaryota; kingdom Viridiplantae; phylum Streptophyta; class Magnoliopsida; order Poales; family Poaceae; genus Avena; species Avena atlantica. The sequence continues at coordinate 433,154,036 of OU342738.1, forward strand.
AGAAGCCCCCTCAATGCAATCGGAAGGAACTTCGTCATAATCACGTGACAGTCATGAGACTTCAGGTTTTGGAAATTTTTCTCTGCCATATTTATTATCCCCTTTATATTAGATGAGAAGCCCGACGACACCTTGATACTGTAAAGGACTTCAAAAAAGATTTCCTTCTCTGCTTTGGTAAGAGCTTAGCTGGCACGACTTAAGTGACGCCCTTTATCCGTCTTGTTATGTGTATGCATGTTCTTTGGGTCTTTCATAATTTGTTGGTCCTCTCGTGCTTCAGGTGTATCTTTTGTCTTCCCATACACGCCTAGGAATCCTAGCAGGTTCACGCAGAGATTCTTCGTCACGTGCATCACGTCGATTGAAGAGCGGACACGCAGGACTTTCCAATATGGCAGCTCCCAAAATATAGATTTCTTCTTCCACATGGGTGCGTGTCCTGTAGCGACGTCGTTCGGAACTGATTGACCGCCGGGACCCTTTCCAAAGATTACTTCTATGTCCTTGACCATACCAAATACATCATCACCAGCAGGGAGTTCAGGCTTCTTCCGATGATCTGCCTCACCTTTGAAATGCTTGCCTTTCTTTCTTACGGGATGATTGGTCGGAAGAAATCGTCGATTCGCCAGGTACACAACCTTCTTGCATTTATGCAAATATGTACGTTCGGTCTTATCTAAACAGTGGGTGTATGCCTTATATCTCTTGTTTGTCTGTCCTGAAAGGTTACTAAGAGCAGGCCAATCATTGATGGTTACGAATAACAACCCTCGTAGATCAAATGTCTCCTGTTTGTTCTCATCCCACGCACGTACACCTAGTTTGCCCCACAACTGTAAGAGTTCTTCAACTAATGGCCTAAGGTACACATCAATGTCGTTGCCCGGTTGCTTCGGGCCTTGGATGAGCACTGGCATCATAATGAACTTACGCTTCATGCACAACCAAGGATGCAGGTTGTAGATACATAGAGTCACGGGCCAGGTGCTGTGACTGCAGCTCTGCTCCCCAAAAGGATTCATGTCATCCGTACTTAGACCAAACCATAAGTTCCTTGCGTCACCTGCAAAGTCTGGGAAGTCTCTCTCGATTTTTCTCCACTGTGACCCATCAGCAGGGTGTCTCAACTTCCCGTCTTTTTTACGGTCTTCTTTGTGCCATCGCAACAACCTGGCATGCTCTTTGTTTCTGAACATGCGTTTCAACCTTGGTATTATAGGAGCATACCACATAACCTTAGCAGGAACCCTCTTCCGGAGGGGCTCTCCCTCAACATCACCAGGGTCATCTCGTCTGATCTTATACCGCAATGCATTGCATACCGGGAATTTATCTAAATTCTCATACTCCTTACCGCGGTAGAGGATGCAGTCATTAATGCATGCATGTATCTTTTGCACATCTAATCCGAGAGGACAGAGAGTCTTCTTTGCTTCGTAGGTACTCTCGGGAAGTTCGTTATGTTTTGGAAACTTCGGCTTCATTATTTTCAGCATCTTTTCAAATGAGGAGTCAGTTAGACCACACTCTTCCTTCCATCGCAACAATTCCAGTGTGGTACCGAGCTTTGTGCTGCCATCTTCACAATTTGGGTACAACAATTTCTTGTGATCTTCTAACATGCCCTCTAACTTCAACTTCTCATTTTCTGTTTCACAGTCTCGCTTTGCATCAGAAATGACCCTACCAAGTTCATCAGCCGGCTCATCTGATGCACGTTCTTCACCTCTTTCCTCTCCATTGTCTTCCATTGCAGTATCACTGTATTCAGGAAACATATGATGATAGTTGTTATCATCATCTTCTTCTTCACCATCTTCCATCATAACCCCTCTTTCCCCGTGCTTGGTCCAGCAATTATAGTTGGGCATGAAACCTTTCATAATCAGGTGGCCGCGAATGATTTTCGAGGAAGAGTACTCCTTGTTGTTCCGACATTGAACACATGGAAACGTATAAATCCATTCTCTTTGTTTGCCGTAGCCACATCGATAAATTTATCCACGCCTTTGATATACCCGGCTACGCGCCGGTCACCGTACATCCATTCCCGACCGTTCATCTGCATCATATAAGTAAGTTTTTCAAAAAACAGGACATCATAAATAGTGAAATAACCAATTCACACCGACACATGAATTGTATCAATGACCTAGAAAAGATAAGATTGCTAACCTCGATCGAGGGAAATAAAGAGGAGAAAGCTCAAGTGCGTCTCGGACACCTTCTATATTTTTGTTCTATGATAAATTCAACGGGATTATTCACTCAAACATTTCAACAAACACCTTCAATGCATGCATGAGAAAAAACTAGCACACCCCCTCACCCTTCCACCATTCGAAAAAACAGAGTGGAGGCAGAGGGGGCTGGGGCGTTGCATTTATAGAGGGCAGGGGGTCTTTAGTACCGGTTGGAGCCAGCAACCGGGACTAAAGGTGCGTGCCACGCCACGTGGCTGTGGCCAAACCTTTAGTTCCGGTTGGTGGCTCCAACCGGGACGTATTCCCCCTTACCAACCGGGACGCATGCCCCCTGGCCCCGTGCCTATTAAAGGATAGAATCGGTTTAGTTCCTAATGTATAGGGATTGTGCATATCTCCTCATTATTTGGCAGGATCGGTTGTGATCCATGTTGCCTTGCCGTGTACGTTTGTAATCTCGTGTATGTGTATAAGAAAGGGAAACCCCACGCCAGGGAAAACTTACGGCAAATACACGCGTCAAACTTGGTATCAGAGCCTGATTCCGATCTAGGGCCTGCGCCGCGATGAGCACCTCCGCGCTGCAGCTCTCTGCCTCCGCCGGCGCCGTCTCCTCCGCCTCGACCCACTCGTTCTCCATGGCCTCCATGCCCGCCGGCGCGATCACCACCCTCCCCACTTCCGTTCCAACCACATACACGAACACCATTACAGTGCGTCTAGACCGCACAAACTATCTGCTCTGGAGGACACAGGTTGTCCCCAACATCGCCGGCCAGGGCTGGCTAGGCTTTCTCGACGGCAGCTGCGCCGCGCCTCCAACCATGGTCACCACCGGCGAAGGAACCAACGCCGTCACTCGGGCCAATCCTGACTACGCCATCTGGTGGTATGTAGATCAGAGGGTTCTCGGCATCTTGCTCGGGTCAATGACCGAGGAAATCCTCGGGCAGATGGTCGGGCGCACCACCGCCGCGGCGGTCTGGAGCTGCGTCACCGCCATGTTCGCCGCCCAAAACCGGGCTGGCGTCCGTCAAATCCGTCGCCAGCTGACCACGACGAGGAAGAATGAATACTCTGCTGCAGATTACTTCAGCAAGATGAAGGGCTACGCTGATGCACTGGCCATGGTCGGGCACCCAATCTCCGACGACGAGTTGATCGATTATATGGTGGTCGGTCTTGGCTCGCAGTTCGAGGGGCTGCAGTCGTCGCTTACCGTTCTCAACAACACCGGCCAGGCGCTCTCCGTCTCGGACTTCTACTCCATGCTTCTGTCGTGTGAATCCATCCACGAGCAGAACACACAAGCTGGCGACTTCACCGCCTCGGCCAACTCTGCTGCACGTCGCGACGATCAGGGGCGCGGAGGAGGGCGCCCGTTCGACGGCAACACCACCAACCGCTTCGGAGGGCGCCCCAATGGCGGCCAGCAGAGCGGTGGAGGCCACTTCTACGGTGGTGGTAGCAACAACTATGGTGGTGGCGGCCAGCAAGGACACCGTGGCAACCGCAACGGAGGCGGTGCCAACGGTTACGGCGGCGGAAGCGGCAATAGAGGCGGCAACGGTGGCGGCGGTAACAGTAATAACCGAAAGAACCACCGTCCCCAATGTCAGATATGCAAGATCTGGGGCCATGATGCACTCAGCTGCCGAAACCGCTTCAACCAAGTGTTTCAAGCGGATGATCAGCGCTCAGGAAATTCGGCCAGCACCTCCCACCACGATGGGCGTACGTGGATCATGGACTCGGGGGCGACCGACCACTTCACCAACGACATGGAACGTCTAAGCTTCCAGGAGCGCTACCACGGCAAGGACCATGTCCAGGTTGCAAACGGTACAGGTCTGTCAATTACGCATGTTGGTAATTCTAGTATAGCTGGCTCATCTCAATCTATCACTTTGAAAAATATTCTCCATGTTCCTGATATTAGCAAAAATTTGCTCTCTGTTTATCGTCTTGTATCCGATAATGATATATTTATCGAGTTTCATAAAGATTTTTTCTTTGTCAAGGACAAGGCCACGAGGAACATCATCCTTCGCGGTAGAAGTCGCGACGGTCTCTACCCCATCCCGTTCAGTCGAGCACCTTCCCATACACGCCATGCGTCATCCAGCGTCAAGATTTCGTCTTCCCAATGGCATCAGCGTCTCGGTCATCCCTCGCCTAATGTAGTCCAAAATATTGTTAGGTCCAATAATTTGCCATGTTCTTCGAACTATGAGTCATCAGTGTGTGATGCTTGTCAACGTGCCAAGAGCCATCAATTACCTTATAATCATTCATATCGTGTTTCCACTAATGCTCTTGAGCTTATACACACTGATGTTTGGGGACCTGCTTTACCTTCTTTCGGAGGTTTTAAATACTATGTTAGTTTATTGATGACTATAGCCGTCACTGTTGGATATATCTCATTAAACATAAGTCTGACGTTGAGGGCATTTTCTATATTTTCCAGAATCTTGTTGAGCGTCAATTGAACACCAAAATCCGTGCGGTCCAATCCGACTGGGGCGGAGAATATCATCGTCTCCATGCTTACTTCCAGCGCACCGGGATCTCCCACCGGGTTTCATGTCCCCATACGTCTCAACAAAATGGTATTGCGGAACGTAAACATCGTCATCTTGTCGAAACTGGGTTAGCCCTTCTTGCTCATTCGTCTCTCCCACTTCGTTTTTGGGATGAGGCCTTCCTCACTGCTTGCTATCTCATAAATAGAATGCCATCTCCTGTGCTCGACAACACCACACCCTTATATCGCCTCCTCAAAACTGCCCCTAACTATTCCTTTTTGCGCACTTTTGGATGTGCATGTTGGCCTAGTCTTCGCAAATATAATTCGCGAAAGTTAGAGTTTCGATCCAAAATGTGTGTTTTTCTGGGTTATAGTCCTATGCATAAAGGCTACAAATGTCTCGACCGCAGCACCGGTCGCATTTACATTTCTCGTGACGTTATTTTCGACGAGAAAGTTTTTCCTTTTTCTAGCCCGGGTTCCAGCGTAGATGTGTCTCAGTTGCATCCTGTTGCTTTTCCTCTGCATGAGCCAGCTATCCAGAATACCAACACGCGTACGTATGATGTTTCCCTGTTACCGATTGACCCGCCTGGTATTCCCTCTGCTGTTTCCATGCAGGTGCCGATGGATGCTGCTGTTCCGATCAACGTCCCCACCCCGCCCGACATGCATGCCTCGTCGCCCGTGCCAGGGGACGACCCGTCCGGCTCCTGCATGCCCGCGACACACCCGGACGCTTCTCCCGCCTCCGCAGGGGCCCCTTCCTCGCCAGCTGGGCCATCCGGCTCAGCCTCGCCAGAGTCTGCCTCGCCCTCGCCTTCTGCTGGTGATCAGGAGCACGTGACACCCCCATCATGTGCGGCAGCTGACCCTCCCGTTCAGCACACAATGATCACACGACGGCGTAACGATGTGCATCGTCCTAAGGAGTACAAGGACGGAACAGTACGCTACGACCCGTATCGGCGTGGTGCGTTCTTGGCTGTTCCGGCGTCGCATCGTACTGCTCTTTCTGAGCCCGCCTGGAGAACTGCCATGGAAGATGAATTCGATGCTCTCCTCCGCAACAACACATGGACACTAGTTCCTCGTCCTCCTGGTACAAATATTGTCGGCAGCAAGTGGATTTTTAAAACCAAATTTCGTCCTGATGGCTCAATAGATAAACACAAGGCTCGTCTGGTTGCTCGCGGCTTTACACAGCAGCAAGGGATTGATTACCATGACACCTTCAGTCCAGTGGTTAAGCCCGTGACGGTTCGTCTTGTGCTCTCTCTTGCAGTGACCCGTGGCTGGTGTCTTCGACAGATTGATGTCAGCAATGCCTTCCTTCACGGATTTCTTGAGGAAGAGGTCTATATGCAGCAGCCTCCTGGTTTTGAGGATTCCCGGCACCCTCATCATGTGTGCAAACTTCAGCGTGCTCTATATGGCCTGAAGCAGTCTCCGCGCGCCTGGTATGCCCGTCTCAGTGATCGATTGCTTCAGCTCGGGTTTATTTCTAGCAAGGCCGACACTTCACTCTTCATCTATGATCATCAGGGTGTCCAGGTCTATATGCTTGTGTATGTCGATGACATTGTTCTTGCTGGCTCTTCCGCTTCTGCTGTGGACCGTCTTGTTCAGACTCTGTCAGCCACATTCCCCATCAAGGATCTTGGGCGTCTTAATTATTTTCTTGGCATCGAGGCCATTTATAAGCCTGAAGGGATGATTCTTACTCAGCACAAATATGCTTTGGACCTTCTGCATCGTGCCAATATGGAGCAGTGTCGCGCCGTCTCCACTCCCATGTCCTCCACGGATAAGTTATCCCGTGATGTTGGTGATCTTCTTGGTACCGATGATGCTTTCCGGTATCGGAGTCTTGTTGGAGGCCTACAGTATCTCACCTTGACACGACCAGACCTGTCGTTTGCTGTCAACAAAGTCTGTCAGTACTTGTCACAGCCCACAACTATCCATTATGAGGCGGTCAAGAGGATTCTTCGATACGTTAGAGGCACTGTATCTACTGGTCTCCATATTCGGCCGGCGTCCTCTTGTGTGCTAAATATTTATACCGATGCTGACTGGGCGGGCTGTTCGGATGATCGTCGCTCTACCGGTGGGTTTGCTATTTACCTTGGATGTAACCTTGTATCCTGGAGCTCTCGCAAGCAACCCACTGTCTCTCGCTCTAGTACCGAGGCTGAGTACAAGGCCCTTGCCAACGGTACTGCTGAAGCTACTTGGATTCAGTCCATTCTTAAGGAGCTTGGCATTCATCAGTCACGACCACCTGTTTTATGGTGTGATAATCTTGGTGCTACATATATGTCGGCCAACCCAGTGTTTCACGCACGCACTAAGCATATTGAAATTGATTTTCATTTTGTCCGAGAGAAGGTGGCTCTAGGTGCTCTCGATGTTCGATTCATCGCTTCTGGAGATCAAGTAGCCGATGTATTCACTAAACCAGTCACACAACTAATACTCCGCAAGTTTCGTTCCAATCTTAACCTTGTACACGACGGTTTAGATTGAGGGGGAGTATTAAAGGATAGAATCGGTTTAGTTCCTAATGTATAGGGATTGTGCATATCTCCTCATTATTTGGCAGGATCGGTTGTGATCCATGTTGCCTTGCCGTGTACGTTTGTAATCTCGTGTATGTGTATAAGAAAGGGAAACCCCACGCCAGGGAAAACTTACGGCAAATACACGCGTCAAACTGTGCCCGCTCCAACCGGGACGCGTGCCAGCATTAGTCCCGGTTGGTGGCGCAACCGGGACAAATGCTCTGAGGGACCGCGAACGGATAACCTTTTTTCCACTAGTGGTGGTTGGCTGGGAACACGGGGGATGAAAACCACAAATCCCCCGGGGGGACGCCTAGCACTGTCCATTTATTTATCGGTATCGCTGCGTCTGCATATATAGCAGTGCCTACCTTGCTTCTGTATTGCTACACGGTGGGTGTTGGAGCACAGAAATATAATGGACGAAGCCGTGTCGCAGGGATGAGACGTGTTCCTCTCGCTTGCTACCGTAGCCTGGACACGTGTTTCGAGGTTTACCGTGCCCGAGGACGCCGGATAGGCGATCCTCAACCGGTCATTTTCTTCAACGCGGCGCGATCGAGCAGCATGCGATGGGAATGGGATGGCTCTGTTTATTAGCTGCGCCAGAATCAGTTGTTGGAGTCTTTCTTTTTTCGAGCGTCAAGAACCCGAGCGTCAAGAACCACCATTTTGCTTAAGGATTTGCTTGCTGGGTGTGGTCTTTAGACACACGATACCAGTTAATATATGTGATTGTGACCAAACTCTTAGAGCATCTGACGATGTAGTCGTACAGCTTGACGTTGATGTAGCTTGGTGCAGATGTCGATGTAGACGTGCGTGCACGTGTGGCTTGGATCGAGGGCGTCTAGTTGCAGGTGTTGTCGGTGTAGCCCAACAGTCCAAGGCGGGCGATGGAGTGCGCGTTGCCTTGGATGTCTTGGAAGGAGTCCTCGAGCTAGTTCCGCGTTGCAGGATGTATATACTTGCTCAAGTACCCGAGATCTGTACGCATGCATACCTTTGCCTGTTTGGACTCTCATGTAAAGATGGTGATGCATGGACTTGCAGCTGGGCACGTCAAGATCGAGGTCAGCTCGTGGAATCCAGAGAGCCTGGAGACGTAGACGTGCCGCCATATGTAGATGTAGCGCACCTCACTTGAGGGAGCGAACTCGTGTCGCCAGAATAGTTTACGCAGGCTATGCGTTGCTCCTCCGAGGACTCGCCGAGTTAGCCCAGATCGTATACGCGCCACCGTTTGCACCGAAGCTTCGAGGGTAGTCGTGTTTAGGGGATCTATTGCTAATTGGATCTAATCTAGAATTGGAATTTCGAAAATTGGATCTAATCTAAGAACTAAAAAATCTAATCACTACAGGAATGGGAAGCTACGCCGACGGCCGGTCGCTACGCCGACGGCCAAACGTCGGGGCCGTCAGCGTAGCCATCGTACAGGCCAGCCCCGCCAAGCAGCCGTCGGCGTAAAATTGCCCTCGGCATATTCTATGCTACGCCGACAGCTGCCATTGGCGTAGCTATTTTTTATTTTATCTCATTAAACTTTGAAAAATCATTCTAATTCAGAAAAATACAAATAATATATCAAAATTTGCAGAAAAATAAGACCTATCTATCTACACTCAAATATTACACATTTATAAATAAAAATTAAGTAAAACATAAAACATTATATATAGTTTAAAACGGGCATAAAAATTTAAAAAAGATCGAAACAATGCGAAACCTTCACGTGGTGTTATATTATGTGACATAGTTAGAAGGAAAAATATCAAACTTGGTATATTGATTATGTCTCAAAGAAACCTTCACAAAATGACCTATCTCATTCGAGGTTTCTTGGCTTTCGGGTCAAATGACCAATGTTATGGCTAGAATCAAGGCATAGTTTGTGATAATGTGCCCATATTGTGCATACACATGCATCATGGGATGGCGAATAATGTTGCAGGAGGAAGTTTTCCTTTTTGTCGCACCAAAAAGCCATTTCCTATTTTCCGAGCATAAAAAACGGACGGTTTTGTGAAGCAACCACCAAATGGCTAATTCAAAATACTACCACCACATTTTACAAAAATACTATACCACCTTATACGGACAATGTACCAACAGGGGGATCCGAAACCTTTCCGTCCACCTTTGGTGAAAAAGACAAATTCCTACCGAATCGGTAGGAAGTGGGTCAGATATGAACTACAAGTACATGATCCAATGCTCATGTTTTTTTACAAAAATTATTTTTAGGTTCAAAATATGCTATTTTATCAAATATCCAATGCAAGTGTAGCGAGGCTCGGCCCCGAGCTAAGAATCTTTATGTCCGCCGTTCGACAAAGTTGGACGGTAGTTTAAAACGGGCATAAAAAATTCAAAAACGATCGAAACAATGCGAAACCTTCGTGTAGTGTCATATTATGTGACATAGTTATAAGGAAAAATAGCAAACTTGATATATTGATTATGTCTCAAAAAAACCTTCACAAAATTACCTATCTCATTCAAGGTTTCTTGGCTTTCGGGTCAAATGACCAATGTTATGGATAGAATCAAGGCATAGTTTGTGATAATGTGCTCATATTATGCATAAACATGCATCATGGGATGGCGGACAATGTTGCAGGAGAAATTTTTCCTTTTCGTCGCACCAAAAAGCCATTTTCTATTTTCCGAGCATAAAAAACGGACGGTTTTGTGAAGCAACCACCAAATGGCTAATTCAAAATACTACCACCACATTTTACAAAAATACTATACCACCTCATATGGACAATGTCCCAACAGGGGATCTGAAACCTTTCCGTCCACCTTTGGTGAAAAAGACAAATTCCTGCTGAATCGGCAGGAAGTGGGTCAGATATGAACTACAGGTACATGATCCGATGCTAATGTTTTTTTACAAAAATCATTTTTAGGTTCACAATATGCTATTTTATCAAAGATCTAATGAAAGTTTAGCGAGGTTCGGCCACGAGCTAAGAATCTTTAAGTCCGCCGTTCGACAAAGTTTGACGATAGTTTAAAACGGGCATAAAAAATTCAGAAACGATCGAAACAATACGAAACCTTCACGTGGTGTCATATTATGTGACATAGTTATAAGGAAAAATATCAAACTTGATATATTGATTATGTATCAAAAAGTCTTCACAAAAAGGTTTCTTGGCTTTCGGGTCAAATGACCACTGTTATGGCTAGAATCAAGGCATAGTTTGTGATAATGTGCCCATATTATGTATATACATGCATCATGGGATGGCGAACAATGATGTAGGAGGAAGTTTTCCTTTTCGTCGCACCAAAAAGCCATTTTCTATTTTCCGAACATAAAAACGGACGGTTTTGTGAAGCAACCACCAAATGGCTAATTCAAAATACTACCACCACATTTTACAAAAATACTATACCACCTTATATGGACAATGTCCCAACATGGGGATCTGAAACCTTTCCGTCCACCTTTGGTGAAAAAGACAAATTCCTGCCGAATCGGTAGGAAGTGGGTCAGATATGAACTACATGTACATGATCCGATGCTCATGTTTTTTACAAAAATCATTTTTAGGTTCACAATATGCTATTTATCAATGATCCAATGCAAGTTTAGCGAGGCTCAGTCCCGAGCTAAGAATCTTTTTGTCCGCTGTTCGACAAAGTTTGACGATAGTTTAAAACGGGCATAAAAAATTCAAAAACGATCGAAACAATGCGAAACATTCGCGTGATGTCATATTATGTGACATAGTTATAAGGAAAAATAGCAAACTCGATATATTGATTATGTCTCAAATAAACCTTCACAAAATGACCTATTGCATTCGAGGTTTCTTGGCTTTCGGGTAAAATGACCAATATTATGGCTAGTATCAAGGCATAGTTTGTGATAATGTGCCCATATTATGCATACACATACATCATGGGATGGCGAACAATGTTGTAGGAGGAAGTTTTCCTTTTCGTCGCACCAAAAAGCCTTTTCTATTTTCCGAGCATAAAAAACGGACGATTTTGTGAAGCAACCACCAAATGGCTAATTCAAATAGTACCACCATATTTTACAAAAAATACTATACCACCTTATATGGACAATGTCCCAACAGGGGATCCGAAACCTTTCCATCCACCTTTGGTGAAAAAGACAAATTCCTGCCGAATCGGTAGGAAGTGGGTCAGATATGAACTACAGGTACATGATCCAATGCTCATGATTTTTTACAAAAATCATTTTTAAGTTCACAATATGCTATTTTATCAAAGATTCAATGCAAGTTTTCCTTTTCATCGCACCAAAAATGCATTTTTCATTATCCGAGCGCAAAAAGGAGATTTTCTAAAGCAACCACCAAATAACTAATTCAAAAATGGAGGGTTTGTAATTAGTTGATATGGATATCATATTTGGATTCCTCTCATTTTTCTGATCAATTTAGACATATTATTTGTTGAATTTCGATTTACAGATTTAAAGATATTAATTATTCTATATTAAATAGAAAAATACAAAAAAATAAAATTATTATATTTTTATTTGAATTCAATAATATTTTTACTTATTCATTAATATTTACTTAAATAATTGTTTGTAATTTCAAAAAATACAAATATGTGACATGATGATATAAGAGTTAATATGATTGATATCATAGTATTGACACCAATATATGAATTACTTTGCGGAAACGGATTCTCAAGGAATAAGGAAGTTAAGTGTGCTGAAGCTGGAATAGTATTATGATGGGTGACCTGCTGGGAAGTTTGACTAAGACTGGAATTTAATCAAATATTAAGTATAATTAGTGTTAAAAATGTTCAAAGTAGGAGATTAACAAGTGAAACAATTCAAAGAATAAAAAAATTGAGAAAAAAAATAAAAAAAATTATTTTTTTTCAAAAAAAAATGTTTTTGCAACCGTCTGACAGGCTATGCCGACGGCCGCTACGCCGACGGCAAAGCCCTCGGCGTAGCATACGCCGACGGCATTTCGATACGCCGACGGCTTGAGTGTGCTCCGCCGAGGGAGATCTTTGCCGAGGAGGCTACGCCGAGGCAGCCCTCGGCGTACCATACGCCGAGGGTATTTTGGCCTACGCCGACAGCCTTTTGCCCTCGGCGTAGCGCGCGCGTCCCTTAGTGAATGAACCGATTTGATCTTTGATCGAGACTGGGTGCCGCGCCCCCGGGGAGATTGATCTCTCGAGAGGCGGCGCGATGCGGAAGTGATGTAAGAACCTAGGATCGGTGCCGTGAGGCTAACCGCTCTGATATGATATCATGTAGAAAAGATCTTTGATCGAGACTGGGTGCCGCGCCCCCGGGGAGATTGATCTCTCGAGAGGCGGCGCGATGCGGAAGTGATGTAAGAACCTAGGATCGGTGCCGTGAGGCTAACCGCTCTGATATGATATCATGTAGAAAAGATTATATCCCTAATATTTCGGTATATTGATTTGACCCTCACGAAGATTATATATATACGTACACGGGGTAGGAGGAGACTTGAAGTACAAGATGTATAGTTCTAGTCTATCTCTAGTCTATATACGTATACGTATTCTAACACCCTGCCGTCGGTTCGCACGCGATTGCTGCCATTATGGATTAGCAAGAACTGAAAATTAACACCATCCTAAAGATAAATCTGGACTGGCGGATCAGGACGCGATGCCACGCTCCAGCTTCCGGCCTGTGGTCGATCATCGGATTGAGGGATGCATTTCGTACGTGAACAGGAGCTACCCCAGCCTTATCTTCTTCTTCTTCCCCGCGTGCTACAGTAGATCGGGAGTTCTCCCTCCGCCGGCGCCGCCCCAAGGCCCTGCTCGCCGGCGCTGCCGGTTGAGCTAGGCTGAGGGGGGCGGCGGCCTCTCTAGTTTAGGGTGTAGGTAGTCTTGGGGCTGAGTCCCTGGTTGTGGTGGCCTCTGCCGCCTGGGAGCCCGCCGTTCTCCGGCCAGATTCGGTGGCTGGGCTTCTCCCCTCGTCGCCTTTCGCCTCTCCGGTGATGGTGGCGGTGGTAGAGCCCTTCTTCTCCCTCAATAAGGCCTGCTTGAGCTTGTGGTCGGGTGACGGTGGAATCTCCTCTCTTTGGCCGGCCGTGGTGGCGGGGGAAAGAGGATTTCCGGCCGGTGGTCGTCTGTGCTCGAGCTGCTGTGCGGCTCTTCTTCCTTGTGGTGGCATCCTGCTTGTTTCCCCTCTTCCGGCCGGCCGTGGTGGCAAGGGGAGGAGGGTTTCAAGTGGGGTGGTGGCCGCAGGAGGAGGAGGCGCTGGATTCTGTCTCTTGTCGCATCTGCGCGGCGGCAAGAGGCCGCGGTGGGTGACTCTCGATGACCTTCAGAGGAGGAAGGAGTCGGTGATGTTGCTCCATGCGAATCCTCGTAATAAGCGCGTGTCTGGCGTTTGGGCTCGTTCGGCTTCGAGTTCCTGCTGCTCTTCTCCGGCCGGCCGTGGTGGCGAGGAGAGTGAGAGTGGCGTTCCTCAAGCTCGGCCTTCTGCGATTCCAAGACTGCTTCATATGGGTGCTATGGTTTTCTGCAAAGCTGTGACTCGAGATCCTCTTTCGCAGTGGTCCTTTGGTGGCGGAGCTGCCGGGCCGCTGCCCGTTCTGGCCGAAGGGCGGCCTTGGGTTTCAACCTCCATTGGAGGCCCTTCTCGAAGCTTGAAGCCAGAGCTCGACGACTTGGCACTGACAAGTGGTTTGTCCCCGTCGCTGTCAAGAAGGCTGGCGGCTTGCTTCTTCTCCGGTTCTGAAGGCGTAACGAGCAAGAGACCACGACCTCGCCATGGCTGGAGGTCGCCGGAGACTGGTGGCGGAGGCTCCCGAGGACTTGATTGCTTTCTATGTTTTAGTCCTAGGGTGCTTTTTGTAAGTGTTAGGCCCTTCTCTATTTTGTCTAGCCTGGCTAGAGTTCTTAAAGCTAAGGGCCCAACCGTATCTTGTACCTGCCACGCTTATTAATCTGCAGCTTCTCGGGTCCTAGTGACCCTTAACCGTTCAAAAAAAAAAAAAAAAAAGAGGGATGCATTTCGTGGGTTGCTCACATCTCGTTGGGTGTTGCGTCTGCCAAATCTCCTAGCGTCTCCTCTGTCCCTCCTAATTTTTGTTCTCTTGTTACCAACCGGTAGTAAAGGAAGCAATGGGCTGAGGAGCCATTCGAGCACAATTAACCACAAAAAGGTTATTTTGATGCCTTGAGAGGCGTCTCTAAGGGATAATTCGACGCACGTTGGATTTGATGACCATCCGACGGACAGAAATCTATAGATGGCACACAATCCGACAGCTAAAATTGGCCAGGTCGTGACAGGCCTACTCTTTGACTCAGTTTTAATATCCCTAGTTTTAGAAAGTACGTATGAACTATACATTAGAAAATGGCACATATAATGTGTGGCAATGTATTTCACGGTTTCTTGGGAGTTATGTTAACAATATTATGTCCTCTTATAATTTTCCTTGAGATTTTTGTTCCATAATCTGTTTGGAAAATTTCTTAATAAAATTTGAATATTTTCAAAATATACCTTGGTCGGTATGTCTTAATTCTGGTGTATTTCAGGTATCCCTAAATTTGTATAAGTAGGGACGCGCGTGCACTTGCACACATGCATGCACAAGCAAATAAAATAAAATCACGTTTAACCACAGTAATTAGAGCATCCCTTAAAAGAGTACTCCAACTAGTACGCATAATACTTGTCTCCGATGGGCCACGTCAAACATTGCAAAGTTTGATCAACTATATATATACATAAAAAGGTAGAGAAGGACTAAAGAGGACCCCCTTAAGAGATTCCTATATAGGTTATATAGGAACCCCCAAAATAACCACCTCCTTTTCTTGACCCGGTCCACGCCCTACCTACCCCGCATCTTCTTAACCCTCCTGTGACGGGATTCCGCGCTCACCGCCCTCCCTACCTACTATAGGCGCCCGGCGGGCCACCGCGCCATCCGCTCCCTCCTTCTCCGTGTGCTGGCGAGCCACCGTGCCGACCTCCTCCTACCTACCGTGGGCAGCGGTGTGCCACCTTGCCGCCCTCCCCCACCTTCTCCACACGCCGGCGAGCCACGGCCCCGGCCGCCCGCACCTACTCCCTCCTGCATCGCGTCGCCCTGGATCCCTGGTCGCCCGTGCCTTCTCCATCATCCAGCGCGCCGCGGGCGAGCAACCACGCCGCCATCCCTACCACCAGCGTGCAGCGGAGGGAGGCCTCACCGCCCTTCCCCACCTACTGCACATATCCAACACCGGCGGCCTTTTTCCTCCCATCTCCTCACCCCACCATCTTCCCCATTGCCTCCGGCCTACTCTGAACTTCTTTTTTTGTTGAAAAAGAAAGTTCACTCTTCTGGAAGATTTTTTTCTCAAATCTCGCTAGGAAACCTTTTCGAGAAAAACCACTAGTAGAAAACAGGGCCGGGACTAATGGCCCTGGCCGGACGGCCCGAGCCACCCAGAACCATATGTCCCGGCCCGTTAGACCCCATTAGTCCCGGTCTGAGGCTCAAACCGGGATTAAAGGTCCCTGGCCCTACCGCTCGCTAGAGGCACCCCCTTTAGTCCCGGTTTGTATATCTAACCAGGACTAGTGTTCTGGCCCTATGTATATGCAAAGCCCCTCCCCCCTCTCAACTGTTTTTTCCTGGTGGGAGAGAGTGTTGTTGTGCTAGTTTTTTTCTTGTTCATACACATGCACTAGAGGTGTTCGGTGAAATGTCCATTAGAGCGATGCAAGTTTAGGTCACACAAGACAGACATGATATGAGGTGCTCGAGCCACACTTAAGTTTTCTCGTCTTTGTTTCCAAGTGTAATAAAAGGTTAGCAACTATTTTCTCGTTAAGACCGTCGTGCGGTACTAATTTTAGCATAGTGATTGTGTTTGATATATATTTGTATGATACAGATGACCCATCCATGGATGTACGGTGACCGACGCTCTGTCGCTTTCAGAGAAGGCGTGCGTTCTTTTAGAGTTATGGCCGAGGAGAACAAGCGACGAGATGGTTTTATGTGTTGTCCATATGTTGACTGTAGGAATGAGAAGGCTCACACTTCCGCCAGAGTCATTCAGAGCCACCTGCTTCGGTCTGGTTTTATGTCCGGCTATAATGTTTGGACCAAACACGGAGAAAGAGGGGTTGTGATGGAAGACGGCGATGAAGAAGAGGACGATGATGACAACTACCGATTTATGTTCCCTGAATACGCTGATACCGCAATGGAAGACAATGAAGAAGAAGGAGATGAAGAACGGGAACCAGACCGGCCCGCTGGTGATCTTGGTCGGGTCATTTCTGATGCAAAGCGAGACTGCGACACAAAAAAGGAGAGATTGCAGTTTGAGCAGATGTTGCAGGACCACAACAAATTGTTATACCCAACTTGTAAAGATGGCCAGAAGAAGCTGGGTAGCACACTGAAATTGCTGAAGTGGAAGGCAGAGACCGGTGTGACTGACTCGGGATTTGAAAAGTTGTTGGTACTCATGAAGAGGTTGCTTCCAAGAAATAACGAATTGCCCGCCAGTACATATAAAGCAAAGAAGCTCGTCTTCCCTCTAGATGTGCAGAGATACATGCGTGCCCTAATGACTGCATCCTCTACCGCGGTGAGAAGTACGAGAATTTGGATAAATGCCCGGTATGCACTGCATTGCGGTATAAGATCAGAAAATATGACCCTGGTGATGTTGATGGCGAGCCACCCAGGAAGAGGGTTCCTGCCAAGGTGATGTGGTATGCTCCTATAATACCACGATTGAAACGCTTGTTCAGAAACAAAGAGCATGCCAAGTTGTTGTGATGGCACATGGAAGAACGTAAGAAAGACGGGATGTTGAGGCACCCCGCTGATGGTTGACAGTGGAGAAAAATCGAGAGAGAATTTCCGGACTTTGCTGGTGAAGCAAGAAACTTATGGTTTGGTCTAAGTACAGATGGCATGAATCCTTTTGGGGAGCAGAGCTGCAGTCAGAGCACCTGGCCCGTCACTCTATGTATCTACAACCTTCCTCCTTGGTTGTGCATGAAGCGGAAGTTCATTATGATGCTAGTGCTCATCCAAGGCCTGAAGCAACCCGGCAGCAACATTGATGTGTACCTAAGAACATTAGTTGATGAACTTTTACAGTTGTGGGTCGAACCAGGTTTACGTGTGTGGGATGAGCACAAACAGGAGCCATTCGACCTACGAGCGTTGCTGTTTGTAACCATCAATGATTGGCATGCTCTTAGTAACATCTCAGGACAGACGAACAAGGGATATAATGCATGCACACACTGTTTAGATGAGACTGAAAGTATATATCTGGATAAATCTAGGAAGAATGTGTACCCGTACAATCGTCGTTTTCTTCTGCCCAGACACCCCTTAAGGAAAAAAGGCAAGCATTTCGATGGCGAGGCAGATCACCGGAAGAAGCCTGCCCCCCGTACTAGTGCTGATGTATTTGGTATGGTCAAGGATTTAAATTTTATATTTGTAAAGGGTCCCGACGGACAACCTGTTCCGAAAGACGCCGACGGACACGCACCCATGTCGAAGAAGAAATCTATATTTTGGGAGCTACCCTATTGGGAAGTCCATGAGGTCCGCTCTGCAATCGACGTGATGCACCTAACAAAGAATCTTTGCGTGAATATTCTAGGCTTCTTGGGCTTGTATGGGAAGTCAAAAGATACACCGGAAGCATGGGAGGACCATCAACGTCATAAAGGACGAGACGGCAAGCATCCAGGGCAGTTTCAAGGGCCTGCCAGCTACGCTCTTACCAAGAAAGAGAAGAAAATCTTTTTTGAAGTCCTTTTCAGTATCAAGGTCCCGTCTGGCTTCTCGTCTAACATAAAGGGAATAGTAAATATGAAAGAGAAAATTCCAAAACCTAAAGTCCCATGACTGCCACGTGCTTATGACGCAATTGCTTCCGATTGCATTGAGAGGGATTCTACCAGAAAATGTTCGGCTGGCCATTGTGAAGGTATGTGCATTCCTCAATGCAATTTGTCAGAAGGTTATTGATCCAGAAAGTCTATCAGGGTTACATATTGATGTGGTCCAATGTCTAGTCAGCTTCGAGTTGTTGTACCCTCCATCTTTCTTCAATATTATGACACACCTCCTAGTTCACCTAGTCGAAGAGATTAGAATTCTCGGTCCTGTGTTTCTACACAATATGTTCCCCTTCGAAAGGTTCGTGGGAGTCTTAAAGAAATATGTTCATAACCGTGCTAGGCCAGAAGGAAGCATCTCCAAGGGATATGGAACAGAGGAGGTCATTGAGTTTTGTGTTGACTTTCTTCCTGACCTTAAGCCGATTGGTGTTCCTGAATCTCGGTATGAGGGGAGGCTAACGTGAAAAGAAACACTAGGAAGGAAAACAATGGTATGCATGGACATAGATTCTTTCAATAAAGCACACTACACAGTTCTACACAATTCCACCTTGGTGGCTCCGTATATCGAGAAACACAAGATTATTGTACGCTCGGAAAACCCGGGGATGCCTGACTCCTCGATTAAAGTGGAACACGAGGACACTTTCGGCAGTTGGTTGCAGAAGCATCTCATGAATAACAACACTGTTGAAGATCAGCTGTACTTGTTGGCACGGTTACCATCTTCGACTATATGTACTTTCCAAGGGTACGAGATAAATGGTAATACATTTTATACGATCGCCCAAGATAAAAAGAGCACCAACCAAAACAGTGGTGTCCGCTTTGATGCAACAGATGACAATGGGCAGAAGGACACATATTATGGGTACATAGAGTAGATATGGGAACTTGAGTATGGACATTTTTAAGGTCCCTTTGTTTCGGTGCAAATGGGTCAAAATGACAGGAGGAGGTGTACATGTAGACGAAAAGTATGGCATGACAACAGTGGATCTCTACAATCTTGCGTACATGAATGAACCATTCGTCCTAGCCAATGATGTGGCTCAGGTTTTTTATGTGAAGGACATGTCTATGAAACCGAGAAAAAGAAATCAGCAAAAGAATACAACGTCTGATGAGCCAAAGCGCCACATAGTTCTTTCAGGGAAAAGAAACATCGTGGGAGTGGATGACAAGACAGATATGTCAGAAGATTATAATAAGTTTCAGGAAATTCCGCCCTTCAATGTGAAAACCGACCCAAGCCTCCTGTTAAATGATGAAGATTCTCCATGGCTTCGGCGCATAAGAAAACAACAACACTAGATAAGGATGTTGGTGTAATATATTCAACCTTTTATGTAATCATATTGTTAAATGATGAAGATTCTCCATGGCCATGATGGTCGCACTATAAATAGAGGTAAATGGCAGGGCAGGCTGGGCCAGACAGCATCAATAATAGGGGTTGAACCTTTAGTTCCGGTTGGAGAAACCAACTGCGACTGAAGGGATTGCGGCAGGCTGGGCCAGGTAGCACTAATAATAGGGGTTGAACCTTTATTCCTGGTTGGATGAACCTTTAGTCCTGGTTGGAGACAGCAACCGGGACAAAACACGAGTGAGCGCTAATAATAGGGGTGAGTGTCGACATTATTTCGTGAGTGTCGACACTATGCCGAGATGCTTGTACTATAAATAGGCCAGTACTCCAGCCAGTTTGAGGCATCTCCAAGATCGATGGTTTTCGAGAGCTGGGACACCACTACGGCCAGTTTCAGGGAGATGCCGCCGGAGCCCAGTCCTCCGGCATCTCCAAGAAACTGGTCATACATACACGCCCTAATATGTGAAATTAGGTTAGCTCCCAGGCATATTGATCTAGTTATAGAAGTTACAAGATGCAAGATGGTGTTCGAGAGCAGGGACACCACTATGGCTAGTTTCAGGGAGATGCCGCCGGAGACCAATCCTCCAGCATCTCCAAGAAACTGGTCATAGAGGCACTCCCTAATATGTGACCGCACGTTTTTGGAGATCAGATCTTCATGGTAAGTACGAATCGGAACTAAAAGTTCCCCTTTAGTCCCGGTCCAACCATAAAACGATACTAACACTCAAGACATTTATTAATATTTTAAAACTGAGACTACGGAATCGGGACTAAAGGCCCCCTTTAGTCCCGGTCCAGCCACAAACCGAGACTAACACTCAATACATTTATTAATATTAAAAACCAGGACAAACCGGGACTAGATAACACTCAGGACTAAAGTCGCCCCCTTTAGTAATAATCATGCCTAGTGCTATAGTACACAGCTTCAGGGTCTTCTTCGTCATCGTCATCATCATCATAATTATCATTGTCACCTGCCACTCCGGGGATCCTAAGCCCAGCCATGGCATATATCGGGGGAACCTGCCACTCCGGCCTCGGATTCACGGCGGGCGGGTGGACTTGTGGGCACCGTAGGTGAGGATGGTCTCCCCCGGCGATGTAGCGCATCACGCCTATGATAGTACGGTTCACCCACCACAGACGGCGGCCGGCTTCATTGTGGTTCACCGGGGGCGGGCCATCACCATCGTACCTGGAGAGCTTCCTTTCCTGCCGGTTAGCGAAGAAGGCATTCTAGGTGTCGTAGTTGTCGGGATCCCACTGGGGATAAATCCGCTGCTCCGGCGTGAGCTCATGGTAGAAGTGGTTCGTGATGGCTGCTTGTCGGGCGGAGCCTTGAGGCACGGGAGGGACAGGAACACCTCCAACACTCAGCATCTAGCCGGCGGGCGGCTGGTAGCCTGGTGGGCAAGGGTAGCTTGAGGTGCACAGCGCCTCTGTCTCCTCGAGGGTCAGAATGGCCCAGTAGGCGTTGTCCATTTATATGAGAGAGGAAGGTGTGGATGTGGGCATAACCATGGCGCGGTTGGCCTATATATAGATGGAAAGGGCGGGAAAACATAGCGGGATGCGGTGGGAAATGGCGGGAAATATCTTTAGTCCCTGTCAGTGGCTACAACCGGGACTAAAAGCTCGGTTCAGAGGAAAGGGCGGAAAAACTTGGCGGGAAGCAGTGAGAAATGGCGGGGAAATCTTTAGACCCTGTTAGTGGATACAACCGGGACTAAATCTTCAGGGTCTTCTTCGTCATCGTCATCATCATTGTCATCGTCACCTGCCACTCCGGGGATCCTGAGCCCAACCATGGCATATACCGGGGGCACCTGCCAATCCGGCCTAAAGCTTATTCAGAAAATGGATTTGGATTAATTATTCAAATTCAAGAACTTTTCATGTTGAAAGTTTAGTGAGATTCAAAAATATGCAAAAAATAATAGTTAATGCATTTTTAAATTGATAATGGCAAAATCATTAATAATTTGACTACTTAAAATAATTATTTGATAAAACAGAAAATGGATTTGGATTAATTATTCAAATACAAGAACTTTTCATGTTGAAAGTTTTGTCAAATTCACAAGTATGCAAAAAATAATAGTTAATGCATTTTTAAATTGATAATGGAAAAATGGTTAATAATTTGACTATTTAAAATAATTATTTGATAAAACAGAAAATGGATTTGGATTAATTATTCAAATTCAAGAACTTTTCATGTTGAAAGTTTTGTCAAATTCACAAGTATGCAAAAAATAATAATTTAAATGTTTTAAATGATATTTTTGAAATTTTTTGAAAAAAAAGCACACACGCGCTGGGGTTTTTGGCCCAGCGCGCGCAAATTTGGGCCTTTAGTCCCAGCCCAGTTTACTAGCCGGGACTAAAGGTCTGGCCCTAGCGCGCGAAAATGAAACGCCCTCCCCCCTCTAGTCCCAGTGCGTGGCACCAGCCGGGACTAGAGACCCCCTTTAGTCCTGGCTGGTGCCACGCACCGGGACTAGAGGAGAGGGGTATAAATGGGGGCTTCTCCCCCGGTGCGTTCCATGCACCAGGAGAAGTTGGAGGCCAAATCAAAGACGAAGCGCCGCCAGGCTGTCGGATTTTTCAATCGACAAAC
Organism: Avena atlantica; assembly: GCA_910589765.1. Taxonomy (NCBI): domain Eukaryota; kingdom Viridiplantae; phylum Streptophyta; class Magnoliopsida; order Poales; family Poaceae; genus Avena; species Avena atlantica. The sequence goes on from OU342738.1 coordinate 433,176,235, forward strand.
ACCGCCACCGCGCCTCCGCCCTCCACGCTAGCCGCCCAAGCTGGCCGCGCCACCGCCGCACGTCCGCCTCCCTGCACGTCTCTTTCCCCCGCGCCGGCGCCCCGCGGGCACCTCCGGGCACCTCCGCCACCGGCGCAAACTCCCCCACCACCGGCCACCTCCTCCGCCATCGGCCACCGCCGTCGGCTGTGCCACCGCCCGCCGCCGGCCCCCTCTCGGCAGATCAATAGGTATAGGGTAAATTAGTTTTTCTAATTATAGGATTATGATTATATGATTAATACTATATATTTTAGTGTATATTAGTTTTGGATATATAGGATTATGATTAATTAGCTTAGTACTATATATGATTTTTTTAGTGTATATAGTTTAGGATTTTTAGGATTTTTTTAGTGTATATAGTTTAGTGTATATAGGATTTTTAGGATCTTCTTTGATCACGAGACAAGTCTCCCGGGCCCCAAGCACATATGAAGCACAGTCGATAGAGATGTCACACCACGATTATCGGTGAAGGGCATGGGCACGGATAGGTGTCAAGGCCTAGCAACGGCGGGATTTTCTAAGAAACCAATGCGGAATCTTGAGCCAAGGGCATCCACAGAAGCGCGCGTAGGCCTCGATACCTAGCCATGCCCATGCCCTTCACCGATAATCGTGGTGTGACATCTCTATCGACCGTGCTTCATATGTGCTCGGTGGTGACCGGAGTTAGGGTTAGGGTGGTGGTTCTTGCGGGAAGCCGCTTAGTTGCCCGCCTTCGGGTTTATGGGTTTAGGTTTTATTTTGTTAAGTTCGAATAAATATTGTCACCTAGTCCCCTAGTCCACAGAGACCTAGATTCGGAACACTTGCTCGAGGATATGATTCACGATGCCGATGAGGGATCTCCCTCGAGGTATCTGAACTCATCCGGTAAGGGAGAGGAGACCAACAATCAGGAGGAAGAAGCCCATGGATGCGTAACACAGACCGATGAGGTATATATATATGATGTCCGATGATCGTCACTAGATGTACCTAGTTGTATATATATAATGTTGACGAATGTTTCTTCTATTAGGCCTCTACATCGAGCAAGAAAACCAAGCGCGGCCCAGCCAAAAAGTTGCCCCTGGGTACTGTATATGAAATTAGAGAGGTTTCAGGAGATGGCGAACCATTGGAACCAAAGAAAACAAACAACTATTTTTACAACAATGCGAAGTTGTTGCTAGAGATCACACCCTGATCACTGTTTGGGAGTGGAATAAGCCCAAAGAGGCGGAATGGAGTGATGTGTATATCGACGATAGGTTCAAAGATGAACTTTTTAATGACCTAATGGGACATTTCAAGCTGCCAGAATGTGACACTAAGGACGAGACTGCTGAAATGAGAAAGAAAGTCAAGCAGTTCGCACTAAAGAAGATGGCCGAACTATTCAAGAACCGGAATAAATCATTATGGCAACAGTATCAGAAGGACAAGAAAACCCATTATTCGAAGGCTATCTAGCGAAGCAGTAGCCTTACTGGGATGCATTTGTGCTGTATAGGAGGTCAGGAGTTGCAGAGGAAAAGTCAAAAAAAAACAAGATAAATGCTGCGAAGAAGAAATATCACCATAACTTGGGGCCAGGGGCTACGCGGCTGCCATGCCTAAGTGGGATGCAAAAGAGAAAGAGCTTCATAATAAAGGGATCATTCCAGAACCAATTCGCGAAGAATCGGATTTGAGGGCAAGAAATTGGTTCCTTAGGCATGGGAGTACATATGACGAACTTACAGGGGACCTTGTTTGCAGTGACGGGATAAAGGTACCCAGGACTGCATGGTTAAAAGTGGTCAAAGATATTAAAGATGGAATAAAACAGTTTCATCCCGATAGAGAGAATGACTTGCTGACCTTGGTCCTCGGGAATCGCGAACATACAGGACGAGTCCGAGGCCTTGACGGGAGTTTCACGTGGGAGACTGGGTTTCCTAAGGACGAAGGTACCTATAGAAGCCGAGCAAGAGAAAAGCAACGACGGGAGGGGGAGGAGGCAGACAAGTTCAAGCAGCTGCTAGGAAGACTTGACAAGCAGCAACAACAGATCGACAAACTTAGAGGAATAGCGCGCTTGAAGCAAGATCCTCCACTCGATATTACCGCCATCACATCTCAGCGGAGAAGCAGCGTCGCTGAATCAAAGGTCCCGTCTCTAATGATGCATACTATACTATAGATGGCGGTCCCAACTACCCCATGGATGGAATTAAGAAGCAGATACCTTGTGAGCTCCATAAAAAATTGAAGAACGTATCTATGAAAGTGGCGGTCGGATCAGCTTTGCCTTGTCCGCCTGAAGCACGTTGGCATGGCCGTGATATTCCAACTGGCTATGCTAAAGTCGGGGTGGATCAAATCGTAAAGGAGTGGGAGTCAATGGAGCTTGACATCCCTGGACCTGAAGGTGAGATCACACTGGGAGAAGTACTTGGTGGGATCATTCTCTGGGAAAAGAACAACATACTGTTTCCAGGTTCGGCTCCAAGGATAACTCTACCGCCTCTAAGTCGTCGTAGGTCTCCTTCACCTCCACCTCCACCTCCATCACCTCCAAGAAGCCCACCCCATGATGACTACGACCACCACATACCGAGTCCATCTCGATCTCCGCCGTAGGCTCAGCAGTCTTCGCCGCCCGCTAAGGACAATAAGCGGAAGCGTGCTTCATCAGTGAGTACTAAAGGACGCGGCAACCCAAAACGGAAAATGTCGCCCCTCCAAACAGTGCCTCATCAGAATCTTCACATCAGACCTTACGATCGTACTGATGCGGAATCTGCAATGATATCAAAGGCCGAAGTGGTGGCGCATTTTGAGAAGAAGAAACCCGAGCCCGCTCCGGTATACACCGAGAAGCAAAAGGCATATGCACTTGATTTTCTGAACACACCATCGCAATATGAGTTGCACCATAAGCCAGATGACTATCTACGCACACTTCAGAAAGAAGTGGCAAAGAGGAAATCAAGTAAATCGAGCAAATCAAGTGCAAGCGGTAAAAATTCAGCAAGCACAGGTGCAAGCTGGACCAAAAAAGCAATCAGTAAAAAATCAGACGTTCCCCTTCTCGGACAACAGGCAAAACAAATGATCGCACCCCTCAAGGTGGTTTCACAAAACGTTCCACTCCTCGCACAACATCCACTTGATATGTCAATAGCTGCGGAGTTGGCGGCCAGCATGGAAATTACACTTGATGAACTGTTAGGCCCCCAACTCAACCATCTACCCAAGATGCCACTAGCCCCTAAATATGTCATAGGTGAGGATTTGGTCAGCAAAGAGAGGCTGAGAGAACTGCCAACACAAATGCGGAATCTCCATCAATGGTACTCGGCGGTCATGAAGTAGGGGAGAATAATGATCGTAGCCAAAGTCCCACGTGAGTACTACTTCAGACCCAAAGAGGTACATATTGAGTTTCCATAACTGTTCCAGTTATACCATCTCGACGCCCTAGACAAATCCATCCTCAGTTGCTATTGTCTGTAAGTTGTTGAATTCATTGTCTACATGTTCAGTTTTCAGTTGTTCAGTTTGGAACATGTGATTATCCTTATTATGCAGAATGGAGATCCTGGAATGTAAAAGAAAAAGAATCTACAATATTGGTTTCATTGACCCAGATAAAGTGCATATAGCCACGCTAACGAATAACCCCGAGGAGATGGAGGAAAACCTTCTAAGGTTTCTAATGGAGCAAAATTTCTCTGACCACATACCGTTTCCTTACAATTTCAGGTGAGGGTCTTACTGTGTTGTACACATTCACTTTTGATTAGTTTATGCTAATAAGTTTAACTAATGTATATATAAATGTTTGCAGCTTCCACTGGGTTCTTCTAGACATTCAACTTGATAAGGGAAGATTTGATGTCATGAACCCATCAAAGAGAAACCTGGAAGATTTCCGCAGCATGCAGGACATGCTCCAGAAGTAAGTTTTGCGATATATCGATATCTTTTGTTGATTTACCGAGATATCAGGTAATGAATAACTCATTCATTCATTTTCTTCGTCAGGCAGGGTTTGGATCCGGTTCAAGCGCGAGGTTACGGGTGTATTTAGTGAGAAGTAGACGTTTAAGACGGTCTCGGTAAGTAGCACGTGATATGTCCGCGTATCTCTTTACTTCTAGTTTCAATACAATAATGATGCTCTAGATTATTATTTTGATTAAATTCTATTCTCGTAAAGTGCGTGAGGCAGCCACATGGGTCGAATCTATGTGGATTCTAAGTTTGCGAGTTCATTCGCACGTTTACCACCGAACACAACGATTATAGAGTTGATCGTAAGCAATGCATTAACACCATCATTTTATTGCCGTCACCTTTTGTTATCATGATACATATTGATCTCCTTTTTCTTATATATAGTTCGAGAGAATGCGGGATCAACGACTACCAGAGCAACGCGTACTAGCAATTGTGGAGGAGCTGGCGGGATTTATTTTTAAAGAGATCGTAGATGATGTCGGAGAATTTAGTGTGAATAGGCGCTACTGATCTCCATGTAATCAGACTATTTTGTGATCTAGTCCCGGTATTCTGTGATCTCCATGTAACTATGTAAATTGTATATATTTGTATGCTCGATTTCGTAATACAAGTTATCTTATATACATGCAAGAACGTGTACGATATATGGTGGCGTACAAATATTAAAAACTATTTTGAAATGAAAAATAAATAAATAAAACAATACAAAATAAATTTTCTGCCGTGGCAGAGAAAGGGCACAAAATGTTGCCGCGGCAGAGAAATCACTAGTCTAAGGTAATGCTCTGCTGCGGCAGAGAAAAGGCGCAAATGCTGTCGAGGCAGTGACCCACTAGTTCCGGCCTGTGGCATCAACCGGAACTAGTGAGGGTGCAACCTGGGCGCGCAGGGGCAGCTACGTGGGGACCCACTAGTCCCGGCTGGTAACTGGGCCGGGACTAGTGTTGGGCCTCTAGTCCCGCTTGATTAGTCCCGGTTCAAAAATCGGGACTAGCGGCCCTCTCTCCACTAGTGAACAAATTCACAAGAGTAAAAACAATTCACTCTTCTTTCTGAAAAACTTCGCATTTTATTTGGAGGTTCACTTCATACATGGCTAATTTTTCGAAAGTTCACTATGAAAACATGGTGGCTGTTCGAGAAAAAAAATGTTCACTCTGATCGAAATAATAGTTCACTCTAATTGATAAAAAAATAAAGCTCACAAGTGTTGAAAAAAGATAGTTCACTCAGTTGTACAAAAAAGTTTACATGCATTAAAAATAAAATTCACTCTATAGAAAAATATAGTTCACTTTGAACGCGAACACGACGGGTCACTTCAGGCAGGACTAAAAAAAATACTAGAAGAATGTTCGATAAAAAGAAAGTTCACTCTGTCGAAAACATAGTTCACTTCGAGCGCTAGGGGAATTCTCGTTATATTTGATAGTTCATGTCAGACAAGGCTAAAAAATTCCAAGTGTGTTTGTGAAAAATAAAGTTCACAAGCGGTTAAAAAGAAAGTTAAATCTACCGTCCAAAAAAATTCGCCTTATATTTGTGAGTTTACTTCGGACATGGCTAGAAATTTAAAAAAGTTTCACTCTGAATATGGTCACTTCCCGAGAAAAAGAAAGTTCACTCGCGTTGAAAAAAAAAATCATTCTACAGTCTAACAAAGTTCACTTCGTTCCCTGTTTAGTTATAGAGGAACTGTCTTTCGCTCCTTTATAAAAAGGTATGAATATTTATATAATCAAATGAATAGTACTAGAAACATAATGAAGCATATTTTCATATTATTCATACTTGAAACTGTGGATATTGATATTTTATAGTTTACACTTAATAAAACATTACAAAGATCGATTTTGATTAAACCTAACACGGGGAGTAATATGGAAGGGAGGGAGTCCTTATGACAAGATCCAGACCATCCTGACGTGCAAACTGATTCAAGTCGTCACACGTTTATAACCATGCATTCTATTTGCGTTGCGTGCATCATCCTTGGTAGTAAGCATAGATACGTTCCCTGCTGTCGGGCCTACTCATTTCCCCACTTGAATACTCCATCAACTTGGGATCCGATCCCTTGCTGCAAAGTGAGGTGGCAGGCAAGGTCGACATTCCTGCCGTCCCTTTGGCTGAGATGAGATGCCTACCGTGTTCTACTCCGTCTCAGTATTCCGTGGATCATCAGAGACAGACGCTTTGCTTGGGAGGAAGTTTATTACACCTGCACGGCACCCCACCACCACAGCGCAGGGGAATTATAAATAGCTGCTAACAAATGCAGCCCACAGCTTTACAGGATAGAACGTGAATCAATCCTCACTCAATTCCACCTCTGTCTCTCACCGCCGGCGACGACCGCCGGAGCAGCTAGCACGGCAAGGGCGACGTCGGGGCGAATATCACAGGCCACAAGGTTGGGGCCGCACAAATCTGACTTATGTTTATTAGTTATATATATTATATATGCATGCGTAGCGATGTTAAGCCCACTTCTATTTCATTTGCTAAAATCTAGCACTTTGGTTTCGGTATCCCTGTCCCCTCCCCCCTGTTTTTGGGTGGTTTTCACGTTTGATCTAGACCCGGTCTAGTCGTTTTGATCCATATGTATAAGGTTGTACGTATACATAGCTGGAGTATAATACGGGGTACTCGAAAGAACTCGGGACACGGTCAAGACTTCACCGGCTGAGTAAAAAACGGTCCGTTCCACCCCCGCGGCGTCTCCCCGCGCGAGGCGACCGGGGGTTCCCCAACTTCCTGTGGCCGGGCTTCTCCTCTAATCCTCCTCCCGTCTGCCGCCGCCGGAGTGCGCCACCGGGCGTTGCCCACGTGTTGTCGGCGGCGGCGGCCCATCCTCTTCCCGCGCGCGCGGAGCCCCTGCTCGGGAGGGCGCGTCTGGCGGCGGTGCTATCTTGGCCGGCGACGGTTCCGGCGGCGACGACGCATGCGCCCCGGTGGAGGCGGCGGCTCCGGGTGTCCTCGCGCGGTGGGCTACCGTTGGTGGCAGGGAGTCCTTGGTCGTGCTGGCGTGCGCCCCCTTCGGCCCATATCTGGGCACTTTGGGCTCCATCTGGGTTCGGGCGGGCTGGACTGCGACGGTGCTCCCTCCTGGAGTTGGGTTGGAAGGCGCTGGTCCTGGATGTGGTGGTGGCGACGTCGGCCGGCTTGCTGCAGCGTGGCGGCGAGAGCTTCACGGACCTAACTGGGCCCGGCCAGGCTCAACGGGGTCTGGTTTGCTCCTGCTGTCGTGTCCGGTCGGCTACCGCGTCAGTGGTGGAGGAAGTTCCCTCCCGCTCGGCTGTGGTGCTGCTACCCCTAGTTCCGGCTGTGGTCCTATCCCCGTCTTCTAGGCCTCGTGGCGATTCACAGTGAGACGACGAAGATGGAGTCAAGACCGTGGTGGCGCAAGCTCGTGGGTGGATGGTTGGGTGATAGGCTTTGATTCGTTCGGGGTAGGGGGTTTTGGGGGGTCGGGAGAAATCCTTGCCAGTCATCCGGCACCGATACGGCGACGCTTGCGAGCGCCACCTTGCCTTCCTGAAGGGCGTCGGGTACCCTTCTCCTCTGACCTCCGTGTACCAGGGGAAACCCTAGGATCTGTCCGGGCAACAGCGTCGACATCGTCGTATCCTTCTTGAAGGTGTTGCTTTGTGTGCGGCGTTCGGAGTGCTTGGCGTGCGGTGGGACAAAGTCGGAGGGCGCATCGGCTGTGATCCATCTTTGTGTAGTCGAACTGCTGTTGTTGGCATTTTTTCTTTTTCCTTTTTTTTTCTTTTTTCTGTGGGGCGTTGTCTGTTCCGATGTATCATGTGGTTGCTATATTAATATAGCGGGGCGAAAGCCTGTTTTGAGAGGAGTATAATACAGAGATTACATGTATAGGAGATCATCTCATCATGTAACGGAACCGATTACGACGTGAAAGAAGAAGATTAACGAACATGGGACCTGCATCTATTTTTTCTGGGGTCGTCCTATACAAACCGCATCTAAATAGTATACAGATACAATATACAATATACAATATACGGGATAACACGCCCAAACCTTAACGGGTACTCACCTAGAACTCCCCAAAAAACCGGTTTTACAATCAAACTTTGCCCTATGGGGACACCGAAGCAAACCATAAAATCTAGTGTAATTTTTTGTTAAAAATTAAATTAAATTTTGACAAATAAATTAAAGATGGAATTTTGGTGGGATCTCATTTGACATCCTATTGGTGCGTTGATGACCCTTTACTGAGGTTGATAGCACCAGCAGAATTCTGATTCAGCCCGTAAATAATAATAGCCACTGTGTTAATTAAATCCCTAGTTTGCACGATTAACTTTCTGGCTCCTTTGGAGAAGACTCCCCACCCAGAGCATTAATTTCTTGGCTTCTTTGGAAGAATTTCTTTGCCACATGTTACCACACATGACGCCCAAACCTTAAGCCGTGAAGAACGAGCAGATCTGTTGTCTTGGATTTAGACCGTTCGGAGCAGATCTGGCTCGAACAGTTAAACAATTTACTACTTGATTTAACTTAGTATGAGTCGGGGCCATTTACTTCAGAGAACAGCTTAAGTAGCCGCCACTAATTAGCTTCTGAGTAGAATGTCTATGCATGCTAACAGCTTGTACTATGACAAACTTGAGTGCAGAAGCCATGGCGGTTGTCCTGGATGCTTTGGCACCGTATGTGAAGAAGATGATCGCCGACATGGCGGAAGAAGAACTAAGCATGCTGCTAGGGGTTGAAGACGAGATTCAGAAGCTGAACAACAACGTCGTACACCTCCAGGACTACCTCACTGACGCCGAAAGGAGACGCATCACCGACAAGAACGTCAAGGCATGGGTGGGGAAGCTCAAGGACGTCATGTATGAGGCCACCGACATCCTTGAGCTCTGCCAGCTCGAGGCCATGGAGAGACCACAGAAGAGAGACAAAGATGGCAGTGCCTCCTCCTCACGCCGTCCAACTTCTTTTGGAGGGAAGTTGAAGAATAAGTTGCATGGCTGCTTGCAGCCATTGGTGTTCTGCTTGAGGAACCCCGTGTTCGCCCACGAGACAGGCAGCCGCATCAAGAAGCTCAACGAGGATCTGGACAACATCCGCAAGGATGCCAAAAAGCTCAACTTCATCAACCTCGGCACCTACGAGGAACAGAGGAAGCTCACAGGTCCGGCTCATATTAAGAGCAAAAAGATGACGTCGGGGTTCAATGTGTCAGAAGTTGTGGGGGAGAACATCGAGAGGGATACAGAGCAGCTTGTGCAGAAGCTGGTCGCCCAGGATGGAAGAGACCTTAAGGTGGTGGGCATCGTTGGGCAGGGAGGCATGGGCAAGAGCCTCCTCGCCAAGAAGATCTTCGCAAGCGTGGTCATCAAGGATGAGTTCAAAATCAAGATATGGTTGAGCATCACTCAACACTTTGACAAGGCGGACCTGCTAAGGTCCGCCATCACCCATGCCGGGGGGAAGCACAACGAAGAGAAGGACGAATCCATCCTCGAGCGGACCCTCACAGAAGCTCTATCAGCGAACAAGTTCCTGCTGGTCTTGGATGATGTTTGGAGTGACATAGCATGGAAAGACATGCTCCAAGTCCCCGTTGCTAACGCCAGTTGTACACAGCCGCCGGGAAGCCGTGTACTGGTCACGTCCAGAATGGAAGATGTTGTTAAGAGGATGGGAGCCCCCAGCAGCGACATACTCCGTGTCAAGAAACTAGACGATGAAGATGCTTGGTCATTGCTCAAGAAACAGTTGCCGGAACCAGAGGTCAGCAGCTCAGTACTAATACACACAGTCAAACTAATTAATTTTCTCTACACTACCTGCTAATTTGGAGTTATCTCTATGTTTTATGGTTGTACAGTTATTTTTAAGATTTTTCCAAGTTAAACGTTAAGTTTGATTGAATTTGACTAGGACGATACACAATTATATCAACGTATTAATTCTACTACAACACATATTCTATGATGAACTCAATAAAATAAATTTGGTGTTTTGATCATAATATTATTTTTGTAAATTGACCAAACTTAAAGTAAGTTAAATTAAGAAAAGCTGAAACTATTACAATTCCGAAACATAAGAGTAATTTGCAACATGCTTGCAAGTGCCTATACGTATAATAAGGTATATGTTCCAGAAGTAGTTCTACTATTAGGCACTAATCTTTACCCCCAGAATTCACATATATATAGAGAGAGGCGGAGGGAGGGAGGGAAATGTTGTGTGTGAATGCGGTGTGGCTACCATGGGGGTCGACAGTGACGTTATTTTGGGTTCTTCAAAAATATTATCGCACCAAGTGCTTAATAATTACATGACAGGTTAATAAAATATTTAAATAAAAAATGAAAACATAATTGACAAGCCTTTAATCTGATTGATGAATAAAATATGAGTTGTCTAAAGACCCAAATTGAACATTATCTTGCGCTATAGAAATATAACTTTCAGAAACAATTATGTTTCATTTTTAGCTCTAAAATTTTGTAAATATTTTATATGTTCATTTAAATTTATTTTTCCTTGTTTTCTATGTTTGTGGGTTATTATTTCTATTGATTTCCCTATATTTGGTGGTAGCATAAAGCTTTAAGGGAAGTTAGTTTTTATTTAATCTGGAACCACACTTAATGTGTTCAACAATTTTATTATATCTATGGATACCACACATTATTCTGTTTTTTCTAAAGTCAACTCTATTAGAAGTGTTATTATCATAATTCACTACATTAGTAATGCATGTTGTTAGCTAGGTTACCATTGTTTAGTCTTAAACTAATGTACTCACGAAATATGAATATGTGCACATGCAACTATAAATCTTGCCTTAATTAAGTACTCTATATTGTTGGTAGGTTATCGGTGAGAGTGCTTTTGATCATCTCAAAGATATCGGGATGCAAATTATTAGAAAATGTGATGGTTTACCACTTGCTATTAAAGTGATGGGAGGACTTCTAAGCACAAAGCGCCCAAGCAAACTTGAGTGGGAAAAGATTCTGAAAAAAATTAGTGCATGGAAAGAAAATGGGTTGCATGAGGAACTGAACTCCTCGGTACAGTTGAGCTATGATGATTTATCTCCAGAGTTAAAGCAATGCTTTCTATATTACTCACTTTTTTCTAAGGGTTCTGCACCTAGCCTTGATGCAATTATTAGCATGTGGATAAGTGAAGGGTTTCTTCAAGGTGACCGGAGGTCGGAATCCGACCAACATGGCCTAGAAGAAATAGGAACTGAATACCACCAAGAGTTGGTCAGTAGGAATCTTTTGGAGCTTCATGATTCAGAAAAGAGCCAGTACAAATACAGCATGCACGATGTTGTTTGTTCGTTTGCTCAGTTTGTGGCTGGGGAAGAAGCTCTTGTGGTTCAGGAGCAAACTGACAATAGAAATCTTCTTTTGATTGCCCAGAAACTAAGGCGTCTGTCTATAACACTAGAAGACTCCATACTAGAGTGGAGAATGCTAGAAAATCTAGGATCATTGAGAACATTAATGCTAAAGTGTAGTATTAATGATGGTGGTTCATTGGCTAGTTTTACCGGCTTACGGGTACTAAGTATAGAATCTGCTAAATCTGATTGGATCCTCGATTCTTTGTGTCAGTTGAGGCACCTAAGGTTCCTGAGACTCAAAGGGGCAGATATATCTAGACTGCTAGAAGATATTCATAAGATGAAGTTCCTTGAGCACATAGCACTCCTCAACTGTATGAAGCTCAAAAAGCTTCCCGACAGCATTACAAAGCTAAAGCGTTTAAGATATTTGGCCTTAGATGGGTCCAATGTTGATGATGTACCAATGGGGTTCAGTTCATTGAAAAAACTGACGGCCATCTTTTGGTTTCCAGCAAAGATGTATGGGGATTGGTGCAGTCTAGAAGAGTTAGGACCTCTTTGTGAACTGAGGAATCTTTCAATACATTATCTAGAAAATGTGCCTGATAGTTCAACAGCTGCAAGGGCCATGATCAGTAACAAGAAGAGTCTAGTCTATTTGGAGTTGAACTGTTACAGAGATGATGAGAATGTGGGGATGAGAGAAGAGGAACAGACTACAGAGGAGGAGGGACAACGAATTGAGGAAGTATTCAATGGGTTGTGCCCTCCACCTTCCTTGGAGAATTTATTCTTATCAAGATACTTTGGCCATCGACCACCAATTTGGATGCAAGCTCCATCAGCTGCTGCCTTTAAGAGCTTGAGGTTTATTAGTCTATTTGGCCTGCCCAATTGCAACCAACTACCTAATGGTTTGTGTGTGATGCTCAACTTGGAAGAGATACGGATCAGTGATGCTCCATCCATCGAGGTTGTCGGCCCTGACTTTCAGAGCCTGGCCAGTGGAGATGGAGGCGCCATTGTTACTAGACCGTTCCCAAAACTAAAAAAGTTGGTGCTGTACGACTTGCCTCAATGGAAGGAGTGGGACTGGGAGGAGGAGCAGGGCAAAGCCATGGCCATGCCTGCCCTTGAGGAACTCAGTATTATATCCTGCAAGCTGATCCGTCTTCCCCAAGGACTTGCTAGCCACAACAGGCACAACTTGAGAACCCTGTACCTGTACCGTCTCAGCATGCTAGCATCTGTGGAGAATTTCCCTTCGGTTGTGCAATTCGATGTGCTCTACTGCCCCGAGCTGAAGAAGATCAGTGGCTTCTCCAAGTTGCGGAAGATCTCCATCGACGGTTGTCCCAAACTGGAGTCGCTGGAGGGTTTCCCCGTTCTCTGTAGCATGGTGCTGGATGATGAGCCATGGGAGATCACCGGAACACCTGCAGTGTGCACACCCAAGGTATATCAGGTCGGACTGCAGCCTCAGCTTCCTGAAAACTTCACGGTTACCAGATAGGAGGAGCTCTGACCTCTCAGAGGAATTCCGTGCTGCTGTTCACATGCTAAAGATTGTAATACAAGTCTGCAATGTCTCCTTCAGTCCTTCTTGTGTATTTCTCCTGTTAGAATCTGTTTTGCTGGTCATTATGTATCAATAAATATTGTTGAGGCTGATTCTCTCACAGCTCGCGGTACTTCTGTTAATTTTCCTTGTTCCCTGCTTATTTATTGGTATCGATGCATATATAGCAGAGCCTACCCTGCTTCTGCATTGCTACACGGTCGGCGTTGGAGCACAGAGAAGATATAATGGAGGGAGCCGAGGAGCGGTGTCGCAGGGATGAGACGTGTTCCTCTCACTCGCTACCGTAGCCTGGACGCGCGTTTCGAGGTTTACCGTGCCCGAGGACGCCGGATAGGCGATCCTCGCCGGTCATTTTCTTCAACGCGGCGGCGGCGATCGAGCAGCATGCGATGGGAATGGGATGGCTCTGTTTATTAGCTGCGCCAGAATCAGTTGTTGGAGTCTTTCTTTTTTCGACGTCATATACTTAGGTTCAGCCTTGATAGAGCCCGAGCGTCAAGAACCACCATTTTGCTTAAGGATTTGCTTACTGGGTGTGGTCTTTAGACACACGATACCAGTTAATAATCTCTTTGTGATTGTGACCAAACTCTTAGAGCATCTCACCACCGGCTCCAGCATTTCTAGGCGCACTAAAATACAACATACTGTCGGCACCAGTTTTACAGAAGCGCTAAAATAGGGCGCGACAAACACACGCATATATGTACCAAACTAGATTAAAGGCATACAAATAATTTGAAAACAAATGAAACACAAGAACATATAAACACTAGTTCAAACGTAAATTTACACTATTTTAAACATAAAAGACACTAGATTAAATAAACAGTAGATGGAACTAGACTACTCATCATCATCATCATCATCATCATCATCATCATCATCATCATCATCATCCGAAGTACTCTCCTCGCTCGTGTTGAACATGTCGAGTCCGAGGACTAGAGAGTTGTGCTTTGATGAAGGCCTTCCTCTCCCGTTTTGCCGTCCTCTCGGCCTTCCTCTGATCTCTCGTCACTGTGTAGAAGGCCTGCTTGGTTAGCATGTCCTCTGGGATTTTTTATCTCTCCCACGCCGACATGGCCCACTCATCCTCCTTGGCGATGAGAAGATGTCGCTAATTTTGGCGGTGGCGTAGCTGGTCCTCGCAGATGAGGCGTGGGGGCGGTGGCACCACCATCTCGTCTTCTTCGCGGTTGTTAACATCGTCAAACCTCATGTCGCGGCTGCGGCGGTGATGGGAGGCAACATCATACCTAGGTTTCATCTGCAAAGAAAGATATTTCTGCTTTAGAAAGGGTGGCAATTGTTATCCTAAAAAGATTGGGATTTCACTAGAAACTAAATCAACCTAGCAGAGCACCATTGGACCTAAAGTTGCTACCAAGTGATATTAGTATGGAGAGAAATTGAGGCAAGAGAGTTTGTTGGACAAGTAGAGGAAGTATAGAAAGGTACAATCATGGTTCCCCGCCGTCGGTTCGCACACGATTGCTGCCATTATGGATTAGCAAGAACTGAAAATTAACACCATCCTAAAGATCAATCTGGACTGGCGGATCAGGACGCGATGCCACGCTCTAGCTTCCGTCCTGTGGTCGATCGGATTGAGGGATGCATCTCGTGGGTTGCTCACATCTCGTTGGGTGTTGCGTCCGCCAAATCTCCTAGCGTCTCCTCTGTCCTCCTAATTTTTGTTCTCTTGTTACCAACCGGTAGTAAAGATGCAATGGGCTGAAGAGCCATTCGAGCACAATCTAATATATACTAAAAGCAATATAAGGATGTGTTTCGAGGCATCACTTTAAACCATATCACTTAAAATATTTTTGATACTTAGATCTAAAATATACGGCTAAAATTTAACAAGATACCAAAAGTTACGTAACAATGCAATTGGACATGACACCATGCATAATGGAGACACTTATAAAATAAAAAGAATTATCTTACCAGCTTAAACGTGTAAGACAAACCGTGTCAACGCATGTCTCATAAGACTCTATCAGCGTTTGAGAAAAAAAATACTACCTACAATAGCTAGGTCGACCGTGGAGACGAATCCGATTCCTGAGAAAACACACCCGATCCATGATGGAAAAGGAACTGATCGGTACGTCGTCCGGAATCAAACTCAAAACTGATGGGAAAAAAAAGAACGATCGGTACGTCCAGGAAGCAAACTCCAAAACTGATCGGCAGATTAGTTGATACGTACTATATATGTGTGAAGGAAACTGTAAAACTGATCGGCCATGGGAAAAACTCAAAAACATATCAACATGATCTGATTTTTGGACATGCTCTAAAATTTAAAATAATCTGATTAAGTAAAAATTATACCATCACTACTGGAAAAACCATCTTCGGTTCGATCAGAACAAGCCCAGCAGTCCCGGCCTGGCACAGCCCGCGACTAGTGGAAAAGAAAGACAAGCATTTCAACGGTCTGGAATGTCACCAGACGAAGCCTAAGGAGCGTACTGGTGCTGATATATTTGATATGGTCAAAGATTTGGATCAACTGATAATCTTTGGAAAGGGTCCTGGAGGAAAATCTGTTCTGAAGGACGCTGAAGAACACGCACCCATGTGGAAGAAGAAATCTATATTTTGGAAGCTACCATATTGGAAATTCTTAGAGGTCCGCTCTGCAATCGGTATGATACATGTGACGAAGAATCTTTGCGTGAACCTACTAGGCTTATTGGGCGTGTATGGGAAGACAAAAGATACACCGGAAGAACGAAAGTACCATCAACGTATGAAAGACCCAAATGGCCTGCATCCAGAATGGTTTCAAGGTCATGCCAGCTACGCTCTTACCAAACAAGAGAAGGAAATATTTTTTGAATGCCTAAGCAGTATTAAGGTCCCGTCTGGCTTCTCGTCGAGTAAAAATTATACCATCACTACTGGAAAAACCATCTTCGGTTCGATCAGAACAAGCCCAGCAGTCCCGGCCTGGCACAACCCGCGACTAGTGGGAAAGAAAGGCAAGCATTTCAACGGTCTGAAATGTCACCAGACGAAGCCTAAGGAGAGTACTGGTGCTGATATATTTAATATGGTCAAAGATTTGGATCAACTGATAACCTTTGGAAAGGGTCCTGGAGGAAAATCTGTTCTGGAGGACGCTGAAGGACACGCACC
Source organism: Avena atlantica (assembly GCA_910589765.1). Classification (NCBI taxonomy): domain Eukaryota; kingdom Viridiplantae; phylum Streptophyta; class Magnoliopsida; order Poales; family Poaceae; genus Avena; species Avena atlantica. The sequence goes on from OU342738.1 coordinate 433,192,371, forward strand.
CATGTGGAAGAAGAAATCTATATTTTGGGAGCTACCATATTGGAAATTCTTAGAGGTACGCTCTGCAATCGATGTGATGCATGTGACGAAGAATCTTTGCGTGAACCTACTAGGCTTCTTGGGCGTGTATGGGAAGACAAAAGATACACCGGAAGAACGAAAGTACCATCAACGTATGAAAGACCCAGATGGCCTGCATCCAGAATGGTTTCAAGGTCATGCCAGCTACGCTCTTACCAAACAAGAGAAGGAAATATTTTTTGAATGCCTAAGCAGTATTAAGGTCCCGTCTAGCTTCTCGTGGAATATAAAGGGAATAATAAATATGGCAGAAAAAAGTTCTAAAACCTAAAGTCTCATGACTGCCACGTGATTATGATGCAAATGCTTCCGATTGCATTGAGGGGGCTTCTACCAGATAATTTTCGAGTATCCATTGTGAAGCTATGTGCATTTCTCAATGCAATCTCTCAGAAGATAATCAATTCTGAAGATCTACCACGGTTACAGAATGATGCGGTCCAATGTCTTGTCAGTTTTGAGTTGGTGTTCCCACCATCCTTCTTCAATATTATGAGGCACCTGCTGGTTCACCTAGTCGAAGAGATTTCCATTCTCGGTCCTGTATTTCTACACAATATGTTTCCCTTTGAGAGGTTCATGGGAATCTTAAAGAAATATGTTCGTAACCGTGCTAGGCCAGAAGGAAGCATCTCCAAGGGCTATGGAACAGAGGAGGTCATTGAATTTTGTGTTGACTTCGTTCCTGACCTTAAGCCGATTGGTCTTCCTCAATCGCGGTATGAGAGGAGACTGAGTGGAAAGGGTACTCTAGGAAGGAAATCAATAATATGTAGGGACGGACATTCTTACACCGAAGCACATTACACCGTTCTACAAAATTCTATCTTGGCAGCCCCATATACCGAGGAACACAAGAAAATCTTACGCTCCAACAACCCTGGAAAGCATGACTCTTGGATTAGAGATGAACACATGAAGAGTTTTGGCGGTTGGTTGCAACATCTCATAAAACAACAATCTTGGAGATCAGCTATACTTGTTGTCTAGGTCACCATCTTCAACTATATCGACTTTCCAAGGGTACGAGATAAATGGGTATACATTTTACACGATAGCCCAAGATAAAAAGAGGACCAACCAAAACAGTGGTGTCCGCTTTGATGCAACAAACAACAATGGGTCAAAGACCACATATTATGGTTACATAGAGGAGATATGGGAACTTGACTATGGACCTACTTTTAAGGTCCCCTTGTTTCGGTGCAAATGGGTCAAGCTGACAGGAGGAGGGGTTGAGGTAGACAAGAAATACGGAATGACATCGTTGGATCTCAACAATCTTGGGTACTTAGACAAACCATTCTTCCTAGCCAATGATGTGGCTTAGGTTTTCTATGTGAAGGACATGTCTACCAAACCTAGAAAAAGAAAAATAAGAAAAAGAATACATCAGACGATGAGCCAAAGCGCCACATAGTTTTTTTAGGAAAAAGAAACATCGTGGGAGTGGAGGACAAGACAGACATGTCAGAAGATTGTGATAAGTTTCATGAAATTCCTCCCTTCGCGGTGAAGGATGACCCAAGCATCATGTTAATGAATGAAGATGCTCCATGGATACGACATGATTAGAAAGTAAACACACGCGAAGAAATGATATGTAATAATTGTAACATTTTATGAGTGAATATTCTCCATGTGTCCATTTTTATAGTGTTGTCTGCAAACAATCTTGAGTGTGTTAGTCCCATTTTGTGGCTGGAGGGCCTTTAGTCCCGATTCATACTTACCATTAAGATCTGATCTCCAAACGCGCAAGCTCATATATTAGGGAGTGCCTCTATGACCAGTTTCTCGGAGATGCCGGAGGACTGGGATCCGGCGGCATCTCCCTGAAACTGGCCATAGTGGTGTCCCTGCTCTCGAAAACCATCTTGCAGCTTGCAACTTCTCTAACTAGATCAATATGCCTGGGAGCTAACTAATTTCACATATTAGGGAGTGCCTTTATGACCAGTTTCTCGGAGATGCCGGAGGACTGGGCTCCGGCGGCATCTACCTGAAACTGGCCGTAGTGGTGTCCCTGCTCTCGAAAACCATCTTGGAGATGCCTCAAACTGGCTGGAGGACTGGACTCACAAGGATGCCTATTTATAGTACAAGCAGCTCGGCATAATGTCGACACTCACGACATAATGTCAACACTCACCTCTATTATTAGTGTTGACTCATGTTTTGTCCCGGTTGGTGTCTCCAACTGGGACTAAAGGTTCATCTTTAGTCCCGGTTGGTGCCACCATCCGGGACAAGGTACAAGCCGCACGACATAATGTCGACACTCACCCCTATTATTAGTGTTGCCTGGCCTAGTCTACCGCAATCCCTTCAGTCGCGGTTGGTTTCTCCAACCGGGACTAAAGATGAACCCTCTCTTCATATAGGCATTTCCCTCTATTTATTATGTAACACTCAAGACATTTATTAATATTAAAAACCGGGACTAGCTAACACTCGGGACTAAAGCCACCCCCTTTAGTCATAATCATGCCTAGTCCTATAGTACGCAGCTTTAGGGTCTTCTTCGTCATCGTCATCGTCACCTGCCACTCCGGGGATCCTCAGCCCATCCATGGCATATACCAGGGGCCATTCTAGCCTCGGATGCACGGCGGGCGGGGGAGGGGTCTCCTGGAAGACGATGTCGCTATCGCCGGGCCGGTGTGGGGCCTTTTTGTGGCTCTGTGGCGGGTGGACTCATGGGCACCGCAGGCGATGATGGTCTCCCCCGGCGATGTAGCGCATCACTCCGCTGATAGAAAATTTACAAATGAAATAATTTATAAATGATGCAAACATATAAATGGATATTATATTAAGATTCTTTATATTTTTCTGACAATAATAGACATATTATTTGTTTTATTTGGATTATTACAATAAAAGATATGATTTCCAAAGTTTTTATATCTGATTTGAATTAAAAAAAGAAAATTTACTAATGAAATAATTTATAAATGATGCAAACAGATAAGTGGATATTATATTAAGATTCTTTATATTTTTCTGATAATAATAGACATATTATTTGTTTTATTTGGATTATTACAATAAAAGATATGATTTTCCAAAGTTTTTATATTTGATTTGAATTAAAAAAAGAAAATTTACAAATGAAATAATTTATAAATGATGCAAACAGATAAATGGATATTATATTAAGATTCTTTATATTTTTCTGAGAATAATAGACATATTATTTGTTTTATTTGGATTATTACTATAAAAGATATGATTTTCCAAAGTTTTTATATTTGATTTGAATTTAAAAAAGAAAATTTACAAATGAAATAATTTATAAATGTTGCAAACAGGTAAATGGATATTATATTAAGATTCTTTATATTTTTCTGATAATAATATACATATTATTTGTTTTATTTGGATTATTACAATAAAAGATATGATTTTCCAAAGTTTTTATATTTGATTTGAATTAAAAAAAGAAAATTTACATATGAAATAATTTATAAATGATTCAAATAGATAAATGGATATTATATTAAGATTCTTTATATTTTTCTAATAATAATAGACATATTATTTGTTTTATTTGGATTATTACAATAAAAGATATGATTTTCCAAAGTTTTTAAATTACTTTTGAATTAAAAAGAAAATTTACAAATGAAATAATTTATAAATGATGCAAACAGATAAATGGATATTATATTAAGATTCTTTATATTTTTCTGATAATAATAGACATATTATTTGTTTTATTTGGATTATTACAATAAAAGATATGATTTTCCAAAGTTTTTATATTAGTTTTGAATTAAAAAAAGAAAAATTACAAAAAAGCAATTAGTCGCGGGTCGTGGCTAGACTCGGGACTAAAGGGTGCCTGCGCGCGCGAAAACGAAGCGGCCGAAAAAACCCTTTAGTCCCGGTCCGTGGCTTAACCCGCGACTAGAGGGTCTTTAGTCGCGGGTTAAGCCACGACCCGGGAGTAAAGACCCTTTAGTCCCGTCCCGTGGCTTAGCCCGGGACTAAAGGTCTGTCCCTTTATATTCTGGCGCCAGGGGAGGTGCTGTCCCAACACTTCGCATTTTTCGACGAAGACGACGAAGCACACACAGACGAAGACGAAAGCAGGGGAGGTGTTGTCCGATTCCGCCGCCGCTCCGCTGTGTGTACGTGCCCCGTCATGCTGCCGCCGCTCCGCGGGTGAGATGGTTCTCCAGGGAATCTTAGTGTCGCTCGGGGTGGCCGGCCGGGAACATCGAAAACGACGGCGCCTCTGCGACGGTTAGGGTTCGGCCAGGGAAAGGAAACGAGAGAGGGAGCGAGCCTGGGGGGAATGAGAGGATAGGGGAGAGGGAGAGACGTGTTCTCCAGGACGGCGGCAGCGCGGATCGGCGACGGATGGACGGCGAGGGCGTCGCCACCGAGCATCTTGGCCAGAGGAGGAATATGACAGGGGGAAGGACGGACGACGAGGTATTGGGCCGAGGCTGCTGGGCCGTGTTGGGCTGTTGGCTGCGCATGCGAGCGACAAGAAAGGAAGAGGGGAGAGATGGGCCGGCATGGTTAGGGTCTGGCTACTGTTTTTCTTTCCCAAATTTTTTTCTTTTTCTGTTTTTCCTTTTCTCTTTGTATTTTTCAAATACAAATCTGTTTTATATTACTTTTTTAATTATTGTTTTAATTATAATTAGCTAGGATTAGGATTATATTGTTATCTAGGGTTATTTTAATTATATTTAGCTAGGGTTATTTTTTAATTATATTTAGCTAGGGTTATTTTTTTAATTATAATTAGCTAGGGTTATTTTTTTAATTATTGTTTTAATTATAATTAGCTAGGGTTATTTTTTGTTTTAGTTATTAGCTATGATTATTAGGATTAGGATTATTGTTTAGTGATTTTTTTGTTTTATTTATTAAGATTAGAATTAGGATTAGGATTAGGGTGATTTTTTTTGTTTTAGTTATTATGATTATTGTTTTAGAACAAATAATATTAGGATTATTATAATTAGGATAATATTGTTTTAGTTTTTAGGATTATTGTTTTTTCTAACCTCTTTAACTCTCTTTTTGTTATAGATAATTAAGTCATGGATCCATCCGAAGATCCTGGTCGCATCGGTGAAGGTTTTCTTCAGGGCATGATAAGAGGTGAAATTCCTCTTAATATTACTACCGGCGCCGACGATATTTTGCTCGAGGAAGAGATATCCTCATATCTGAATCCATCCGGTGATGGACTAGAGGAAAACCTAATGTACCAAGGGGAAGACCAGATGGACGAAGGGCAAACAAATAACAACAATAATGATGGCCCCTCGACAGGATCAGGCGAGGTACACACATATATATAAAGTCTCGTGTTACCTCTATTCATTAACTGATCTAGATATATATTAATCACTCTCTCTTCTTCTTTTAGCCCACCGGATCGAAGCAATCGATAGCTCGAACGAAACGAGGGCCGAACAAAAAGTTGGATGGTAATCAAAGGTTCACCATCGAAGAAATAGATGATGATGGTGAACCGATTGCTCCAGAGAAGCACCGGAGGATGTTTATAAATCAATGCGGGGTGCTTGTTAGGGACAACCTGCCGATCACCATCCAAGAATGGAATAAGTCATAGAAATACGGTGAAGAATCCAACAGCTATGTCACCGATGATGCCAAAGATGACCTTTGGCAGAAGCTCATAGCGCATTTCATACTACCTCTAGAGTATGAGGAATTTGAGGTAGATGGTATTACCCCAAGGCCGGGTGGACTTGAAAATAGAGCGAAAGTCAAGGAGTGGGCACTCAACAAGATGGCTGAACTGTACCGGAACCACAAGAAAAGTTTATACGTGAAATATGTCGCGAAAAAGAAAACTCTAGACTTCAAAGGAGTAAACGAGAAGTTGAGAGAACAGTGGCCCGATTTTGTACAGTACAAGCAATCTGATAAAGCAAAGGCAAAGTCGGCAAAGAACGCGTTAAATTCTTCCAACAAGAAATACCATCATAAAACGGGGACAGGTGGCTACAAGAGTGCCATCCCTAAGTGGGAAACTATGGAGAAGGAAATGAGGGCTAGAGGCGTCACTCCTGGTACAGATGGATGGCCCGAGAGGTCAAAGCACTGGTGGTACGGGCACGGGGGGTCCTTGGACCCAGAAACAGGGAAGACATTATTTCATGATAAAATTCTAAAACCCTCCCAAGACCTTATTCAAGCAGTGAACGATGCTCAATTGGGATTGTTCCGTCCCAAGAGAGAGAACGACGAGCTGACACGCGCCCTAGGGAATCCTAAAAAGGGAGGACGAACAAGAGGCAAAGGCATCGGTGTCTCGTGGAAGAAAGGGTTTCCTCGGTACGATGCCAGTTACAGAAGCCATCAGAGAAAGAAGGACCGAGAGGCAGACCGGATCTCCAGGGTAGAGCAGGACCTAGCTGATCTGAAGAACCTCATGCATGAAATTAGCCAAAGGCCGCCGTCGTCAAATCATCCGCGGTCTGATGATCTTGCATTGGATCTTAGCCAATGGAGAAGAATCGTGGCTTCCACGGAGGTCTGTGCTGATGATCAAGCACTGTTGGATGATGCACCGGCTCCTCACTACCCCGTGGATGATGTCAGAGAGATGGCACAATGTGAGCTACATCAGCCAATGTACAATCTGTCCTTCAAGGTGGCAATCGGCACTGCTTTACCTTGTCTACCTGGAGCACTCCACCATTCACTTATGATTCCACCAGGCTATGCTCGTGTCATGATGGATGACATAGTGGAGGATTTTGCGGACCTAGAGATTAAAATTGCTACGCCTGAAGGCCTTACGAAACTAGGAGATGTCAAGCGCAACATCATTCTATGGAATAAGAAGTACATCAAGTTTCCAGGCTCGGCGCCAAGGCCACCGACTCCAAGGAATCCAATTCCACCCCGCATCGAATATCGTCAACCTCCAAGTCCACCCCAACCCGATTATCGCCAACCTCCAAGTCCACCCAAACCCGATTATCGCCAACCTCCAAGTCCACCCCGCCCCGCTGACGATCACCGCAGCAGGAGTACATCAAATCGATCTCCGCCACCGCCTCCGTGCAATACTACTACCTCGTCGAAGAAACGGAAGTTCGACGGTCCCCCGCGCCCCACATCGAAGAAAGGTCAAACGCCGAAGATAGTCGATATCCCGCCGGCTCTTCCAAAGAGACCTTATGACAAGACCGATGAGGAAACAAACGCGGATGTGGCTGCCCAAGTTAAGGCGCATTTTGCACCCAAAGAGCCTGAGCCAAAGCCGGTATATAATGAAAAAACCAAAAATTGGGCTAAGTCCTTTCTTGAGCAACCATCCCAGATATCGATGAATCTGGAATCAGACTATGACCGGGAGATATTAAGCAAGCACAGAAGAAAAAAATCACAAGTGCAAAAAGCGGGAAGAAAGTTGCCCAGCTCGGAGCACAGAAGAATCAATCGGTCGCCCCGCTCAAAGTCATTTCAGACCTCGACAAGGCCTTCAAAGCTCAAATGGATATGGACGTGCAAATAATGGACCCTGGAGCCCATAATAATTCTGCACTTATGGGAATCACTATATCGCAGGCCAAAGCACTTGCTAACGAAGCAAATATGTCTCTTGGTCAATATTTAGGCTATGAAGATACGCCAGTGGGTCAGATAGTACGGCAGTATGTCCAAGGGGAGCCTGTAGTCAGTAATGAGGAGCTCGCGCGTCTATCCACACACATGGGAAATCTGCATGAATGGTACATGTCGCAAGCAGAAAAAAAGCATAAAAAAGATTGGTTTCCGGTGGACGTTAGAAAGGAGCATCACTTCAAACCATACTCGATACAGGTTCAAATGACCGAACTGTTTCAGTTATACAACCAGCGCACCCTCGACAAATCTATCATTGGTTGCTACTGTCTGTAAGTTATTTATTTATATAATTAAGTTTGTAGATCAGCCTCGTCATTGCATTTAATATATTATCCTAACTATATATCCTTTTGTATGATGATATTATATTCCACAGAATGAAGATGCTTGAATGCAAAAGATCTAGAAGATACGACATTGGGTTCATTGACCCATATATCATTAATGAATATACGTTAAAGAATCACCCTAAAGACGTGGAGGAAGACCTGTGCAGGTTCTTAACCGAGCATAATTTTTTTAAGGAAATACTATTTCCTTACATTTTCAAGTGAGTGTTTATATCTTGTACACATTTTATTTTTGCTTACTGGATGAGCTATGCATGTATGCTTATGTAAATGTCCGCAGATTCCACTGGATCTTGCTAAACATTCAAGTTGACAACTCCCTAGTTGAAGTCCACGACTCATTAAGTTGGGACCAAGAGAAGTGGATGTTGGGGATATGCTATATGGGTATCCTCATAGCATGGCTCTTATCCGACTAACCCGGGTGGCTCATAGTCGGTAGCATGGCCTATGGCCTACTGGGACGCCCAGTTAGGTGGATCCAAAAGGGAGGCCCATGCCGGATAAAGGAAGGCTACGGGGGAGTCACCAGCGTACCCGAAGCCTTGGAGTACAAGATACACAAGACTAGTGATAGACGGTGTAGGACTCTGTAACCTGTCCAGCTAGGACTTTTCCCTGTAACCCTAGGACCTGGTGACTATATAAGTCAGGCCTATGGGAGCCTTTAGGGCATCGTTTTACACACACCTTGCACAGCGAACCTATCTCTGTAACTCGGCGTATTGCCATTATAGTGATTTATAGCAGGAGTAGGATTCCGCCACCGTCGTGGGATCTGAACCTGGGTATGCTGTGTTACCTCGTACCCTTCAACTGTCCACCTTACCCCATGTCTCTAAACACGCACTGTGAGGACCCCTCCATGGCGTACTCGTCGGCAATACCACGACAGTTGGCGCCCACCGTGGGGCAAGAGGCGCTTCAGGCTCTTCAGCGGGCGAGGACCAAGATCTTCGCGGGAATCGGCGAAACCGTAGCCATCGCTCACGTTCTCTTCTCCGGCAACGTTCCGATCGTCCCTCCCGACGAGTTCTGGATCCCGGCAAAGACGAACCCTACGCGATGTTCGATCGTTCCTATCGGAGACATCCACCTCTTCATCGGCGAAACCGACTCGGGCTCTAGTTCCCTGGAAGTCGGAGGAGCGTCAAGACCCGCACGGACCGCCTACGGTCAGGATACGTTCGCGGAAGGATCGATGTCGGATCTCTCCTCAGAGTTTGCCGGCAAAGATCAGAAAAATTCAAGACCCACCCAAACTGCCCTTGTGCAGGATATAAAGGTGGAAGATCACTACAAATCCGCCGGCTTTGTCCGTGCGTCTGGACAGCAGAGATCCAAGTTCGTCGGCGTGTTTACCATCTTCGATCTGGCGCGCTGCGTTTAGAGAGAGGGCGAAAACCCCCGCGATTACCTGGACAGGTGGCTCCGTATACGAGCCGATCTGGCCCACTACCCCAATGATAATGCCATCTATCCCTTTGTGGAAGGACTAGACCATGGCACGCTTCTCCGACACTCTCTAAGACGGCAACAGGCGTCAGGACGCCTTACCTTCGAAGGCATGGTGAACACCGTCAACAACTACGCGGAGGCTGAAGCGGCAGCTCAGACAGCGCTTGTGCTCATTGACGGAGCCCCTCCGATTCAGCCACCACCACCACCGCCTCCGGCCGCCATCGTCGCAGCAGCACCACCACCTCCAGTCATCGTCGAGGCTGTTGCACCTCCACCGCCCGTCATCGAGGAAGTCCTGGCACCCTCTGACTCTGTCATTGACGCGCTTTATGCTGATTCAGAGGAAATAGACTCCAGTACAGAAGAGCTAGACTCCGCTATGCAGGAGATGGTGGAGGAGTACTCGCGCGACGAGCAAGCTAATAACACCGTCATGTCTCGAGGGGTGTTCGTCACCATTGGGACAGCGATGGATGAAGATCAACCCGGGCAAGTTCCGCCTACGGCGCTGGAAAAGGGGAAGGGGCCACTCATTGCTGCTGACGATGATCGCGCAAAGGTCATGCCTCCTCCGCCTAACCCAGTGCAGCAGCCGCAGGTACTCGGCACCGGTCCGAGCAACAACAACACCGCAAACTTGCCGCCACCAGCATCCACGTCGGCAGCAACCCATGTTACTCCAGCTGATAGAGTGTTGTCAATCTCCTCGTTGAGCCACTAACCGTTGATCATATCCGGAACGTGACTCAGCTTGACGAGAAGCGCCAGCAGCTGCTGGAGGAGGCGCAAGCCATCGCGGAGCAAGGCGCTAAACTAGATCGAGACCTGGTCAACGCGCAGAAGTCCATAGAGAAAGCCAGAGCAATGGAAGCCGAGTACAAGACTCTGCTGCAGCAGCAGAAGGCTAAGAAGGCTCTGGCCCGCGTCATCAACGATCCTGGTGTACGGCGCAACCTAGGATGGGCTCCCTCGAAACTGGCACAGGCCAAGCCATACATTGATAGTGAAGGCAAGCAGGTGATGCCCACCCCACTCCTTTACCTCGTCGTCGCCAAGACCCTTCTGGAGCAGGATAGATCGCCTGAGGCAGTAGAACATGTCTATGACCTAGTGGCCAAGGCGGTAAAGCAGCAGGAAAAGGCCACCTCTCAGAGGCTTGAGTCTGACCCAGCGCTCTGCCGGTCTAGCCAGTACAAACCGCCAAAGGACAGATCTCCTCAGGATGTCGGATCACAGACGGTTTCATCAGAACGAAGACGGAGGGATGCGCGCAACAGGAAGGAGTCTATCCCCATATCCTCCGACCACGGAGAAAGAGCCCGACCTCGCCGCCCATCGCCACCGCCCCGATCCCCCCGACGTCAGAAAGACTACAAGGCTCACCATCGCACGGATATGCCCCCACCAAAGCAGTGCGGCATCGTCATCCGCGACAACGCGGCACATACCCGTCATGATGAAGAGCGCCACCAAGGACATAAGAGCAGGTCACACCACGACCCTCCGCGTCCGACAAGCAACCGTGATAGGCGCGGGGCATCGCAGGAGGGTAACAGCAAGAAGGCTAACCCACCGCCACCTCCGCCTCCGTCGCCGCCAAGCAGTCACCATGGCGGAAGAGGCCCGCGTCGTTCACGCAGCCCGTCCTCTGTTGACAACAAGAAAAAGAACCCGGAGTCGTACGATGCACGTTCGCGAATCGATAAGATCCACGAGGCCCGGGAAGGACCATACCTGGGACCACGTTGCTTTGGACCTACAATACGGTCCGCAACTTACCCCAAAGGTTTCCGGATTGACAAGACCATCAAGACCGGCAACCCGGAGGAGTTCACGGGGCAGCACGCGGCCATGCGTGCCTCCTTGTACTACACGGAGGACGACATAGTGGGCCACTGCAGCAGCTGCGGCTGCCGGTCTCTGCTACCCGCATCAAACCACGAAAGGACATAGGTTCCAGCCGAGCGCGCCAAGCGATGACGAAGACAACGACCCCGAAATCGTGTACTAAAGGACTAGGCAGGAGTATGACTAGTTTCATTTTTCAAGCATGTAGTAAAATGGCCGAATAAATAAATTCCAAATTTTTTATGTGCATATGCCTGGGAGCTAGTGCCCAATCCCCTCCTCCATCCGACCCAAAATCAGGCTGCGCCGGAAGCCGTATGGGGGGGAGGGGGCGAGTGGAGATGCTCTTACCCCTAGAATGCACATAGAGAAACAGAGAGAGTGGGAGGGACGGAGGTGTTGTGTGTGAATGCGGTGTGGCTACCATGGGGATCGGCGGTAACGTTATTTTGGGTCTTTCAACAAAATTATCTATAGGTTAATTATATTTAAATAAAATGAAAACATAATTCACAAGCCTTTAATCTGATTGATGAATATAGTATGAGTTTTCTAAAAACCCAACTTGACCATTCTTGCAATATAGAAATATAACTTTCAAAAACAATGATGTGTCAGTTTTAGCTCTAAAGTTTTGTGAATATTTTATATGTTCATTTAAATTTATTTGCCTTGTTTTCTATGTTTGTGGGTTATTATTTCTAGTGATTTCCCTATATTTGGTGGTAGCAAAAAGGTTTTAGGGAAATCAGTTTGTATTTAATATGGAACCACACTTTAATGTGTTCAGCAATTTTATTATATATATGGATACTACACATTATTATGTTTTTTTCTGAAGTCAACTCTATTATAAGTGTTGTTATCATAGTTCACTACATTAGTAATACATGGTGTTAGGTTACCATTGTTTAGTTTTAAACTAATGTACTCACGAAATATGAATATGTGCACGTGCAACTATAGATCTTGCCTTAACTAAGTACTCTATATTGTTGGTAGGTTATTGGTGAGAGTACTTTTGATCATCTCAAAGATACCGGGATGCAGATTATTAGTAAATGTGATGGTTTACCACTTGCTATTAAAGTGATGGGAGGACTTCTAAGCACAAGGCGCCCAAGCAAACTTGAGTGGGAAAATATTCTGAAAAAAATTATTGCATGGAAAGAAAATGGGTTGCATGAGGAACTGAACTCCTCAGTACACTTGAGCTATGATGATTTATCTCCTGAGTTAAAGCAATGCTTTCTATATTACTCACTTTTTCCCAAGGGTTCACCACGCGAATTCACTTCAATTATTAGCATGTGGATAAGTGAAGGGTTTATTCAAGGAGTCAGGGGGTCAGAATCAAACCAACATGATCTAGAAGAAATAGGATTTGAGTACCACCGAGAGTTGGTCACTAGGAATCTCTTGGAACTTGATTCACATGGGAACATGTACACCTACATCATGCATGATGTTGTTCGTTCCTTTGCTCAGTTTGTGTCTAGGGAAGAAACGCTTGTGGTTCAGAAGGAGCAAACGGACATTAGAAATCTTCTTTTGACTACCCAAAATGTACGTCGTCTGTCTATAACACTAGAAGATTCAATAATGGAGTGGAGAATCCTAGAAAATCTAGAATCATTGAGAACATTAATGATAAACTATAGCATTAATGGTGGTGGTTCATTGGCTAGTTTTACCGGTTTACGGGTATTAAGTATAGAATCTGTCAAGTCTGAGTGGATCCTTGATTCTTTGTGTCAGCTGAGGCATCTAAGATACCTGAGACTCAAAGGGGTAGATATATCTAGACTGCCAGAAGACATCCATAGGATGAAGCTCCTTGAGCACATAGCGCTCCTCCACTGTATTACAAAGCTAGAGCGCTTAAGATATTTGGCCTTAGATGATTCCAATGTTGATGATGTACCAATGGGGTTCAGCGCCTTGAAAAAACTGACGGCCATCTTTTGGTTCCCAGCAAAGATGTATGAGGGTTGGTGCAGTCTAGAAGAGTTAGGACCTCTTTGTGATCTGAGGAATCTTTCAATATATTATCTAGAAAATGTGCCTGATAGTTCAACAGCTGCAAGGGCCATGATCAGTAAAAAGAAGAGTCTAGTATATCTGGACTTGAACTGTTACAGAGATGATGAGAATGTGGGGATGGGAGAAGAGGAACATACTATAGAGGAGGAGGGGCAACGAATTGAGGAAGTATTCAATGGGTTATGCCCTCCACCTTCCTTGGAGGATTTATTCTTGTCAAGATACTTTGGTCGTCGACCACCAATTTGGATGCAAGCTCCATCAGCTGCTTCCTTTAAGAGCTTGAGGTTTATTGATCTATTTTGTCTGCCCAAATGCAACCAACTACCTAATGGTTTGTGTGTGATGCTCAACTTGGAAGATATATGGATTAGGCATGCTCCATCCGTCGAGGTTGTTGGCCCTGACTTTCAGAGCCTGGCCAGTGGAGATGGCAGCGCCGTTGTTACTAGACCGTTCCCAAAACTGAAAAAATTGTTGTTTGCCTACTTGCCTCGATGGAAGGAGTGGGACTGGGTAGAGGAGCAGGGCAAAGGCATGGCCATGCCTGCCCTTGAGGAACTCCGGATTTCAAACTGCAAGCTGAGCCGTCTTCCCCAAGGACTTGCTAGCCACAACAGGCACAACTTGAGAACCCTGTACCTGTACGGTCTTAGCATCCTAGCATCTATGGAGAATTTCCCTTCCGTTGTGGAATTCGATGTGCTCTACTGCCCCGAGCTCAAGAAGATCAGTGGCTTCTCCAAGTTGCGGAAGATCTCCATCGACGGTTGCCCCAAACTGGAGATGCTGGAGGGTTTCCCCGTGCTCTGTAGCATGGCGCTGGATGATGAGCCATGGGAGATCACCGGAACACCTGCAGTGTGCACACCCAAGGTATATCAAGTTGGAGTGGAGCCTCAGCTTCCTGAGAACTTCACTGTTACCAGATAGGATATTACAAGTTTTACAACATGGGCCGTGCTGCTGTTCACGTGCTAAAGATTGGAATGCAAGTCTGTACTGTCTCCTTGTGTGATTCTCATGTTAGTACCTGTTTTGCTGCTCATGTATATCAAAAATATTGTTGAGACTGGTTTTCACACAGCTCGCGATATAAACTTCCGTTGATTGATATTGTTCCCTGTTTATTGTATCGCTGCATCTATAGCTGAGTCTACCTCACATGTGCAACAAGGTCGGCATTAGAGCACAGAAATATATTGGAGGGAGAGCATACTGTTAGCACAACCCCTGCCGCCGAATACTTTCCGACGACACCGACGAGGAAATTCCGACGAGACGACACGCACGTACCCGATAACTTCCGCCGAGATGCACGTACTGCCAGCCGATCGATTCTTTTGATCTAACTAGTATACTTACGCACGCACACGCAAAAAACAACTTGATCACCAAAGGCTCTTGTCGAGCCTTGCTTTCTTTTGTATTGCTTCTCAACTCACATGGTGTGTTTCAAGTTACAGGGTTTACACGTATATATATATGCACGGCCAGCAGCCAGCGGCCAACTCTCCTAGCAGAGTACGACTCGGCAACCTAACCTACTCCGAGACATGCATGTATACTACACGGCACCTATTCACCGGACAACACGGTGGAGTTGAGCAATATAAGAGAGAAAGCAACGCTCGACAAGAGCCTTTGGCAATCAAAGTTGTTTTGCGTGTGCGGAAGTTATCGGATACGTGCATGTCGTCTCGTCGAAAAGTACTCGGCGACAGGGGCTGTGCTAACACATAATGAGCTATTTACCTGCTCACCGGCCTGAAAACAAGAATTTTCGCAAAGATACTTGTGGATTTGAGGTGCGAGCAAGTCATCGGCGTCACGAAGTTTTTACCTATGTGTACGCGGCATCATCTGAGCTCCGTGAGCGAAGAAGCAGAGGAGGGTGAGCGAAGAAGCATCGTGAGCGCCTCATCTGAGCTCCCGTTCAACTTTTTGGTCCGGCCGTCCGGCTAGGTCGTAGCGCTGCTGCCTTGCCAAGGAATAATTCTAGATTACAGTATACCATTCGAAATCAGGGTGGTCTAATTCTAGATTACGCTTAAACTTTTGCTATACAAAGGGCATGTTCATTTTCAACTCCTTATTTTCAGTACTTATAAACAACAGATTATCAGAGAGGCCTGTATGAATATTCAGAATAATCGTACAAGTACATTGGACATATTCAAAAATTTGTAGGTTACTAAAAAAGACAACCAGAATGTGAGAACAATAGTTCAGAATTGTTTTGTGCAATTTACAATTTTTTATTATCTTATTAAATTCAAAACAATTTTTTTAAACATACATATATACGAATTTGCTAGTTCTCAGCGCCTGAGAACTTCTTAAGTCCCAGTCGCCTCTTTTACCGTTTGATTTACCTCGTGATTCGTGTAAAATGGAAGTTACACATGAGTTGCAAGTCGGGTGTAATTGAGAATTTAATGAGTTGCA
This sequence comes from Avena atlantica, assembly GCA_910589765.1. Taxonomy (NCBI): domain Eukaryota; kingdom Viridiplantae; phylum Streptophyta; class Magnoliopsida; order Poales; family Poaceae; genus Avena; species Avena atlantica. Next base: position 433,208,234 of record OU342738.1, read on the forward strand.
ACTAGGTTGTAACTGAGAACTAGTACAAATCTTATGAGTTGCAACTAGGTTGCAACTGAGAATTAGCACAAATATTAGGATGACATCAGCGATTTAGACATAACTAGTTCTCAGGCGCCTGAGATCTAGACACTCCCGAAGTATTTTTCTCACATTCTATCTCAAATGTTCCACCTAAGTGCAAAGTTACAAGTTCAAATATTGTATGGTGTGAGAGAAAAAAAGATAAATTCTTTCAAAGGAAAAAAGGCTAACGCGGATCTGGATGAACCTATGAACGGCCCAGATAGGGGTGTACACCTGAGTGCTTGCTCAGAAAATCTTGTTTCGAAGAACTAAGGCCAATGTATGGCCATGCATTCTATATTAGTCCCTATGAATACAAGATGAGTATTGAGAGTAAGGTACTCGAATTATTAGATCGAGCTTCAGAAAACATTCTCGATGGTGGAGAGTTGAACCTGCTGCCAGAGAAGATGAGCTTGGGCTGTTTTCGGTTTCCTAATTGCACAAGATCCATGGATGGACAATGCTGTTAGATGTATATTTGTATATTGTATGTCCTTATTTGTTAGGGGTTTTTTCCTACATATTTTTACCAGTACATATATTATATATTGTGGCCTTTAGCCCCAAGAGAATACATATTGCATATTCCTCACATGGTATCAGAGCTAGGTTAGACATTTTTTCTGCAACATCGTCACAGCCGCCACCGTCCCTGTCATCGTCGTTTTTCCGACGCCGCCGCCGGTTGCCGCCGTCTCCGGCCATCTCTCTGGTCATCTGTAGATCGGATCTGCCGCCGCCCATCTGCTGGCGACGCCATCTGCAGATCGGATCTGCTGCAGGGCCGTCCGCCGAGCCCGTCTCGTCCTAGTCTTCCACGCGCGGGCCACCGACGCCGTCCTCCACGCGCGGTCCTCCACGCGCGAGCCGTCCTGCTCGTCCACGCGCAGTGCTGCCATCCAGATTGGCGCCGCCCCGATCTTCTCCGCCCGAGCCCGCCCCCTACGTCGCCTGGGATCTCCCGCTCGGCCTCGCTCGGTCTTGTCTCTAACCGGCCTCGGTGGGCCTGTCTCGGACACCTTTCGTTCCGGCCTCGATTTTCCCCGGAATAGGTTCGCGCTGCCCCGATCTAGCTTATCCCAGGGTGCTCAGATCACCGGTGGTGCCCTGTTCTAGGAGGAATTTGTTGGAATTATGCCCTAGAGGCAACAATAAAGATATTATTATTATTATTCTTGTTCATGATAAAGTTTATATTCCATGCTAGAATTGTATTAAACTAAAACTTTGATACTTGTGTGGTTTATGAACAACACCATGTCCCTAGTACGCTTCTATGGACTAGCTCATTGATTGATGATGGTTAAGGTTTCCTAACCATAGACATGAGTTGTCGATTAATAATGAGATCATGTCATTAGGAGAATGATATGATGGACAGACCCAAATTAAGCAGAGCAATTAGATCGTGTCATCCGATAATTGGTTTATGAGTTTTTGTTCGGAGTCTCGGATGGGATCCGGGACATCACGAGAGGTTCCGGAATGGTCTGGAGAATAAGATTCATATAAAGGAAAGAAGTTTTTGGATTTCGGAATCGTTTCGGAATTTATCAGTATTGTACCGGAAGGTTCTAGAAGGTTCCGGAGTGGGACCAACATGGGCCCACTTGTCGGAGGCCTGCGTGGGCCTAAGGGGAAGTGCCCTGGCCACTTTGGGCTAGGGGCACAAGGCCCCCAAGGCCCAGCCGGCCAGCCCTAGGGGAAACCCTAGGGGAGCCTTCTAGAAGGAAGGGGGAAACTTGCCCCCCCCCACTCCACCCTTGGGGCCGCCGCCCTAGGGCTTGGAGGAGGGGCCAAGGGGGTCGGGCACCCCCCTATATAAGGAGGGCAGGGGCGCACCCTCCCCCTCTCCCACCTCTCCAACCCTAGCCGCCAACTGCTGCCATTCCTCTCTCTCTCTCCCGACTGCGCGTAGGCGAAGCCCTGCCGCAGAAATTCTCCACCATAAGCACCACGCCGTCGTGCTGCATATCCAATATATCTCTCCACCATACTTTCTTGACCAAGGAAGGAGGAGACGTCGCGGCACCGTACGTGTGCATCTCTCGGAGGCGCCGCCACTTGCGGCGTAGGATCGGATTGGATCGCGAGGAGGAGACGGCGAGTACGACTACATCAACCACGTTCTGTTGAAAGTTCCCGCTGTGCGATTTCTTCAAGGGTATGAAGATCTCATCTATCTCTCTCGTTGATTGCATCTCCTAGATTAGATCTTGGCTTTCTTGTTCGCATCCGTAGAATTTTTTTGATTTACTATGCTGCGAAACCCTTCAGAATTGGCTAGAGATTGCTGCTCGTGAGCGTTGACTTTCAGCAGCCAGATCTAGATCTAGATCCAAAAAAAAATTGAGAGAGACGTCTTCTGCATCGGGCTATGTTGCGATTCCTCGCTGTCCAGTGATCTTTGATGACGCGAATTATCCTGATTTCGCTACCTTTATGCGCGGTCCCCGTTTATGGGGTGTGCTCTCTGCCGAGGTCTCCTGTCCGCCGTGCCCCACTGCTCCTATGGCTCCTCTTCCTCCGCCGCCGATCGTTCTTGGTGCTGATGCTTCTCAGGAGGCCAAGGATGCTGCTCAGAGTGCCGATGATATTGTTGTTGCTGCATATGAGCTGAAACTCAAACAATACTTTGCTGATCTCGAGACCTATCGCCTCGATCTGATGGCCTACACTCAGTGGGTAGATGAGGATGCTCGTGCTGTTGTTGTTCTCACCTCCAGTGTTCTGCCCCAGTTTGCCGCTGAGTTCATGAGTCTTCCTATTGTTGCTGCTTAGTGGGCCCATCTCCGTCAGCGCTATCAGCCGTGTGGGGATGCTCTTTACCTGTCTGTGGTCCGCTAGGAGCATGCTCTTCAACAGAGTGATTCCACTATTGATGAGTTCTATGCTCAGAGTGCTGATATCTGGCGTCAGCTTTATTCTCTTCGTACTGCTATTTGTGGCACATGCCCGTGATGTCAGATTGTGCGCTCGGAATTGGAGTTCCACCACATCTATGAGTTTCTGTCTCGGCTCCGCCAGGAGTTCGAGCCCCACCGTGCTCAGTTGAATGCTCGTGGTCGTGTTCCGCTCTCTGAGGTGTTGTCTGAGCTTCGGGCTGAGGAGACTCGTTTCCGTGGTGCTGGTCTTCTTGCGGTTCCGTCTGTGCTTGCTACTCATGGTCCTACTATGCCTTCTGCTCCCTCGACTCAGCCGCGGTCCTCTGTGCCACCGCCGATACTACCCACTCCTCCAGGTCAGGGTCAGAGTCAGCACCAGCAGTCTCAGGGTCAGAGTCAGCACCAACAGGCTCGTGGTCCGGGTCGCAGTGGTTCTCTTCATCACTGCACTTACTGTAGGAGGGATGGCCACACTTGGGCCACCTGTTATACACGGGATCCCAGTTTACGTTAGCAGCACCAGGATCGTGGTCAGTCGGCTCCTTCTGGATCTTCAGTAGTTGCTCTCTCTGATCAGGATATTATCAGGAGTCTTCGCAGTCTTCTTGCTGCTATAGGCTCTTCTTCGACGGGCACTGCTGGTTCTGTAACTGATTCTTCAGGAAGCCGTGACTCCTCAGGACTTCTGGAGTTAGACTGGCTTTGTGTTCCTTCCGCTGCCACTTCATCTGCCAGTTCTTCTCTGGTCGTTGCCTCTGCTACCAGCGCTTTTCAGAAGTGGCATCATCGTCTTGGTCAACTTTGTGACTCTCGCCTGTCGTCATTAGTTCATCGTGGTCTTCTGGGATCTGTCTCAGGAGATGGGTCTTTACATTGTCAGGGTTGTAGGTTGGGCAAATAGATTCAGCTTCGCTATCCTACTAGCGCGTCTGTATCTCAGCGACCTTTGATTTAGTTCATTCAGATGTTTGGGGTCCGGCTCCTTTCACTTCGAAAGGGGGCCATCGCTACTATATTTTATTCATCGATGATTTTTCTCAGTACACTTGATTGTATTTTATGCGCTCTCGCAGTGAAGTGCTCTCCATATATCAGCGTTTTGCGGCCATGGTCTGTACTCAATATTCTACACCCATTCGTGTGTTTCATGCTGATTCTGCTGGTGAGTATATCTCCTAGATGTTGCGAGGTGTTCTTGCTGAGCAAGGTACCCTTGCTCAGTTCTCCTGTCCCGGCGCACGTGCCTAGAATGGCGTCGCTGAGCGTAAGCACCGCCATCTTCTTGAGACCACTCGTGCCATGATGATTGCTTCTTCCCTTCCTCCGCATTTCTGGGCTGAAGTTGTCGCTACGTCGACTTACCTCATCAATATTCAGCCCTCTGCCGCTCTGTAGGGTGGTATCCCTCTTGAGCGCCTATCTGGACATTCTCCAGACTACTCCATGCTTCGTCTGTTTGGTTGTGTTTGTTATGTTCTCCTTGCCCCTCGCGAACGCACCAAACTGATCGCTCAGTCTGTTGAGTGTTTCTTCCTTGGATACAGTGATGAGCACAAGGGCTATCGTTGTTGGGACCCCATTGGTCAACGGATGTGTATCTCTCGCGGTGTTACTTTTGATGAGACGCGCCCTTTTTATCCTCATCCCACCGCTGGTACTTACCTGGTGGAAGATATCTCTTTTCTTATTTTTCCTGACACACCTCCTTCTACTCCTATTGTGTCTTCTTCAGGACCCACTCTTCCCGATGTCTCTTATTTGACACCATCCTCCTATGCTCCGTCTAGTTCCCCTAGTTCTCCTCGTTCTCCGGAGCCTTCCTCTGTTATTCCTTCTTCTTCATCGTCGTCTCATGAGTCGTCTTCCTCTGATGAGCCTCCCTCTACTCGTCATGTTCGTCAGCGTCGTGCCCCCAACCGTTACTCTCCTAGTCAGTATGGTCTTTCTGTTGCCTCCGAGCCGACTTCTTATCGGGATGCTGAGCATCATCCTGAATGGCAGCTGGCCATGGCTGAGGACATTGCTGTGCTTGAGCGCACTGGCACCTGGGATCTTGTTTCTCCCCCTCCCGGTGTTCGTCCTATTATGTGTAAGTGGGTCTATAAAATTAAGACCCTCTCTGATGGATCTCTTGAGCGCTATAAAGCGCGTCTTGTGGATCGTGGTTTTCAGCAGGAGCACGGTCGTGACTATGATGAGACATTTGCTCCTGTGGCTCATATGACCACTGTGCGCACTCTTCTTGTTGTCGCTTCTGTTTGTCACTGGTCTGTGTCCCACCTTGATGTCCAGAACGCATTCCTCAATGGTGAGTTGAGTGAGGAGGTTTATATGCACCTCCTCCTGGGTATTCTGTTCCCGCTGGGATGGTTTGCCGTCTTCGGCGTTCTCTTTATGGCCTGAAACAGGCCCCTCGTGCCTGGTTTGAGCGCTTTACCTCCGTGGTGACTGCTGCTGGTTTCTCTCCTAGTGCTCATGATCCAGCGTTGTTTGTTCACACTTCTCCTCGTGGACGCACTCTTCTTCTTCTCTATGTTGATGATATGATCATTACTGGTGATGATCCTGAATATATCGCATTTGTTAAGGCTCGTCTTGAAGGGTTTCGCAGCATAGTAAATCAAAATTTTCTACGGAGCGAACAAAGGGAAAGCCAAGATCTAATCTAGGAGATGCAAACAACGAGAGAGATTGGATTAGATCTTCATACCCTTGAAGATTCGCACAGCGGAACGTTCGTCGGAATGTGGGTGATGTAGTCGTAGTCGCTTCTCCTCCTCGCAATCCGATCCGATCTAGCACCACAAGTGGCGGAGCCTCCGTGAGATGCACACGTGCAGCACCTCGACGTCTCCTCCTTCCTCGGACCAGCGAGTATGGTGGAGAGATATATTGGATCTACAACACGACGGCGTGGTTTATATGGTGGAGAATTTCTGCTGCAGGGCTTCGCCTACAAACAGTCGGGAGGGAGAGAGGAATATGGCAAGGCTGCTAGGGCTTGGAGGAAGGTGTAGTGTAGTAGGGGGGAGGGGGCGCACCACCCCTCTATATATAGAGGGGGGCGGCCAGCCCTTGCCCCTCCTCCAAGCCTATCTCTAGTTTAAACAATTTAAACTCTCCCTTATCTAGAAATCCTATCTCTAGATTTAAACGATTTAAACTCTCCCTTATCTAGAAATCCTATCTCTAGTTTAAACGAGTTTAAACTTATCCAGGATCGGCTGGGCCCTATGGGGCCTTGTGCCCCTGGCCCAATGCGTCCAGGACACTCCCTCATAGGCCCATGTCCCCCTCCCGGAAGGTGGGGCCACGTTGGTCCCCTTCCGGAAGGTTCTAGAAGCTTCCGGTACAATACCGATTAACCCGGAACAATTCCGAACTCCAAAAACTGCACTGCCTTATATGAATCTTATTCTCCGGACCATTCCGGAACCTCTCGTGATATCCCGGATCCCATCCGAGACTCCGAACAAAAATTCATAAACCAATTATCCAATCTATCCTAGCGTCAAGACACGTTAAGTGTGTGACCCTGCGGGTTCGAGAATATGCAGACATGATCTTCTATCAATAATCAACAGCGGGGTCTGGGCACCCATATTGACACCCACACATTCATCGATGATCATATCGGATGAAGCACGATGCCAGGATTCAATCAATCCCATATATATATTCCCTTCGTCTCGCGATATTTTACTTGCTCGAGATTCGATCGTCGGTATCGTCATACCTAGTTCAATCTCGTTCACAGCAAGTACTTTACTCGTTCCGTAATCCGATATCACTTTGTGATTAACTCCTTAACCACATGCTTGCAAGCGGTGTTGATATCGATTACCGAGTGGGCCCGAAGTATATCTCCCCGACTTGGGAGGGACAAATTCCATCTCGATACATACAACCCAACAGATACTTTCCGATCACCTGAGAGACACCTTTATGATCACCCTCTCATAGGATGACGTTTGATGACCTCAAAGCTTTCTTCCGATACCAGGGAGTTGCATTATCTCATGGTCTAAGGAATACAATATTTGACATAGGAAAAGCTTCGCAAAGACGAACACGATGACACGATCTAATTGCTCTGCTTTGTTTGGGTCTATCCACCATATCATTCTCCCAATGATATGATCTCATTATCAATTGGTCAACTCATGTCTATGGTTAGGAAACCTTAACCATCATTGATCAATGAGCTAGTCCATAGAGGCGTACTAGGGACACGGTGTTGTTCACAAACCACACAAGTATTAAAGTTTCCGCTTAATACAATTCTAGCATGGAATATAAACTTTATCATGAACAAGAATTATAATAATAACATCTTTATTATTGCCTCTAGGGCATAATTCCAACAGTCTCCCACTTGCACTAGAGTCAATAATCTAGTTTACATTTGGCAACAATCTCACACCCATGGCACTGAGGTGTTGATCATGTTTTACACGTGGAAGAGGTTTAGTCAATGGATCTGCGACATTCAGATCCGTATGTACTTTGCTAATCTTCAGATCTCCATCTGCTATATAATCTCGGATTATATGAAACTTGCGGTTGATATGCTTGGTCTTTGGATGATATCTTGGTTCCTTAGCGAGTGCTATGGCGCCAGTGTTGTCACACAATATCTCCAGTGGGTCCAATGCACTTGGAACCACGCCAAGCTCAGTGATGAAGTTTCTGATCCAAACTCCTTCACTTGACGCTTCTGCAGCAGCCATGTATTCCGCTTCCACTGTAGATCCCGCGATCACGCTTTGCTTGCAGCTTCTCCAGCTCACAGCTGCTCCATTCAAAATATACACGTATCCTGTCTGAGATTTAGAATCATCCTTGTCGGTGTCGAAACTAGCATCGACGTAACCTTTTACGACAAGCTGTTCATCACCCCCATAGACTAAGAACATTTCTTTAGTTCTATTTAGGTACTTTAGGATGTTCTTCACGGCTGTCCAGTGTTCCACTCCTGGATCACTTTGATATCTGCTCGTCAAACTAAGAGCATTGGACACATCCGGTCTAGTACACAGCATGGCATACATGATGGAACCTATGGCCGAGGCATAAGGCACTTTGCTCATAGCTTCCCTATCATTTACCGTAGCTGGACACTGAGCCTTGCTCAATATCTTACCTGACAACATAGGCACTGAACCTTTCTTTGCCTTATCCATTCTGAACCTTTTCAGAACTTTGTCTAGGTATGTACTCTGGCTTAAAGCTATCAGGCGTCTTTGTCTATCTCTATAGATTTTGATGCCCAATATATAAGCAGCTTCACCTAGGTCTTTCATTGAAAAACACTTGTTCAAATAACTCTTCACATCGTTAAGCATGTTGATGTCATTTCCAATAATCAATATGTCATCCACATATAGTACCAGAAACGTCACCGAGCTCCCACTCACTTTCTTGTAGATACTGTTGGAGATATGCCCTAGAGGCAATAATAAATGTAGTTATTATTATATCTTTGTGTTTATGATAAATGTTTACATTCATGCCATAATAGTATTAACAAGGAAACATTAATACTTATGTGTTTTGTAAACTTAATTTGAAGTCCCTAGTATAGCCTCTATACTTCACTAGCTTGTTGGTTGATTAAATGATTGTGGTTTCCCTATCATGAACATTGAGATGTTATCAACAACAAGATCATATCATTAGGAGAATGATATGGTGGACATACTCCTATTGATAAGCGTAGCATAAAGATCAAGTCATTTCAATAGTTCAATTGCTATATGCTTTCTGATACATAGTAACCTAATTCCTTCGACCATGAGATCATGCATATCACCTTTACCGGATGGATGCTTTGATGACATCAAACACCACACCATAACTGGGTGGCTATAAAGGTGGCATTGAGTGTTCGGAAAGTATTGGTTGAAACACATGGATCAAGAGTGGGATTTGTCCATCCATATGACGGATAGATATACTCTGGGCCCTCTCGGTGGAATGTCATCCAATTATCTTGCAAGCATGTGACTGGGTCACAAGGGATCACATATCACGGTAACGAGAAAAGAGTACTTATCGGTAACGAGGTTGAACTAGGTATGCAGAGATACCGACGATCATAACCTCGGATAAGTAAACTATCGTGAGACAAAGGGAAATTGGTATCGTATGTAAGTGGTTCATTCGATCACAAAGTAATCGTAGAAATATGTGGGAGCCATATGAATTTCCAGATTCCTCTATTGGTTATTGTTCGGAGAAGTGTCTCGATCATGTCCGCATAATTCACGAACCGTAGGGAGACACACTTAAGGATTCGACGTTGTTTGAGTAGTTATGGTATTATGAGAAAGAGACCGAATGTTGTTCGGAGTCTCGGATGGGATCCGGGATATCACGAGGTGATCCGGAATGGTCCGGAGAATAAGATTCATATAAGGAAAGTCCCGTTTCGGAGTTCGGGAATGATTCCGGTGTTTTCATCGGGAATGTTCTAGAAGGGTCCGGATTGTCCGGCACTCTGGGGTGGGAGGGTACATGAGTGTGTCATTGAATGATTGCATCATGTACTAAGTGTTCTTGCTGTTCCAAAAACATGAAAGTCAAATTGCCAGTTTGAAAGTCAAACGGCTAAAACAGGAAACTGTGGAAAACAGGAAACTATGGGAAACAGGAAACTGTGGGAAACAAGCAAGAGGAGGTTGAAACCAACTTGGAGGAGGAGTTCCTCTCCTCCTTGGCCGGCGCCCATCCCTAGGCCGAGTTGGGGAGGGACTCCCTCCCTCCCTGGCGCGCCTAGCCCCTCCACCTATAAAAGGAGGGGCAGGGCTCCTCCTTGAGACACACAAGTTTCTACCTCTAATCTCAGGTTTAGAGCCGTTTGGTTTAGAGCTTCTAATTGCTTTAGCCTGCGTTTTAGAGACTTCTAATTGGTGTGTCTAATCTCTAGACCACTAATAGCCCTCTCTCATAATCCACCATACTCGCTCCGGCTTAAGGCGAAGCCCTGCGGGATTTCCCCTCTACTTCCGGTACCACGCCGTTGTGCTGCCGGAATCGCGAGGAGAGTGCTACAACCTCCGCTGCCTACTGGAACAAGGGAGAGGAAGGTCTTCGTCGAGTACCGAACGTGTGACCGACTACGGAAGCGCTGCCGGAACGCAGCGCCGGAAGGATCGTCTACACGATCTTGAGATCGGAAAGAGTACGACTACATCAGCCACGAGAATCCGCTCTCGTTAAACACTTTGGAATCTTCGAGGGTAAGTTATTCCATCGACTCGTTGCTACAATCTAGTAGATAGATCTTGGCTTGTTTGTTTGTATGCGATAGAAATTTTTTGTTTTCCATGCTACGAACCCCTACAGTGGTATCAGAGCCGTGTCTATATGTAGATCTGTTGCACGAGTAGAACATAATGGTCATTGTGGGCGTTGATGCTTTTATTGTCGATTGCTTTTTGTGTACTTTGCATCTTGCGGTATGTTGGGATGAAGCGGCCCGGGCTAACCTTACATGACATCGTTCATGAGACTTGCTCCACGCTTAACATGCAACTTGTATTGCATAAGTGGCTTTGCGGGTGCCTGTTTCTCCTAGCATAGTTAAGATCCAATTTACAACGGGTAATCAACAATGCTAGTATCAATGTTGTGGTTCTTGTTCGTAAGTTAGAACGACACTTATTGAAAGCCCCAAACCACGTAAAATATGCAAAGAAAGTAGAGGCGTCTAACTTTGTTTTGCAGGGGTGTGCAGTGATGTGATATGGCCATGATTGTGATTATATTTGATGTATGCAATGTTCCTTATTGTAAGTTGGCAACCGACAGGAGCCATATGGTTGTCTTTAATTTTTGTTAAGACCCGCGTGTCTATTCAAAGTAGTTGTAATAGTTGAAGCCGGTGGACGACAACCATGGTGAAGCGTCATTGACCTTGATGCAATGCCGGTGATGATGGAGATCATGTTCGTGCTTGAAGATGGAGATCGGAAGCACAAAGAAGAAAGGCCATATCAAATCACATATTATGAATTGCATGTGATGTTAATCCTTTATGCATCTTGTATTGCTTAGTAGACGACGGTAGCATTATAAGATGATCCCTCATGCACATTAATTTCAAATCATAAAGTGTTCACCCTTAGTTAGCACCGTTGCTAAAGCTTGTTGTTTCAAAGCACCACGTGATGATCGGGTGTGTTAGATTCTGCAAGTGTATACAACGTGAGAAAGCCAGATTTGCTCATGCAGAAACTAAGGTTTGATCTTGACGAGCCTAGCATGTACAGACATGGTCTCGGAACACGGATTACCGAAAGGTAAAGCATAAATCGTATAGTAGATATGATGAACATGACGATTGTTCGCCATTGAAACTATATCAACTCTCGTGATGATCGGTGTTGATGTAGTGGATTTGGTTCGTGTGATCACTAAAACAATGTGAGGGATGTTGTTTTGAGTGGGAGTTCATCTAGTTTAATTTCATTAATTAATTTGAACTCAATTTATCATAAACTTAGTCTAAACTATTGCAAATATGTTGTAGATCAATGGCAGCCCCTACCATCAATTTTAATGCGTTCCTAGAGAAAGAAAAGTTGAAAAACAATGGAAGCAACTTCGCGGATTGGTTCCGTAATTTGAGGATTGTCCTCACAGCTGGTAATTTGACCTATGTGCTGGATGCACCGCTGGGTGACCCACCTGCAGCTGATGCTTCCGATGAAGTAAAGAATGTTTACCTCGCTCGGAAGAATCAGTACTCCATAGTTCAGTATGCTATCTTGTATGGTTTAGAATCGGAGCTTCAGAAAAGGTTTGAAGAGTCAGACCCATATGATATTGTCGAGGATCTCAAATTGATTTTTGAGACTCATGCGGCAATTGAAAGCTATGAGGCTTCTGAAAAGTTCTTTAACTGCAAGATGGAAGAGGGCAGCTCCGTCAGTGAGCATGTGCTTAAGATGTCTGGGCACGCAAACAAACTTCAAAGCTTGGGTATAGTGATTCCTAATGCTTTGGGGATTTACCGCGTCCTCCAGTCACTGCCACCAAGTTACAGGAACTTTGTGATGAACTACAACATGCAGAACATGAACAAAGAGTTGCCAGAACTGTTTTCTATGTTAAAGTCTGCAGAAGTGGAGATCAAGAAAGAGCACCAAGTGTTGATGGTCAATAAGACCACCAAACTCAAGAAAGGCAAGTCTAAGCAAAAGGGACACTTCAAGAAGGGTGGTAAGAAAGTTACCACGCCGGCGAAGAAGACCAAGGCTGGACCCAAGCCTGAAACTGAGTGCTTTTACTGCAAGGGAGAAGGTCAATGGAAGCGGAATTGCCCAAAGTACTTGGCGGATCTGAAGAACGGCAACATCAATAAGAAAGGTATATCTGATATACATGTTATTGATGTGTATCTCACTAGTACTCGTAGTAGTGCCTGGGTATTTGATACTGGTTCGGTTGCTCATATTTGTAACTCGAAACAGGTGCTGCAGAATAAACGGAAGCTAGCGAAGAACGAGGTGACGATGCGCATGGGAAACGGATCAAAGGTTGATGTGATCGCGGTCGGCACACTACCCCTTCATCTACCATCGGGATTAGTTTTATACTTAAATAATTGTTATTTAGTGCCTGCGTTGAGCATGAACATTATATCGGGATCTTGTTTATTGCGAGACGGTTACTTGTTTAAGTCAGAGAATAATGGTTGTTCGATTTATATGAGTAATATGTTTTATGCACATGCACCTTTGATAGATGGTCTATTCTTATTGAATCTCGATAGTGGAAATACACATATCAACAATATTGAGGCTAAACGTTTGAAATCAAGCGATAATTTGACCTATATGTGGCACTGTCGTCTTGGTCACATTGGAATGAAGCGTATGAAGAAACTCCATTCCGATGGACTTCTTGAATCACTTGATTTTGAATCACTTGAAAGATGCGAAGCATGTCTGATGGGAAAAATGACTAAGACTCCATTTTCTGGTATGATGGAGTGTAACACCCTCAGAATCGGACCTATGCAAGTTTTAGCGAAAACCCGCCATACCCGCATAGAAACGATTCAAAGGTGTCCGCCAGGCACTTTCGTGCGGGTGGAAAACGAAGTAATAACATTACGCAGCAGTCCTCGATGGGACCCACAGAACAGATATATATAACAGCGACTCAGAGAGTCAAGGATACAGATATAATATACAAAGATCCAAATCACCTTGAAAATGATAGTGCGTCCGACTACGGACAAGATGCAAATGGGGCTAAGAGCCCTGAAGAATAACCAATGGCGTCCATAAACCTGCCCAGGCCAAGCCGGAAGGGTAACCCTGCTAACGACGTCGACCTCAAAACCTGCTTAAACAAAAGGGGTGCCGACAAAGGGCAAAGGAAAAAGAAGGAGCGTCAGTACTGAGGCCAGTACACGGCGAGGCTAGAATTCGGCGGTCCTCGCCTACATAGGTATGGTGGACTGAGCGGCAGCGGCAGCATGCACTAAACAACCTATAGAGACTCGATACAACTGTCGGCAATCAGAGAGGGGTAAGAAGGACCTATCCGGAACCAACCTGATGCTACCATCAAACAAACCCATCCTGGCGTTTCCCCCTCGAGACCAATCGAGGAAGTCAACCGAGGAACTCACACCGTTGGCA